>CM053031.1:211535872-212213846 GCA_028564925.1 Lithobates sylvaticus | reverse complement strand
GTTTTAATTCGGTATTTTTTAATAATTTTTACTGTAATAATAAATGAACACTAGAACAGCAAGCATGTAAAAGTCTTATAAAAATCGTTTAAGGGTTAACTCTAAAAATGTAAGCTATGTGCTCACTGAGGATGTCTAATTTCAGGCAAGTAAAATGTAGAATTAGTAAAATGGTGAACTAGGCCTATTAGTGTATGTATCTGGTTATATGTATATCTCCCCTTTACTATCACTATTACAGTATTTAATAAAAAAAGTAGGTTTTAGCCGTGATGAAGGCTGCTGGAAAATTGTGTAAATGATAAACTTGGACTCTGTACAGCAGCGTCTTCCCAGTAATTTTCATTGCTGCCTGCTAGAGAGAATGCATTTACAGCTTGGTAGGACAGCTGTGCTCATCGCACCTTCCCTTTCACACACAATCAGAGGTTCTCATTTTATGGCTTGAAACCTATTATGTTAAGCCTCTACATACTCATACTTTTCAAGCAGTATGCTCATCCCAGTTGTTTTTAGAGCGTCAAGTGATTTAACCTTTTCCCATCCAGATGTAGCTCAACTACAATTTCAGTGTTTTTGAAGCAGTCCATTTATAATGTCGTCTATTGTATCAGTAGTAGCATTTTCCTTTTGTATAAGACAATGCATATCTTGTTTTAGAGGATAGAGAGGATTTTATTTTGTTTATTTTTTTTTTTTTTAACTTTTTAAATTAGAGGAACCAAATTCTTAAATTTTCAGCAAGAACTCTCAATGTAGGTCTTTGCAATTATTCAGAGATACCTAAAAAAAAGGTTTGATGTGCTCACTGTATTCGGAGAATCACTTGCCCCCTCAGGAGTCCGTTCGGAGGTATCGGAATGAGCTTTGATATTGTACTACATTAAACAAATCTCTAATAAAAGGAAATCTGTACTGAGGAAATATGGAACTTGCCATTGCTAGACCTAGTTACAGGCATGCTAACCCAGTAGCTTCAATACTTTCAAATGTCAACTGACAATCACTGACTTGAAACAAGTACGCAGATCAGGACAACTAAAGCTGGCCATAGATGGAATGTAATTGTGCCTTTTTCTCTAGAACTGTCCGAATTTCAGTCCATATATGGGCCGTTCCCAATTGAAAGGTGTTGATCTGGTAAATTTTCCTTTTGATCAGTGGCTGCAGCGCTGAGCAGTGTAATCTGACAGTAGAGGAGTCCCCTCTGTCAGAATACATTAGCACAGCGAGGAGGATTCCTTCATCCACCTTGCTTGTGTGTATGGGGTAATCTGTTCAAGCGGAGTTATCTATAGCCAGCCTTATGCAGACAATACACGGAGCGAATGTCTTTCCTGCAACCACCTCGATCCCCCCCCCCCCCCCCCCCCCCCCCCCATCAACACAGACCGTGTTACAGCCAACCTATATATGGTTAAGATTCAGAAACCTGTTTTACTAGGGACCAACGATATTTTTCTGGCATCATCATAGCTGACAGGCTAGAATTGATGATTGAGCGCCTATTAATGTATTTATGGTATAGAAATATCTATAATCTGACTTCTTTTGTCTCTACTAGATTTATGCCTAGAGTAGAGATTGTCCAAAAGCACAACACTGCCGCCAGAAGACTGTACATACGTGGGCACAATGGCAAGATCTACCCATACCTGGTCATGAACGACGCCTGTCTGACAGAGTCCCGCAGGGAGGAGCGCGTTTTACAGCTGCTGAGGCTTCTGAATCCATGCCTGGAAAAAAGAAAGGAGACCACAAAACGTCATCTTTTCTTCACCGGTAAATAGACCTTCTCAGTCTTCCACATCTTCTCTGGTCACCTTTCGTTGGATACTCTGGTGCAAGTCTGAAAGTGAAAAATATATGTAAATTGTTTTTTACCGGAGATGCTTTCCTTTCCTCCAGTTTATATTAGTTCACCCTATGTGTTTTTTTAAATAAATCTCCCCGCTCCTGCACCTTTCGTTTTAATCCACCAATTATGTCATTAGTAATAGCAAATATTCTTACAAAAAGGAATAACATCACAAATGAGATCAACATGGAATAGGTAACCATAAATAGGATAGCATTTAGGAATGTTTTCTTATAAATATAAGTTTAATAAATAATTTAAAGTGCTTAAGCTCCTGTAGGGTTATTTATCCCATTATAAAGCATAGGCTGCCCACAGAGAAGGTTATTCTCACCCCCCGCTTGCAGTAACTGGGAAGAGAAGGCAAGAGCCGACTGACTAATGAACAGAAAACACGTGACCCGTTTTGTGCTAATGAGCCTGTAATTATCAGAAAGATAGCACATCGCAGACCACTTCATCAAGGCTTTCTCTCTGCTTCCCAAATGTTTCTTAGCTGGAGCCTTTGCTTTAAAGGGGTAATGTAATTTAACACAGAATCCTGTATTCCAGTTTCGCATTCCTACCCGCCACATCAACTTTGAAATATAAATATAATATGAAATATAAATATAAATATAATATCAAATATAAATATAATATCAAATATAAATATAATATCCTCTGGCTTTTTTGTCTTTAGCTTGGTTGACCGTTTTCCTCCTATGTCTAGGCCCAGCAGCACATACACGATGGTTTCACAAGTTGAAATTGTGACAGTGGTTGTAAACATTGCCCAGCTTGTAAGTAGGCTAAGCAATAGGAAGAAAGATCAGTCTATCTGATTTCAGAATTTATTTTTTTGTCAAAAAGAACTTTATTAAAACAATTACATATATACAAAACGGTTGTTCCAGAATGTTTAGAGACTAGACTTACAATAGGGTTTCAAAGGTACAGTAACCAATAGCATACCAAGAAAGTACTAGTAAAAAGGAATGCCCTACCGCAGAGTCACTGAGAATCACCCCGCCATCCTTGCTGCGCGATTTAAACAGGCTATGCCTGCAGATGGTAGGATACAGTAGATATAGATACAAAGATGTCAACCTAATCTATCCATGACTAGGTCTGCCAGAGATAGGCCAGGAATATCCAGTCAGCCACCCCAGACCCTGGTAAACTTAGCTGGACAACCCCTATGCTGGTAAATAACACGCTCATATCTGATAGTAGTACCCATGTGTTCCACCAATTCTTTAAGAGTAGGAGGGAAGTGCTTTTCCAATGGAGTAGACGCCCTCCCTGATAAACCGGTCCATCACCTCCCCATCAACTATACCTAGGATACAACACCAAGGGGCCAGAGTAAGGGTGGTTTGAAATGCTTGATTAATGCTATTAAGAAAGGCCTCCCAGTATCTGTGCGATTTCGGGCAGCACCATAACTTGAGTGCCATGATGCCTGATTTCATTTGGGACATAGCTATTCCTTAAAGAGGTCCATTTTAAATAGTTCAAAGGGGTGGTAGTGCACCCTCAACAATATATATATAATTGGGACAGGTGTTGACATGTATTCAAGGATGTATTGTTCACCACTTCCTGACACATCTCCCATTGCTTACCAGGCAAGTCGCCCACATATGGCACCCATTTCTCCAATGTGCTAGGGTATGCTGTCAAATAGGTAGACAAGAGCATGGCATAACATTGAGATGTAAACCCTCTTTTGGCCCTACTCCTCCTCCTGTAGGTCACAGAAATGCAAAAGCCCACTGTTGGCTGACGTCACTCAGCCGGTCCATACATTAATGTCAGGTTCCACCCAGATGCCTGGACCAGCAGCTGGCTCAGCATTTCAGCATGACAGTCAACCCCCCCCCCCCCCGCTCTGTGTACAATATAGTTGCACAGAGCAGGTAGGTATAACTTTTATTTTTTATTTTTTACACTTTAAAAAAAATAGCTTTCACTATCTTGCTAAACCTCGTTATTTATTTTGTGCACAGGCATTGTGCTCTTATCAAATGTACTGATGGCATTATGAGAATGTACAGTATAAACCATATACATATTGAGTAACCGTATGCATATTGGCATAAGAGTACAAATGTGAAGCTTTCCAATGCTTTACAATGGATATAATATGTATAAATGCTTGTGTTGGACAGAAGAATTTTCCATTTTTGCATTGTTAACACACCCAATGCCTGCTACAATACACAAACTTTTATAGTTGGGTGCCATTGTCCTAAACTACAATCTGGTTCACCAGTGATAAAGGTTGTCAGGAAAGAGTAGTTGATCTTATCAACAAGGGTGGCATTAGGTGATCAATAGCTTTCAGGACCCGCAATAAAACCAGACCAAGAAAATTTTTTATCAAAGCAGGGGCTGTCGCAGATTCTCATAAACTTGATTTTAGGGCTCCGGCTTTACTTGCCGGGCCATAAAATTCAGTGCTGATAATCTCCTCCTAAGGCCTTGTACATACAGGTGTCGGTAAGTGAAAGCGCAGTGTATACACCAAGCTTTTACAAAGTATTTGCAAAATTTACAGTAAGCTTTAAGCAGATTTGTTAAAGATTCTAATGCAAACTTCGTTCATGTATGACTGCTAGACAGAAGTCCTAATGAGAGTTCTGACTGTCATTTTTAAACAAGCTGTTAGCAGTCTTTTAAGTAGTGCTTAAGCTTACTGACAAAGGGAAGCAGTGACACTTTTTTTTCTCTGGCCATATCAAAGTGCTTAGACCTGGCAATTGGCTGCTAGATCCCAGCACTGTCACAGGGGCGGAGGTGACATACTTGGATGGGCCAGGTGTTGCCAACTTCCGAGGAGTAAGCAGTGGGGGTGGTAAGGTAAGTGTAAGAGGGTCCAGAAGCCTACCTCATGTGATAAACCAGAAAGGAAAAGAGTTTAACATGACTTTGCTGGTGTTTAATGGAGACTAAGACCCCTTTCACACTGGGGAGCTTTGCAGGTGCTATAACGCTAAAAATATCGCCTTCAAAGCGCCCTGAAAGAGCCGCTGCTGTCTCTCCAATGTGAAAGCCCCGAAGGCTTTCACACTGGAGATCGGTGCGCTAGCAGGATGGTAAAAAAAAGTCCTGCTAGCAGCATCTTTGGAGCGGTGAAGGAGCAGTGTATACACTGCTCATAAACCGCTCCTGCCCATCAAAATCAATGGGGCAGCGCGGCTATACCGCCAGCATTGCGCTGCTGCAGCAGTGCTTTGCGGTAGTTTTAACCCTTTCTGGGCTGCTAGTGGGGGTAAAAATGCCCCGCTAGCGGCCGAATAGTGCTGCGAAATTGACTGTAAAGTGGCGCTAAAAATATCGGCGCTTTACCACCGACGCACCCACCGCCCCAGTGTGAAAGGGGCCTAAGAAAGATAAATTTATGCCATGCAGCTATAATACAAAATGGTTGTGAATACCATGTCGAGTGCTAGGTGTCTCCATCTGCTAATTTCTTTATCCGACAGATATTTACACAGTGGTGTTATGGCTTTTCATGTCTGCATTACTTTCCTGTTGCATTAATCAATTTCCCTCCCTCTCTTCCCTTTTTTATTTTATTCATTCCCTCTCCAAACAATAATTTCCAGTCCCCCGTGTTGTGGCCGTCTCACCGCAGATGCGTCTGGTTGAAGACAATCCCTCTTCTCTCTCCTTGGTGGAGATCTATAAGCAGCGCTGTGCCAAGAAAGGCATCGAGCATGACAACCCTATTTCACGTTACTATGACAGATTGGCTACAGTTCAAGCGCGAGGGACTCAAGCCAGTCATCAGGTACGGAATCTTTGATTAATGAATTTGGAAGGTGCACTGTAGAGGCATTCTACACCCTGATCTGGTTTAATCATCCTGCAGTATCCATTTTCATGCAAGTATGTCATTTCAGTGTAAATGAGATCAGCCCAAGATGATTATAAGCTTATTCATCTTGAGCAGCTGGACGGGGCTTTTTGATGTGCACATGGTCATCTGCTATATGAAAAGATACATTTTCTGCATATGTGCCTTATATGCTTTTTGCTTCTTCTGTTTCCTGTAGAGATTTGTTTAGTTTGCTTTTCTTAAAGTGAACCTGTGGACCTTTACTATTTTGTACCCAAAAGTGCTGCCATGAGGGAGACGACAAGGTTCTCAGTGTTACCGCTCTGGTCCAAAAAATCCTCTTTAGTGCCCTTTTGAGAATGCTTACACTTTGCTGTGAAGCCCAAACTGGAGGCATAAACCATGCCTATCTGCATCATTTATCCCAGCTTCCTGTCTGAGATTGAGAGTACCCTATTGGCCAGAAAAAAAATAAAATAAATTCTGTCTGCATTGCTGTTGGCGTTTTTTTTCTTAAATCTTTTTTGGTCTTTCTCATACGTGACATTAGCTGTAACCATAATCTATTCCTTTGTGTATTTTCTGCTCCTACTTCTGGCCAAACAGGGGGCCTCCTACTGTATTAAAGGATAAAGGCCAATTCACATTATATGCAGTGACAGATGCTTTACCACATAGTAAAACATCTTTCACCGCAGGAACACACAGGAAACAATTGTTTCTGATTTGTCCCGTTCACACTGAAACGTGGCCTAGTACTGCAGCATGCTGTGATAAAATTCTGCTTATCCAAAACAATTGTGTCCTATGTGGCCCAGTACTGCGCTGCAGAATGCTGTGATAAAATGCTGCATTTTATCGCAGCGCACCGCCCCAAATTGCACTGCAATGTCAGGCAGCACGGTGTCCGACATTGCAGTGAATGAAGTGTATGTTTTGTACACTTCAAATAAAGTTAGTACAAAAAAAAGAGTAGTGGGATGCGATTATTTGTGCATCACATGGCCTCCTAGTGCTAACCCAGAGCTGCCGGAGCCGTGGATCACTCGGGCTGCTCTGCGATTTCACAGAGGAGCAGTGTGAACTGGCCCCAAGTCCACTTTAAAACAAGGTGCTTTCATTCCTTCCTCCCCCCTGCCTAGTCCACCCTCTCATTCCACAAACTCATACTTACCTTGCTGCGTCTGTGCATTTGTGCCCTATAGACCTCTATGGGGTTGTGTCCCGAGGCCAGAGATAATTGAGACCGTCCCATAGAAAGTCTGTGAGTCTGTAATGTGCGGCCAGGGTCAGAGAAGACGTAGATAGGTTTAATAACAGAACCGCTACTATTGGATCGAGGTAAGTGTGCTTCTGTGGAGGGGGAGGGACGTTGGATTGGCTAAGAGAAAGGGGCATGAAGATAAGTGCACTTTGTATTAAAAGGCACTTTTCTTTTAAGGATTAGTATTCTTGAACAAAGTCAGATTCAGCTCTGCATACATTGCATAATAATACATAGCCTCTAGTGAGTCATCAGACCTTGTGGCTTAATATAACAAGTCTTTAAGGCCAATAAGGAAAGCAGTTTCCATAATTGAAGTAAATGGCTTTTATGAATAAAAGAAAAAAAATGGCTTCCAGTACATAATATTTTTTTCACCTACTATGGTTCTGAGTACTAAGAGCCATCGGCCCTGCGGAGTATACATTATTATGGGCATGACAATAAATCTGAGCAACTTGTAAATCAAATTAATGTACTGAGAACTCAAATGCGGAGCACAGTTTGGTCATTCAAGGTGAAGTGCTATATGAAGTACTGTTCTATAATGGTTCGAACAAGGGCATATGGCATACATGGAATATGAGCTTTAAGTAGACTTTTTTAGCTAAAGGTTCCTCAAAAGGAAACACTGTTTTTCTATCCAAGTCTGGTGCAACACATTTTTACATAAAATCAGCTTGTGGTATCTGAACATATTTGTGCTAGACTTCAAGTCATTTTCAGATGCCAGAGCCTTTCTTGGCCAATGGGGCTTTTTTTACAGTTAAATGGAAGGAGGTGGGATGAGAACTAAATTTGTGGGGTTTAGCAATGGCATTGACAGAAGTTAGTCTTTGTATGTTTCTCTCTTTTTGTATGCTTGTTTCTCTCTTTTTGTATGCTTGTTTCTCTCTTTTTGTATGCTTGTTTCTCTCTTTTTGTATGCTTGTTTCTCTCTTTTTGTATGCTTGTTTCTCTCTTTTTGTATGCTTGTTTCTCTCTTTTTGTATGCTTGTTTCTCTCTTTTTGCATGCTTGTTTCTCTTTTTGTACATTTCTCTTCTTTTTGTACGTTTCTCTCTTTTTGTATGTTAGTCTTTATAAGCCTGGACCCGAGACCCAAAGGATACCACATGGGTTGACTTAAAGTGATATTAACTAGTTGCTGACCGCCCGCCGTCAATTGACGGTGGAGCGGTGCAGCTCTCGTGGCGGGCCGCTGTCATATGACGGCGCTAGCTTTTTGGCCACTAGGGGGCGCGCGCGCCCGCCGCGTCCCTGGGGACCCGGTGCGCGTGCCTGGCGGCCGCGATGTCCGCCAGGCACCTGCGATTGCCCGGTAACTGAGCAGGACGTGGATCGGTGTGTGTAAACACACTGATCCACATCCTGTCAGAGGAGAGGAGACCGATGGGGTGTCCCTTGTACATAGGGACACCGATCGGTCCCCTCCCCCCACAGTTAGAATCACTCCCATAGGGTACATTTTAACCCCTGCAGCGCCCCCTAGTGTTAACCCCTTCCCTACCAATCACATTTATACAGTAATCAATGCATTTTTATAGCACGGATCGCTGTATATATGTGAATGGTCCCAAAAATGTGTCAAAAGTGTCCGATGTGTCCGCCGCAATGTCGCAGTCATGATAAAAATCGCAAATCGCCGCCATTACTAGTAAAAAAAAAAATAATAATAAAAATGCTATAAATCTGCAAACCAATCAATAGACGCTTATTGCGATTTTTTTTTTTACCAAAAATATGTAGAAGAATACGTATCGTCTAAACTGAGGAAAAACTTTGTTTAAAAAAAAAAATAGCTTTCACTATCTTGCTAAACCTCGTTATTTATTTTGTGCACAGGCATTGTGCTCTTATCAAATGTACTGATGGCATTATGAGAATGTACAGTATAAACCATATACATATTGAGTAACCGTATGCATATTGGCATAAGAGTACAAATGTTAAGCTTTCCAATGCTTTCCAATGGATATAATATGTATAAATGCTTGTGTTGGACAGAAGAATTTTCCATTTTTGCATTGTTAACACACCCAATGCCTGCTACAATACACAAACTTTTATAGTTGGGTGCCATTGTCCTAAACTACAATCTGGTTCACCAGTGATAAAGGTTGTCAGGAAAGAGTAGTTGATCTTATCAACAAGGGTGGCATTAGGTGATCAATAGCTTTCAGGACCCGCAATAAAACCAGACCAAGGAAATTTTTTATCAAAGCAGGGGCTGTCGCAGATTCTCATAAACTTGATTTTAGGGCTCCGGCTTTACTTGCCGGGCCATAAAATTCAGTGCTTTTGTGCATATCGCTGGATCACAATGGGGCTCAGGTAAGTTTTGTAAAGGGGGGGGGGGGGGGGGTGCTGCACATACGTTTTTTTTTAGAATGCATTAAGTTAAAAAGCCTTGAACCGTTACAACCACTTTTAAGAGAGTAAAGGTAATTATCTGCATTTCAGCAGTATTGTTTGTTTTCTTAGATACTCTTTAGCCTTTGACAGCATCAAGAATGCTCAGACTGTCTAATCCCTGTACACACGTGCAGAAAATCGTATGAAAAATACCGCTTTCGGAACGATTGTACGATAATCGGATCGTTGGTACAGAGCTTTTCGAGAGCCGATCATGACAGTTCATCCGATTTATTATACGATCAGACATGCACGGAAGTTTTTTTTGTACGGTTTTTCGTTTAATCAGTACAGTTGTTGTTCAAAAATGCAATACAAATACACTACAACACATTACAGCACAAAATTTTTATTCTGTCGTACAAGAATGTTCGTGACTTTAGTAAACTCTTCAGGTTCAATCCAAGATTAGCATGCAAATAAAAAGTCAATCATTTGGCCGATAATCTCATTGTGTGTACCAAGCTTTAGAATAGGTGCCAATACAGAGACTAAATACTGCCTCGACTACAAACATCTTGGGTAGGCATGGTAACAGTCCTTACTTGGTATCTCTCTAAATCACTGGTCTCGTAGCTGTTGCAGCTGGATGGCTGCCAGTTTAAGTCCCATCATGCCTCTGCCTGTGGGGTCATGCTTGTAACTGTCAGCCTTGCAGTGCCTCATGGGATTTGTAGTTTCGCAACAGCTGAAGGGCCACCAGTTTGAGACCCCTGCTCTAAATCTAATGACTATTAACATTGCTGCGGCATACTGAAATTTAAATGGACTGTCATTTAGCACCAGACTGCTATGTCTAAAGACCCGTACACACGGTCAGAAAATTGGACGAAAAATACCACTTTCGAAACGATCATACGATAATCTGATGATTAGTACGAAGCTTTCAAGAGCCGATCATGATAGTTCATCCGATATTATCCGATGAGATTTTTTGTTTAACCACTTGCCACCTGCCCACCATCAAATGTCAATGGAGCAGTGAGGCTCTCGTTCTGGGATGATGTCATATGTCGTTCCTGTGACACAGTGTGACCCTGATCTCGCCGAGGCTCTTTGCCCATGTGATCGGCTGTATCCACATGTAAACAAGTGCCATTTATCTGCTCTCCTCACCTCACACTGACAGAGTGTGAGGTGAGAAGAGACAATCAGGGGCATCTGCTCACAGGGAAGATGTCAAAAGGAAATCGGGGCACTGATCATCAGTGCCCTGATTACAATGCAGTGCCCATCAGTGAGGCCCCATCAGTGCCACCTATCAGGGCCCATCAGTACTGCATATAAGTGCCTCCTCCTCAGTGCACATCTGTGAAGGAGAAAAATTACTTTTTTTTTTTTTTTAAATATATATTTTTGGTGTTTTTTAGCAAATAATAAGAAAACCTAGTGGTGATTTAATACCAACAAAAGAAAGCTCTATTTGTGGGAAGAAAATAATTAAAAAATTCATTTGGTTTGTGTTCCATGAGCACGCAATTGTCATTCAAAGTGCGACATCGCTGAAAAATGGCCTGGGCATGAAGGAGGTGAAAGTGCCCAGTATTGAATAGGTAATCGGTACAGTTTTCGTCCGAACATTCAATACAAATACAGGGGGTCCCCGACTTACGAACGCATGACCTACGAACATCCCCTACTTACGAACGGGGCGCTGCGGGGACCCTCCGCCGTGTTCCGGCTGTTCTGCGCATGCGCGGCCATTCGGAGCCTCGGAAAACTTCGGAAATGTCCGTAATTTGCTGCGCATGTGCAGAACGGCATTGGACGGAACATCGGAAATGGCCGTAATTGTCGGTCTGCGCATGTGCGGCCGACTTACGAACATTTACGACTTAAGTACAGGCGGGCAGTCCCTAACGAGTTCGTAACTCGGGAACCCTTGTACATTACAACACATTACATCACTTATGAATTTTTGTTCTGTCGTACAAGAATTTTGGGAGCTTTAGTAACCTCTTAATTTTAGATATGAGCATGCAAAAAATCTCATCAAATCTAATCTCATTGTTTGTACCATGCATAAGTCGTAATCACAACTGGTCAGTTGCAAATCCAAAATGATACTAAATAAGACTAAATGATAAAGCTGGCGGTAATTCATTAGTATTTTTTTCTTCTATTTGCTGCAGGTTCTGCGTGACATCCTGAAAGAGGTGCAGAGTAACATGGTTCCACGAAGCATGCTGAAGGAGTGGGCTTTACACACGTTCCCCAACGCCACCGACTACTGGACCTTCAGAAAGATGTTTACCATCCAGCTAGCTTTGATCGGCTTTGCAGAATTTGTCTTTCATTTGAACAGGCTGAATCCAGAGATGCTGCAGATTGCACAGGTGTGTGGAGTATTTGAAGAAGCAGAAAATCTTCTGCTGTTGATCAAACCACTCATGCTGAACATAACTGTACAAATCCTCCTATAATTGCACAGCGGACTTAACTGTTCCTGTTCCAGCTGCTCGTCTACCCGCTCCAGTTAGATTCTTGTGTTTGTGTAGTACTTAGACAACATTTCAGCTTAACCATTTATCCCAATGTTCTAACCGCATACTGAAGAAGCAGAAAGCGCAGTAGCTCACTATACTGTTATTACAGCAAATGGAAAATGCTCTGGCAAAATCCCATATCTTGTTAAAGGATCAGTGAATGTGAATTACAAGCTAGTTTATCTCAGGAATCCCAGAGAAGAATCCTGCCAACTGTCACTTTTTTAAGCCTCCATAAATAGTTTTCTGTTCAGGTAGGGTTCCCTACCGCCCCCCTCCACCCCATCTACACTTTTTTACTGCCATGCCCAATCTTTTTGCTTCTCCACACATGGCAAAATGCGCTTTTTAGGCCTGTAGATTAGTTAAAACCCCCAGACATGATATATCTTCCGAAAGGATAGACCATGGAGAATGAAATGGTGAATTGCAGTATCTTTATGTCACACGATATTAGCATAACTTTATTTTTTACTAGAAATCTGGGATTGATACAGTTACTTTAGTGCACATGAACACATAATGTTACCCATTTTTTGGTAAAATTTAAATGGTGAGGTTACTTTGAGTAAATGGATGCTGAATATGTCGGGCCTTAAAATTTCTTGTTGCTGTACTACAGCAATAAACTCTGATACCGAAAGTATCCATAGGCAACGCTTTAAAAGGATTTACAGGCAATCAATTTAGAGTTAACTGTAAATGAGAGTCCTAGAATTATGGCTCTCATGGCGATTTGCTGTCCACAGCAGCCAAGGAATAACCACTCCTGAAACCAGAAGTCATGAGATGCTCGTCATGTCTGTTTCATTCAGTGCAGAGACGACCAAGAAACAGATGTTTGTGCTGACACCAACCATAGCCGTCATGGGCTCCATACGTTACCAAACCTACACGCGGTTTGCGTTCAGGGACACGCACCTGTGCGGCTGTCAAATTGGAACCAGTGGCTGTGTACGTGCAGCCACTGCCTCCCACTAGACATGAATGGGGCAGCCTGCACATGGATGCAGGGAACACCTTTGCATTACATGTGGGCAAAGACAACCCTTCACACGGGCGTACGCTTAACTACACCCATGTGAATCGGGCCTTGCTAATAGCACTGTGTAATGTAGTAGAAAATAATTGACAGATACATTGAGGTACTCATTCTAGCTGTGTGTAAAAGTTAATTTTGTTTTAAGGAAGCTCCTAACTTAATAGGGTAGTCACTTTTAAAAAATCTGTCTGGAGTTCAGCTTTTAAACCAAGGTTATAGTAGTAGGGAGTGAGCTTCCTGTGCAGCAATTTAGCAGGAAAAAAATGATTGACTCTCATTTCTTGCCTCGGATTGCTTCCAGTGGCCAATTACATAAATCATGCTCAACTATTACTTAAGTGGATAACAAATATCCCAATTTCTGTCCAGTAATTTTACCTCATACCCTGCATAGTCTTTTCAAAGAACAACCAATGTAGACTATGCAATCCTATATACAAAAGGGGATCTTATATTTCAGTTTTATTTTCTAATCATTGAAAGAAAAAGACAGCTGGGAAATGATAGTCCTATTTCCATCAAAGGTGTACAGTATAATGAAATCCATGCTCCACTACACACAAGTATGTTCTTTACACATTAGCCTGTCACCAAGGAATTCAAAGCCTTCTGTAGGCAAGTAGCCATGCTTAGGCTCCCATTTAAATAAGGAGTGGACTATACTATCTGCTGTACACTGCAAAGTTACTCAAATAAATAAAACTCATAAATTGCAGAGCCCTACTCCTTTTTTTTTTTTCTTTTTTTTTTTTACCTTCAATAATTTTAACATTGCTCTGCTTGTTCTAGAGTTTTAAAGCAAGCAGAACACAAGGAGCAGATGAAAAACTTCTCTGATTCATTAACGTGTGTGTGTGTGTGTGTGTGTGTGTGTGTTGTGTTGAGTGTGTGTGTGTGTGTGAATTTCTCCTTGAGCTATTGAGATCTGTAAACAGGAGGGAAGGAGAAACTGGAAAACATGTGAAGAGGAGCATAAATGTCCTCCTGCTGTCTGGATGTGGTAATACAGAATATTAACAGAAAACGTTTCATATTGTCTTGACTAAAAACAATAATTTGGTGGTAGTGTATCTCTAATTGGAGCAGCTGTGTGCGTTACAACTAATCAGCTTCTTAAGCTTTGGTTGCTGTGTATAGCTGCTCCAGTTTTAATAAATTGTGTTTAGTCCTGAAATTAATAAATAGAGAATGATATGAACAAAGCTTTCATGCATGCCTTATATCCATACATACAAACCTGGTATAAGGAATGCTTATGTTTAAGATAAAAAAAAAAAACTTACTGGAACTTAGTGGGTAGCCACCATCGGTGTATGATTGTTGTTTTGATTATTCTTCAACATCGCATGATTTTTCAACCATATTATCGCCAATTTTTAGCAAACCTGCTAAGTTATGCATTAAAGTGCATTATATTGCCAAAAGTATTAGGGCGCCTGCTTTTAACACGCACATGAACTTTAATGGCATTCCAGTCTTGGTCTGTAGGGTTCAATATGGAGTTGGCCCACCCTTTTCAGCTATAACGGCTTCAACTCTGGGAAGGCTGTCCACAAGATTTAGGAGTGAGTCTATGGGAATGTTTGACCATTCTTTCAGAAGCACAGGTCGTTTTTCAGTGGTTGGGCTTGGCCCCTTAATTCCAGTGAAGGGAACTCATAAGGCATCAGCATACCAAGACATTTTGGACAATTTCATGCTCCCAACTTTGTTGGAACAGTTTGGGGATGGCCCCTTCCTGGTCCAACATGACTGCACACCAGTGCACAAAACAAGGTCCATAAAGACATGGATGAGCGTGTTTGGGGTGGAGGAACTTGACTGGGCCTGCCTCAACCTGACCTCAACCCAATAGAACACCTTTTGGGATGGATTAGAGCAGAGACTGCGAGCCAGGCCTTCTCACCAACATCAGTGCCTGACCCCACAAATGCGCTTCTGGAAAAATGGTCAAACATTCCCATAAACACACTTCTAAACCCTGTGGACAGCCTTCCCAGAAGAGTTAAAGCTGTTATAGCAGCAGAGGGTGGGCCAACTCAATATTGAACCCTACAGACTAAAACTGGGATGCCATTAAAGTTCATGTGCGTATAAAGGCAGGCGTCCCAATGCTTTTGGCAATAGTTTATGTCTAAACCTATAAACAAAAATATGTTATGCAGCGAGGCAGCCATTGGATATGGTGTCTGCATTAATTTCCCTTTTTCTTTTTTCTCCATAACATAAGGGGTAGGTGTTCTGTAGCTGTAACACTTTCTGATAACCTGGTTTTAAATACTCCGTAGAGCACAATCCATACAAGATTTCTGTCTGGATAAAAATAATTTTATTTTTTATTTTTTGTTTTGTTTTTTTAACTGCTCAAATACCACTGAAAGTTTTTGCTAGATCTATAGTTGTACAGACCAAAAGGAAAGCAAATACGAGAAGCTTATTGCTGGTATTTATATATCGTATACTTTATATTTTTTTTTTATATAATTGTCTTGTATATTTTTATTTTCGGCTACCTCTTCACTGTAAGTATTTGTTATTGCAGCATTTAATCCAGATGTTTAATTTTCTTTTAAATATTTATCTTTCTATAGGATACCGGCAAGCTAAATGTGGCCTACTTTCGGTTTGATATCAATGATGCTACAGGAGATCTGGACGCCAACCGTCCTGTGCCATTTCGACTAACCCCAAACATTTCTGAGTTTCTCACTACAATTGGCGTGTCAGGACCACTGACTGCTTCCATGATTGCTGTGGCCCGGTGCTTTGCACAGCCTAATTTTAAGGTATGTTTATGAGGCCACAATTGCAAATGTAAATACGAATAGCAATATAAAATCTTGGGCTGGAGATTATATTTTTTTACTTTTATCGTTCTGGTGGTGGGTGCATTGGTGTGAAAATCATGTCGCATGACAGCAGCACAATAGCACAGTACATGCACACCAGCTCCATCCAGTCAAAACAATGTCCTTTCAGTGAATGGATCAGTTTTTTTGTACTATTTTTTTTTTAGTTCAGAGCGTGCGTGTATGTGTCTGTTCATATTCAGACTTTGAACAAAGACATGCTGAAGAATCTGAACACACATTGACCTCTCTTCTCCCCGTCTTCGAATGCAAAATTATCTTTAAGATATAGTCTGTGAATCTTAAAAATGCCTGCTAGTTCTTGAATCAAAAAACTGGTGTTGTGTGCAGTAGTGTGAGCATAACCTTGTCAAGGCCTGGGAGTTTCAGAATCCAAAGTACATTTTCTGATGTAGGTTGCTGTTCCTGTTCAGACAATTGAAACACTTCCAAATGTACTTTGCCTACCCATTTTGTTTCATATTTGTAGGGCTTGAAGTACTACAATATATTCACTATACTTTGACCCATTAAAATGCACTAACTCTAGCTGAGAGACGGTGCTTTCTGCATCTGGGTCAGTGCTATTTCATGTGTTTGTACACATGTCTATAGGAGCTTGCATACACGTGTTGCATTGTTTATGCACTTTATGTCTGCCAAAGCTGTTGCAGCAATAGTTACAATGAAAGGCGTTAGTTATTAAACATGTAAACTCCCAGTGATCCTTTTAGTTTGACAGTGACCTACACGGTTAAGGAGATATTTTACAAAAATAGGGTACCGCTGTCTACGGCGCAGGCGCACTGGGCGCGCCACAAGTGAAGGCAAACATGTTGTCACTTACGGCTCCTGCGTGCATGGGCCAGAGTGATGTCATCACTGCTCCGGCCACTCACAGCGCCGAAGCAGCGATACCCGGAAGGAAGATGGAAGCTTCGTGCTACATGGGACATCTGTGACATCGCTGGCTCCTGTCAGGTAAGTGACACATAATGGGCTACTATGCGATGCATAGTAGTCCATTATGCTTTACCTTTGCAGGGAAACAAAGAGGAAGTAAACCCATTAGGGTTTACTTCCTCTTTAATAATATCTTTTTGTTAAATGCCAAAATGAGCACAAAGCGAACAAAATGCAGCTCTAGGTCTGCCCACCTCCACTAACATACTGTTAGGTGCTGGCCCTGTTCGCATCAGTCTTTATGTAGGAGAAGAGAGGATTTGGTCAGCCACACATATTAAGGTTGAATATATATTTTATTAACAATATGTACACACATACATAAATTCAATAAATTTCGTCCATATAACATAGTTTACATAACATAAACATTAAAGCGTATAATTGGGGGGGTTGGGGGGAAACATTGGGGGGGGGGCAGTAAAGGGTAGGGGGTAATAGAATCACATCTAAGGACTGATCACAGGTCGCTCCCACCAAGATGCCTGTATGGCTTTATCGTTGTGCTAGTATACCTGACTATCTATGGGCTGGGTTTGTCGAGTAACAAACATGATTGTCCCTGCGCGGTGTCATCTCTCAGCGGACACCGCCCAAGGCTTAATCCATGTAATATTTCAAACCCCTCTGAAGAGTATGTAATATAATGAAGAGAGGTGTTCTTCAAGAGCAAAATACAAATATGAGGGGGGAGGCAACTCTGTGTTTAACCATTCTTAATGAACACTTTATAGAAAATCATACACTCTTAATCATTTTCTAGTATTAGCTGCAATATTATACATTGAGCCACACATATTAAAACATCACCTTTATTGTAAAGTCTTCAATGAAATGCATCACAACAACAAGACAGGGAATACAGCATCCACAGTGAACGTTGGCTATGATTTAGTGTGAAACGCGTTAGCTGTGGACACTATTCCCTGTCTTGTTGTGGAGATGTATTTTATGGACGACTTTACAATAAAGCTAATGATTTAGATGTGTGGCCAACCAAATCTGCGTCAAAAAAATCCATACCTCTTTACTGCAAATGGGCGCAGAAACCCCCTCCTACAAAATACCCCAAAAATTGGTAGGCAAGAATGAAAAAAAAAATTGAATCAGTCTGTCAGTCACAAAAGCGTTCCCCTCAGCAGTGAAAGTTAAGAATGCGCAAAACCTTTTTTATTTTTTGGGAATGTTTAGAACGTCTGTCAGGTTTTTGAGATCTCTCACTGCCCTCATCCTGCCTGGGCACAGACACAGCTTAGTTCCCAATAACTCCCAATGACTCAAAGTGATCTTAAAGTGGTGTTTCCACCAAAAAAAAATGGCTTAAAAATACAAAAAAAAATTATTGGAAATTTTTTTTTTTTTTTCACTCGCCTCCTAAATTCCTGTTGCTAGGGGGTCCCTCGTAGTCTGCCACCTTCAGTGTCCGGGCACTGACATCACTTCCCCTCAGCGCAGTTAGTCATCTGGGACACATGACAGGTCCCAGATGACTGCGCGGTGTATCGCGGCGCCGCTCGCGCATGCACAGTGGGTGCCTGGCTGTGAAGCCACGGCCAGGTGCCCACAGTAAGGATGCCGGTGCCGCAAGCTGAGTGGGGAACGAGGGGGGGGGGGCTTTGTTCCCCCACATCGCTGAACCCTGGGACAGGTAAGTGTTTGATTTATTAAAAGTCAGCAGCTGCAGTATTTGTAGCTGCTGACTTTAAAAAAAAAATTTTTAAGGGACACCCCACTTTAAACCAGAAAAGGCCAAGACAATCTTTTTATTCTTCTTGTCTATTTTAGATCCATTCATTTTCATGCCTTGCTTCCAAAAGTGGTGACAGTCACCCAATACAAATCTAATGTTAGAAGCTATACCAGAGCTCCTCTAAAGAACAGAAACCATATTCTGCTATATCAGCACAGTCGATTTTTTTTCAATTAAAGCAGATTGCCCCGGACAACATCATCTGTCAGCATTATACGGTGGTTTCTTGTGGAATTCATTTTTATTAAAGGGAAGAATGCTAAATGTAGCTATTGGATATGATCTCATTTGAGCCAGCTAAAGACTCCCATCTGCTGGAATGAGGCATGCTGAAGGATTCGGCTTGTATACAATTTGGTTTCGTCCAATTCACAGAACCACCCAGTCCTACCAACTGCTTATATTTCCTGCCAAAATCATGGTTGCTGCTTTCCAAAAGCACTATGTAATTTTGAATTTCTTGATGGCGAATTACTTGAGCAGGTTACAGAGTTTATTGTGCATAACAGACCAGAGCCCATTTCATCTACAGGCAACTGCTGTTACATGATAAAGCTGGCACCCCTCAGTGCGCTCATGCACAATTCTAGTGCCCTAGGAACCTGAGAACTGATCACTTCTACTATGCAAATATTGACTACAACTAGGAAGTCTGTACTTGACCCTTCAATGCCTGCAGACCCTTTTTGCTCAGTGAGGCCCTCATCACATTGCCAGAGCAGTAGATTGATGTGGAAGGAAGTAGAGCCAGGCTCCACCTTCCTGGCTTAAGTTGTCATAGAACAATTGGAAATGCAACCAAGGGGTATGTGTATTCTCAACAGAGCACCCAGATTTAATACTGCAATGCCAGTTTATACAGGTCAACATGAGTATAGGCAGCTGCATTGTTCGTGCAGTAAAAGAAAAGGTAATGTTCTTCACTGCAACACATGAGAAAAAAAAGCATTGCACTGTATGCAGAATGTCGCCACAATGCATATCAGCAGCATGTCCGCACATATGCAGTGATAGGTGTGCTGTAGTATGAACCTAACCCTTCAAAGCAAAGTATCAGTATTCTTTTCTTTTCTTTTTTTTTTTTTTTTTTTTTTTTTTTTTTTTTTTTTTTAGAATCATACTTACCTAGGTGGATGCAGTTCCGATGCACCATCTGTCCCCTGGCGGCTCTAAGACTGAACTGAACAATCCAACACAGCCGATCGCTTGGCTCTCAGAGCTCCCTGAACAGAGAGCTGGTGACGTTCAGTCGCCGCTCTCTCCCCTGGAACGCTGGGCTGTGAAGGGGCAGGAGTCGCTGGCTCAGGCTCTCAGCTGCTCCTGAGAGGCTGAGCCAGGTGCTGGTCCAGGCTGGTATATGGTCGCGATCTTTCCCCAGCCTGGAGCTGCAATGTGACGTCAGCCAACAGTGGGATTCAGCCCGCTGTCAGCTGAAAACAGGTCACAGGAGTGCACTCCTGTGATCCACAGAAGTATAGCCAAACGAGCTCTGGCTGTACTCCTTTAGAGCATATCTAACCCCAAAAAGTTAATATTTGCTCTGTTAAAAAAAATTAGGTTGAAAGCATTTGATATTTTTCTCTGGCTCTCCGCTTCATGTAAGAGCTCCCGAATCACTCTTACATGAAAGCTGATTGCCAGCACTAAATAACAGTACCAGGATATATACATATGCTGGACAGCAAGTGGGTGAAGTGGTTGTAAACCTGAAATCTGCACCTAGCTCGTATTTCTTTATGTGTTTACTTCCCTCTATCCAAAAGCAGTGTGATTTCTCTCTGCTGCCTGTTTCCTCTGCTATGAGCATCAGTCCCTTCTGACAGATTTTCCCGATACCAAGAGATAAAAAGGTGATGGGGGGGGTTCCACACACGGCCCCTGATTCATATCCTCAGCTGTACATTGTTCTTGTGCTGTTGTACAGTGTGTAACTTCAGCTCCCAACCCCTGCTTTGTGAGTCTGTGAAAATTATTTTTTTATCCGAGTTATACAAGGCTGTACAGGGCAAATGGCCATAGATAAACAGGTTTCATTTCTCTTTATCATCTGAGGCAGTCACGTCAGTGGGCATATACAAGGGTTTACAACCACTCAGTACCACGCCATGGCCAAATGATAGCTACAACTGAGCTTTCTTGTTCCGAGAGGGTGTCTATGGACATCCTCCCAGAACTCGCCTCCTGCGCCCCGTGATGGCTGTGTCCTTTGGACACAGCTGGTTAATGGATCAAGGTAAAGGGCTAATCACAGCGGCCCTTTACCATGTGATCAGCTGTGTTCAATCACAGCTGATCACATGTAAACAAACTAGCTGGTTTTTGGCATTCCTTGGAAAGCCGATAAAGGGCAAGGCTGACAGAGCACATTTACACTGATCTTCAGTTTCCTGATAATCAGTGCAGCCTCACCAGTGCCGCCACATGAGCCCACATCAGTGAAGAATTACTTATTTGCAAAATTTTATAATAACTGATAATTTATTATTTTTCATTCATTTCGGGGTTTTTTTTTTCCGTTTAGCAAAAAAAAAACAACCCAACGGTGTTTAAATACCACCAAAAGAAAGTTTTATATGTCTTCAAAAAAATAACAATTTAATATGGGTACAGAGTTGCATGACCACACAATTGTCATTCAAATACGACAGATCTGAAAGGTGAAAATTGGGCTGGGTAGGAAGGGGGTGAAGTGCCCAGCATTGAAGTGCTTAAAGTTAACCAATGCTGAGAAAAATATGGATCCTTTGACTCACAGTGATAAAGGCAACTAGTATCTTCCAAATTGACAACCAAAGACATGAAGCAAGCATACAAAACTGAGCGCTTGATCTGTACACTTGTGCTGGATGGATGACTCATAGGGTTTTAAAGCTATTCAAGTACAGGTTTCCTTGAAATATTAGTGGCCTGGTTAGCATAGACTGTGTTTTTGTTGTCAAAGGAAACACACTTCCAGTGAAGCTTTTCTTACAACTAATCAAATGTTCTCCTCCCTCAACTGCTTTTTTCTTCTCTAAATACAATAATACAGTAAAACCTTGGATTGTGAGCATAATTTGTTCCAGGAACATGCTTTTAATCCAAAGCACTCGTATAGCAAAGCAAATTTCCCCATAATAAATAATGGAAACTCAAATGATTCATTCCAACAACCATTTATTCATAAGTCCTTCAGTTTATAGTCCATATAAAAAGATTATAGCAATGCGATAGGTTGTATAACCATAAACTGTCCATCCACAAATGGAAGCCTCCACAAGGGGATTAGAAGCAAAATCCAGCAGGAGCTACAGATTATAAAAGGGAAGAGAGGCGCCTCTAAGCGTAGCAATATGGTTACATTTATTTAAGGTACAACATTTAGCAACTCGCATGGTTGATTTATTAAAAGAGGCACATCTAAGTATGCAGGCATCCGAGGTAAAGCTGTCCACATAGACCGTCCTCCTCACTGCCAGCTCTCACCACTGTCAGTCTGCAATCCTGACCGGGAAGACTACCCTGCAGTAGAGTGATCTGAAAGCGAGGCTTGAATCGCTCGTGGAGCGCAGGGTGATTGGGATGGCGTTGCGGAGGATGGTCTATGTAAACAGCTTTACCCCGGGTGTCTGCATACTTGGTTGATGATTAAAACAGGCACATCTATGAAGTTGTGAGTTGCTAAATGTTGTACCTTCATTAAATGTAACCGTATTGCTACACTTCAAGCCACCTTTCTTCTCTTTCATACTCAGTTGCGACGTGACGCTACTTGTATATTAAGACATCACTCGTTTATTAAGTCAAAATTTATAAAACAAAATCTGCTTGTCTTGCAAAACACTCTCAGACCAAGTTACTCTCAATCCAAGGTTTTACTGTATAATTCATTCTTTTTTTTTTTTTTTTTTTCTCATCAGGTTGACGGCATCCTAAAAACTGTACTGCGAGATGAAATAATCGCCTGGCACAAGAAAACACAAGAAGACACTTCCTCTCCGCTATCACCAGCTGGGCAGCCTGAGAACATGGACAGCCAGCAGCTTGTCTCTCTAGTCCAAAAAGCTGTCACAGCCATTATGTCGCGACTGCACAACCTGGCCCAGTTTGATGGTGGAGAGAGCAAAGTCAACACACTAGTGGCTGCTGCCAACAGCCTGGACAATTTGTGTCGTATGGACCCTGCATGGCACCCATGGTTATAAGGGAGCTTAGATTTATTTAAATTAAACTGTCTGTTTCTAAGCTAAAACAACGGTACTTGATCATGCTGTGCTATGAAGGTTCTTTTAAGCTGTGAAGGATGATTTTTGTTTAACTATGGTAGATGTGCCATATACCAGAGATATCCATAGCCTTTATAGACATAGACTTGCAATACTACCTTCGCCACTGCTGACCGTTCCTGAACAACTGAAAGACTCTGGGTAGATTATACGCAATTACAAGACGTGATGGGCTTTTGAAGGGGTAAGCTGTTGGCCTCTATGGAAGCTAATCATGTTTACAGAACATTTCTGCCTGTTGTCATTAAGTGGTATGCTTTTTACAAAGAGAATATTGATTTTCCTCAAGTTCAAACACATTTCAAAGCATTTAAAATAGCAGCTCTAGTGGATGAAAAACACAAAGGGACCCTGTACAGACATATAATGATTTTCTTCCTTTATTGTGTTGTAGCTTTATATAAACTAGATAAAAAGAACGGAGATGTAATATTTTATACTTTTTAAAACTGGCACATCTACAATGCTGTATCGGTTCTAGGCCAACATGGCTTTCATATGTTCTTTTTACAAAGACTGTTAAATACAGGCGGGTGTTCATTTATTTTTATTTTTTTTCCAAATGTTAAGTTGGAGTGGGCTGTACAAAATAATATATCATGTATAGGTTTTTCTTTGTTACATAAAGTTCTCGAACAAAGCTGTATACTTCGAGCAGTAGGGATGATCCATGGAAACTGGGGCAAAGAAAACTGAAGGGGAACTCTTGGGCATAGCAGCCAGCCAGGCTGAAAAAGCAATGGCTGGTTGCTGTGGACAGCAGCTTCACTTTAGCTCCAGTTTTCCCAAATCCGCTCTACCAAGCCTCCCGTTGAAGGAGCAAAGCCATCTGTTGTGAATGTACATTTATATCTAAGGAGCCACCGCTGGACCACATGCAGAAGCAATGCAGGACTGTGGTGGACAAATGTGGAAACAGGTTATTTTTTTTTGTGTTGCTTTATTTGAGAATTGACTTTGTCAGATGATTGTATACCTTTGTAATTTTTAAGGAATGGCCGTGCTTCTGTCATTCTTCGCTACAAGCTGTTTTATAAATGCTCAGTATTAGGAGGACTGGTTCTTAAAAGTATTTGTACATCCATTTTCAAAATAAATATTTTGAAAAAGGCTTTCTGTCACCCTTATTGTTCAGTTATTTTTGATTGTGTGGAATATTTTTTGCACCTGTTTTGGGGGTGAAATGGTATGACCTTTTAGAACTTTTGTAAAAGCTAGAGCAATAGCAAATACCTCATTTTAATATTTCTGATCTAGTACATACTGTACGAGCACAACCCTGGCACAGTTGCTTTTTCTTGCCTACACCAGTTCCGGTCCGGACTTATTCACCCCCTTATGGTCCAGGCCATTTTTCTGTTTTCAGCGCAGTCAAACTTTGAATGACAATAACACTGTACCCAAATATAATTTTTATTCTAATTTTATTGAGTGCAAAAGATGGTACAAAAAGAGTACAAAAATACAACTTTTATCTAATTTTTGTTGGGACACAACTTTCTTTTGGTGGTATTGAATCACCACTGGGTTTCTTTTTCTATATAAATAATAAAAAAAATTAAAAATAAAGTAAAACAGGGTTTTCTTAGTTTTTGTTATAACATTGTGTACATAATCTTTCTTCATGAATTTAGGCCAAAATGTATCCTGCTACATTTTGTTTGGTAAAAATAACCCAACTCGTGTACATTTTTTTTGTAGTCTGTGTGAAAGCCATAACATCTACCTGGATGCCTTTAGTTTCTTGCTCGTGGCCTAGGAGGATGCATTTTTTTGTTTTAGTTTGATTTGTAAAAGATTACCCTTGTTGTGCTATTTTTTTTCTTCAATTTTTTTTCACCTCAGTCAAGACTTTTCCTTACATTGCTGCGAAAACTGGTCTCTCTCCGATTGCAGCTATCCAGTGTGGACAGCCTCCACTTGGATTTTAGAGGGCTATATCTGGACCCCGCTGGACAGAACGTTGCAGAAATGGCTGTCAGACCTAAGTCGGTAACCTCTTCTGCAGTTGAGACTGTGTGCTCTCTCTCTACCATGCAGTCACAACATCTCTGTGTACAGCACAGTCCTGTTGTACTGGGTGCCATCAGCTTATATTCTACTAATGGTTCTGGTACTTCCTATGGCACAACTACCAATGATCCTGCAGTGTGAAATTATCCCTTCTGGTCTTAGAGTATGTCCTAACTTCAAAGCCCTCTTTGGCTCCATTTGGGCATGGCTGGGCCTTCTCCACTCTCTAGGCTAAAGTTTTAACCATGGTCATGAAAGATTTTGTATTACAAATTCTGTATCTGATTTGCCCGCTGCATTGGTAGCAGTTAAGCAGCTGCAGAGACTGATTCTGAATCGTTCCAGACCTGAAAAGTAGCAGTCTACTGCTTTTACTCCAAAATTAAAGCTGTATCTTTCGGCGGCTATTGTTGCATAAGCCTCATAAAGTAATAAAAAAATTTCCCTGACTGAGAAAATCTTCCTGCATTTGCATTTCACATGCTCCCCTCCCAGACACCGCAGCTCACACTAGAAAATTTTCAGCAACAGAGGCAGTGCTGCCAATCCAGAAAGAAATGGTTATGACTAGGTGTGGCCAGGTGCTGATCGACAAGCTACAGGCTTGTTGTTCAGCAAGGATAATGCTGATAGCAATACCTCTTGCAACATTATTCATCTCGCTGTAGTGCAAACAGGCAAAACCTATGTGAAAATTGTAACGCTTCTCTGAATTCAGAAGTACAGCATAGTTGCCTCACCATCAGAGGAAGCTGCATTAGGTGAACTTCACTGGCAGGATCAACATTTTGTAGGCATTATTTAAGGCTCCGTTGACATATGCTGCGGCCACGGTTCACAGCATAGGGGCCAGTGCGTCCCTGTTCAACAGTTCAGGTGCAAATCGGGTCCAAATTCGGACCTGAATCGGACCAGACGACGCACAGGACCCTTCTTCAATGCAGACCGTGGCCCCTGGAGCTGTGTGAACTGGCTCCGTTGAGAGCCAGTCACACACCCTTGTCATGCAAATTGAATGTGGGGAAACCCGCATCCAATCCGCGTATATGTGAAGCGGGCCTAAGAGAAAACGAATTGTAGATGCACATACAATTAAGCACTGCAGCATATTTTTTTTTTTTTTTTTTTTAAATAGGCCATAGTTCTGTGACAGTTGATTAGAGTGAATGGATATAAAGTAAGGTGTACACAGACTTCCAATCCAGTGACCTTATGAATCTAAATCTAATTATGAAATTAAATCTGTTGCAAAGAGAAAGGTAAAGGCTGCCACTGCTGACCTCTTCTTAAAATGCCAGTTGCTTAGCGGGTCGTCTGGTTTCAATACCATTAATCTGGGACAACTATGCCGAGCAGAATTTCGGACTGTTCTCCAATTTTCTCTTATCTGTACTTTTGTTAGAAGCCAGTAAGTCAGCATTAGAACCTGTAAATTGCAATTTTTTTTTTTTTTTTTTTGGAAAAATGGGGCAGTAATTGCATATTTGTCTTGTGACAGGTTAACATTTAAATCAGGGTGGACAGAGGAAAAAAAAAAAAAATAGTCCTGATGTCTGATTTAGGAGCTTATATACATATTAGTCCAAACTTCAGAGTGGTTGTTAAAGTTAATGAAAAGGAAAGAAAACTGCTATAAATTCTTAAAAACCTAAAAAGCAGCAACTATGCTGTAAGATATAGATTGTGTATATATATATATGTGTGTGTGTGTGTGTGTGTGTTTATGTGTATATATATATATATATATATATATATATATATATATATATGTATATGTATGTATATGTATATACACACACACACACACACACACACACACACACACACACACACACACACACACACCCACACCCACAACCCCACACCCACACACACACCCCACACACCCACCCAACACCCAGACACACACCCACACACACACCCACACACACACACACCCTCAGTCCTCAATTACCCCCAACAGGCTATGTTTGCAGGTTTTCCTTTATCTGGCACAGGTGCTTTAAATCGGTCAATGGCTTGGTATTTTGGACATCTATTTTATCTAAGAGAAATTCCCAAAACATGGCCTGTTGGGGGTTCATGAGGACTGAGGTTGAGAACCACTGCGCTAAACCACAAACCTAAATTGTGAAAACTGGGGCATGTCCTAGCCACGGTTCTGAATGGCTGCCTGATCCCGAGCTCTCCGCCGCCAAGGGGGATTACAACGGCCCGCAGCAACTTAGTCCACCATTACTACCGCCACTAGCAAGACCGGGACACAGGGAATCAGGCTGGATATGTCCCGCAAGATGAACCAGCCTGTTAAACCCCGCCACCTCATGAACTTCTTCACTATGCAGCCAGCGTATAGGGGAATCCAAGATGGCATCGAGAAGCTGCACGGATCTTCTCTCACCATGCAGTCTCGTGGGGACCCAGTCAGATCAGGAAGCACTCTTTGACATGGAGGACAACGCCAAGGACCTCTCTCCCCCTGCAACATCTGATAGAGGTAGGAGGGTGGCTAACTCACCTGCACACTCTCCCCTCAAGGCCCCCTCTTCTAAAAAAAAAAAAACTTCACTGGGCGGACACTAACAATGCCCCAGCAGAACAGCAGGCTGGTTACACTGAGCCATTAGCCAGCTAATGACACTCAAGCAACTGAATTCACATTAAAAGCAATGCTATTATCTCTACAGGTTGGCCTTCATGCTGGATTGCGCTCCTCTATCTCAGTTGTCTATCAGGATAAACTATATAGAGGGTAGCACGGCACATTTAGAATCACAGATGTCTGAAGTCGCTAAGGCACATGATGAATTAGTGGACGCACATGAGTCAAAAAATTAAATGATCCACAAACTCCAGCTGAAAATCTCCGATCTGGAAGATCGCTCCAGATGCAATAACATCAAGCTAAGAGAGTTGGTCACTTTTATATACACCAATTATTTCTGAAACTAATATCTGAGCCCTAGGGACCTCCTCATGGATAGTGCCCACAGGTTTCTGAAACCAACCGACCTTCCAGATACAACACCCAGGGATGTTCTCATCAGGGTCCACTTCTATCACATTAAGGAGAGGCTCCTAAGAGCTGCCAGGTCCAACTGGTCTTTACTACCTCTGTACACATGAGTGACCCTGTATCAAGACATCTCTGCAGCGACTGCACAGAGAAGAAAGGAATTTTCTTTTATTACCCAAGTGCTACAAGACTGCAGTATCGTATATCGCTTGGGCTTCCTGAAAAAACTCCTGGTCACATATCAAAATCAACACATCACTATCTCCTCACCCAAAGATGGCTATAAACCGCTACACAACTGCGGCTTCTCACCCTCGCCTCCACTGACTCGCTCACAAAACCATCCATCTTCCAACTCTAGACCCACCTGATGATACTCTAGCCATTGACACCTAAAGTTCTCTGGTCTCTCCTGCCACAGTTCCTTTTCCCTAAGACGGTTGGCTTTTCATTTATCCGTTATAGTGGTTTGTTAATGTTGATCACCCAGGCGGTAGAGTTCTTAACACCCACCTGTGGACTCCTCCCTTTGGCACTACTAGAGTGCACACCCCCAGGCACACAGTGTGCTAAGCACACACCAATTTACTCTTGTTAGCATTGCAAATTTAGCTTTGTTATATGGTTATCTGTAACTGTTAACTGGTCTTTTTTTTTTATTTTCTATTCCTCCGGGTATCGCTTCACTTTTTCTCCTTCCCTTTCCCAGCAAGGGTCACTTTCCTCTTGTCATGATCTCTCTCCACGCCTGTTTACTCCCTGATGGCTCTCAGAATATCCACATTTAATGCTAATGGTTTTAATAGCCCTTTCAAAAGATTGAGCCTCTGGAAGGGGAAGCCCTAGCCTTAAAATCCGATGTTCTGTGCGTTTAAGAGACGCACTTTAAGTAAAGCCCCCCTCCCCCCATTTTTTTTTTTTTTAATTCTAGTAACAAGACTAAAGGCGTCATGATAGCAGTATGCAACTCGGTTGCTTTTCAGCACAACATACAGGAATTTACAATGTAATACTGACATAAAATCACACACATAGGTTGCACTTGTGGCTTTTTTAAACCTCGCCTACTATGTAACTACTATGTAAGTATGTAACGCAAAGCAGCCAAAAATGTCCAAAATATCTTCCATGCAAAAGAACAAAGGTAAAACAGTTTATAACCCTACAGACTTGGCTTACTGCTTCAAAGATTTTTATTCTGATCTCTATAACCTAAAGACCCCCCCCCCTCCTCAAGTATCTCACCAGCTCCCTCCCAAATTACCCAATTTCTAGAATCAATCGGGCTTCCCTATCTTACCGAGAAACAACTTGATTGCCTCAATTCGCCCTTTTATGATACTGAAATAATTAAAGCAATACACTCCCTTCCCCTTCACGAAGTACCCGGTCCAGATGGTTACTGTACAGGAGGTCCCCGGGGTTACAAACAAGATAGGGACTGTAGGTTTGTTCTTAAGTTGAATCTGTTTGTAAGTCGGAACAGGTAGATTTATTAAGTGAAGCTCCAGCCAAAAAAATCTATTTTTAAGTTTTTTAGATAACATAGGGAAGGGTTATCACCCCTGTAACATTTGTTTTGCTGTCTGTGCCCCTGTTCAGAAGATTTCACCTCACCTTCTGTCCCGATGACAATTGGATTTTGAAAATTTTGGGTTGTTAGGGAAGCATGGACTGGTGATAAAGCATCAGTGAAGACACCTTTTTCCCATATTAACTCTTACAGGAGTGAATTTCCCTTCCTAGGGGTGGATTTCCTCTCACTTCCTGTTGTCTCCCTCCGTTTGTAAGTTGGAGTCGTTTGTAAGTCGGATGTTTGTAAGTCGGGGACCCCCTGTAATGAGTATTTAAAAATGTATGCGGATGTCCTCACTCCCCACCTCTGTAATGCTGCGTACACACGATCGCACATTCCGACAACAAAATCCATGTTTTTTTTCCCGACTGATGTTGGTTCAAACTTATCTTGCATACACAAATCTTGTCGGAAATTCTGATCTGCAAGAACGCGGTGACGTACAACACGTATGACGAGCCGAGAAAAATGAAGTTCAATAGCCAGTGCGGCTATTCTGCTTGATTCCGAGCATGCGTGGAAATTTTTGCATCGGAATTGTGTACACACGATCGGAATTTCCGACAATGGATTTTGTGGTCGGAAAATTTCATATCCACATCTCAAATTTTGTTTGTCGGAAATTCTGACGGAAAATGTCCGATGGAGCCTACACATGGTCGGAATTTCCGACAAAAAGCTCACATTTAACATTTGTTGTCGGAAAATCCGACCTTGTGTACGCGGCATAAGGCTTTCAATGTTGTTATGAACATAGTTGCCATACCAAAGCAAGGCAAGCCTCATGATAACCCTGCTAACTACAGACCCATCTCACTCCTCAACACTGACCTTAAACTCTACTTCAAAATTCTAGCTTCACGAGTGGATTGGTTCTACTTAGCAGAAGTATTGCTGAAATGTGGCTTTTTAAAAAAGATATCCTCGCGTTATATTCTTGCCCATCAGCTAGAGTTTTAACCTCAGCGATGATATCGGACCCTTTCCCTATAAGCAACGGCACAAGGCAAGGCTGCACCCTCTCGCCTTTAATTTTCGCAATGGTGATAGAAGCGCTTTGGGAAGCAATCCGTAGTCACCCTTCAATCTCAGGCATGCAGGTAGGTCCCGTTGTCCACAAAATTGGACTCTATGTGGACAATATTGTCTCCATGACTGTCCCCTCCAGGTCTCTCCTGGCTCTTCATGATTTGCTGCAGGTGTTCGGTCAAGTCTCCCTATACAAGATTAACTGTTCCAAGTCCTCCATGTTGGACATTTGCATAGACCATACCACAAAGCAATATCTATCACGCATTTCCCTTTTTCCTTGGGCCCCAGCTTCCTCTCTCACTTATTTGGTTATTCAGCTCACAACTCCCTCCACCAATACTCTCCGTATTAATTTGGAGAACCTCCTCAGGAAACTCAAAGACCCCTGCTCGACCTCTGAGATAGTCAAAACATCCTGGGCGGGAAAGATAGCCCTCTCCAAAATGTATCTCACGCCACATATTGCATACCTCCTTCGCACCCTACCAGCTGCCTTTCTGGTCACCCACCTAAATACAATCCAACAAACTCTTAATGACTTCATCTGGAATAACCAGCAATCCCATAGTGAAACACTTGATTATGTGCACACCAACAAAATATGCAGGAATGGGAGTACCAGACATTAAAACCGACTACAAGGCCAGGGTGGATTTGAATTAAATCAAGTCTATTAGAATCACTCCCTAGGAAACATAATTAACCCCTCGATCACCCCCTAGTGTTAACCCCTTCCCTGCCAGTCACATTTACACAGTAATCAGTGCAATTTTATAGCACTGATCGCTGTATAAATGTGAATGGTCCCAAAAATGTCCGATATGTCCGTCTGCAATGTCAGTCACAAAAAAAAAATCGCCGTCATTACTAGTGGAAAAAAAATGCCATAAATCTATCCCGTATATAAAAAGTGTTTTGGCCTAACTTTCTGTTTAAATCAAAAGGTTCAAAGGATAACAGGTACCATCATCCGTATGATATAGAGAAATGTTTTTTGGGGGGAACCTGGTCTCCAGCCAGGACCCTCCAGAGGGGGGGGGAGCTGTCGGACTATCACGGTACAGTATATAGTATTAATATATTTCATAAACCAATATATATAAAATATAAAAATTGTATTATTATTTGTACAAAGTGAACTTAACAATCTTAAAAACAAATGCGTACAGAAAGTATTTCGACTAGTTTCGCTATAAAAAGCTTCATCAGGAAATACAATGTTTACATCTGAAAAAAGGGGGGAAATTTTTTTTTTTAAGCATTGCTAACTGAGTAAAGTCAATAATTGCTGCGTCAATATTCAGCAGCACTGATTCATTCTTAATGTGAGGGAGGGGATACATGGTGATAAGTAATAAACAGACTCTTACCCCATCAAGATGCGCTTGTAGGAACATGGATGTGTCCGGCAAAGCCTTTCGTGGCGACTGGGGAGGGGCCAAATGAGGCCAACAGGTCAATCTACAGTGTATAGAGGTAATGATAATAATGTATCAAACAAGAAGGCAAGGTTTAGAAAGGTATACCTCACCCGGAAGTGGTCTAAAATACCGACATAGATGTCTGTATTTGCACCCGAGACAGTGTAGAGCTAACACAGAGTGAATATAGGGGGGGCTGCTGGATAATGGTGTCTCCCCAGTAGTCCTGTACAAGGACGCGGGCTAAAAATAGACCAGGTGTTCTGGGGATATTGCAGCCCATCCGTTGTGAGGTGAGAAAGTGAGTCAAAAGGTCGTGGGTGAACTGAGGTACCAGACCCCTAGTGGAAAAAGGGAGTGGAGGACAAGGGAGTGAAGTGGATGTGAGGACGACAGGGAGGGGGAGGTGGGGGAGAAGGAAAGTGGGGAAAGGGACAAGGGGACAATGTGAGGCTGGATGCCGGCGCCGAGGTTGGAGGGCCATTTAAAAGCGGCAATTACCGCTTGGTCAGCAGGTCTCATCACCTCCCGGGAAGACACACTCGGATGCTATACGGTAAGATACCTAGGGAGGACTGGGGTATATGGGGGGGTTCTGTGGCTACTACCATTCCCCCTATATTGCCTCATCCTCTTATCCTTCATTGATATTTTACCCCTCTAGGTCAGTATTGTTACCTACGTTCTATAGGCACTCAATGGCCCCCTACCTGGCAACCATTATATCCCGTACTTGCTCTAAGTGACACCCCGGAAAGTGAGGTTCACTGCAATACCATCTCAGTGACTGGATGCCCACATCTGAGACTGTATGCGCCACCTGCTAGCCCACAGGTATTCTGCCCGGTCGGCAGTCTTTGCATGGCACTGATTGTTTCTACCTAGTAGTATTGTACCTGCACTTCACCCTTCACACTCCATTCCTGGTCTTTACCTCTCTTGCTCACTATACACCCTGTGTCACTCAATATCCCTTAACCCGCACTGGCTAGATCAATCTATAGACAGACAGTGTGACTCCACTAGTGTACTTTTGGTTTTTCAACTTTTTTACACTTTATTTGTTCGGGTGTCGGTTCAGTACATGATCATGTGTCACCCCCACCTTCACAACTTGTCCACACTTTCCCTACATCTGTGCTTTTCCCCTCCCTTGTCCCAGTATTCCCATGGTCCTTTCCCAACCCTTCCCTCCCCTCTCCTCACACATCCTTTACCTTTCCCCCCCTCCCTCCCCCCCTTTCCATCCTTTCCCCTGCCTCTTCCTCCCTGTCCCCCCATCGCGCACCCACCTCCCTCCCCCATTTGTTCCCCTCACATTGTCCCCTTGTCCCTTTCCCCACTTTCCTTTCCCCCCCCCTCCCCCTCCCTGTCGTCCTCACATCCACTTCACTCCCTTGTCCTCCACTCCCTTTTTCCACTAGGGGTCTGGTACCTCAGTTCACCCACGACCTTTTGACTCACTTTCTCACCTCACAACGGATGGGCTGCAATATCCCCAGGACACCTGGTCTATTTTTAGCCCACGTCCTTGTACAGGACTACTGGGGAGACACCATTATCCAGCAGCCCCCCCTATATTCACTCTGTGTTAGCTCTACACTGTCTCTGGTGCGAATACAGACATCTATGTCGGTATTTTAGACCACTTCCGGGTGAGGTATACCTTTCTAAACCTTGCCTTCTTGTTTGATACATTATTATCATTACCTCTATACACTGTAGATTGACCTGGTGGCCTCATTTGGCCCCTCCCCAGTCGCCACGAAAGGCTCTGCCGGACACATCCATGTTTCTTTAAGCGCATCTTGATGGGGTAAGAGTCTGTTTATTACTTATCACCATGTATCCCCTCCCTCACATTAAGAATGAATCAGTGCTGCTGAATATTGACGCAGCAATTATTGACTTTACTCAGTTACCAATGCTTAAAAAAAAAATTTCCCCCCTTTTTTTCAGATGTAAACATTGTATTTCCTGATGAAGCTTTTTATAGCGAAACTAGTCGAAATACTTTCTGTACGCATTTGTTTTTAAGATTAAGTTCACTTTGTACAAATAATAATAAAAAATGTTATATTTTATATATATATTGGTTTATGAAATATTTTAATACTATATACTGTACCGTGATAGTCCGACAGCTACCCCCCCCCCCCTCTGGAGGGTCCTGGCTGGAGACCAGGTTCCCCCCAAAAAACATTTCTCTATCCCGTATATGGTAGACGCTATAACTTTTGCGCAAACCAATCAATATATGCTTATTGTGATTTTTTCTTTTACCACAATATGTAGAAGAATACATATCGGCCTAAAGTGATGAAAAAAACTTTTTTTTTACAAAAAATTGTGATATTTATTATAGCAGAAAGTAAAAAATATTGTGTTTTTTTTTTTTTTTTTTTTTTTAAATAGTTGCTATTTTTTTGTTTATAGCACAAAAAATAAAAAACCGCAGCGGTGATCAAATACCACCAAAAGAAAGCTCTATTTGTTGCGAAAAAAGGAAATCAATTTTGTTTGGGTGCAACCGTGCAATTGTCATTCAAAGTGCGACGGCGTTGAAAACTAAAAATTGGTCTGGGCAGGAAGGGGATGAAAATGCCTTGTATTGAAATGGTTAAAGAGCAACTGTCATCTCTGTCCCACAGCAGATCCTCCTCTGACCCACTGTTGACTCGCTGACAGTTCCATTCACATTAATGGGACGGCTGGTGATGTGGCAGTGACACAACAAGGTTAGGGATGTGGTGTCAGCAGGTGAGTGGATGCCCGCTAACAGGCGCTGCCATGATGGATCGGAAATGACCGGTGCTCTTTAAATGTAAGGACCTATTCTTGATGGTAGTTGGAATCGTTAATGTTTGCAAACAAAATTAAGGTTTCCTATTTAGAATAATAAGCTGTCAGGTTAGTAATCGGAACCGATTCAATCATACAGTTTGTAGAGTACATAGATTTGTAAAACAATTGGATAAATTAATATTCCTGAACTTTGGTTCATCTCATAGTTACTATGAAATTGTGTGAATCCATCAATACAGTGCATGTTATCTCAGCTCGCAGAGCTTGGATTCATTGAATGAGTTTACCAAAAATTTAAATATTGCCGAATATACAGTCTCATGCTACATAACTAAGCTCCATTTAATGCTGAATAAACAAAATTATTAATGTAACTTAAATAGAAAACTATCTTTAGATAGATTTTTACCCCGATAGCATTTTACCGTATATACTCGAGTATAAGCCAAGTTTTTCAGCACATTTTTTTGTTCTGAAAGTGCCCCCCTCTGCTTATACTCGAGTCAAAAAATGTCCGACCCGACTTTGGTGCCACGTATCTTGGGGCCACTTGTTGCTAGGAACCCCAAATGCCAACCCAGTGGACCTAGCACTACAACATATCCAAAGATGGGGTTCCTAGCACCAAGTGGCCCCCGAGATACGGGGCCCCAAAGTCGGTCAACTGTGTCCATCTGCAGCAATGTCATTTCGGGACCCCTTGGGTCCAGAGACCCTAAATTTGGCTGCAGCTAGGGGGCATTTAGGAACCCTTAACTTGGCTGCAAATGGGCATTGTTGACCCTCTTTTCCACTTACAGTAGCTGCGCATTTCTTACCCTAGGCTTATACTTGAGTCAATACGTTTTCCCAGTTGTTTGTGGTAAAATTAGGTGCCTCGGCTTATATTTGGGTCGGCTTATACTCTAGTATATACAGTATTTAAAAAAAACAAATCGAGGGGGCGGAGCCGGCGGCCGGAGAGCATGGACGCCTGAGAGGAGAGCTCTCCTGCAGCGGCACGAATTAAGCGGCCCACAGCGAGCCTAACGCTTCAAAAAGATTCCCACAGGCACGGGAACACCCCACAGAACACACCGCTCACGATGAGCAAAAGAAAAGAGAGAGAAATTCCCAGGAAACTGACCGATTTCTTTCCCCTGGCAGCCGGCCGAGAATTCCAAGATGGCGCCCGCGATGTGCTGAGCGCCTCAGCCACCTCAACAACAAGAGCTAATCCGGCTCCATCCCAGGGTGAGTCAAGCCCTACATCCCACCCCTTGCCACAATCCCCTTTCCTGAGCCCTGTCAAGCAAAAAAGGAAGCTGGGAGGTGACAGCGAACCGCTGACTGACACTGACCCTGGGGGGGAAGAAATGGAGGAGGCCTCCTCATACTCACAGCAGCTAGATGCATTCCCCACTGCAGGACAGCCCATTCTGGACTCTACCATGAAGGAGATGCTTCAGACACTGAGAGGGGCTCTCCAGCAGGACATATCAACCTTCATGCATAGCAATAAAGTGGAAATGACAGTAATTAAAGACAGAGTGCAGCATGTAGAGAGAAAAATGGAGGAATTCACTTTTGCACACAATGAGCTGGTTGATGCACACATATCTATAGATGAGGAAATTAAAGCAATGCGTCTCAAAATGGCGGATATTGAAGACCGCGCACGCCGAAACAATGTTAAATTTAGGGGGATCCCTGAAACGGTTAAGCCAGCGGACCTGTCTTCCTACCTCCAAAAACTCATGACCACAGCCATACCGTCCCTGAGCCCAGCAGATGTCACCATAGACCAACTCATGCGATATGCTAGACAACACCCTGCTCTCCCTGACCCTTTCGCAGGAATCGCACTATATGCAGATTTATCGCAAGCCACGCTGCAAGCTAGGCACAACCTGGTCCCCATCACTAAGATCCTGAGAAATCACAAGATACTGTATAAATGGGGTTTCCCGGCCAAACTGCTACTTGAAATGCATAATGAACCCCACACCATCTCCTCACTAGAAAAGGGAATGGAGCTCCTCAGAAAGTGGCGACTTCTCCCTGCGGACGGCGACATAGCTGACCCAGAACCTTTTACACTATGCGATTTACCTAACAATTGCACGCTCTGAACTGCATTTTTCCTGTGCCTTCACGTTTATGGCCTACTCAAGTTAAGGCTCACAATAGCCACCGCTGTTCGGCTTTTTCTACATGACTGTTTTCCCCCACTACAGCCGCAGGATGTATCCTGCATCCGGGTTAAGTTACCGTGGACTTTCTGCGGTCCTCTGGGACCCCAAGGGGCCCAAAAAAGTTCCTATCTGCTCAAGTTTATGTGAGCAGCAGTTATCATATTCCTGTTCTCATTTTTCCTCAGACCATCTTTATCAAGGTACGCTTCCAACTTCTACCACTGGAGGGCAGCAAGGCGTTTTCCAACTGAAATATGCACATTAAACTCATGTCTCACAATGTGAGGGGGCTCAACAGCCCTTTCAAAAGGAGGGCGCTCTGGAAGTCGGCTCTAGCTATGAAATGTGACATCCTATGTGCCCAAGAGACCCACTTTGCCAGCAATCGAGCGCCAAAATGTACGCACGCCAAATATCCGCACATCTTCTACTCAAATGACTCTGTTAAAAAAAATGGTGTAATGATAGCCATAAGGGACACAGTAACCTTTTCTCTCTTACAGGAACGCACTGACCAACACGGACGCTTCATCATCTTAATTGCGGAGATTAATAACACTGTCTACACGCTGGTAAACCTATATGCTCCGAATGTTCACACATTGAAATTTGTACGGAAAGTGGTAACAATGGCCAAATCTATGCAAAAAGGTAAACTAATCATATGCGGTGATTTTAACACTGTACTCAATAATGATCTTGATACCTCCTCAGTGGCTCTGCGACAAAGACCCTGCTTAGGTCCCTTCTGCCATACGGAAAGGCTCTTTGACCCATGGCGCTGCGCCCGAACTACTGAGAAGGACTATTCTTACCACTCTCCTGTACACAACAGCTATTCTAGGATAGATTTTTTTCTTGTAGACATGTACACCCTGCAAACTGTGATTAGAACAGATATCCATAATATCACTTGGTCGGACCACGCTCCAGTGACAATTGATATAATGGATAACAATAGACAACACTGCAAACCCCTATGGCGCAATAACACTTACTTGCTGTCTCGCCCCGAGATTCGGGATGAGATCAGTAAGAAACTGACAGACTATTTTGAACTAAACACCACTAAGGATTGCTCCCCCGACATACTGTGGTGTGCGCACAAAGCATATGCTCGAGGCATACTTATACAAATAGCTTCTAGGGAAAAAAAGAAAAAACTGCACCGTTTGTCAGAACTTCAAAACTCCATTGCTGACCTGGAATCCCTTCACAAAGACCCGTCTACCACATCCCCGGACATCCTGATGCGTCTTAACCAGTGCCGTGAGGACTTGCGGCTCGAACTTAAGACGGATTATGATGTCTATTTTAAGAGAATGAAATTATCCTTCTATTCTCAAAATAACAAAGCAAGCAAACTTCTTGCCTCCCAACTTAAAAAAAGACATGCCAAGTCCAATCTGACTCACATCATTCACCACAAGAACAATACCACACTCCGCAACCCCAAAGACATAGCGAACGCCTTTAAGGACTATTATGAATCCCTCTATAACCTCCATGCTGATCCACACACCCACCAACCCTCTGATCTTGAAATAGACAATTTTCTCCAAAAAATTAAAATTCCAAAGGTTGACTCACTCACACTAGATGAACTGAATTCCCCTATTACCCACAAAGAAATAACCACTGTTATACAATCCCTGCCTATGCATAAATCACCAGGCGCGGACGGTTTTTCGGCCGAATACTACAAAACATTTGCCCCTCTACTCGTACCAACGCTAGCAGACGTTTTCAACGCAGCCGCAGCTAACAAATCCTTCCCGACCGAAATGCTACAGGCAGTCATTGTCACGATCCCTAAACCAGGTAAAGACACCGATCGCCCCCAAAATTTCAGACCGATCTCTCTATTAAATTCCGACTTAAAAATTTATGCCAAGGTGATAGCAAATAGACTAATGGTTGTGACCCCCTCACTCTTAGGACTAGACCAAGTAGGTTTTGTAAAAGGCAGACAAGCCCCTGACGGAACTAGACGAATGCTTAACCTCCTAAGGTTTACGGAACTCCAAAACCTCCCTAGCGCATTTATTGCCTTAGATGCAGAAAAGGCTTTTGATAGGGTGCATTGGACCTATCTGTCTAAAACCCTCCTTAAATTTGGCATTAATGGTCCAATCCATTCAGCTATCATGGCCCTTTACTCCTGTCCCTCAGCCCGGGTATTAACTTCTGGACTACTATCAGACCCCTTTTACCTGACGAACGGTACTCGGCAGGGATGCCCACTCTCACCGATAATCTTCTCCCTGGCCATTGAACCCCTAGCAGAATGCATTAGAGCTTCTGATGACATTAAAGGAATCAAAATAGGATTGGGGACCCATAAGCTAGGACTATTTGCAGACGATATAATACTGACCATCACTGATCCAGGACCCTCGCTTTCAGCTGTACAACAAACACTAAGAGACTTTAGTAAAGTATCCTACTACAAGATCAATACCTCTAAGTGCTTTGCTATGGCACTAAACACCACAGTTAAAGTACGAGATACCCTCCGACAGCTCTTTCCTTGTATATGGGACCCTCCCTCAATCACTTACCTTGGTGTGCAGCTATCCGCATCCTCCTCAAACTTATACGCCTGTAATTTCCCCCCATTGTTACATACAATTGAGGAGGAAATGAATCTCATAGCAAAACTACATCTCTCTTGGATCGGAAGGATAGCTGCATACCAAATGCAAATATTTCCTAAACTACTATACTACTTCAGAACCCTTCCCATCGGCTTATATTAGCGAAGCAATGGCGATCGCCCTTCCAGAATTAATAATCAATATCTTATGGAGAAACTACTGGCATACAAAGAAAGAAGATCCTCAGTTTTCCATAAACGCTGGGACAACTGGAGCTCTTCTATATATGCCTCCCACACCTGTGACTCATGACTCATTACTCTAACAACCAAAACCTATTGTAACGATCAAAGCATCCAGTGACTAGAATACGCCCAAAAAGGAATGGCACCCCATTGTGCAGAATCTTTATTAAACAAAAACGTTCCTGACATATGACGTACCTTGTACCTAATAACATTACAGATGTATCAATGTTTATTGATTTACTTCAACATTATCAAAGTTTGCATTGTACTAGATATACTGTGCATCTCTCCTGCCTTACTGTATCTCCAGGGACCCTCATTAAGGTCCACTGGGAGCTTCTTTACTAACTGGTTTTCATCTGAGCCCTGTCACTTTGTTCCCGAAAGGGGTGACTGGCTTTGCCCCATATGGGGCCATTAGATATCGCTTACAAGTAGCTCGCAAACGATCTCTGCCGTAGTTAACCTGATTATCTGTTTATTATAACCCTTTTGTAATACATATCTCTGTTATTTTACAATATCCTTTTACTTTCTATGTAAACTGTAAACTTCAATAAAAATCTATGGTTTAAAAAAAATAAAAAAAACAAATCATTGATTTATATCTACCCTGTACAAGGCCATATTACTGACACATACTGCCCATTGGTAGTCATCTGACTCCCGACCAGCATGGGTACAAATTGAGGAAACCATCAAACTCCCAACAAAGTCTGTGCTAACTTCCATATAGCTTCAAGGCGATACTCCTATCTCCTTTCTCAGGTCAGTGAATGTGACTATTAAAATCTGGAGATCCATCTTTCAACAAGAAAATTGCATTCTAGGCACATCCTATCCTCCCTCCCTATCTTGGCTCTAGGTCTCTTAAGTGAAGGTTTATCCCTCGATTCGTGAGAGGCTCTGGGAATCGCCTCTATGGGGGAATCTCTTCAACAACCAATGCATATACTCCTTCCAAGCCCTACACGCAAAATATGCTGTCCCCAATCAGGAATTCTACAAATACCTCAGAATCAGAAACATTCTAAATATGTAAATTACTATGGCCATCCAATACTCTGCAATTGGACATTCTCCGCTTCTATGAACATCCACCGCCCTCAATTAAAGGAACGTCACACTTTTACCACTTACTGAATGGAGCAGCACGTCAACAAAATCTTTCGTACATGGTGAAATGGGAACAAAACCTCCACTACTCAGCGGACTTGAACCAATGGTACTGTGCATCTCACATCACACTGAAATACTCCAAATGTCTTTCCCACTGGGAATCAGTGCAGAAACTCCACTATCAGTGGTATCGTACCCCGCAGAAGCTTGCAAGGTTTTTTCCAGCAACTTCACCTCTTTGCTGGCGTAACTGTGGGCGCAAGGGACAACTACTCACATATGGTGGACCTGCCCAGGTCTCACACAATTCTGGACAGACATTGAGCCCCCGTTCACACCTATGCGAATTAGATGCGGCTTACACCGCATCCAATACGCAGAACGTTTTAAAATACATTCAAATGAATGTATCTTGTTCACATATGTGCGTTGCATTCGCACTGCGCATTGCACAAAAAACGTGTGCGTTTTTTGGGCATTGCGGTGCGAATTACCAGGCCATTATCTTCTATGGGCACGCATCTGATTTGCAGCTGTGTTGCGGTGTGAACATAAATTTGCGCCCCTCCAACACCTCCCCCTCTTCCTGTTCCTCCCCTGTGTGTTTTGTGATCCGGAGTGGAACCAGCATAGCGAAAAGAGGACGAAAAGCGTCATCAAAGGCGAAAGAATCCGTCGATTGTGAGGAGCTGATAAGACTTGTGAGGGAGAAACCCATGATTTATGACACCCGGCATCCTAAATATAAGGACAACGTTCTTAAAAAACGTGCATGGCAGGACATTGGCAGAGACCTCTTGCCAGAGTGGAGCATGTGCCTTTCCCAAGTTCAGGCTGACAAATGTAAGTTTTTTTTTTTTTTTTTTTTTTTCCCTTTCACTACCTGTAGATGTTGTCCTGTATTTTTTTGATGGTGTACATTTATTGCATTTCTAATATTGAAAAAAACAGCATATGGTCACCCCCAAATCTATACCAGGCCACATGCTCTAAACATTGTGCACATAACAGCTTTAGACAGCGATGGAGAAGTCCCTAAATAAATGCATATTCTTATAATTTGTAAGGTTACCAATATAATATACACCACAAATGTGATCAACATCATTTTTATTTGTCATGGCCAAAATTACAGCAAACATTTTTCATACAGCACACTTTTCATTTTGTAAAGGCATGATAATATAATGCTAACAAATACATACTTTTTATGATTAAATAGAATTCATCTGCCAAGGCACCTCCCCAGCTGGTGACAAAAAGAATTTTAGAAATTCTCCCACGAATATGTGTACCAGTAGTGTTGCGCCTAGTAACATTCCACTGTGCTGCCTCCATGTTATGGTTCAGGGAATCCTCAAAAACATAGCCATCTCGTTCACACACATAGTTGTGCAGTGCACAGGCTGCTTTAATCGCACGGATCGCATGATCAATACTGAGGTTGATAGAAGTATGCATGAATCTCCACTTATTGCATAGTATACCAAATGCACATTCTACTCCTCATCGTGCCCTAGTCAGCCTATAATTGAACACTCTTTTTTCTGTTGTCAGAGAGCGACTTGAAAAAGGCCTGAGCATGTGCTGCGAAAGTGCGAACGCTTCATCTCCGACAAATACATGTGGCAGGGGAGGCTCTGTAGTCCCGGGCAGGGGAGAATGATTGGGCAAGTCTAGTGTATTCTCACGCAGCATGCGGCCAAATGAGGAATGTGAAAATACACTAGAATCCGAGCTGCTGCCATAAGAACCCACATCAATATAAATAAATTTATAATTTGCGTCTGCCACTGCCATTGATACCAATGAAAAATATTTTTTGTAATTAAAAAATTGTCTCCCACTAGCTGGTGGCTTGAGGATGCGGACATGCTTCCCATCAATGGCTCACAGACAGTTGGGGAAGTTGCATCGCTCCCAGAATAGGTCCGCAACCTTCAAACATTCTTGTTTTTTGGGCTTCTTCATAACCATATGCTTCAGTTCTTCCCATATGACTAGGCAGGTATCATGAACAATGCCACTAATAGTTGATTTTCCAACCTTGAATTCATAGTGCAAACTTCCAAATGAATTTCCTGTTGCTAAGTACCTAGAAACCAAAAAATAAATAAAAAATTAAGTTTTTATATTTTTCAGTGCACTACTTACAGACAAGATGGCGTAGCATGCGTGATGCTTACAGAAAATATATGCGGCACCTTAAAGAATCAAGGAGTGGCTGGGGGGCAGCCCCTAGGGTACCCTATATGTTTGCCAGGGACTTAGATTTTCTGCAACCCATTGTGGAGATGAGGGAGTAAGTTTTCATCTAGATCATCTATGTATCGCACAACCTCTTAACAATGAATATGCCTAGTTAATTTATTCCTTGTTTTAAATATAAAACAGGACAGAAGCTAGTTGGGGGGGAGCATCCTCTGCTCCTGCACACATTGTTCTGCCAGGCAAAGTGCCACGGAGGCGACCACCACTATCCCAACCTAACCTAAGTGAGCGCTTATTAGAAATGTTAAAAAACATGACAGAAAAGGTGGATGCATTTTTATGTCCTGATACAATCCTGGCGCTCAGTTTTGTCCCACTAATTAAAAAGGTACCCCCAGAGCATTACTATGAAATGAGAAAAACTATAGAACAAGTGCTGCACTCCTTCTCCCAGCCACAGGAGGAAGCTGCATTAAAATTACCAAATGTGCCCCAACCAAGACCTCCCCTTAACTATCCAAGATACATGCACTACCCTGAGCAGCAACACCATCCTTACCCCTATAATCCACCATCCTATCCCTCAAGTTATGAAAAGCCAATCTCCAGATATGAAGTGCCACACAGTAACCTTCCCTATCCCATCCCCAATTCCTTCAAAAGGGCCCCCCCCCCCAAAATCAGGGTATGCATGTGCCAAGTCAACATGGGGAGGCTAGGCCTGCTCCCCACACTGCCAGTGATGACCCAGCTTCCGCAACTCAATACTCCTATGAGGCCCCTTTCCAAAAAACATATCAGAATCTGTGATGAGGTCTGTTCAAGGTTAAGGACCAACATGACACATTTTTTTACAAATTGATGGAAGAGGCCTACTTGACAGCCAAGTTTATTTTTGTAATTTTTTCAGAGTTAATTTATGTTTAATACATGAGTCAATTTTATATTTTTTTTTGATTTTGGGATACGTGAATAAATACTTATTCCACCATTTTTTGTTGCGTCATATATTTTAAAAAATACACAGGTTTGAATAATTATAAAGACATTCGATTACATGGTCAATAAATCACATGACAACGGACATCAATGATGAAACTTACCTTAATGTGATCAATAATCTTTCAGCAGGCTGGATACTTGATCTGTAGCACGTGTTCTGACGCTCCAAGCGAGGGGAGATTAATCCAAGCAATTCGTCAAAACTAAGTAAAATAATATTAAATTAATACAAATGTGTGAAAAACTTTTGGGCCTACTGTCTAAAAAATAAGTAAGGTTAAGTGGTTAAGGACATTATTTCTGGTAAGAAGACATGCATCCTTCGTTCTAATATAATTATGGTTAAATAAGTGGCCTACAACAAAAAAAAAAAAAACCTTTGCAGATGGGTCCTCATTTCAACAGAGATTAAGCCACTTGCCTTTGAATTTAACAATAACAATTGTCTGATCCAAAACTGCACAACAAAGATCATGAACTGGCCTCTCTCCTCACTATTTGCAATGATGGTATGAACCCAGTATCTTCTACTTCTCCTTCTCCTTCTCCTATTCTCTACTTCAAGCAAGATTGCTGCTGTTGCACACATTTTGCAAAGAAAGGCAAAACACACACTACAGACTCCTGGACAACCAGGAAGTGTACACAAAAAATTAACTTTTTATTAGCAGCCAGACAAAATCATAACAAGCGATTGGCTATCTCAAAATTTGCAGCTCTAATTAGACACTTCAGGGGTTACTAATGAATTTGTAGCTGATTCGCACCTAAAACGCTGACAAACCGCTGAACAACTGACTTTTTGGTGCGCAATTAAACCGGACCTTCAATTCGCAATGCACTGGTGTGAACCCGGGCTTAGTCTTTGATGAATAATATTGCTAGTACAAGAGGAAAGTTGCTGCCGCAGTTGGTCTTGCTAGGCTTGGGTTCAGAGGATTGGCCTAGACACTCCCATCCTATCCTGACACACATCCTCATTGCTGTCTAACCATAGCCCATAAATGGAAAAGCAATTCCCTTCCAACTCTCCAACAAGCTATAGCCCTTGTCAACCAACACATGCACCTGGAACATATGTTCGCCAAAGCCAATCTAACCATGTCAAAATTCCTCCTATACTGGTCCTCCTGGCTTTCTGATGCTAGGGCAGAGAACATTGCCCCCTTTGTCTCTCCCTCTTTATACTAGGCTCCCCTGACATAATATAAGAAGTGATATCAAGCCCAGCAGGGTTGACTGCACTTGTAACTTGAATTTAGTGAGTCTCCTATATTGCAGCCACAAACTTAATATTAGGCTTCCACCCCTGCCTTCCTCCTCTCTCTCTCTCTCTTTCTTTTTTTTTTGTTCCTTTTCCTTCTCCTCTTTTACCCAATACCTGAATGAGTAAAGCATCCTGCTTATTCATTATAGATTAATTACTTATTTTTGCAACCTATTCTGTATTGTATGTCATCTATACCAATTTTCTTGATTCGCACACTTTGATTGTTATCGTACTCAAATTTGTACGTGCTCTTTGATAAAAAAAAGAAAAAAATTAAGGAGAAAAAAAAATTGTAAAAACTATAACAAAAAATACCAAAAAGGAATAAACCAGTTAGTGAAAATAAACTTCCCAATATAGAATATCATTCCTTGTTGAGTAATTAGAATTACCGTAGATGTTACCCACAGTGCAAATCATGATGATATATAGGGCTTGAAAGAATTATAGCTTTCTCTCAAAAGGTAGATGTGGACAATATGAAATGAGAAAATGCCCATCAACAATAAAAGAGTTAATGATGTCAGTAAAGAAAAAAACAAAAAAAAAACATGGTTGCAGAACCAACACATTTAAATGGAGCGTGTGAAATGAAATTGAACGTGTTAGAAATTAGATCATTTCTTTAACTTACTCAATCATCTCGTCAAGGTTCATCTTTGTCATATAACGTCCCCACCCCACCCCCTGCACACACACGCTCATAAATTGTCTCTCTGCCAGCCAGATGTGATCATCAATATTTTATAACACGGCTCATGAAAGAGCAGCGCTCTTGACCATTTCACAATGCCTGCAAGGAGTCAGGTCCTCATTGCGGGCAGCCATGGTATTAATCTACGGCCTGTCACTGAAAAATGCGTAGAAGCATGTTTATTGATATATGATATGTCATCCTGTTATCCTGTAGATCAGCAAGGATGGAAGGACGGCCTGGTCCTTCCATCCTCACTGATCTACAGGCTTGGAGAAAGCAGTCCTTCAGACGTGTGTATGTTGAAAAAAAATTACCTGTTCACTATTTTGAGCTGTACCCTTTCTGGAGAAAAAATACTGCCTTATTTTTTGTAATATTGAAAACATTAAAGTGGTTCTAAAGGCTCAAGTTTTTTTTTTACCTCTCCCTCCCCACTTATACTTACCTAAGCCCCATCTTGATCCAGCGATGTTCAGTGGCTCTCCTGGGTTTCTCTCTCTCTCATTGGCTCACACAGCAGTGGGAGCTATTAGCGCCTGCGGCTGTCAATCACAGAGAGCTAGACAATGAGGAGAGACTGGGGGCAGGGCTGAGCTGTGCTCTGTGTGGGAATGGACACGCAGAGCGCTACTTGGGTGTGCCTGCTTGAGAGCTCCTATAGCAAGAAGTTTGCTATTGGGGGCACTCGGCAGGGGGAAGGAGCCAGGACCACCAGCGGGGGACCCAAAAAGAAAAGGATTGGGGCTGCTCTGTACAAAACAATTGCATAGAGAAGGTAAGTATGACATGTTTCTTTTTTTTTTTCTGCTTCTACAGGCTAAACACAAAACTTCTGTAGAAGCAGTGTTTTTTAAGCCCAGTGTGCATGGACTAAGGCTTGATTCACACTAATGCGTTTTTTGATGCATTTTGCATTTTGCATTTTTCAGAAATGCAGGGAAATTTTCTAACATGGGTTCCTATGGAACATGTTCACATCAATGCATTTTAGTGCCTCAGTGTTTTTGGAAACGGCCAAAAATATTAAATATGAAAAATAGTTTATTGAAAATCACAACATAACTTAATATTGCATTTTTGACTTTATTTTTCTTTTTTTTTAACTGTATATAGCTGGTTGCTAAGGAGGGGGCCAGGAAGGCGGCCGCCGCTTCCTTAGCAACCGATGAGTCATCAGCTGTCAGCTGACTTCCCGCTAAATGTAAAAAGAAAATGCTGGCAAAAAAAAAAAAAAACCCCAAATAAAAAAAAAAATCGGGGAAAAAAAACAGCGTGGGGTCCCCCCACCCCCACGCTGCGCCCCCCCACCCCAAAGCACCTTTCCCCCATGTTGATGGGGACAAGGGCCAGAAGAGACCCCCGGAGCTGCATAATAAAAGACTTGTGAAAAACTGTCTACTGTATTTTTTAACCCCCACCCCCAAAAATAAAAAAAAAACGCAAATTGCGGTAAAAACTAGACCCTTATCCGAGCAGTCTATTGCAAGGGTGTTTTCTCACAAGATTTGGGCTGCTCAGTATTCCCCACAGTCTAGCCAAAAAAAGTCACCTTCCCCTGGGCCTTTTAAGTAATTTATATAGAGGGTAAGGGGACTGGACATTATAGGCATTTATTTATTTTTTTAACACAAGGTCTACCCGATGACTAGTTGCATTCAATAGGTTACTGCACTTTGCACATTCATCTTTGCCATGTTTAAGGCTGGGTTCACACTGTCTTTGGATGTGGCTCACAGCAGGGATCCGGTGCGTCCCTGTTAACCATTTCAGGGATGAATCAGGCCTGAATTTTTTTCCTGAATTCGGACCTAAAACTGAGCCAAAGACACATAAGACCCCTGTACAATCCGCTCTGTGGCTGCCATGGAGCTGTGTAAACCGGCTCCATTGAGATCTGGTCACAGCCTCCTGTCATGCGAATTGGATGTGGAGAAACCCTCATTCAATTCGCATCAGTGTGAACCCAGCCTGACAATCCTGTATCTTTCATTGATACCATTCAAGGAAAATGGCAGTTTCCTAACCCAGGCCTCAAATTGTAGGTAATAATCAGCAAAAAATATATTTACTTTCTCTGCAGAGGTAAACTGTGAGGTTGTGAAAAAACCCGCAGGTCAGAAAACCTTACATCATCACTATGTCTCTGCTGACTATGTAAGTGGAATATCATTTGGAACTGTACCATTTTCTCACATAAAGCCGAGCCAACTAAGGGAAATTCAAATTCAAGTTTAATTCAGTATACAGCCTTGAAGACACCTTGTCATTCACAACAGGAAGTGTCTCCTGGGTACTGCTGGCCTCCACTGAAGCTGTTTCAAAGTAGCTTTGCTGTTAACTAATTCCTGAGGTTCTGCCTGACATTTTGTAACTACCGGTACTTTATTGCATGTGCTAGCAACATTTAATCTGCCCATAAAAGAGGTCACGTCCATGCAGTCCATGGAGAATGGTACAACAAGAGGAGAATTCTAGGAAAAGTGTAAATGCTGCCACTGGTTCAATTCACTAAGATGTATCAGTTGTTTTAACTATTTATTTTATAAAAATATTCAATTTACAACCATGAATATCACATCGTTGTGGAACCACTGAAAGCCTCTGTTGTCTGTTTTTATCTCATGATTGTGTATTTTACCTGCACTCATTCTTTTTCCTGATCTCCTCAACAGACACTTGAAAATTGCAATACCTTTCTGTTTTACTTAGCTGTTCTCTTATAGTACATAGTTCTCTTCCATCCTATACATTTTTGCCGATGGTATCAGAGATTACTGAAGCCCTCTATTGGACAGTCCCTATGGTCCCCTTCTTAGGTTCTCCGTGACTATTTCAGAGCATCATAACTTCTGGATTCATCATAGCAGTCTGGATTCTATGTGATTTCATTTATTTCTGTATTTGATGATCCAGTCAGGATTTACTTTCATGAGACAGAGTTCCTAAAGTATTACTCGCTGTTTGATTATTGTTCATGCCTTTTATATTTCAATTTAAGATGTATGACTCTAATTTGAAATCATTACACCCCTCTTATTTGACTTTTTTTGTATCTTTGAGCAGGGTTTCACAAGCTAAAAACCCGCATTATTTAGTAAAATGAATTTGTCATTTGTAAGATACAAAATATGACAGGTCCATGATGTGTCTTTTGCCTAGGTGGTCTAATATGTCTTACTAGTCTGCAGTACCTTGTACAATGTAATATTACAGTCATGTTTGATGTCAACTCTTGCATTAATGTAACCTTTTTATTTTTTTAGGAAAATAACACTTATGCGACTATCGGACTATCCGGCGGGATTGTCCGCTGGACTAGAGTCCGACGGACAATCCAACCGTGTGTTGGCTCTGGCGGACTTTTTCTTCCCAAAAGTTCGGCGGATTTAGTAAGAAGTTTTGAATCCAAATTGTCCGCCGGACTCAGCAGTCTGGCGGACAATCCGGCCGCCTGTGTGCTAGTCCACGGGAATTTTGAAATGATCAGACTTGCCCACACACGGAGTAAAGTCCGTTCATTTGGAACGTGACTCCAGGTAGACGGGACTAGCGAAGGAAGTCAATGGCGCCGCCTCGATCGGTGAGATTGATACTTCGCTAGCCCCGTCACCTGGTATGGATTTAAAGGGGAATCCCTACGCCGAAAAGACGGCGTGGGGGTCCCCCCAAATCCATATCAGACCCTTATCTGAGCACGCAACCCGGCCGGTCAGAAAAGGGGGTGGGGGTGAGCGAGCGGCCCCCCACCTCCTGAGCCATACCAGGCCGCATGCCCTCAACATGGGGGGTGCCTTGGAGAATGGGGGGCCCTGCGGCCCCCCCACCCCAAAGCACCGATGAGGACAAGGGCCTCTTCCCGACAACCCTGGCCGTTGGTTGTCAGGCTCTGCGCGCGGGGGGCTTATCGGAATCCGGGAGCCCCCTTTAATAAGGAGGCCCCCAGATTCCGGTCCCCACCCTATGTGAATGAGTATGGGGTACGATGTACCCCTACCCATTTACCTGGTGAAAAAAAAGTATAAATAAAAAACACAACACAAGTTTTTAAAATACTTTATTACACAGCTTCGGGGGTCTTCTTCCATCTTGGGGGGTCTTCTCGCCAGACTCCAATGCTATCTTCTGCTAACTCTTTTACTAGCAGAGGAGCCCGGCTTTCTCCTTGGTCGCCGCCGCCGTCTAGGGGGCTTGTTCCGACTTGGGGGGTCTTGTCTTGCTCTTCTGTTTTTCTTGCCGGGCCTCCACTTTCTTCTTGCAGCTCTTTTACTAGTGGTAGCCTGGGCTTCTATCGCCAAATTGAATAATTTGAAAATGTTTGCTTGTTGTTGGAAATTCCGACCGTGTGTAGGCTCCATCGGAAATTTTCCATCGGAATTTCCATCACACCAAATTTGAGATCTGGTTATGAAGAGATCTGATCGTGTGTACACAATTCCGACGCACAAAGTTCCACGCATGCTCGGAATCATTTTCTCGGCTCGTCGTACGTGTTGTATGTCACCAAGTTCTTGACGTTCAGAATTTCCGCCAACTTTGTGTGACCGTGTGTATGCAAGACAAGTTTAAGCCAACATCCGTCGGAAAAAAAAACATGTATTTTGTTGTCGGAAAATCCTATTGTGTGTACAGGGCATAAGAGAAGAGGGAAGGGGGAGAAAGGCACCGAGTGACCGCTTGGTGTAGCACAGTTTTATTCAAACAAGTTAAAAAAAATACATAAAAGGTTCTACTCACAAAGGTGACAGGTTCAAAGTGGTGTGTAACCAAGGAGAACTTATCCCACCAGTAGCCTAGCTATCAATCCGCGCCGATGTGGCAGCTCCAATGGTGGAGGGTGTCAGAGGACACTGGGGAGCGAGCTTGCAGGAGCTAGGAAACCATCTGTCAAACTTCGGGGAAGAACAGCAAATAGGAACGCGTTTCGGAGGCTAACAAAGGAGGTGTGGCTAGCCTCCGAAATGCATCCTCTGACACCCTCCACCATTGGAGCTGTCACAGTAGCGCAGATTGATAGCCCCGGCTACGGGCAGGATATACTCTGAACTCTCCCGGGTTACACACCACTTTGAGTCTGTCATCTTTGTGAGTGGAACCTGTAACGATATCACGTAATGGACATGAAACGCTGTGGCTGGTTGCCATGTTGGAATTCAGCCATGACAGCTTTTCTGTAACATTACAGAAAATTCTGAACTCCCTCCTACCTCCTCCCTCTCCTTGTTTTAGGAATTCAAAGCTTTTAAAAGTTCAAAAGGAACAAAAGGTTATCTAAGCAGAGGAAGCAGACCCTGGCTGGGTCAGTGAACACAGCTCATGTCTCCTGGCAGGATATCAGGCCTGTCGTAAAACTGTCGCCCTCCCCATTCAGAGAACCAACAGACATAGGTCGTAAATACCTAACCGTGCAGACAGTCAGTTTGGTCATGAAATTACAGCATGTTTCATAACTTCCAAAGTAATAACAGCATAGCCATAATGTGGACATATTTAGTTTCCTCAGATAAATTGGAACATTTCAAGTCCAGACACCCCTATGTCAGGTCATATGGGAAGCCACTGGGACCCCTTATTCCTCCTAGGTAACCCCAAACTCGGAAACCTGTCATGTGTGTACTCATTTTGAAGCAAATATCACGCTGATCACTAAAATGAATACCTGCAGTCTATAAACAGTAGAGAGGCAGAGATATGAATATGTATCACAAAGTGTACCTGGGAGAGGGTCATGAGAGTAGACACCTCCCAGCAACCAACCCCTAAACAAGATGGCCAGACGATTGGTCACTGGTCGCTGTCAACACCCCCTTTGATTTGACAGAAAAGAGGAGAGGCCAAGACAATGGAGGAGTTCTCCTATTACCATCCAAGCAGGAAGATCTGCCAAGTTTGAGAACCGATTACCTTTGCTTATCGATCGAACTCTGATCAACCCTCAGGACATTAATTGCAAGTATCCTTTCTTCCCAATTCTACCTTATCTCTTTGTGGCTGTATATTGTCTTTATATTTTGAAACATCCTTTTTCTGTAAATGTTTTATTTGCATCAACTTTGACCTTTTCATAATAAACCCTTATGTTGAAAAGTGTTAACCTTGTCTCTAAAGCTCTTAATGCAAGCTATAAACGAACCTGCCTCTTAGAAGAGCGCTACTGTTGTAGAATAAGGCTTCTGAGCAGACCTGTCTGTGGTGGCAGTGTGTGTTGTAGACGCTTATTCTAAAATTATAATTGGTATTGCTAAAATTACGAGTTCCCCCGGCTCGGTCTTTTAAAACGGGGGTGGTGGCAGTTAAAGGGTTAATTGTGTAATTAGCCCAGTGACAATCACTCTCAGGCTGCTTGCACATAGATTGTGGTCCCGCAAGCTGGAAAATCTTTGTGCTGGGCGCTGCTGAGAGTGGCATTGTTACGTAAGTGACAGCGTGGTGTAGGGTTGGCCGGTCCTGCCTCGCAAGTTAGCAAGGAGGGCAGGGACCTGACACCCGCGTTCGTCACATATTGGCTGGCAGCGTAGCGGGATAGTTTCGCATTAAGAGCATTCAGTGCATTGTTAGGAATTAGCTCTGCACTGAAGGATTGTAACCTTTGTGGAAACAGTCCTTAGAGACAAGCTGGTGCATATTTTTATTTTTATTTTTTTAAAGAGAGATATACAGCAACAACTCCTTTCTACACCTTCTTCCTATCTCTGCTTTCTGTTCTATCTTTTCTGCTTGCAACATGTCTGGGTTATCAGCATATAAAAAGATGAGCAAAAATGAACTCACTGCTGAGTGCACAGAAAGAGGAATTGACGTTGGTGGCAAAAATCGCGAAGGCTTGATACATGCCCTACAGGAGTTTGATATCCGTGCAGACCACAACCTGGGGGAAACTGGACCAGAAAGGGTTTCCGCTACTCCAGAGCCCAGTGGTTCAGAGGCGGCCTCACCAGATGGGCAAGCAGAGACTGACACTGGAAGACCACGGATTGTTACCTCCAAGGCACCGCAAGAGCAGGCCAGCATCAGATTGCCTGAAACCAGCATAGACTGTCCTCAAATGCAAGAAACGCTACAAAACCTCAGGGAAACGGATCCTGTGGTGTACCTGCAGTTTCTCGAGCGCCAGGCTGAGAGAGAGGCTGCGGAACGCAGGGCTGAGAGAGAGGCTGCGGAACGCAGGGCTGAGAGGGAGGCAGATCGTCGGCACGAACTGGAGATGGCTAGGCTCCAGCAGCAGCGACAGGCTCAGAACCTCGGATCCCTAGAGCACAGGGATGCCTCTCTGCCTGTGACCCCGGCAGCCAAATTTCCAGTTATGGAAAAGGACAGTGACATTGATGTGTATCTACTGTCGTTTGAAAAAACTTGCCGTCAGTACCATCTGCCCCCAGCACAATGGGCCCGATACCTGACGCCAGGGCTACGAGGCAAGGCCCTGGATGCTTATGTTGAACTGTCAGAAGAGCAGGGCGGTGATTATGAGGCCCTAAAGGCTGCAATCATTCAAAAGTTTCAGCTAACCCCGGAAGTGTACCGGAAGCGTTTTAGGTCCTTACAAAAGGGGCCTGGGGACTCATACCTGGATGTTGTAAGTCGCTTACGCACCACATTCCGGCAGTGGACTAAAGGCTTGACAGACAATTCTTTTGAGTCCCTGGAAGATCTTATGATTGAAGATCAACTTTTGCACATCTGTCCCCCAGACGTCAGACAGTTTGTGCTGGAGCGAAAGCCAACCTCTGCCAAAGCAGCAGCAGAACTGGCCGATACCTATATCCACTCTCGGGTATCTGACCATCGCAAGGCTCCTCCAAATGGCTGGAAAGGAGGGAAATCACACATGGCAACCCCTCCTCTGCCTACCAACCAAGTTCCTCAGCGGCCGGAACCTGCAGCTCCTGGAGCCAAGGCCTTCCTGACTGACAACCGCAAATGCTACACCTGTGGGAGAGTCGGACATCTCCGGACACAGTGCCCTAAGCAGGAGAAGATGACAACCCCTGGCCATCCGGCCAGCAACCCTTCTGCTGTGCTGCTCGTCAGTGGGAAACCTCCTGGAACCAATGCCAACTTGCAGCCAGTCATCATAGGCCACCGGACTGTAACAGGCTTTCGTGACACCGGAGCTGAAGTCACTCTGGTCAGACCAGAGGTAATAGAAGAAACAGACATCATCCCAGAGAAGTTCCTTACCCTCACCGGAGTTGGGGGAACCCTTTCCCATGTACCCCGTGCCTATGTTTCCATCGATTGGGGTGCCGGAAGTGGGATGAGAGAGGTGGGTGTCTCGGAGGAGATCCCCACTGCTGTGTTGTTGGGTTCTGATTTGGGGACCCTTATTTCTTACTATGCCCCTGCTAAGAGCACCCAGGATGCTCCCACGGAACTCTCTGGACCTACCAAGGTACTGTGTACAGATGTTGGGGTAATATCTGGGCAACCTGTGGATGGACAGAGGGAGGGGGAGGGTGGAGTTGAAGTGCAAGGTCCTCCTTTTTCAGAGACAGGAGAGGAGGCCCCCTTGCTAGTGAAGGTAACTGATGTATGTTCCAATGATGCTGAACTGATAAAGGTTAAATGTGATGATGGTGATGATGATGATGATGATGATAATGATGATAATGATGCATTGCCAGTATTGGTGGTCACTCGCAGTGCTGCGAAGGCAGCCGAGGTGCAGGCCCTGATCGCAGAACAGCAGGAGGAGGTCTCTGGGCCCTCTCCCTGTTCTGACCCAGTGGACTCCACCTCTGTTGAGCCTCAGCAGCCGTCCTTGTTTGCCACAGGACTGCTGGCTGGGACTTGTTGTTCTGCCTTTGAAACAGCACTGCAGACAGACCAAACACTAGTGAATTCAGGGGACCGCTGCTAAAAGTGGCCCATGAGATTCCCCTCGCAGGGCACTTGGGGATCAACCTGCCAACGAGTTGGCAAGGCAGGGGATTCCCGGCCGAGCTCATTAGCGATCAAGGCCCTCAGTTTGTGTCCCACTTGATGCAAGCGCTCTGTCAGAAAATACAGATGACGCATATCATGGCCAGTCCTTATCACCCACAAACAAACGGCTTGTGCGAGCGCTTCAATGGCACCCTGAAACAAATGTTGGGAACGATATCTGCCTCACCTGCTGTTTGCTTACAGAGAGGTGCCTCAGGAGTCAACAGGCTTTCGCCATTTGAGCTTCTGTACGGACGGAGGGTAAGAGGGCCCCTGGACCTAATCCGTGAGAACTGGGAGGGCAAGATTGCCGACTCAGAGGTCTCTGTTGTGGATTACGTCCTAAAATTCAGAGATAAAATGGAGACACTGGTGGAAATTGTGCGGGAGAACATGACCGAGGCCCAGACCAAGCAGAAGGAGTGGTATGACCGTAAGGCTAGGGAGCGGACCTATGATATTGGTCAGAAGGTGTATGTTCTGCTTCCCCTGCGGCAGAACAAACTCCAAGCAGCATGGGAAGGCCCGTACACCATCACCCAGCGTCTGAATGATGTCACCTACTTGGTCAGGTTGGGAGAAGGGAGTACACGGTAGCAGGTTTACAGGAAAACCTGGGAGGACGCACCTCGCTGTCCACCAGGTGGACACTGGGGCACATCCTCCCATTAAACAGTCGGCCTATCGCGTCTCCCTGGAGGTGCTGGCCGACATGAAAAGGGAGGTGGAGGAAATGCTGCAGCTGGGGGTGATTCAGAAGTCCCACAGTGCCTGGGCATCCCCGGTAGTCTTGGTCCCCAAAAAGGACCAGACAACCAGGTTCTGTGTGGACTACCGGAAACTGAATGCTCACCACTGCAGATGCCTACCCCATGCCCCGGATTGATGAGTTGTTAGATAGACTGGCGGCTGCCCGCTATATCACAATCATGGATCTGAGCAGGGGGTACTGGCAAATTCCTCTGGCCCCTGAGGCTCCGAAATTACTGCATCCTCTGACACCCCTCCACCATTGGAGCTGTCACAGTAGCGCAGATTGATAGCCCCGGCTACGGGACCTAACAGGATATACTCTGAACTCTCCTGTTACAAACGTACCTTTATGTTACACACCACTTTGAGTCTGTCATCTTTGTGAAATTGTGGAACCTTTTATGTATGTTTTTAAACTTGTTTTCTCCTATTACCATCCAAGCAGGAAGATCTGCCAATAAAAATTGTTTGAATAAAACTGTGCTACACCAAATGGTCGCCTTTCTCCTCCTTCCCTCTTCTGTTTGTTGGCTAGAAACTTTGCATTTTTATATGGAGGATTTTATGTTTTCATTTGTCACTGCTTGCTAAAGAGCTTTTTGGATTGAACATTTGACATAGAAGTCCTTGGTGCGGATGACTTTAGACATATTAGAGATTGAACTTACCTAATTTATGCCATTAGGCTGTTGTCCCTATGCACAAGGCATTTGAGAAAGAGCAGATTGGAGTGCACTTTACTACAAGATTTGTTTTGAGCTTGATAAAATTGTCAATATCCATGAAAACTATTAAGGGCGCATTCACAGCATAGCACACGATGCACACACACGAGGAGCATGTCATTTTACATTGCATTGTGCTGAAATGCGTGTTTAACCTACATTGCAGTTTGTTTTTTTACTTTATTTTTTTAAATGTCTATGCTTTTAACATATACATGACTTAGCATGCTGTGTAAAATGTAACTCATCCTATTTTTTTGTTTTTTATTTTTCAATGTGTTGGTGTGAACTGACACCATCGAAAATAAATAAATTGTACCACTGAAACCCTAGGGTTGTTCTATTGATAAAAGAGTTGTAGTAGTATCTGGACAGGGTATCTTGATTCTGGACTGGCATCTTTGCCGTGAGAAAGGATTTCCACAGTTTCCTTGGATTATATTTAAATGCATCTGAGATTGAAGCACCAAACCCTTATGCCACGTACACATGATCGGAAATTCCGCCAGCAAAAGACCGATGAAAGACTTTGGTCGGAAAATGCGACCATGTGTATGCTCCATCAGACTTTTGCTGGCCAAATTCCCGCCAGCAAAAGATTTAGAGAAGGTTCTCAATTTTTCGGTCGGAAAAAGTTCTGAATTCCGACGTGCAAAATTCCTACGCATGCTCAGAAAAAATTTGACACATGCTTGGAAGCATTGAACTTCATTTTCTTGGCTCGTCGTAGTGTTGTACGTCACCGAGTTCTTGACGGTCGAAAGTTCAGCTAAAATTTTGTGTGACCGTGTGTATGCAAGACAAGCTTGAGCGGATTTCCGTCTGAAGTTAGGTTAAGTTCAAATAGGCAGCAAAGGATTGCCTTTCGTAAATAACCCCCAATGTGTTTTGGGGGGCCAAAAAACTTCTGGACTAAATTAGAAATACAACGTATGCCGTATTTTAACCAAATATTGGAGGATAGAGTTTATCAGCAGCTGGTTTGAGCTGCTCAAAGCAGCTGCTGATGAACTCTGTGCTCCAATATTTAATTGTTTGGTAAAAATATTGCATACTTTGTATACTGTAATATTCAGGTGAGGTAGCACTTCGGTACTATGGGCAACAGCCAGTTAGCTTAAACACAAAAGTCTTTATTTTCTTTAGGCAAATACAAAAGAGCTTCCAGCAGCAAAAGAAACTCCAGAAAATGCAACACAAAAAGTCGGCTTATCTTCAGCACAATTATTAAATAAGCAAAAGTCCAAGAAGGCTTTTACCCCAGGGTTAGCAGTGTCCAGCTTCAGAAGTTTTGTAGCAAGCATGCAACACATAACCAGGTCTCCTCAACTCCTACACACACCACACTTAATACTAAAGCCACACACGATCGGATTTTCTGCCAACAAAACCATGGACTTTTGTCCGAAGGGCGTTGGCCCAAACTTGTCTTGCATACACACGTCACACAATTGTTGGCCAACAATCACGAACATAGTGACGTACTACATGGTTTTTCAGCTCTTTAGCGCCACCTTTTGGGCTCTTTCTGCTAATTTCGTGTTAGTAGAAGTTTGGTGAGTATTGTTTTGCGCTTTTTTTTTCACGCTTTTCATTTAACGCTTTTGAGTTTGCGCTTTGTATTTCGGGCTTTTCAGTTAGTTTCTGAACGGCTGTTCGTCAACCAGACATGTTGCGGAATTTGTAAGAGATAACGTGTTATTTATTATTGGACTTGGAGTTATTGCTTTGACGTTATTTTTTTGGTTGAATAATGATTTGATTTGGTATATTTTCTATATTTTTGGATGCATAGAATGCACTTTTTGGTTAAGTTCTATTGGCAGATAGCATGTCTAATTTTATTTGTTTTCTTTTTTTAATGCACGATAAAAAAAATTGTGAAGAATAATACTTGGCTATGTGTTTTACTTCACATTACATTTTGGGAGTAGGCAGTTACATTTTAAAAAATACAATGTAAAATTAACAAGGGACACCAACATAGTTGTATCTTTGATCTTAAAAACTAGGGGATAATGGTGTTAACTTGCCCAAATAAAAATAAAAAAAATAATAATAATATTATTCTTGATATCACTAGAAAAAAAAAGCCTTTGAAAATTAGTTTGCAATAACTCCATCAGTATCACCAGTGAAGCAGCTTCATTATTATCCCTTAAAGAAAGAGAATTGTGCGCTGCATTTCGGGATTTCATAATTTGCCACTTTACGAATGCTAATTCTCCATTACGAGCGCTAGTTTACAAGACCGACCGCTTCTGGCTCATCCTTGCTTCGAGCATGCGTGTTTGTACTTTGGACTTTTGTTCAACGGACTTGTGTACACACGCTCAGAAAATCCGACAACAGACATTTGTCCTCTGAAAATTTTAAAACCTGTTATCCAACATTTGTTGGCAGAAAATCCGACAACAATTGTCCGATGGAGCATACACACGGTCGGATTTTCCACCAACAGCCTGTAATCACACATTTCCCGTCGGAAAATCCGATTGTGTGTACGAGGCTTAAGAGTTTCCTGCTTTATGTGCTGCTTTCTGGAGGCTGCTTAACCCTGTAGGGACCAGGGTTCCTGTAGTCAGGAGTGGAGGCCTTTTTCCCACCTGAATGTCACGCAGGGCCTCCAAAATTTTGGGTCCCAAACACCTCTCTACTAATGCAAATCAGTCCTCTCCTTTACATGGCTACTCCAGAGTTCCTTACTCATCAAGGGTGAGCCTCCTGAGTACACACACATTTCCCTTAAAGGGACAATAACTCAAATATTGGTGCCACATAGCACCCGTCCAGGACCCATCCTTGGCGTCCATTGTCTCCCATTTTCAAGCTTTGATGAAGGGGGTGATTTATGGCCAGTATTGGGCACAGGTAAGGCTGCATTGGGCACAGGTGGGCGCAGGTGAGGCTGTATTGGGCATAGGTGAGGCTCTATTGGGCACGGGCAGACCACGCTGCATTGGGAACAGGCAGGCCACATTGGGCACAGATGAGGCTGCATTGGGCACTGGACATGCTGCATTGGGCACAGGCAGGTCACGCTGCATTGGGCACAGGTGAGGCTGCATTGGGCACAGGTGAGGCAGTATTGGGCATGGGCAGGCCACGCTGCATTGGGCACAGGTGAGGCTGCATTGGGCACAGGTGAGGTTGCATTGGGCACTGGACATGCTGCATTGGGAACTGGACACGCTGCATTGGGCAGGGGTGAGTATGATTGAAGCGCTAACACCAGGTGTTTGGAGTATCTTTATCTATCGATTGTTAAACTTTCTGTAATACATATATTGCTATTGTGGTGTAGGATCTGGGCCTGTTGTCCCTCCATCCCTTCTCTCTCTTTCCCTCCCTATCTTTCCTTCTTTCTTTCCTTCTTTCTTTCCTTCCTTCCTCCCTCCATTCTTCCCGTTATGGAGCCCTGTGATTTCTATTTACACCCCTGCGCAATATTACTTTATATAATATCACGTAGTGTCTCATTTACATATATCTGTTCCACTGGTGATATAACAAACAACAATAATACCAACCGATATTCCTTTGTCTGACCCTGTAAAAAGTAAAGATCCTTGTATAGGGATCTGCTGTCTTCTACTGTTAATAAGTGTTATTTGCCTGTAATTATATTATGTATGCACTTCCTGTCCCTGGGTTGTTGGTTTTAAAACCCCAGAAGGAGGAAGTGGAGAGAGAGGAAGTCTCAGCCACATGCTGCTAAACCTCAAGCCAGAATGGACTATTATGCAAGTATTCCTATGTCCTAATAATTTAATTGCAGCTACTGAGTGTACAGTAAACCCCCCTCCATCGCTGGGGTTACGTTCTGGACCCACCCGCGAAAAGTGAAAAAACGAAAAGCGAAATAGAAAGACCCTATTTAAATACACCTTAGGCATGTTTTGTTAATTTTTTAATAGCATTAAAAGGTCTTTAAACACACTTTTACGCAATAGAAACACATAAAAGATAGAGAGAGAGATCAAGAGGATTTTTAAAACATAAAAATATTGTCTTAACAGTACAGTAAAAAATAGAGTACATAACTGCAAAATGGCGAAATATTAGTGTAGCGATACCCCCAGTTAAGAGGGCCGCTGATTTGTTTTGGGTCCCTGAGTACAGCTCCACCAACCCCCGGCAATTTGCTCTACCCGCTCTGGCACAGTTAGTCAAGGGGTATGTATCTATGCACATATAAATATATCACTTATACTCTAAGTGTAATGAGTATGAACTCACAAGCAGACTGCTGAGATAAGAATAACTGGCTTTACTTTGGCAGTAAGGAAAAGAAATAGTAACATGCATTTAAACATATGACTTACAACACATTAGCAGGTCCCTGCAATATGCACTTGAACATGTACACACATATGTATCAAACTAGCAATGGGGAAACGGAGCGCCAAGTGTAGCGACTGTCTGCTATGCACCCCTGAGGTGCAATAAATCTATCTGCGCCTACCTAACTGACCAGGCCTGATCCCTAGCAATAGAGCTCAGTCCTTGAATAAGTACAGTGTTCTTCACCGGCAATGAATCTGTAGAGGTGGTGCACATGTAGCTTTAAATGGTGTATTTGTAATCCACAGAAAGTAACATCTGCTGCTCTGAGGTAAATTGTGCCTAGGCAGTTCAATAGGCATAAACGTGTGTATAGCAATGCAGGATGAGCCTTCCAGCTCTCTCACCAATCCTGGGGTACCATCCTCAGCTCCGGTCCCTCTAATGGCGGCTCCGGCCTCCTCCGTCACAGCCCCTGCGCTCCGGTCCTCAGCTCCGACCGACCGACTGTAGGGAAGAGTCTCCGCTCCGCTGCTGCTGACTCTGAGGGATGAGAGTCTCTCTCCACCTGCTGCAAGGCCCAGGCTTCAGGCCTTCAGAGTCGGTCCGCACAGGTGTCTCCTCAGGAACCAGTCTCCGCGTCACCAGCTCCGTCAGAAGAGGCAGCCCAGTCAGCCAAGGCATCAGAAGAGGCAGAGGCGGTCTCTCCTCCTCCTTTTTATAACCTCCCCCAGCAGCCTCTCGGGCGGAAACACGCAGCCCGGGAGCCTGGGGGATTATGGGGAATGTAGTCTTTTCCCCTAAAAGGGGTACAACCTCGCTACACACTCCCCCCACTTTGAATCTTTGGTCCCCAAAGACAGTGTTCAAATTACAAGCTTTCTCGGGAACAACACTTTCACATAATTCGGACAGGGGAGCTTCCCACCAATTAGCATAAGATGGGGAGCTGTCCTGTCTACAGGTCACTTCAGTGTGGGCGACCTGTTTAACTGTGCCAGAGAGTGAGCTGGGGTTGCCCTCCACCAAATGAACAGTGGATGGGTCAGGGCGTTCAGCACTTCTCCTTGCTGTGGTAACAGAGTCCTCTGAACTTTCTCCCATCTTGGGGTAAGTTAACTTCTTGGGAGGCTTCACAACTCTGCGAGCTCTCTGTTCTCTTGGGACTTCTTCAGGAACACATTCTGGCAACATCTCTGGTTCTGGAACATCTACTTCTTCTTCTTCTGAGTAGAGTCCAGGGATATCTTCCCAGCACTCAGGCACAACACTGAATGGCACAAACTCTGTGGCTTCTGGGTTCAATGTGTTATCTTCCACATCTTCAGTAGGTGGAAGATCTATGGCAGAATTTCCTGGAGTTGAGGAAGGCCATAGCCATTCAAGTTCTCCTCTTTCTTCTTCTGGTTGGGGGTCCTGCCCACCCCTAACTTGAGATGTCTGAGACCTAGTATTAGGCCTGGGGGTATCCAGAATGGAAACAGATTCAGGTAAGTCTCTCGCTGGAGGTATTCTGACTGCTTCAGTGAGTGGGAGCAAATGATTCCTGTGCCAGGTCTTCAAAGGCCCCACTCTCCCTTCTGGCTTCAACTTGTAGACAGGCAATCCTGGAAGTTTTCTACAGATGATATATGGCTCTGATCTCCATCTATCAGCAATCTTGTGTTTTCCAGGGATCCCTAGATTGCGTAACAGTACACGGTCCCCAGGCTGTAGGTCCTGTACTCTAACTTTCAAATCAAAGTTCCTCTTATTTCGGGCCCCCCTCTGGTCGGAGGCCGCTTGAGCTTTCTCATAAGCTATCTTCAGACTATGCCTCAGTCTGTCCACATATCCTTTGTGGGAGGCAGCAGAGGCATGGTCCAAGGAAATGCCAAAGGCCAAATCCACTGGCAATCTTGCTTCTCTCCCAAACATAAGTCGGTAAGGAGAGAAACCTGTCACATCACTTGTGGTGCAGTTGTAGGCATGCACCAGAGCTGAAATGTGTTGACTCCAATGTTGCTTCTTCTCTGTCTCTAGAGTTCCCAACATGTTCAATAGTGTCCTGTTGAACCTTTCAGGCTGGGCATCACTTTGAGGGTGATAGGGTGTAGTTCTAGTCTTCTCTACTCCCAAAGAATCTAGTAGCTTCCTGATCAGGCGACTCTCAAAGTCCCTTCCTTGGTCTGAATGGATTCTCTGTGGTAGTCCATAGTGAACAAAGTACTTCTCCAGAAGTACCTTGGCTACTGTAGAGGCCTTCTGGTCCTTGGTTGGGAAAGCCTGAGCATAACGAGTGAAATGGTCGGTTACCACCAGAACATTTCCCAATCCACTCAAATCGGGTTCGAGGCAGAGAAAATCAATGCATACCAGATCCATTGGGCCTTGACTTTGTAGGTGGCCCATTGGGGCAGCTTGATGGGGTAAAGTCTTCCTCTGAATGCATCTTGCACAGGAATGGCAATACTCCTCCACTTCGGTCCTCATGCAGGGCCAATAAAACCGGTCTCTGACAAGTTGGAAGGTTCTCTCTGCTCCCAAGTGACCATGCTGGTCATGTAGGGCAATCAGCACAGTCTCTCGATGCTTCTCGGGGAGAAACAACTGCCACTTATCTTCTGGGCCATCAGAGGGGCCCCTTCGGTAGACTACTCCCTGATGCACCTGTAACTTGTCCAACTCTCTCCTCAGTAGGCGAGCTTCTTTGGAAGGGTGAAGGCGAAGTCCCTCTGGACTCTGGTCTTCCAGGGCTTCCAGGACCAATTTCCCCATAGGATCTTCCAATTGGTCACACCTTAACTCCTTCTTGGACAGCTTCGGTAGACACTCTTCTGCTAGTTGAGTTACCCCACAGTAACACTTTGGGACTCCCACTGTGGTAACTCCTATCTCTTCAGCTCTGGATCCTCCTCTGGCTTGGAGTTCAGCCCCCTGACAAAGGGCTCGCACTCCATCTGGTGCCACCTGAGTCCAGTCTTCCCAGTCATCGACCATGACATGGGATCTTCGGGACAGGGCATCTGCATCCCTATTTCCAGCCCCTGGTCTGTACTTGAGGCTGAAATTGAATCCAGACAACGCCGCCAACCATCTGTGTCCAGTTGCATCCAGCTTGGCGGTGGTGAATAGGTAGGTCAAGGGGTTGTTATCTGTCTTTACAGTAAACTCGGCCCCATACAGATAGTCTCTCAACTTGTCCACAACTGCCCATTTGAGGGCTAAGAACTCCAACTTGTGGGTGGGGTAGTTCTTCTCGGAGGGGGTCAGGCTCTGGCTCACATAGGCCACTGGTCGTAGCTGGTCTTCATACTCCTGGTAGAGTACTCCACCTAGGCCCTCATGGCTGGCATCAACATGTAGCTCATATGGTCTAGTGGGGTCAGCATAGGCCAAAACTGGGGCTGTAGTGAGACTTCTCTTCAAGGTTCTGAAAGCCTCTTCACACCTTGAGTCCCACTGGTCTTGGACCGATTCACCAGGCCTCCTAGGCCCCAATCCATCTTCCTCTCCTTCTGTCTTGAGCAGTTCGTTTAGGGGTTTTGCAATGCGGGCAAACCCATCCACAAACCTGCGGTAGTAGGAGCAGAACCCCAAGAAAGACCGAAGTTCTGTAACTGTTGTGGGCCTTGGCCACGAAGTAACTGCCCCCAACTTCTCAGGGTCTGTAGCCACTCCCTTTTCAGACACTATGTGTCCCAGATAGTTCACAGAAGACTGATAGAACCGACACTTCTCGGGAGAAAGTTTAAGTCCCTCTTCACTGAGCCTCTTCAGTACTTTCTCCAATCTGGCTTCATGTTCTTCCAAAGTCTTTCCAAAGACAATGACATCGTCCAGGTACACAAGGACTTCTATGAGGTTCATGTCTCCAACTGTCCTTTCCATTAGGCGTTGAAACGTAGCAGGAGCTCAAGATAGGCCCTGAGGCATCCTGTTGAACTGAAAGAATCCTACTGGGGTTATGAAGGCAGTCTTTTCTCTATCTTCTGGATGCATGGGAATTTGGTAATACCCACTCTTGAGGTCCATCACACTGAACCACTTAGCTCCAGATAAACTCTGTAAGGCATCCTCTATCCTTGGCGTGGTGTACTGGTCAGGAATGGTCCTCCTGTTGAGAGTTCTGTAGTCAATGCAGAGCCTCAATGACCCATTCTTCTTCCTGACTACCACAATTGGGGAGGCATAGGGGCTTCTGGACTCCCGAATCACTCCCGTCTTCTTCAGTTCCGCAAGCTGCTCCCTCAGATCCTCCAGATCTGCTAGCGGGACTCGCCTCACTCTCTCTCTGAATGGCTTGTCCTCTTGCATGCAGATTCGGTGGGTGGCGCTCCTCGCACACCCCACATCAAACTCATCTTTAGAGAAAATCTTCTCCCATCTGGTCAGCTGGGCCTTGGCTCTCTCTTTCCAAGCTCCAGGTAGGTTAGGGTTTTCCATGGAGAGTTTCTTCCAAACATCTTCTCCTTCACCCGTCCCTTTAACTTCTGACCAGCCGACTGGGACAGCAGGACTCACCTGTCCCAGAAGCATCCTGGCAGGGATCTCCACGGGCTGCTCCGTGGGGTTCCTCACACTGACAGGGACTCTTCCTCTTGCCTTCTTCAGGTCCTTTAATGAAATTACTTCTGGTATCACCTCCAGACCTGAGTGATCCTCCATTCGGTCGGGTTCCAACATTACAAAGGGGCCAGGCTGCTCCCAAGTAAGTTTCATGCAGGTCACCTCTCCAGGCTGTAACACTGCTCCTTCTTTTCCAAGCCTCCATACCCTTCCTATCCCCTCACTTGGGGTCTTCTGCTCTAGGACCAACCGCTGGTAGGCTGCCTTCAGCATGGGATGGATCTTGGGAGCTGAAAGATTCTCTTTCTTCACCAGGGGGGTCAGAAGCCTTCTGACTAGGTCCGTGTTCGTCCCTATAATCAGGGAAGTCTTGCTGGTTCCTGGTGGGCGGGGACACACCACTGCTAAGGTGTCAAACACTTCAGACTTCCCAGCTACGGATGGGTCAAACGTCAATCTTATGGGTAAGTATCCATCATAGGGGAAACTCTGAGTTCCCAGTCCCCTTATTTCCAACTCTTCTATCTTCTGTATTGGCAGATGGCTCAGGTATCTGTCATAGAAGTCCCTATACAATAGGGTCACTTGTGCTTCAGTGTCTAGGAGGGCCTTTGTGTACACTCCTTCCACCTGGATAGGTACAGTAGGGGATGGACCAACTAGCTCTTCTGGGTAAGGCCGAGTTGATGCTGTCCTCTTCTTTGGACTCTTTTCTTTCTCACTTGATTTGCGCTTGATCCTTTCTTGAGCCTGGTATGCATTAATTTTCTCCCTCTTAGTGGGAGTGTGAACCCGTTGAGGGACATTGTTATCTCTCACTTTTAAGGGTTCTCGCTTGGGGGTGCTGTGTCTCTTCGGCGGGGTCTTGTCCCCTTTCTCTGGAGTGCACCTTGGTTGAGGATCCCTGGGTTCCTTCCGAGGGGTCTGATCTCCTCTTCTCTTTCCGTTATTCTTCTTGGAGCTCACTGAAGGCGATTGGCACCCGGTTGACTCCTTCACCAGGGCCCTTTGGCGTTTCCCGCCGGCTGGCGGCTTTCTGTTTTCTTCTTCTTGGGACTGGAACATACAGCTGCAATATGACCAATTCCCCCGCAGTTAAAACAGATCATCTCTCCATAGTCAGGTGGGGATGCTGGTGCTGAAACAGCTGGAAACAATTCCCTCCTGCTTGATTCTTTCTTGGGACTGGGCGTCTCTTTCGCCACTAGAGACGTCAGTATCTCCATCATCTGGGACATCTGCAACTTCAGGGCATCTACCTCTGTCTCTCTTTCAGGGGTTAAGGCCGACCTGACCGTGGCCACTGGAAGCTTTGTAGACCCCATCACTTGCTTTTCCCGTTTCTCCTCCAACATGGCCTCTTCTTCTCTGACCATTCGAATGAGATCGGGGTAGTCCAGGCTCTTCCCATCCTGCCGGGTGCGTAGAATTAGTGCGACAGGGTTTAGGGGTTGGGCTCCCCTGACCACCTGCTGGGCACGGGCTTCATCTACCTTCCCTGGATCTATCCCCTTCTTCAGGATAATCCTATGCAGGATCTTGTCTATACGTCCCATATACTCTGACAGCTTCTCCCCTGTCTTCTGGTAACAGTGTTCCAGTTGATAGGTAAGTTCTGTGACTTTTTCTGTCCCACCAAACACACTTTCCAGGATGTCTATGTAGTCCTGTGCAGTGCAATCCTTTTTGCTTGTCTTCAGATTGCGTATGGCCTCTAAGGCAGGCCCTTTTAGGCTCTCAACAATCCTTTGCTTCTTTCTACCTTCTGAGACCTCCCATTCTTCTAAGGCCTGCGTGGCACCATCTAACCACTCTTCAAACCTCTCTTCTCCCGAGGGTAAAGGTGTCCTCCCTGAAAACATCCGGAGTTTCCTGTATCCCGACATTGGGTAATCCCCGGGGTCTCTTCTGCACTGAGTCACAATCTCCCCTAGGACAGCACACAGTTCTGCACTAAGAGTAGTCTGTGCGGGACTTTCCGCGCCCTTCTGCTCTTCCTTCTTTGGGGATAGCATAGTTTTCACAGGAGAACCTTCTCCCCTGCACGGCAGCGCATGCAGCACTTGATAGGCCTGACCATTCGGTGCTTGTATGCTTTGGCTCCTGAACTGCTCTGGAGTCTCTTCCTGCCACTCTATTAAGGCGTATGTATACCCAGCATCATTTCTCATGTCCATTATCCATGACTCTTGGCATGGGGATAGGGACATTATGAGCTGCTTGACCGCCTCTCTCTGCCATATCCCTGGCAGTTCAATGACTGCTGCTGCGGCTGGGTCAGTGGCCCACGCTGCGGACCACCGTCCCACTTCCATTGGGTCCATGCCGGTACCTTCTGGCGGCTTCTCCCGCTGACTAGGGGTGCAACGGATCGTCGCCGATCCGTGATCCGAACGGGCCACCCCGTTCGGATCGGCACACCCCGCGATCCGCGGAGCGCTCCGCGGCCTCGGCCTTTAGGAAAGGCCGCGGCTTCGGCCTAGCTCCGGAGCGACGGCGGCCATCTTTGTACACCCGGCGGCCTTAGGAAAGGCCGCGGCTTCGGCCTAGCTCCGGAGCGGCGGCCATCTTGGTACACCAGGCCACTGTTTTTAATGTGATCGCTCCGTCAAATGACGGAGCGATCACTTGTAAGCCCTGCATATACTCTGCATTAACCTGCCAATACTCTGCATTAACCTGCCAATACTCTGCATTAACCTGCCAATACTCTGCATTAACCTGCCAATACTCTGCATTAACCTGCCAATACTCTGCATTAACCTGCCAATACTCTGCATTAACCTGCCAATACTCTGCATTAACCTGCCAATACTCTGCATTAACCTGCCAATACTCTGCATTAACCTGCCAATACTCTGCATTAACCTGCCAATACTCTGCATTAACCAGCCAATACTCTGCATTAACCAGCCAATACTCTGCATTAACCAGCCAATACTCTGCATTAACCAGCCAATACTCTGCGATACCCAGCCAATACTCTGCGATACCCAGCCAATACTCTGCGATACCCAGCCAATACTCTGCGATACCCAGCCAATACTCTGCGATACCCAGCCAATACTCTGCGATACCCAGCCAAAAATACTCTGCGATACCCAGCCAATATTACAGTGGGGGAGATGACGTGGATATTACAGTGGGGGAGATGACGTGGATATTAGTGGGGACTATATGGTGGCGGAATTTTCACAGGTTTTTGCAACTTCAATTATTATTTGCTGATCCGAAAATGATCCGATCCGTGACTCCTGATCCGAGGATCGATCCGATCCGTGAGTTTTTTGATCCGTTGCACCCCTACCGCTGACTCAGGATCCCGGATTACGAGCCCCCACGTGTAGCGATACCCCCAGTTAAGAGGGCCGCTGATTTGTTTTGGGTCCCTGAGTACAGCTCCACCAACCCCCGGCAATTTGCTCTACCCGCTCTGGCACAGTTAGTCAAGGGGTATGTATCTATGCACATATAAATATATCACTTATACTCTAAGTATAATGAGTATGAACTCACAAGCAGACTGCTGAGATAAGAATAACTGGCTTTACTTTGGCAGTAAGGAAAAGAAATAGTAACATGCATTTAAACATATGACTTACAACACATTAGCAGGTCCCTGCAATATGCACTTGAACATGTACACACATATGTATCAAACTAGCAATGGGGAAACGGAGCGCCAAGTGTAGCGACTGTCTGCTATGCACCCCTGAGGTGCAATAAATCTATCTGCGCCTACCTAACGGACCAGGCCTGATCCCTAGCAATAGAGCTCAGTCCTTGAATAAGTACAGTGTTCTTCACCGGCAATGAATCTGTAGAGGTGGTGCACATGTAGCTTTAAATGGTGTATTTGTAATCCACAGAAAGTAACATCTGCTGCTCTGAGGTAAATTGTGCCTAGGCAGTTCAATAGGCATAAACGTGTGTATAGCAATGCAGGATGAGCCTTCCAGCTCTCTCACCAATCCTGGGGTACCGTCCTCAGCTCCGGTCCCTCTAATGGCGGCTCCGGCCTCCTCCGTCACAGCCCCTGCGCTCCGGTCCTCAGCTCCGACCGACCGACTGTAGGGAAGAGTCTCCGCTCCGCTGCTGCTGACTCTGAGGGATGAGAGTCTCTCTCCACCTGCTGCAAGGCCCAGGCTTCAGGCCTTCAGCAGTCCCGGTCCGCACAGGTGTCTCCTCAGGAACCAGTCTCCGCGTCACCAGCTCCGTCAGAAGAGGCAGCCCAGTCAGCCAAGGCATCAGAAGAGGCAGAGGCGGTCTCTCCTCCTCCTTTTATAACCTCCCCCAGCAGCCTCTCGGGCGGAAACACGCAGCCCGGGAGCCTGGGGGATTATGGGGAATGTAGTCTTTTCCCCTAAAAGGGGTACAACCCCGCTACATTAGTGCAATATCAGAATAACAGGTCCTAATTAAAATAGCGCGATATACCGGGACCGCAAAAACTGAACCGCGATAGAGAGGGGGGTTACTGTATATATAAATCCTTGTTACAGAGTATATTTTTTTCTTTCACATGCACAGTGCCAGCTAGCTAGGTATGTGCTGCTATATGTATGAAGTGGACACCAAGCTGTATAGTAGTAGATGAACTTGTTTTTGCAATACAGTTTATATACAGTTTTTGTTATTTCAGTTAACCCTCTCCCTTCTGGTCTGGGATTCTATAGCTAGTTTTAGCTCAGGGCTTAGTAACCAGCATAGGCCAGAGTAGTCTGGTAGTTAAAGGTCTGGTTGCATGTCAGATTAGAAATTACTAGGAAGGGACTGAAGCGCAGAGTAGATAGGCTTACTCTGAGTCCCAGTGCTACACCACAGTTACTACGAGTGAGAAGCCGTGTTTAAAGCTGATTGAACAACAGTTGGTGGATCTCCTGCATCGTTATCATCCTCAGGGACCACTGCAACATTCATCTGGAGGTATTTTTATTAATAACTATATATACCCGGGTATAAGTGCACAATTCCACCAGGACTCCGATTGGACCCTTTGCTGGTAATACATGTTTGTATATTGAATGTATGTACTGTTATTCATTTATTTATTTTATTTTTTTATATATAATGGTTGTATTATTTCTATACTGGTGTGCATCTATATACTTATGGTTAATGTTACATGTTGGTTGCAGTAGTTTCTCCGTTCCAATTACTTTGATTAGATTACTTGTAAATTTCCTAGGATGGGAATCCCCTCGTGAAGGTTCAGGTTCTCCTATTTACCTACAGGTTTAGTGCAATATCCTGTTTGGGAAGGACTGTTTTTCATTACCCCCCAAAGATGGCTACATTTGTTTATGTCTATGGTACTGGAAAATAGTTTTACTTACCTGATCTACTGCTTCCCTGGCAGCGGGCACTCTCCTGAGCTCTGGCATTGGGCAGATCCTTGGTGTCCTCAGGATAACATCTTGGTGTACTCTTGATAACTGAGGGCACCCCGCTGCCAGATCTTAGGGGAGAAGAGGCTGCAGAGACCAGTCTTGCAACATGAAGCAGCCTTCAGGAGTGGAGGATCAGGTAAGTAAAACTGATTTTTCCTGTACCCTAAACATAAACAAGCATTTAACATTTGCAGTGTGGACACAGCCCCACTACAAGGCAGGAATCGTACTCTCCTTCAGAGTTTAGCTCATATATTCAGCATAGGAGAGACAAAAAAAATCTGAAGTTTCTTGAACCTGAGAACTGAAATGTGAGAAAGCACTGACCTTTACAGATGGATAAATACAGATTTTACTTTGTGATTTCAGCATATGGCCTTTTTAATGTAAAATAAAACCTATCATTAGGCACCTATTTCTGTATTGGCAGGTAGTATGTCTAACCATCACATAGCACACACACACACATAGCACACACACACACATAGCACAGTACAAATCACATAGCTTGTAAAGAGAGCGGCGTCGAGCTGAAGTCATAATGTAAGTCTGCTGTACACTGAAAGACCAATCTGGCCCTTATTAAACTGCCTTCCTATTAGTCAAATATGTCCTAAATGGCTATTGAAAGACCAAACGTAATACAAAAAGTTATCATATGTGAATAAGCTACGAATGGCACTCACAACTCTGTAAATAACATTTTCATTACAGGAAATTATATATTTGACATTTTATAAATTCTTCCTGCCATCTGCTGTTCTTTGATTTTCAGTTTTAGGCTAAAAAAAAAGACTACAAGTGACAATCGGTAGTATTTTTCTGTTGGAATTATGAACTGGAAGTCATATGTGTACACAAAAGCATATCCCCAACAACAGCTTCATTGTAAAGTAAATTGGTTAATAATTACAAATTTTAAGCGATTGTAAAGTTTTGCTTTAAAAAAATAAAATAAAAAATAACAAACATGTTATACTTCCCTCCTCTGTGCAGTTGGTTTTGCACAGAGCAGCCTGGATCCTTCTTTTCTTGTGTCCCTCTTGACTGCTCCTGGCCCCTCCCTCCTGTCAACTCCCGCCACAGCAAAAAGCTTGCTATGGGGGCACCTGAGCCGAGTCACAGCTCCGTATGTCCATTCAGACACGGAGCCCAGACCCACACCCGCCTCCTCTCTTCTCTGATTGGCTAACTGAGCCAATGGCGCTGCTGCTGTGTCTCAGCCAATCAGGAGGAGCGTCCCAGACAGCTAAGACACTTGTGGACATCGCTGGAGAGAGATGGGGCTCAGGTAAATAATTAGGGGGTGCCGGGGAGGCTGCTACACATAGGTTTTTTATCTTAATGCATAGAATCCATTAAGATAAAAAAAACCTTCTGCCTTTACTACTCCTAACATTTGGCAAAATTAAAACTGACATAAGGTGAGGTGTGCAATTCGCATTAACGGAGCAGTTTTTGCTTTTCTGAGCCCTCCCTGCAGTATAGTTTTATTACCTGTTGATCCTGCCAGTAGATGTGATATTTTTTCTCTTTTCTTTAACAGGGTGGCAACACGGTTTGTTCTACAGTGAAAAATTGCACAGCAGTGTTGTCAGCCTAACTTTGTAAATACCCGTGGAACTTTTTTCAGGGGGGCATCATTTTATGGTCACCCTAGCTCCGCCCCTTTTTGACAATGTCATGAGGGGGAGGGGCTTAATATAGCCCATATAACCCATATAGATCCCCCTTTAGAGCAGGCCAGGCCAGGGCAGGTCCCCTATAGAATAGATCCCCCTTTACTTAGTCTTCGTACTCTTACCTTTTTTTCATCTGTATAAAGAATAGAATTCCCAGGTTTTCCTGCAGCACCACACTCCAGGCTCTCCAGCCTCTCCCCCTGCAAAGAATATATTATATTTTCCACTCCACGAGTTCTCTTTGCTTCCTCCTCGGATCAGGCTACCTGCCTGTTCTCCGGTTCGCTCTCCGGTGCTAAGCGGCCGCCCTTCCCCAGACAATCCCACAGATCACTCCACACGCAGGCAGGACTCCACCACCACTCCACTTGAGTGGGCAGCATTGGTGTCATGCCGGCCGGATCTACATCTCCCTCTACATAGTACACAGGAGGGACTGCAGCGGCCAAGCCATTGCATCGGGCTGAGGGAGAGACAGCCTCAGTGAGTCATAGAGCAGCAGACTCAGAAAAAAGTCTGCGGCGGACCCTGCAAGGACCGCTCACGGACACCTTGCCAATCCCTGATTCTTCCTTCCTTCCTTGCCCCCTCTTGCGGACACCCATGTATATTCCTGAGAACTATGTATGCTTCCTTTATTAGTTTCTCCACTCTGCTCCCCAACCAACCCTCTGCTGTGACATGATCAGGTCACTAGAGGACAAATAGAATTACATACTGTAGATGGCACAGAACTTATAACTCAAATTTCCAAAACTTTGTAAATATTCATATAAAAATAAATGAAACAGGGCATGTGGACAATGTAGATAATGCTGGTATTAGCAGTCTGCTGCAAAGGTTAAATGAGTTCACACTCAGGCAGATCCACTTTTAACATAGGCAATTCTCAGCTAAACGTTCCTTTCATGAAGATGAACTCCTCTGTCATTCTCCTCTGCTAAGCTAAATCAGAACTCTACTAAACAGTCATCGTTCTGTTGTTAAACAGCACAGCAAGTAGGTGTATTCGCTATTAAACAGTCATCTGTTTTGACAGTACTCCAGGGATCATTAGGCTAATAAACAGTACATACTACACCAGTTTGATGGTAATAGCCAATGGTGGACTCCAATAGACTCTGCAATCTGTAACAATCTCTCTCCTAGTCTTGCTGTCAATAGACAGTAGTGGTGAGCTCTAAACAAAAAATTAAAAAAGGAATGAACATCACTTAACCAGTAAATACGAAGCTGACTCACCCCAACTTCAAGGGGTGGGGTTTTCTGGATCCAAGGAAGGACTCAATGCAAAAAGGGTTTTGACCCAGGTACAAGGAACCAGAGTCATGTTAAAGTAAAGGTAAATTTTCATTTTTTACAGTAGAACTGTACGGTCATCATCTTCAAATTTGGATAACGTTGGGTCCTTATTCTGCGGTTGGGGGTGGTGGGATTTGTAAGTAACCATCTCACACATACATACATTGGTGTGTATCTGAATTTGTGTGACCATACAGTATACAATAATACATATATCTCACAAGCATACATTGGTACGTATCTGCATATGTGTGGTCATGCAGTATAAAAAGATACAAAAATACATTTTATGAGGTCTCTTTTGCAAATATATGAATTCTGTACATAATGTCATTCTTACATATTCATTTTCACACATATTTTTAAAAAGTGTATGTGTATGTATGCAGAGCCGATCGGCCCTATAGGCACACTATGCAAGCTGCTTAGGGCCCCGCCGCTGTGGGGGGGCCCCCCCAAGACCCAGCATCCCCCCCTGCACCTCTGTCTGGCCGTTTAGAGTGCAGTGACGAGAGGTGGGAGGAGGTGGAAGGCAGCGATCGAGCGATCGACAGCTCTATGGTGCCTGAGTGGGCGGCGGGATCTCCCTGGGGTTTGTAGTACTCTTAGTGTATACAGTGGAGAGGAGAAGGGAGGGGCCTCTGACCCAGGCAGGTATCAGTTTCACTTTCACTCTGCTTGAACACCGTTGCTAATGCCCGGGTCAGAGGCCCCTCCCCTCTCCGCTGTATACATTCAGAGATAGAACTACTAGCCCCAGGGAGATCCCCCGCCTGTGGACACCATATAGCTGCCGATCGCCGCCTCCCACCTCCACCAGCCAGGTACAGGGGAACCTCTGCAAGGGGGGGAGTCAGCTATTTGGGGGCCCAAATGTAAGAGGGGGGCTTTCTGGGGACACTAATGTAAGGAAGGGGGCCTCTGGGGACACTAATGTAAGAGGGGGGCTCTCTGGGGACACTAATGTAAGGACGGGCCCTCTGGGGACACTGATGTAAGGACAGGGCCCTCTGGGGACACTGATGTAAGAGGGGGCCCCCTGGGGACACTAATGTCAGAGGGGGGCTCTCTGGGGACCCTGGTGTAAGTGGAGGCTCTCTGAGGACCCTGATGTAAGGGGAGGCTCTCTGGGGACCCTGATGTAGGGGGATACCCTCTGGGGACCCTGATGTAAGTAGGGAGGCTCACTGGGGACCCTGATGTAAGGAGGGGCTCTCTGAGGACACTGATGTAAGGGGGGCTCTCTGGGGACCCTGATGTAAGGAGGGGCTTTCTGGGGACCCTGATGTAAGGGGAGGCTCTCTGGGGACTCTGATGTAAGGGGAGGCTCTCTGGGAAACCTAATGTAAGGGGAGGCTCTCTGGGGACCCTGATGTAAGGGGGGGCTCTCTGGGGACCCTGATGTAAGGGGGGGCTCTCTGGGGACCTTAATGTAGGGGAGGCTCTCTGGGGACCCTAATGTAGGGGGAGGCTCTCTGGGGACCCTAATGTAGGGGGAGGCTCTCTGGGGACCCTAATGTAGGGGGAGGCTCTCTGGGGACCCTGATGTAAGGGGGGATCTCTGGGGACCTTAATGTAGGGGAGGCTCTCTGGGGACCCTGATGTAGGGGGAGACTCTCTGAGGACACTGATTTAAGGGGGGCTGTCTGGGGACCCTTGTGTAAGGGGGGCTCTCTGGGGACCTTTGTGTAAGGAGGGGCTCTCTAAGGGCCCTGATGTAAGGGGGGCTCTCTAAGGGCCCTGATGTAAGGGGGGCTCTCTGGGGATTCTGTTCTATATTGTTGTACTTATTCTTTGACTGTTTTGTTTAAAGGAGGGAGGATTGTTTTGGGAGCACTGAAGTGTCAGGTGTGACTGTGTGGCAATGGCAAATAGTTTACATAGCTCACGGCATCACGGGTCAAGTAGAGGGCCCCTTAGCAGAATTTTGCTTAGGGCCCCAGGGAGGTCAGGATCGGCACTGTATGTATGTATATATATATATATATATATATATATATATATATATATATATATATATATATATATATATATATATATATATATGTGTGTGTGTGTGTGTGTGTGTATATATATATATAATGTTTATTTTATTTTTTTTATATATTCCTCCCCTTTGCTCATTGGAAGTTAAGTGGAACGACTTGTCGTGCCACTTTGCAGTCCCAAGTCTCATGATAGGTGACAAGGAAAGAAGCCGAGCCTTAGTTTGATTTTTGCCCTTTTTTTTTAGCTCATAATGTGCTCTGTTTTGCATCAGCTGTCAACCTTTGTAAGCCCAACTAGTTATAATGTACTATTTTTCTGAAATTCCTTCATCCCATTGCCTTTGTTCTGCTGACCGTTGTAGTTCTATGGCTGCAGACGTCATGCCCAGGAGGGTGTATTTAATGATGCTCTCCTCCAGAGAACAACAGGCCAGTAGAAGGAGCTGTGATCTTCGAGCGTGTAGCCTTTATTCCACAGAGACAGTCCTGACCCCTTCCTCCCGCCCCCTGCGTGTGACATCGTTTCCTCTTCCGGTTCAAGCTGGACAGCATGGAGCTGACTACTTCCTGGTTTTCCTGAATGTACAGCTATTCAGCACAACATCGCACCAGAACCTTTACCAGCTACCCGGAAAAGGAGCCTGTGGGACGCAGTAGAACTGCCAAGACTACATACTTATGATCTTATCTCCACATATATCTTGTAAGTGTTTTTAATCTTGTGCAATAAATGATTCTAATACTACGCTTAGAGAGGCGCCCCCCCCCCCCCTTGTTTCTTTTAGAGTCATGTTAAAGGGGCTCCAAATAGAAAACACACCACAACATATGTATTAAGCTAAATTTTATTGGTATAAAAATTCAGGTTATCAAAAAAAAGGGAAATTTCAAACCTTAACCACCCCATATTAAAACACATTAATGACAATGTTGTCAGGAACAACAATAAAAACAACCCGGGCTCACAGGCATTCATCCAGTCATACCAGAGGATCAGTTAAAATGCGTAATGAGATGGGGCAAATTAGCACTTCAAGCTAAGCCACCAATGGTAGTTGGATGTGGAAGGGGGCCGCAAGTGTTAATGTAACAAGCTGCAGAGGTAATGGAGTCCAGGTGGTGGTGAATCAAAGTGAGATGGAACACACTGAAATAGCCTCCAATCCCTGAGCAAGGATATGGAGCGGCAGATGTACAAACCGCATGAATGAGCAGGAGACACCGGGTCACATAATGAGATGCCGTCTATGCATTTCGCTTACTGTTCAAAAAATTACTTAAAGAGAAATATATTCTCTATACACAGCTGAAGCATTCATCCAAACAACAAAAAAGAATAACTATACAGTAAGTGAAGCAGAAAAAAAATATAATTTATAAATAAAAGGATAATATAAACCCAGCATTCACGGATTACGAAATATGGTGCGGTCAGGCCATGGACCAGAGGGGGGGGATCTCCACGGTCTACACATCACTTACTGCCCCTGTCTCCAAGTCGTCATTTATGGTCGCCTGGGAAACAGACTTCAATTTCCTCTGGACCAAAGAGAAATGGCATTCTGCTTGCGCTAAATCATTCCGGGGAATTCTTAATACCACATTGATGGAAGCTGGTCTAAAAGTGATGACCAGATGGTACTACACACCTTTCAGAATAGCCTCAATGTATCCGGCTTCCAGCCCCCTTTGCTTCAGAGGATGCCAGCTTTTAGGTACAATGTCACATATATGGTGGGAATGCCCGAAGATTCGATCCTTCTGGAAAAAAATCTTCAATATGATAGATAAATTGGTGGGTTCTTCAGTTCCCAGGTCCCCCTTGGTGGCCCTTCTTCATGAACCCATCCCACACATTTCTAAACCCTCTAATAGATTGGTTCAGTTCGTGCTCTTAGGAGCCAAGCTCACGATTGCTAGGGCCTGGAAAACACAGACCGTACCTCTCTCAATGGCTAAAAGGAAAATTTCGTGGGTAATGTCTCAAGAAAAACTAACCAGTCTGTTACAGGACTCATCAGAAAAATTTGAAGCCACCTGGGAACCGTGGGCCAGACTAATGGGACTATCCAACTTTCCCTACTTGTCATGAACATAACTCGTCATGTGGACGGGTAATAGTGCTCCTTCCCCTTTCTTACTCTACCCCCTTCTCTTTTCCTCTCTCTATGTTTCTCTTCTTTTCTATTTTCTTTTGAATTATAATATTCCATTATGGAAATAATTCCGGTCAGAGTTTCTCAGGGACAATATCGAGACACAGGCGTTCCTGATAAGCTTAGATGAATATAGACGGCTCTCAGGTGGTGGACCACGCAGTGTTTGATCTGCTGCCTGACGACCGCGCATGGTTGCCTTATCCTTGCTGGTTGTGATGATGCGCATTATTGGTGGGAATCAGCTCCGGCCCCCTCTGACACAGTATGATCCCCTTGGGGGTGTCGGAGAGTACTGGGGCCGTAGTTGATCAGCTCAATCTTCTTCTCCAACCTAATGGCAACCAGTCAAGATTTATACCTAGACCTTGATGCCTTAGTTAAGTACACAATGTGCTCACTCTTTCCATGGACTAGTATTTGTTTCAACTTTCTTATCACTATGCGTTTGTCATTTTGTTGGAGACATCGTAACGCTATATTTTTGTATGCACTTCTGTTTTTTCAATTATAAAACATTTTAGGAGGCATAATCAACTGCATATTACGTTTTGGAAACCAACAATGAGACAACTTTATATTGAGCAGATGTATCCTCCACTCACACTCAGTTAGATCCCTACAGGGATGTATGGGTGCAGAGGTGAAATACCCGATCTTTCCGGAAATTTTTTCGGTGTTAGTCAATATAGAGCCCTCCATTTGACTCACACTCCTTTTCAGGTCGACAACACCTCTAACAGTCTTGCAGTTTTTTTTGGCTCTTGCAGGGTTATAAAGTTTTTACTAGATTGTTTATATTACTTTAGCATCTTTTAAGCATTTTGATGTCACTATTACAATACAACAGTACGTTTCAAGTTTGTAATGGAATGTAAAGATGTTTTGATTTATGTTTGCTTACATGTAATGTGAAACTTCTTCAATAAAAATATTGAAATAGAAAAGGATAATATAAACAACAAAGAATTTAATTTTAATTTTACATTTTAGATTTTAAGAAGGAAAGAGGTAAAGGAGAGTCACGGCAGACATAGAGAAATTCAATAAATCAAACGAAAAATTATTCCCTAAAGGAAAATCAAAGTTAGGGGTCAAGAAACACCTGTAGACTTGGGAATCATTGTTTGTAAATGGAAAATCCATTCTTTTTCCTTCCGCAGGAGGACTGTGTCAAATTCCCCCCTGCGGTTGGACAGAGAGAGGGCAAAGAAGCCTTTTACTTTAAGACTATCAGGAGACGATTTGTGAAATGCATTGAAGTGTTAAGCACTAGAAGTATGCTCAGAATTAGATGGATTCTTTGGGCACCTAATGCTGCGCAAATGTTCCCCCCAATGCGAACACGGAGCTGACTTTTTGTCTTTCCGACAAAATATTTTTTGCACAGACTTTTAAAAATACAAAGAACCTGTGCAGTGCTGAAGTTAATAAACTGCCTAATATAGTAGATTTTCTGTCTATAAGCATTGGTTAACCCTTTCGGTGCATTCCACAAACCGACAGATGTGACAATGGCCACATGGGAACATGCCTGTGTGACGGGGGGCATATCCTGATGTAGCGATACCCTCACTTAAGAGGGCCGCAAGTTTGGTTTGGGTCCCCGAGCACAGCTCCGCCAACCCCCGGCAATCTGCTCCACCCGCTCTGGCACAGTTAATATATAGCCATACACACAAAATCACTTATACTCTAAGTGGGTGAGTGACTCAAATTCACAGACAATCTTTTAGCTGATATAACTATCTTTACTTCTGGTAGTTTAAAAGTGGTAACATGCATCAAACATTTGGTTTACAGCACATAAGCAGGTCCCTGCAGTATGTATTACACTAATATAACTGTATGCATGTGCATCCGCAATGGGGGGGGGGGACGCCACGTGGGGCGACCGTTACCTAAGCACCACTGTGGTGCGACAACCAAACTGTTACTACCTAACGGATCAGGCCTGATCCCTAATCATGGAGCTCAGTCCTTGCTGGAACATAAAATCTTCACCGGCACAGGATCTGTAGAGGTGGTGCACATGAAGAATCAAACAATGTATTTGTAATCCACCAAAAGGGGGGGAAACAATCTTCTGCAACTTAAGGTAATAAGCCCCGGAAGTCTAATAGGCACAGAGTATAAAGCAACAGTTATAAGATGAGCTTTCGCTCGCTCACCACTCCGGACACTGTCCTCGGTCCGGGACTTCCACTGGCTGTATCTTGCCTCGTCCACAGCGGCTCCTGTGATCGGGTCCCCGATCCAACGACTTGTAGCAAGATTTGAAGTCTGATGCCACTCAGGCTCAAAGTGGGGTGGAAGGCTCTTTGGTCTGCTGTAAGGCCTCAGGCTTCAGGCCTGGAATAGCACAGGTCCGCACCTCTCTCTTCCCCTCTCTCCTCCTTCTCCCCTGACCCACCTCTCCCCCGGAACTTCCTGTTTCTCCGCAAACAAAAACATCCTGGGAGCCAGTGGGGTTCTGGGAACAGTAGTTCTGTCCTCTACTGCTGCTAGCAAAAAAAACGTCTCTCTCCTTAAAGGGGAACACCCCCGCTACACTGATAACCTTGAATTTTTGTACGAATTAAATCTGGCTTAAGACATATTCTGCGGTGTGTTTTCTATTTGGAGCCCCTTTAACTTGACTCTGGTTCCTTGTACCTGGGTCAAAACCTTTTTTGCATTTAGTAGGGGTGAGCTCCCCTCTCTCCACCTCACTTGCAGTGCAATTCAGATTCAGAGTTATTCCTTCTGGCTCACAGGTGCCTGTCTCTCTTACAGAGCTGCTCCATCTTGAAATCAGTTCCTGCCCTCAAACTTTCTTTCACCTTAAGGCTGGATTCACACTAGCTGTGGCCGCGGCTCAGAGCAGGGGTCTGGTGAGTCCCTGTACACCGTTTCAGGTGCGAATCAGGTCCGAATTTTTGTCTGCATTCACACCTGAAAACTGAGCCAAAGACGCAGAGGACCCTTTTCCAGTGTGCTCCACGGCCCCCCCAGAGGGGTGCGAACCAGCTCCATTGAGAGCCGGTCACACTCTCCTGTCATGCGAATTGGGGAAACCTATATCCAATTCGCATCAGTGTGAACCCAGCCTCAGGCTGATGCTGGTTCACTGCTGTTCAACCCTCAGGTTGGGGTCAACAGTTTCCTCCCAAAAACATAAGGGGAAGGAACATTCTCCTTGTGCGGTAGTAGGGTAAAACTAGTGGCGCTTTACCGCCGATGCCCATCGCTTTCAGTGTGAAAGTACCCTAAATATAAAATAATGCATGTAACGGATCCCAGTTGCACTCCACTTGAGTGCTTCCATCAGTACACTGCTTCCTCCAATCTGGGCCTTCAGATATCAGATTTTACAGACAAATATTGTAACCAAGATCCAAACGAGACTAGCTCAGTTACACAGCTTAAACATAAACATAGACTGTTTATTTTGAGATCTCACACAAATATATACACCAGAATGACAATACAAACTGTAACCAGAAGCCTAATTATTAACATGAGCTAATTAACTAATTGTTTAGACAGCCTAGGTGACTCAGAGGCATGACCTTTCAGGACAGACTTGCCGTATTTTAGCTCAGAAGACACAATCAACATTATCATAAATATAAATACAGCAAACCTTCTTACAATAGCAGGAGCTAATTACAATTAACAATACAAACTGTGATCTTCCCCCTTCTCAGCCTAGTAGGCAACAGACTATAGTAGGAGTAGACTGTCCAGCTCATAACCAGTTCTAGAGGTCTGTGATCAGCTCTTTATATATATATCCTGGGAGATATTGTGAATAAATATTACTGTTACATTTAAGTAACCACCTTCTCATTGGCCATTAAACAGCTATCGATCATTTTTATCATTCACCCTGTGCCCCAATAGACACAGGGTCACTTAGACATAGGAGGTACATGGGGAGCTGAAACAAGGTTTTCCTCACCTCTCCAAGGGATTCTGGGTTCCACGGGCCCTTCCTTCACAATGCACATAGGGAAAAATAATCCCTTAACATGGTACAGTATTGGATGTTGGCCAGCACTACAGAAGAAAAAGATTTGGGGGTACTTTTTTCAGATGATTGCAAAAAGAGCAAACATTGTGACCAGTCAGTGGGAAAAGTAAATAGAATCTTAGGATGCATCACTAGAGGGATCACCAGCAGACGGAAGGAGGTCTTGATTCCTCTATATAAATCTTTCGTGAGACCTCCTTTCGAATACTGTGTCCAGTTCTGGAGACCTCACATGCAGAAAGATATTGATAAAAACGGTGAAAGGTTTGGTGGATAAAACATATCGAGAGTGACTTCAGGAACTTAATATGTACGATAATATGAGTAATATTGTAATATGAGGAAAGAAGGGAAAGGAGAGACATGATTGAAACCTTTAACCACTTAAAGACCAGCCACCGCAGGTGTACTGCAGCAGGTTGACTCTATTGCGCGAATCGCCATTGTGCGCTTGGCCAGTGGGTGCGATGTCCACCGGCCACCCGCGATTGCGCCACACAGAGGCAGAACTGGGATATGCCAGTGTAAACACGGCGGATCCCCGTTCTGACAGGGAAGCTGAGAGTGATCGTCTGTTCCTAGTGATTAGGAACAACGATCTCTTTCCTCCTGCAGTCAGCCCAGCCCCCATACAGTTATAATCAACTCCCAGGGAACACATTTAACCCTTTGATTGCCCCTGGTGTTAACACCTACCCTGCCAGTGACATTTATACAGTAATCAGTCCATTTTTATAGCACTGATTGCTGTATGAATGTCACTGGTCCCAAAAAAGTGCCGAAAGTGTCCGGTATGTCCGCCGCGATGTCGCAGTCCAGCTAATTAGTAAAAAATAAATAAAAATGCCATAAATCGATCCCCTATTTTGTTGACACTATAACTTTTGCGCAAAACAATCAATTTACGCTTATTGCTATTTTTTTATCAAAAATATGTAGAAGAATACATATTGGCCTACACTGAGGAAGAAATGTGTTTTTTTATATATTTATTAAAGCAAAAAGTAAAAAAATATATATATTTTTTTCAAAATTGTTGCTTTTTTTTGTTTATAGCGCAAAAAATAAAAACCACAGAGGTGATCAAATACCACAAAAATAAAGCTCTATTTGTGGGGAAAAAAAGGATGCCAATTTTGTTTGGGTACAGCATCGCACAACCACGCAATTGTCAGTTAAAGCGACACAGTGCCGTATCGCAAAAAATGGCCTGGCCATTAAGCGGGTAAATCCTATCGGTCCTTAAGTGGTTAAAATGGAACTACCCTGCATCTGAGAACCACAAATCAAAAATGCAATTTAATGAATTTATATATTCAAAGAAAACTCACCCATCAGTCTATTTCTCCGTGCTTTATTTTGTGAAGACTGCAATTTATGACATAATTTTCCTAGGCCTGGAAACCAAGAAGTAGCTAAGGAAATGTAAAAAAAAAAGTTTACCACAAGTAAATATGATATACCTTCATATCTATTTTTTAATGCTAGGGTTGGTTGATAAAGTGAAGTTCTGCTTTAAATACATGAAGGGGATGAATAAAGTTCCGGAGGGCAGGATTTTCAATATGAAGCTAAGATCAAGAACATAGGGACATGGCCTCAAATTAACAGGAGGTACGTTAAAAACTATTCTGGAAAGTATTATTTTACCGAAAGAGTAGTTAATGCTTGGAATAGACTTCCAGCAGAGGTAGTAAGTCGTCAACATTGAATAGATTCAAACATGCTTGGGACAAATGTAGATCAATACTCAGACAAAAAAAGTAAGAAGAAGAAATAAAAAAAATGGTCAGACTCCATGGATCACTTTTTTTTTTTATGCCATCACTTTTCCCCTTTCTCCCTTTTTGTTTTATCTTTTTACTTTTTTTCTTGGAAGAAAACAAGGAATACATTTTACAAAAATCATACATGACAGGTTATTGATACCTATCTGTTAAACTATTATACATTAGGTTCATTTTTCCCCCAAAGCATTAAAAACCTATCAGCCCAATGCATCAAAAACAATTATCTCCCCTCAGTCATACATTCAGAAACACAACCACATGTCTGGGACCCTAAAAGTGTCCGGGCTCTGGGGGGTCTCCTTATATAATCATAAATGTCAAACCATTTCCTCCTCGTTTTACTCAACAAAAAACACCCCAAAATCCAAAAACCCTAGCAAAAAACAAAAACACAAACTAAAAAAAAAAGAAAGATGGAAATCTACCTCAGAACATCTCATCTCGTCCTCCTCCTCTCTCGTGTGTCCTTCCCTCAAATAAACAGTCCCGTTGAGGGAATCTGAAAACAGCATCTCTTTTTTTCAGTTATTAGAATTCACATCTATGAGGGTTCTTCCTTCCTCTGTGTTAATAAAAAGATCCCATAAAGACCATGTTTTCAGATATATCCCTCATTTCTGCCGGGCGGTCCAAACCAGATCTTTCATACGATTCAGTTCCTCTACCCTTTTAAGCTACATTCCTACTGATGGAGGTTGTGCCTGCTTCCAGGTAAGTGGAATACATGATTTAGCCGCATTCAGAAGATGGCATAAAAGGGATTTCTTGTATGACTTAACCAGAATTTTAGAATCATGTAAAAAAAAAGAATTCAAAAAAAAATTTCAGGAATTTCTTGGTCGCTAAATTTCTGAGCAAATCGCCGGACCTCTCTCGAGAAGCCATCTATTCTGGAACAAGACCAGAAGATATGCAGTAACGTTCCCACACTCCTCTCCACAGTGCCAACAGCTATCTGGTATATCACTTTTTTAATGTTCCTATGTTTCTAAAAAGGTCAGTGCGGTCATGTGGCCAGCGCTGACAAATGCATGCTCACCATTTCTTGCAGTATTCTGCTACACAGCCAGCTTTGCAGCGATGTTTTAAATGACCAGACTCCTATACTAGGGGCTGGAGAGGGCAGCTGAAGATGGGGATTATAAGGTGCATGCAGAGGGGAACCAGAATGTTGGGAATTGTGAACTAACCCTTTAAAAATGAATTCCAGTTATTGCAATGTTTATATTGGTCCAGCTTAGACTAATGTAAGTATGTATGTGGTATACCTGTGAGAGCTGTAAATCACTTTAGTGGGTTTCGGCCACTACAGTGATCTCCACTAGCTTTCGGGCCCAGTACCGAGTGTCTGCCCTACTGCTTCCTGAACACATGAGGTCGCCTGCCCGCTCATGTGCCAAGCAGCTGCCCAGCATTTTCCAACTGGACAAAAGTGGAGAGGCAAGGCAGTGATGTAATGATCTTCACCTCATTAAATCAGAAAAAAAAAAAAAAAAAATTCACAATGAATGCTCTGATTGAACAAACTGAAGATCGTGATGTCACTGCCTTGTCTCTCCCCCCTTGTCCAGTCAGAGAATACTGGGCTGCTGCTTGGCATAGAACCTGGAAGCTAGTGGAGAGCACTGTAGTAGCAGTATCTACCACAGTGATTTCCATCTTGCAGGGGGATGACATGGGTATGGCACATACATACTTATGGTACATTGGTACAAGCTGGACCAATGCAACTATGAAATAGCTGTCATACCTGACATTCATCTTTAAAGATGGTGGCTCACAAATAGCAGATTTTTAGATTGCAGCCAATTTGATAAGAGTTTGGTGCGCACAATATTGGCAAGTCAGTAAGCATGACACTCACATTACACTTCTGGAAAGTTTCTTTTTAAAGCCTCAGTAATGACAGACCAACTTTAAGTATTCCCCATTATCACAGGATCTCCTGCATATGCAGAGGGCAAGTAAACCGTGAAAAGTCTCCATCTTATTTTATAGCAGCTCCTTTTTAATTTGCAATTTTCTTTCTCCTATCAGAAATACAGGGCACACGTGTAATTGCCTTTTCCACGCGTAGCATTTGGAGAGCAATTATTTCCGAGTCTCAATATTCGGCTTGAATCAGTGACTAGGAACCAGTCTTCTAACACATGACACGTCCCTTCACACTCTTTCTCAGATATTTCAATATCAGGTAGAACACCAGCATTTTAAGCACACTATTGTATGCATGAGTGCTTAAAAAGTCCGTCAACTTAAATTGTTTTTTCATGCTCTTCTAAAGGGCTTTTTAAAAACCCTCCCTTTAAAGTTAATGGAAAAATCCAGACTGGAGTTTTAAATGCGTGTGAATGTCACTTTGTAAATGTTATCAAACTTTAGCAGATTCTTAAAGTGCGTTTGATATATTTAATTGCATTTCATGTTGAATACTGATACTCTGAATGGTAAAATACGTCTGTAATGTTCTATAATACAAGTTACATAAATAGGACTATTGATGTTTAGAGTGGAAATAGTTTTGGAAAGATAGAGATAGACATGATAGGACCAGGAGGCCAAGCTAAAATGATCATATGTTTAATTTTTCAAAAGAATCGTTTTCCGCTGACTGCTACCCAAAGCTCAAGTCACACATTTGATGTAAAATCTCTAGCCTATATATACACAAGCAACTAGTAAGCATTTTTTCATACTGTGCCAATATTTACAGGCCCAAATGTCCAGTTCTGGCTGCACTGGGCAAAGATGATTATGACCCTTCACCTTTTTAGTTCAAATCTACTTTAGGTACATACATGCTCAATAATATGTAAGTGCTATTCTTTTCAGAAGGAGGGAGCCAACTTTGTTCAGTCTCTATCTGTATTACGTACTCGGTGGACTAAGATGCTTACTCAAAGATGTAGATTCTGGTGCCTGTGAAGTTATGGTCGGTGTTGAAAAATGTTTTGCACCGACCCCCCCACTTCAGACCTTAATTTTGCAAGCTGATAAAAAGTCTGATCACAGGGGGAGATAAGACTGAGCAAATGCTTCTTCCTGCCTGCTGCAAACTAATGATATCATCTCAGGAAAAGTCACTATCCTGTTTCTTTTTTCTAAATAAAAAATAATTTTCAAAAAATAAAAAAGTCACTATCCTAAAAATCAGGAACTGCTAAAAAGGTAAAAAAAATTTGGGAAATGATACTGTTGTATACTGTAAAATGTTAACCACTTGAGTCCCCGGATTTTTTTCTCCCCTAGGCAGGCCATAGAGGGTGCAACTTTCTTTCCTGCAATCATAAATTGCAGGAAATAAATTTGCACGATTCCCCCATCAACACAGACAGTGCTGTCAGCGAAATCCGTACCTTTAAGACATTGTATTCTTCTGGCACCGCTAACAATAATTGCAAAGTAAAATCCGGTAGGTTGGTTGTACCCACATTGATAGATTGATCAAATTGGTACATTCAGTTTGCCCATACACGGTTCTAATCTTGTCTGGTTCCTGCTGAACCGGCCGAGATTTGAATGGTCTATGCCCAGCCTAAATCCAGTTAAATCCCATTCTTTTTTTTACTTCAGTGATGTGAATGCTCCACAAATTATACCTTTTAGCATTTGTAGTCTGTTTTAACATAGTATACTTTTTTTTCAGGTCAGATGGGCCTTTAATTTGGTAGCAGACTTAGATACATATATATTACTTAATGATTTTTTTATTGGGCAATAGTAGTAAAACATTTTAAAAAGTAATATTCTTTTCCCAATGCTGTGTTTACGTAATTTGAACAGCCCTATATATTTACAGATGTGTCATATCCTATGTAAATGGATATAAAGACTTCTGCAGAGGACTGGCCTGGGGTCCATCCATTGCTGTTGACCCATGGAAGTTTGTTGGTGAGTATGGATTGCTGCAATGTGATTTCCTCTTTGCTGCTGCTAATCCTCTTGAAAGTCCATCTAGTTCAACCAATAAGAGAGAAAATAAATAAATGAATCCTACAATCCCATATACACAATCCTATACCCACATTGATCCAGATGAAGGCAAAAAACCCCAGCAAAGCATGATCCAATTTGCTCCAGCAGGGGAAAAAAATCCTTCCTGATTTCCTGAGAGGCAATCAGATATTCCCTGGATCAACTTTACCTATAAATGTTAGTACCCAGTTATATTGTGTATATTTAGGAAAGAATCCAGGCCTTTTTTAAAGCAATCTACTGAGCTGGCCAGAACCACATCTGGAGGGAGTCTATTCCACATTTTCATAGCTCTTACTGTGAAGAAACCTTTCTGTATTTGGAGATGAAATTAATTTTGCTCTAGACATAAAGAGTGCCCCCTTGTCCTCTGTGATGACCTTAAAGTGAATAACTCAACACAGTTCACTACAGGGACCCCTTATGTATTTGTACATGGTGATTATACCCCCCCCCCCCCCCCCTTAATCTTATCTTCTCAAGAGGGACTAAATTCAGTTCCTCTATTATTTCCACATAGCTGAGCTCCTCCATGCCTCTTATCAGTTTGGTTGACCTTCTCTGCACTTTCTCCAGTTCCCTGATAGCCTTTTTGAGAACTGGTGCCCAAAACTGAACTGCACACTCCAGATGAGGTCCTTCTAATGATTTGTACAGGGGCAAAACAAAATCTTTTTCTCTTTTCTCACTCAATGGGTCTGTGTCTCTCTGTGGAACAGACGTGCTGTCAGCAGCTCCAGCATATGCGCCGGCCTTTCAGGCCCAGGCCTCCTAGGATCCCCAGCAGCCGAACAGGGGTTAAGGTTAAGGTGAACCTTCCCCCCCCCTCCCCTGGTACGGGGACTAGGTACTCGACCCCCCCGGCCCCCACTTGATCGCACATCATCACATCGGGCCACCCGCCACCGCCGCCATCCGTCACCGCCGCCCACATCACAGGCTTTTAGGAAACACCGCGGCTTCGGCCTAGTGCGGCTGGCGCCGGAGCACCGCTCGTCGGCCAGCCACTCGCCCCAACCAGGCCAGTGCAGGCCGGGTACCCACGCCAACCGGACTCCCCCCCCCCCCCTCCCGCGATCACCACCACAACGGCTGGGAAGCCAAGATCAGGCCAGACCGTGGCTCGGGCCTAGCCCGGCGGCCATCTTGGTACACCCAGTTCACCCAGATACCACACAGGACAGCCCCAGGTCAAGCACCTGGTGGGCCACATCCGCAGCCGCCGTCCCCTCTGTTCTAGCTCGCTAGACGAGGGAAAAAGCGACTGCGGCTGAGACCCAGCACACGCCAGTCACCCCCCAGCTATCCCTACCTCCTTCTGCATGCCGGCGTGCCCCCCCCCCCCCCCGTCGCAGAACACCACTGCCCCAGCAAGCCAACCTCACCGCAGAAGCACCAGGCCACACAGCAAGCACCTCCAGACTATTTCCAATCAGGTAAGCCCTTGGGACCCCCCTTCCCCCCCCCCACTAGCAGTTGATACAGGGCCCCAGGTCCGACCGCCTCCGGGGGTCAGGAAGGAATTTTTTCTCCCCTACTGAGCAATTGGCTAGCACAACTAGGGTTTTTTTCGCCTTCCTCTGGATCAGCGAGAGGGTGGTAGGTTCAACAGGCCCCCATCACCCCTACCGGAACTATTCGCACCAGCTCGGCAACACACCGCAGCGGTCATCAGCGGTACTCTCCTGGTCCAGGATCTTCGCTACAAGCAGTGGCAGCTGGAACAGCCAGGAACCTGCTACTCGACCAACCTTACACATAGGGCACTACATGATCTAATTGCTGGCTTCCTCATAGCCTCTACGCGGCGGCAAGTCGGATACCTAGACTGACAACAGGACAAACCCGGATCCGGATCTGGATCATCAGCTCAGTCATCCTAGGACCATCAACCTCGTCCTCTCGTCATGTGCTACTTTAAATACTCGGCAGAAGTTCTCCACAGACTAAGGAATACCACCGCAACATTGCCAGCCCCCATTCAAAAAATCCTACGGAAAGAACAACTACTTAAGACTGACCTACGATCAACCTGCAAAAACAGGAAGATACCAACCCAACCACAACAATTAGCATGCGCCATGATCAACACCAGATCTGCAGCCAAACACAGACTAGAAGTACACGACTTCATCACCCTAAACAACATAGATTGCCTCTTCATCACAGAAAGCTGGCTAACGCCCGACTGCAACACCATCCTCACCGAATTGGTGCCGGAGAACTACAGGATCCTAACTGAGCATCAGATAGGAAAAAAAGGAGGAGGCCTAGCAGTGATTTTTAAATCGCACCTGGCGATCACCAAACCGATCTTACAGAACCCAGTGCCTTTTATGGAGACACTGACGCTACATCTTCAATCAACACCCCATGACACCACTCACATTCTACTTTGCTATAGACCACCAGGACCAAAGACCAATCTGCTTACACCCCTCACGGAATTCATCTCAACACACACCCTGAAATCCAAAAACTTCCTGGTACTTGGAGACTTTAACCTTTGGGCAAACTCTTCCCAAGACCCTATCGCGACCGCCTGCATCAACCAACTGGAAGAACTGGGTCTCCAGCAACTAATAAAGACTCCCACACACGGGTCAGGACACACCCTGGACCTCATCTTCAAACAAAATTTGGACATCAACATACTTGACAACATACCACTACCATGGACGGACCACCACGCCATCAAATTTAAAATCTCTACCAACACCACCCACCAAAAACAAAAACTGAAATCTGCAACAACAACTCATTGGACTAGATCGCAGAAGAAACTGCACTCCGAAACATTCAAAACCACTTTATCAAATAAAATAGCAACCCTGAATTTAACCCACTCGACGGAGCAAACGCTCAGCTCCCTAAACAATGCACTTCTACAATCGGCAGACTCAGTGGCTCCAAAACACAGAACACTTATCAGGAGGAAAAACGCAGGATGGTTTAATAGCTCTCTCACGCTACTCAAGCAAGAACGCAGAAGAGCGGAAAGAGCATGGAGAAGAAATCCTACCAAGGAAAACCATACAAACTACAAAGGACTCACAGAGAATTATCAGAAAGCAATCTTCAAAGCAAAAAAAGATTATTTTTCAAATACCATCTCAGCGGCCTTAAACCGCCCTCGGGAACTTTTTAAAATAGTCGCTCAGTCGATGAACCCGGTATGCTTAGAGCCCCCGCTAACGAAACCCAAGATTTCTGCAATGAATTATCAGATTTTTTCATCAACAAAATCGACAACATCCGGAAAATAATTCATCAGAAAAAAACATCCGACGGCAGTCAACTAGAGCAAAAAGCCGATATCAACACAAACATCCCACAACCCCCAAAGTTTTCTCTGATTCCAATTACCACGGATATCACTAAAAACATCATCAAAAACCTCAGAGACAGCACATCTCCTATTGACATCATCCCCACAAAACTCCTGAAAGAATGCTCTGACATCTTGGCTCCCACTCTAACGCACCTCATAAATCAATCGTTCAAAGAAGGGATTGTTCCAGGCGCCCTCAAACAAGGCATTATCAAACCCCTGCTAAAGAAACCCAACCTCGACCCCCGGGACCCTAACCACCGCAGACCGATAACAAGCTTGAACAACATCTCCAAGATCATGGAGAAGGCGGTAGTACAACAGATACAACGCCACCTGGACACACACAAACTCCTGGACCCTCTACAATCAGGCTTCCGCCCAGGCCATGGGACAGAAACCGCACTCCTGAAGATATGGGACGACGCCCTTGAAGCAGCAGATGACGGAGAATCATGTCTCCTGGTACTGCTGGACCTCAGCGCTGCGTTTGATACCGTGGACCACAATACTCTACTCATCCGCCTCACAGAAGTAGCAGGAGTCACAGACTCAGATCTACAATGGTTCGCATCCTTCCTAGGAAATCGGTCTCAGACGGTGAACCTAGGAGCTTTCACCTCTGAAACCCGGGCAATCTCTTGTGGAGTCCCTCAAGGATCACCCTTGTCGCCAGTGCTCTTCAATATATACATCCGCCCACTCCTCAAAATAATCAGAAGATCGGACCTCTGCTTCCATTCATACGCTGACGACACGCAATTATATTTTCGTATCACCGGACAAAAAGACCATCATCAGCAATTAGAAAAATGCCTCACTATGATAGACGACTGGATGACCACTAGCTCCCTCAAACTTAATGAATCGAAAACAGAACTTCTTATTCTACATGCAAATCAAAACCCCCGAACCAAGATCCCTTGGACACCACCCACCATCTTTGGACAGACCATCGCCCCTAGGACCAAGGCCAAGAGTCTCGGAGTCATTTTTGACTCAGAAATGTCAATGGATGCCCAAATAGGAGCAGTAGTCAGTGGCTCACACCATCTGCTCCGCCTGCTACGCAGACTCATCCCCTTCATTCCAAAGGAGGACAAAGCAGTGGTAGTTGGAACAGTCATTAATTCTCGACTGGACTACGCAAACTCCCTTTACATAGGATTACCCCAATATCAACTTGCGCGCTTACAACTTATCCAAAATATGGCGGCAAGATTGATAACAGGAAAAAAACCCTGGGAATCCATCTCCCCTTCCCTGAGGAGCCTACATTGGCTAACCGTAAAGAATTGGGTCTTTTTCAAGACCCTCTGCATCACCCACAAATGCATTTATGGAAACGCTCCGGAATACCTTCTCGAGAAAATAAAACACCACATACCCAATCGCAGTCTTCGATCGGCTAATCAAAATCTCCTCCTCATTCCTAAATCCCGTTACAAATCAAAGGGGGAACGGAGATTCGCTGTCCAAGGACCACGGCTATGGAACGCGCTACCAACCGACATTCGCATGGAAGAAAACCATCAGGCCTTCAGGAAAAAACTCAAGATCTACCTCTTCTAGAAGCTTGACAACAAAGCACGAATACAGCGCCTTGAGGCGATTCAGTTCGCATTGTAGCGCTATATAAGTTATTCATTCATTCATTCATTCATTCATGGAGTACATACCTCCCTTAATACAAGAAAGGACTTAGGTCTCTTTGGAAACCGCAGCTTGGCATTACAAGCCATTATTAAACTTATGATCTACCAGAACACCCAGATCCTTCTCCACCATTGATTCCCCCAGTTCTACTGCCCATAGTATGTATGTTGCATGCATATTCTTAGCCCCCACGTGCATAACTTTACATTTATCAACATTAAACCTCATTTGCCACATAGTTGCCCAATTAAACTGTAAGGACGTTATTCTACTGCATAGCTTTGTGTCATCTGCAAAGACTGAAATTGTACTTTTAATCCCAGACCCTATATCATTTATAAAGATATAAAAAAGTAAGAGTCCCAACACTGAACCTTGGGGTACAACACTAATAATCTTAGTCCATTCAGAGTAAGAATCATTAACCACCATAACCAACCATATCTTCTTCTTTCATATATTGATGGTTACCCCATCCAAATCCCCAACCGGGCAAGCCTAGGTGACACCTTACCCGATACCTTACCTATTTAGTAGCCTATACATTAGGTACTCCTTGTTTCATACAATATATTGTTGAAAACTAACACTTACCTGCTTATTGTATATTCATATATCTGTACAGTCATCTATTATTGCTAATCTCATTACATATTCTATACTCCTTTTTAACCATGGCTCTATACCTTGGAGATGAATGGGACACACGCATGTCCAATACCATGCACCACTTTGAGTCCAATGAGTACGTTCAGTCACAACTCAAGTATACTTTTCTAAACCTTACACACACCGTCCAAAAGAAAGCTTCTCTTTTCTGGCACATCAAATCCTTTAAAGAATATATTGCCCATGGTATCAACCCCTTTGGCCTCCGGGTACAAATTTTTCCTACTTTCCAGGATATTCGCCCAGACTTCAAAGCCTCTTGGGAAAATGTCCTAAAAAATTGTTCCAATGAACTTATGAAACTACTAATTACCGAATATGAGTCCCAAATGACTGCTTTAGACACTAAACTCGAGCTGATTAACACACAGCTCGAGCAATTCCAGACACACCCCTTATACATTTCACTTGATGAACAGTTAAAAACTCGTTTTGACAAATTCAATCATGAGATTCTTGCGCAAAAGGATAAAAAATTCTTTTGCGACAAGAAAGCTTTCCACGAAGAACGTGCATACAAATGGAGCGATACTAACCGTACAAACCGCTCCGATATTCCCACACGCCCCGGCCCTAGGGCATCTAACTCTCGTTCCACCACTGACAAGACTCACATTTCTACTCACTTACCTCACAAACCCAATCTCCCCTTGGGCTCACGCAAGCCCAAACGCGGACGCACACCCAATTTTTCGAGTGACGATGTGTCTGACGTGGAGGGGACCCCCGGCGCCTCCCCCCTAGGGGACTCGCCGGTGGCCCCCTCTAATGTCAAGACACACAGATCGCACTCACTTCCCTCTGCATCCCAGCATGCAGATTTTTTAGACAAAATGCGAACCTCACTACACACACACCAACAACAAACCTCCCTAAACCCAAAATCCAAACGACCAACACGTTAGCAACTTCTTCCAATAATATTATTAACCTCTCTTCTCACATACTCACTTGCCACGAAATTTCAGTCCTTGAAAAAGGACTCACTTTTTGCCCAATCTCACAGCTTGATAAATTTACAGCTATAAAAGATGTACACCTCTTTATCCGTAAGCTACTTTTGCACAGCATGTACACCCCCAATCCTTTCCCTGACAATGCTCTGCACACTGCCACTGAAACCACTGCTCTCCAGCAACTCATTGAACTTCTGGAGGAGAATAACCCACCAGATTTGATTGACACTATTGATCTTGAAAACCTCCTCAACAACTTTGAGGACGACATTTCTCCTCACAACCCACACTCTTCACACCATATTTCGCTCAAGAAAACATCAAGTTTTTTTCCTTCACCCAGTACTAACCCACGTGCTGCACTATTCCTACAGTCAGTGACCAACGAAATCCGACACTTGAAAACTTCCCCTACCCATCCCAAACAAAAAAACTTTACATACAACCAACACCTAGCCCTACAAAATTTAAAAACCAACCCCTCGATAGTGATCAAACCGGCGGATAAGGGTGGAAACATTGTTGTCCTGGACAAACTAGATTACCTTGAGATGTGTCTTAACATACTACGTAATCGTGAATGGTATGCCATAATTCCCAGTACATCAATCAGGTCGTTTCAACAGGAGCTTTACACTCTCGTTGATGATGCTTCTAGACAACACATTATTGACAAACCTACTGCAGATTATGTCAGGACCAATTTCCTGAGAGAAGCAATTTTCTATGCTTTACCTAAGGTACACAAAAACCTTCCCAGACCACCAGGCAGACCCATCGTCTCAGGACGGGGCTGTCTTACTGACAATTTGAGCCGTTATATAGACAAACTACTCCAGCCTTTAGTACAGGCACTACCCTCATACATACGTGATACCACACACTTACTTCAGGACCTCTCGGACCTCCGCGTCGATGCCGACACTGTCCTGGTCGCCATCGACGTCGAGGCCCTCTACAGCTCTATTTCCCATTCTCTGGGACTCATGGCTATCCAACACACTTTGTCCAACGCCAACCTATATTCTCAAGAGTTATCTCTATTTATCATTAGAGCACTCAAATTTATTTTAACTCATAACTTCTTTTCTTTTAATGGTTCCCACTACCTCCAGGTACAGGGCGTCGCCATGGGCACTTGTTGCGCACCGGCGTACGCCAATCTGTACCTGGGGGAGTGGGAACGAGACCTTTTTAGTACTGATGCTGCCAGCACCTTTACTAAACACATAGCGTCCTTTCGTCGCTACATAGATGACATTTTGATTCTATGGCAGGGCCCCATCGATACTTTACAACATTTTCTTGTATATCTCAACACTTCGAATTCTCTCAATCTGAAATTCACAATGACATACAGCTACAGTTCCATCTCTTTCCTTGACCTTACCCTTTGCAAGGACACACATGGCCAACTACAAAGCCAACTCTTCCGGAAACCGACTGCCGGCAACACCATTCTTGCGGCTTCCAGCTTCCACCCCCAACCTCTACTCAAATCCATTCCCTTTGCCCAATACTTACGTGCCCGACGAAACTGCTCCACGGATACCTCCTTTGAACACGAGGCCTCCGTACTGAGGGACAGACTTCGCGCACGCGGTTATAAGAATAGCGTTCTAAAAAACGCATACAAAAAAGCGAAATCTAAACAACGTTCTGCCCTACTCATCCCAAAACCCAGTGGGCCCTCCACACAACCACCTCTTAGAATCATAACAAACTATTGCCAACAACACAATGAAATTACTCAAATACTTTCCAAACATTGGCACATCATCTCTACAGACAGGACACTCTCCCCCTTTGTCCCGCCCAAACCTTTGATCACTTATCGACGTGCTCCGTCCCTTCGCGATAAACTTATCACCAGTGAATACAAAAGCAGTAATAAATCCCAGAGACAGCTTAAGGGCACCTTCCCATGTGGCAATTGCAATTATTGCAAGTATTTACCCAAATCCAACTTACACAATGTCTTACCCAATGGTCAACGCCTCTTTCCTAAACATTATGTGAACTGTCGTTCTATTGGCATTGTTTACCTTTTGGAGTGTGAATGTGGGTGCTTTTACGTGGGCAAGACCAAACTACCATTCTGGAAACGAATTTATGGTCACGTTACCAGTATTAACCAAAGAGATCCCGATCTACCATTGGGACGACACACTTCTATAGTTCACCCCGATATTACCCCCAAAATCTCGTTCAGAGCTTTGGACCACATTCCACCTCCCAATCGAGGGGGTGATTATAACAAAGCGCTCCTCCAGAGCGAACTTCGATGGATTTTCCATCTTAATGCCACCCTACCCCCCGGCCTCAACGAAGCCTTCAATTTCAAACCTTACCTTGAGGGCTTTGAGACTGGAATCTGTGAATTGGACCTCTAATCTGGCCCCCCACGTCTAAGCACCCACATAAAATTCTGCGATTTGTACTATATGCATTATACACTATGTATGTACAACCATATGCCTATGCACTATATACTATGTATGTATAACCACATGCCTTTCCCTTTCAACCCAAGGTTTATATGCCACACAAATCTCAATGTTGTTATTTGCAATATTTTTCCTGTGGTATGTCAGCTACTCGCATGTTTCCCTCTGCTCATTTTTTTCATCATTTTTCCCATATGGCATTCCTATCTATTTACACAGCTTGCCTCCCCCCCTCTATGGTATACCCGGCGCGGGTAAGACCCGGGAAGCATGCGCGCTTGCTTAATTGCGCATGCGCCACCCATACCGCCTTTCATCTGGACCAGTTATCTGGTCCGCTTCCTGTTTGCGCTCCATCCTGGAGCGCATCAGGAGGTCGGCGGCTGTCTTTTCCGCGTCGGTGACGTCACGACGCCGGACGTGGCCGCGTCGCGATGACGCGGCCGCGCCCGGCGCCGCCCCGTCAGAGGTCCACATTAGGAGGCCTACCTCGGCGCCTCCTGGCGCCCGCCTCCCGCATACACACCAGCCAACCAGCATAATGTCTCCGGCTGATGACACACACCTCTTCTCAGCTGTTACTCATCATCTGACCCTTTATATACTCCCCACACTCTGGCTTCAGTACATGCTGCTGACTGACCAGAGATGACCTCTTATGCGGTGCCCATGATTCATACTCAGGTAAATACATGGCTTATTTGATTCAGCCATACATTGCAACTTTAGATACCCTTTCTTATCACCCCTTTTACTTTGTCCTTACAGTGATACACTGGTTGGCCTACTGTGTCTGATACAGGACCCGGGCTCCCCGCCCTAGTCCTGTACCTTGGACCTTGTATCCAGAGAGGGCCTTCAGCAAGCTTTCCATATTCAAGTGTCTCAGCACACCTTGTTTTTACTCCACACACTTTTGATACCCTGGACACCACGCTCAGTGGCTCCCCCATATGGCATACAATTGAGCATTGGCAGGACATGTGAGTATTTCACTGACTACTTACCTACTACACCAACTATATCAAGCAATATATATGTTAACAGTGCAAATATGTTATACTATACTGAGATTAACTTTATGATCCCTCATACATTTAGATGAGAATCTAAAGGATACCCAGTTGCCTTGATAAAGGACCAAAGTCCGAAACATGTTGGCATCTTCCTTACCACATGTACCAAGCAAGTTTATATCACTGTCATAATGCTTTGTATGTTTTGCTCCTCTGACATGCTATAAACTGTATCAATTGATTCTATTTCCTTGTAAACATACTATGTCTTACTGAGCATTCCCTTGTTCATTTTGTATATTTTGAATAAACATTTACTTTATTACAGGCATACACCTTCTCTAAGTGTCTATCCTCATTAAGCATCCCTCAGGGGTACTGGCCTTTGTTTTATGCACATCATGGCCTATTGTTAAAATTTCTACTGCCCATAGTATGTATGTTGCATGCATATTCTTAGCCCCCACGTGCATAACTTTACATTTATCAACATTAAACCTCATTTGCCACATAGTTGCCCAATTAAACTGTAAGGACGTTATTCTACTGCATAGCTTTGTGTCATCTGCAAAGACTGAAATTGTACTTTTAATCCCAGACCCTATATCATTTATAAAGATATAAAAAAGTAAGAGTCCCAACACTGAACCTTGGGGTACAACACTAACAATCTTAGTCCATTCAGAGTAAGATTTATTAACCACTACTCTCTGAATTCAGTCTTTTAGCCAGTTTTCTATCCATTTACAAACTGATTTCCAAGCCTGTTGACTTTACCTTATGCATTAGCCGTGTGTGGGGAACTGTGTCAATCGCTTTTGCAAAATCCAAATATACCACGTTCACAGCCACCCCTCTGTCCAAGGTTTTACTTACCTCATAAAAAGAAGTCAGGTTTGTGTGACAACTTCTGTCTTTCATGAATCCATGCTGTCTGTTGCTTAAAATATTTTTTTCCAGCAAGAACTCAGCTATGTGGTATTTTATTAAACTCTCCAGCATCTTCCAGACTATAGAAGTTAAACTAATAGGTCTATAGTTACTTGGTAAAGACTTTGTTGCTTTGTTATCTATCACAGGTATGGAATGCACTATGTTGCTATGCAACTTATCTTTTGAGAAACAGCTAGAAACAGTGTTATATTCAGCAGCACAGCCAATTCCACTGTAGCCAAATTATGTCACTTGATGCCACATGTATGTGAGAATTGAAGAGAGATGTATCTGTATTTCTCAAATGCCTTAGTAAAATACATTTTAATAAATCAAAGAAGTGCTTAGCGTCTTTTACTTATGAAGTGCTAATATAAAGTCAGTGTAATCTTGGTGTACCTGGAGAACCTTTCATGGGGAGCCATTTAACCCTCTGAGTTAAGCAGCCTTGGGCTGCTGTGAGAACATTTGTACCCAGTAACCCCCATAGTTGAGTGCATTTGAAGAACACACGCTTTAACCTGAAAGGTTGGGATAGAATCTCAAGTGATGGCGGGTGACTGTGGTAGGAGACAGGGACTCATGTCTATTGCTCATATTGGAACCCTGCTCGGTGGGAGAATAGGTGCATTTTATGTCCCTCACCTCGCGGGGGGATGCTCATATTGGGACCTACTGTGGCACAGGGACCACCTAGGGACTTGACCTGGGTAGTCATAAGAGCAAAGCCTTGTATTAACATAAAGCAGTGGCTTCCTGTGAAGTAAGCCTCTAGGACAAAGAGAATTAGTAATGATGAGCACTAGTATGTGTCAAATGTTGTGTGTCAAGGGAGGGACTTGACACTAACAATTTGACTTGCCCTCCTGAAGGTTTACCCCCCGTCCTGACCAGGCTATTTTTTTCTCGAGGTATGGGGCTTGTTCGGTAGGGATGAGCCAGGTGTTCGAGTCGAACTTAAGTTCGACTCGAACATCGGGTGTTTGCCCCTTCGCCGAATAGCGAACATTATGGCGTGTTCGCGATGAAATTTAAGTGCCCGCGGAACGCACCATAAAAAACAGCGAGGCCATCAATCCACTGCGAGATCACAGTGCATTGACGGCTGCTGATTGGCCAAAGCATGCACCTCACCTGCATGCTTTAGCCAATCTGTAAGGAAAACCCAGACAACAAGCGCACAGTGGTGCGCAGGTGTGGACAGTTCAGGAGATGCTCAAAAAAGGACATGCGCGGGCGCGCGCAAGTGCGCGTGTGCGCATAGGTGCGTGTGTGCGCGCACGTGCGCACATTGGCGCCAATGCGCCTATTTAAACCTACCAGTGACATGCACAACTTGCTGAATGGTCTTTTCAGCTAGTGCCTGCTTACCCGATCTGAACCAGTTCCCTGTATCCCGACCCGGCTTGCCTGAACTACCTCTTGACCTCTGCCTGCCTACTTGTGACCCCGGCTTGTGTCTGACTCCGCTTCTGCCTAATGTTCCTGTGCCTCATTGCCCGCCTGTGTACCGAACCCGGCCTGTGTCCCGTCTTTGCCTCTGCCTCACGACTCGGTACCTGCTCTGCCCGGCTGCTGATGAACCCTTGGCTTACTTCCCGGCTACGCTTCCAGCTACTGATTCAGCATCACCGAGCTCCTGTCTTCAGTTCCGGCCCAGCGCTCTCAAGTCACCTGGTTCCTGCCAAAGTACAGCCAGAGTCAGCCGCCACATCGGCCCTCGTGCCACTCTGTGTCCTCCACTCCCTGTCATCACTACCAGGGGTGTTGGATAGGAGGTGCAAGAGAAGCCGCCTCTACAGCTCGATCTCCACCAGGTACGTGACACAATCACAGCGTGCTCTGCTGTGAGAGGCATGATTGGCCAAAGGCAGGGTGCCCCACACTATGTAAGGCTGCTTACACGGCAGCCGTACATTGTTTTATGAATGAGAGCAGCAAAATTACATTTGTAAAGGAAAAAATTTAATTTAAACCTGCTCACGGCTGTAATGTATTGACTGATCCTGGCAATATAGATAAAAATCATTGAAAAAAAAACGGCATTTTTTTTCAATGATTTTTATCTATATTGCCGGGATCCGACAATTCATTACAGCCACAAGCAGTTTTAAATGACATTTTTTTCCTTTTAGAAATGTAATTTTGCTGTGGTACTGTTCTAAACATGGGAAAGATACGCTACTTTACATGCATACTAAGGACACCCCCAGGCATGATATTTAAAGGAATATTTCATTTTTATTGTTTCACTTTAAGCATTATTAAAAGCACTGCTCTTGAAAAAATGGCCTTTTTAAAACTTTTTTTTCATTGATACATGTCCCCTGGGGCAGGACCCGAGTCCCCAAACACTTTTTATGGCAATAACTTGCATATAAGCCTTTAAAATTAGCACTTTTGATTTCTCATGTTCGTGTCCCATAGACTTTAGCGGTGTTCGCACAAATATTTTGCCTGTTTGCAAGTTTTGGTGCAAACCGAACCAGGGGGTTTTCCCCCTATCCCTATTGTTCGGAAACCCCCATCCTGAAATGGTTAATCATATTTAGTAGGTGAACATGGAACACTGGTGTCTGTTGGTTCCAGGTGTGAAGAGGTTAAGTGCCTATGAACCGAAATGTGACTAATGACTTTAGTGGCTAGCAGTTTCAAACCTGCCCTCTAGGGGGCAAACTCCCTGTCTCAGTGGCCCCAGCCACATGCACTCTATCCAATCAGAGTGCCCTTTAAGGTCACTGTAGTGCTCCCATTGGATACAAATACTTGTGGGTCTGAAGGTACTGACACTATATAACCACTTGCCCTTCAGAAGGTTCACTCCCCTTCCTGACCAGGCCTTTTTTTTGCAAGATGCAGATAGAGTATCAAGCTGTCGGGGCCTTTGAGAGTAGCTCCCCTGTCTGGGGGGGTGAACTGAAGCCTGGGCTCGGGTGCAGAAGGGACCTCTCCTCAAGACACATGGAGGGATCCTGACCAGGAGGCATGGGAGCAAGGAGAGGACAACAGGAGAACACTTCCGGGGAAATCTCCAGGGAGGAAGACAGCCCCGTGGGCTGGTGAGTGATACAGTCAGAGGACTGAGAGGCATGCCTGAAGGGACTGGGTGCAAGCAGTCTGGGATAGATGCAGAGTGGGAGGACTGTGCAGAAGTAGCCAGGAGGGCTAGTGAAAGGGGCAGTTGCCAGCAGGCGGGCCGGCAGTGCCTGTAGAGATGGTACTGGGAGCAGTAGCCACAGCAGAAAGGACAGCTAGCACTAAAGACCTCTGTTTTTGCTACACCAAAAGGGGCCCGCGATCCCTGCCTGCAAAGGGCAATTACAAGGATCTGATTGAGTCAGTGTTGGATCAAAACCAAAGTGCTAGCTGGTCCTGGGAATTGTAGTTCTACAAGCAAGTGTGTGCTGGAGGTAAAGGAGTGTGTTTATACCAGATATGTCCCTGAAGAGTTCTGCTGATCAAGTGGGCATTCCATATTAACCCTTCCCCATCCAAGTTTAAATCCCCCTAATAAAAAAACAAAAACAAAGCTGCAAGGACTGCTTCTTGACTCCAGAGTGTATGGAAAATTCATGTGCCTGGCTGTGTAGGGTAGGAGATAACCAACATTCACCAGTGGCTCCTACAGGGTTTAGCACTCCAGAGGTTTTTAAATTAGCAGGATAAGAATCAATCAGCTTCTGAGATCAATCAGAATTTATTGACAGGTGGATTTGACATGCATTTGACATGCATTTGACTTCCATCTGACCTGCATTTAACCTGCTTCGAGGGGACCTTTATGGGAATGCCAAACCCATATGACATGAACAAAAGCACATTAACACAGGCTACGTAATTTAGTACATATATGTAAAAGTCAAATGTCTACCTGAACACATTCAATTCATTGTCAATACTCTGTCAACTGAATCACTTTTTTTGGATTTGCCAGCCTTTGTTTTAAATCCCATTTGTCTGCAAACGTTCAGAAACTCCTCCGGGCACCACAAGAGGCGGCTATCACATGAAAACAATGCTTTGTTCTTTGGTGTTAGTGCTCATAGAAAATTAAAGTGTTATCTCAATAGCGAGGAGCAAAGAGACTGCCAAAGCATGATAAAAATGAGAAACAGCTAGTACGGGGATATTCCTTATGGAGGTCTAAAATTGCTTTCACCTTTTGATGCAAATCTCTTTTTGAAGGTGAAGGTACCACTACTTGGAAATAGAAAAAGGCTTCAAACAATTACATTGGTGAATATGTTATTTGGACAAAGAACCCAAGGAAAAAAAAGATCTACTTTTCAATAAAGCGAGACAAAAAGTCCTTCATCGTTTTTTAAGATCTCTCTAGTCATGAGAAAGTGGTCTTTTGAATAAATCCACAGACCAATTCAAAGGGTTTGAAAACTAATAGATACTTTAAGCGAGCTCCGGCTAAGCTTTCTTTCATAGCCAATGTTTTACAATAGCTGTCAAGTGATAAGGTAGAAAAATGTAATCTTAATCTCAACAGGTGACATAAAAATGTGAAGATTTAATCTGCAAGAACAGAAAGCAGCCTACGAACTACATCATAAGGGATGATTTAAAGAGCGCTGCTCTAATTAAAAAGCAGAATATTTTAAAATAAAGAGCTTTTGAAGTCACTTGAATATACTGTAACTGGTTAAAAGAAAAAAGCTAAACCCCAAAATATAGCCATTATTATGGAAAGCTATTTATTATATCTTAAATATATTTTGAGGCCTGTAGCAAGAAATACATTTTTGTATTGCAAGGAATAAAACCTATGTCAAACACTGTATTTTATTTGGATTTTAAGCAGCATACTGCAAAACTACCAGAGATGAGAAAAAGGAACCCCACAAAGTACATAGGGAAAGGACACATCTTTTTATCTTCTCTAAATAGGTCTGGGGTGAAAGGCAAAAGATATAGAACCTACATGACAGGGTAGAAGAGGTAACATGCGCATATGGGTTAACAGTGTTAAAGTGTCCCACATCATTAGAAAACAATCAATAAATGTTGTATTACATGCTATTCATACTCACTTGGTCACTATGGTTGAACTGGATGGACTTGCATAGTTGCCAACATTGCAAAAAAATGTATAGGGACACTTTTTTGCCTGTAGGAGGAGTCTTATTAGAATTAGAGGACGGGGCATTCGTTTGCAGGCATGGCATAGTGGGGGAAAAAATGTAGCGATCAATAGGCGTGATTTAAGCGAAATATTGGGCATGGCTTAAAGGTGCGTGGCTCAAAGGGTGTGGTTAGAGTCTGAGATGAACGAGGGAGGGAGAAAGAAAGGGAGAAAGAGGGTGGGAGAGAGAAAGAAAGAGATAGGGAGGGAGGGAAGGAGAGAGAAGGAAGGAGAGAGAGGGATGAAGGGACAGCAGGCCCAGATCCTACACCACAATAGCAATATGTGTTTTCCTAAAAGTTTAACAATCAGCAGATGAAGATACTCCAAATACCTGGTGTTATCGCTTCAATTATCCCTGCACTATTGTTGTTATTGTGTCAGGATGATTGAAGCGCATTATTTATATTATTACATTGTAATATAAAATGAAATCATTCAACTCATACCATAATGCAGAATCAGTGGGAGCCCTGAGCGTGTCACCTGCCACGTCACCTGCCATCAGGTGCCCCCCAGCGGAGTCCCTACTTACATCAGGTGCCCCCAGCAGAGTCCTTAGTTAAATCAGGTGCCCCCAGCAAAGTCCCTACTTACATCAGGTGCCCCCAGCAGAGTCCCTACTTACATCAGGTGCCCCCAGCAGAGTCCCCACTTACATCAGGTGCCCCCAGCAGAGTCCCTACTTACATCAGGTGCCCCCAGCAGAGTCCCTACTTACATCAGGTGCCCCCAGCAGAGTCCCTACTTACATCAGGTGCCCCCAGCAGAGTCCCTCACATCAGGTGCCCCCAGCAGAGTCCGTCCTTACATCAGGTTCCCCCAGCAGAGTCCGTCCAATACATCAGGTGCCCCCAGCAGAGCCCCACCTTACATCAGGTTTCCCCAGTAGAGTCCCTTGTTACATCAGGTGCCCCCAGCAGAGCCCCTCCTTACATCAGTGTCCCCAGCAGTGCCCAGTCCTTGCATCAGTGTCCCCAGTGGAGACCAGTCCTTACATTAGTGTCCCCAGCAGAGCCCAGTCCTTACATCAGTGTCCCCAGCAGAGCCCAGTCCTTACATCAGTGTCCCAAGCAGAGCCCCAGTCCTTACATCAGTGTCCCCAGCAGAGCCAGTCCTTACATCAGTGTCCCCAGCAGAGCCCAGGACTTACATCTGATGTCCCCAGCAGAGCTCAGTCCTTACATCTGATGTCACCAGCCAGAGCCCAGTCCTTGCATCAGTGTCCCCAGCCAGAGCCCAGTCCTTACATCTGATGTCCCCGCTCGTCTGACACACGGGGCAGAGGGTTGGCGGCGTCTGATCTCTTCCTTGTATTCAGTGAAGAGGCGAGGGGAGGGGTCTCCAAAACGTGCAGCCAATCGGCTTCAGTGTACAAGAAAAATGTCTACTTGTACACTGAAGAGAGAAGCCGATTGGCTGCCCTTCTCCTCTCCACTGAACACACGGGGAAACCATCTTGTGTAGCCCGCTGCCGTTTTTTGCCAAAAACAGTCATGACTTCCCGGGAGAAAAGCAAAATCCCAGGATTTTAATTGGGGCGAGCTCCAATCGGGAGGAGGGTCTCAAAATCAGGATTGTCCCGGGAAAATTTACCAGAATATGTAACTATGGGATTCATTTTCTGTATTTTGTAAAAAACATGGTTGATCCGGCTGTTCTCTGTCTCCCCCTAATGTCCATGTCCCCACTGCAGTTGAGGATTTTGCAGAGCAGTGTTGGCAGCTAGTTCACATGCTTAGTTTTCAGTGTATTTCTTCCCTGAGCATTTCCTCTCTTTCACATCTGAGCAGCCCATGTGACTATAGAGTCACACTTGTGGGCGTATATACGCTGGTAAAAAGTGATGTAAGTAACTGAGTTAAAATAAACTGAGTTACTTAACGCAGTTACTTTAGAGGGTAACGAGTAATCTAACTGATTACTTTTCCCCTCATGGTAACGCAGTTCCCATTACTTGGGCGGAGTTACCCCAATTACATCTACCGCCACTAGATAGCAGTACTGTAATTCCGGTGTCCTGCCGAAAAAGTTCCCCCGCCAGATAAGGACCCCCTGTACTGCGCAGGCGTAGCGCTTGCGCAGTACGAAGAACTATGGAGCTTACGAAACTTGACGAACCTAAACCGCGCTGAGTGAACTCTACACCGCGCAGGCACAGTTAACATGTAATTGTACGAGGTGATGGCGCACACTCCCGATGCTCGTGCTACTCTGCAAGGGGCGTCTATCGTGTAACTAAGGGGTGGGTCTAGTATTACTGTAACCAAGGGGCGCATTTATTATTATTGTTGTATATCGAGCTCTGCCCATTAATTTAACATTCGCCCTCTTCTGTAGCCATCTGCCCGTTACAAAATAGAATAATAATAATAGACCTGCCCCTTGCTTACACGCTATGCCCCTTGGTTAGAGTAATAATAGAGCAGCCCCTTGGTTACACGATATATTACAATAATAATAAATGCGCCCCTTGCTTACAGTAATACTAGACCCGCCCCTTAGTTACACGTATAGAATATAAAAAAAAAAGTCACAGTTACTTTGCTGTGTAACTAATTACTTTTCTAATGTAGTAACTGAGTTACTAACGCAATTACTTTTTGGGAGATGTAATTTGTAACTTAACTAATTACTTTTTTAAAGTAAGATGACCAACACTGCTGGTAAATGACAGCTGACTCCCTCCCTACTCCTCCTTGCCCACTAACCAGCTAAACACAATGGGGTGGGATATTACATATAGAGTGATGGAGCCTTCACCTCTCTGTTATTATAAGACACAAGGGGTGTGACAGCCTGTGATTGGTATAAATCTGCCCACAGCATGTTTTTGCCAAAAAATAATACAATTTGGTTTATAATGCATATTTGTATGCCAAGTAAAACTATTTAAATTATTTATTTGTACTGTGTATTCCAAAAGGCTGTTTTTTATTTATTTTTTATTTTTAACATGTAACAAATAGAAGAGGACTAGAAGCTCCTTGCGAAGTAAAGACATCCTAAGGATCCTTAGACAGTTTACCCCCTCTTGTGCTCTAAGTCATCTGAGGGCCCACACAAGGAATATCACTGGCTCTTAGAGCTTTGTCAAGAACTGTCCACTACTTTACTAAAGGGCATTGCTCTGTGCTGCTGTGAAGAAGTTTGCATGTGTCTTTGCAAGGACATCGGTCAAGTTTCACTAGGAAAAGAAGTTAGAGTCCTCAGTGTGAATAGTTCAATTTGGAGTATCCTGCTATATCCCTTCTCTATCCAAGTTCTCCAATAAAACAAGAAATCCCTTAAGCCCCATACACACGGTCGGATTTTCCGATGGATTCTGTCCTATCAGACAATGTTGTCGGAAATTCTGACCGTGTGTAGGCACCATCGGACAGTTTCTATCGGATTGTCTGACGGACAAAGTCCTATCTCCTGCTGGATAGATTTTTTGACAACAAAGTCCGATCACACCAAATCCGATCGTGTGTAGCGAATTCCGACGGACAAAGTGCTACGCATGCTCAGATCACATTACAAGACCAAAGATATTGGCTACTAGCCTCTACGTAGTCCCGTCGTAGGCAACAAACGTCACCACGTTCAGAATGATCGGATTTTCCGACAACTTTGTCCGACCGTGTGTACGCAAAACCAACATCGGACAAAGTACGACGGACATGATCCGACGGACCTGGTCCTCGGATAATCCGCGCGTGTGTATGGGGCTTTAGACTGGTTATTTGAGTAAAGATTGGAAGTATGTGTGCACCTGGCTGTGGGAGCAAGTAGTGAGAAAGGCCTGGGCAAAATACCAACGGCTCCTGCAGGGTAGTGCTACACGTGGGGGCATCGTCTGGGCTATCTCTTGAACCAATCACAGCAGTTTGTACCAGCGAGACTGTCATGTGTTTCTGTGTGGATTGTGGGACCAAAATCGTAATTAAACAGTGTTATGGAGTGTTATTTCCCATAAAGGGGAATGTCTGCTCTACAGTTGCCAATGCAAGTGCATTTCCCAAGTGATGGCATAGAGAGAGTTAATGGCTGCCTAGCAAGATGCAGGAATGCTGCCAGAGCACGTTACTATCTGCATCTTAGCACGGCATGCAAAATGACAGGAAACGTATTATAGCATGGCTTATTAATACTGAAGTAACTGATGGCAGGGAAAGCATTAATCCAGGGTGCAGGAAGAGTGCCAGAGAGGTCTATCTGGAGAGAGACAGGGTGACCACCGGAATGCATGTTGCTATTTTCATTACAGCAGAGCCTGATAATATTGAAGCAGCAGATGGTGGTGGAAGAGTTAACTCATCATGGGAGCGAGAGCGCCAGGGTCACTGCGGGAGAGAAAATTGCCACCTGTGTTACAGCATGGCTTGTTAATGGCAGAAAAAGTACTGCAGCAAAGACTGTCATTACTGAGGTGACAAGTGGCAGTGAAGGAGTTAACTGTGGGCATTGGTGTGTGAGTGCCCTTGCAGCCTGTGGAGAGACTGGAAGGAGTGCCGCGGGAATGTGTGTTGCTATCTGCACTACAGTATGGCTCGCTAGTGGCAAAAAAGTTGTTTTAACACAGAGTGTTTTCACTGAAGCAGCGGTTGGCGGCAAAGAGGTTCATTTGGCGTACATGGAGAGGTGTGTGGGAGAGGTCTGCTCTACAGGAACAGCGATTGCGTGTGAGTATTACAGAAGAAGAGTAGACCCATCGGATTCAGAGGCCGGAGTCTGCAAGTTCCTCAGGTAAGGAGGGATCATTGATGTGGGTTCACCTAGCTTCAGGTCCATTAAGGAGGGGATTGCAGACTGGGGGTCAGAGGTCAGCACAGAGTGGGACTGTGAGGCTGAAGTGGGGGAGAACTCCCCATGTTCTGACCTGCAGAATGAGGACAATGAGAAGAAGACCATCCTCATTCAGTGTGCAAGAAACCTGGGATTCTGCGAGGCCCACACCAATAGAAGGCCAGAATTTTTTCCCACCTCGCAATTATACTTGGGCCTGAGCCCAATTTGAAGCCTTTAGCCTGCTAACTAAAGCAGAAACCCTATATTCTCCGGAGACAGGCAGAAGCTACCAAGGTTCTCTTGCTTTCAGAGACTTGTGCAGCGGAAGTTAGTAATGAAGTATGGGTACCATTACCCGTATGCTCTAAGGGAGATCATGGAGGAGATAGAGGCCAAGAGAGTTTCCTGGTGTGAGGAAGCAGTATGGGATTTCATGTATATCCACAAGGCTTATCGCAACAATCCAAACCCCAGCTCTAAGAAAATGTTCTTGTTGGTCAAGAAGAATTGGAGTCTGGGGAGATCTATCCACATTGACCTGGTAGTGGTGAACTAGGCTGGATGGAAAAGTCTGGTGTGGTCCAGCAACATTAGGGGTTGTGACGGAAAGATGGTCCAGATTCCCTACCCAGATTTCTACTAAGATCTTTACTAAGCTACGGGTCCTTGCTGGAGAGTTGATCCATTGGGTCTTAGAGGCTACTGTGCTTGGAGCCTCTAAGACTGCTTAGAGCAGCTGTTGAGGAAAGAAATCGTCTGTTTAAGTTTTATGTTTGTTGTTACCGGGAGCAATCCCCTATTCCCAAATCCCCTTTCCCTTCTAACCTTGCAAATTGTGGGTCTGTTCAATGTTACAGAGAAAAGACTTCTGCTATGAGGACTTCTCCTGTCAACACCCAGGACTGCAACCTGGAGGGGAAAACCCCTTGCAACTTAAAAGGATACTTTGTGAAGATCCTTTGCTGCTGGACACTGTGAAGAGTTAAAGGACCGTTTGTGAAGACCCCTGGCTAATTATCCACTACCCTTACTAAGCTGAGTTCATGTGAGATGCTGCTGTTTCAGAGGGCAGCTGCTCACTATTGTTCAATTAAAGTGCCGGAGGAAGGACTTTTGCCAAAAACTTCTCCAGTTGTCCTAAGCTTCAACTAAGGTTAGTATAACCCTTCTTATATTCCTGTGATGGAGAAGAAGGGTAAGTAACTAGAAATATATACTGTAATAAAAACCCTTTCAGAGCAAAAAACTGTTACATAAGAAAAAAGAATATATAAATTTGTATAAACATTATGGAAAAAGTCCACAATAAATGGGTATGGGACAGGAAAAATTACAAGGTGCGGTCCGCATGCAGGGTTGCCTCCAGAGGGGAACTGAAACCAGGTTCCGAAAATTCGGAGAAAGATACAAAGAGAGGGGCAACTTTGGGTGTAGATGTAACAAGCACGATGAACCGCAGACACGGAGAGATGACGTCACTGGCAGGCGACGCGTTTCACGAGCGTGCAGGCTACAATGACATGGCAGCTGCGCTCCTTCATCAAACTGAGGGTGGATGGGAATCCTCATAATAAAAATACTAACGGAGGGGGAGTGGCCAGAGCGTAGAGCATTATAATAGGTCAAAGGACATACATATGCCGCATTTTTTTGACACCAGTATTAGAATACATTATGATTACAAAAATTCTAAATGAGAGGGGGCAGGGGAGGAAAAATATCCTAATTTATAAGAAATAATTAAAAATGTTATTCTAAAAGGCAATATTTAGACAGAAAAAAAACATATAGATTATAATTAACAGACCCTCGATGAAAGTTAAAATCACACATAATAGCAGAACCATATATAATTAAAAAGGAAATAAAGGGGATATAATAAATAGAACAATATTGGTTATATAAAAAAATTCAATAATATATATATTATTGAATAAAAAATAATAAATAAATAAAAGTATATACTAATGTATAGAGAACCAATAAATTATAATGATTCCAACAAAAATAATGATGTTTCCAACAAAAATGTATAAATAGGTATATATGGTAAAAATTAGGGATCTCCTAAAGTATAAAGTATTTTTGTTAGATGAGCATGTGCACGCAGATACATGCATGTGTATATATGTGTACGCAAATCTGCGACCACTTCAGCAAAGTGGTGCAAAGTGGTGCACCAGGCACAGAAGTGAACAACAATAATAGTCTGGTGAAAAGTATCTATAATATCATAACATGATGCAGGATTTTTTTTAAAAAACACTATATTGTTGTCATACTTACACTAGGAAAAGACCCGCCACCTGCATGACAAAAGGAGAAACGAAAAGGGAAAATCAACCTGCAAGTATAGGTATAGATCATAAAAATAGATAAAAAATTAGATTGAAATTCGATAAAAAATATATACACATGAGAGAGAAGCTGGGCCTACACAACGGGAGCCTTGTCTATACAAAATTGTAGCGATCTCAATACTTTCATTGATCCCTCCAGGCGAAAGTGCATCCAGGGTATAGATCCAATAGGTCTCTCGGGCACAAAGCTTTTTGAATCTTTCGGCCACTGGTAGGGACCTAGGGATCTGTTCAATAACACAGACTTTTAGACCATTGCATTGTACGGAGCTTCCAGATAATCTCAACAATGTTCCATCTGCCTGGAAGGCTCAAATGGTGCAAAAGGTGTCATACAATTCTGCCATTTTTGTGATTATCTGGAAGCTCCGTACAATGAAATTGAGTTACCTTCATGAATATAAGAAGTGTTTTGTTAAGATAATAGGTATGTTTTTTTTTTTTTTCTAATCATACTTACTTCGGTGGATGGAGCATCAGACCGATGCTGCATCTGTCCCCTGCAGTCTCTGCACTGAGAACCGAGCCACTGAACTTCACTGATGGCTCGGTTCTCCCTCCTCCCCGAGTAGAGTGATGCTGACTGTCGGTCAGCATCGCCCCTTGTCTGCTTCTCCACGCTCATTGTAGCAATGAGCTGTGGAGGGGCGGGGAGAGGTCGTCTAAGCCATCAATCAAGGCAGCTGGCAGATCCAGACTTGGGAAGTTGACTTGACTGATGGCAGTGACATCAGCGGAGAGTGGACTTCAGACCGCTCTCCACTGAAAACGGGTCACAGGAGTGCAAAACGAATTGCACTACTGTGACCCTTAGGAGAAGCCCAGCCTAAAAAACTCAGGCTGGACTTCACCTTTAAAGCAAGATTAAACCCAAAACCTAAAATGTAATATATTACAGCTTACCAATCATTTAGTGTGATGACTGCATTTGTTTTCAATTTTTTAGGCTTTTCCCCTCTGTTTTCACCTGGTAATTTTGCCAGTAACACACCTCCTGTATTAGACTGCCTACACTTTGGATGGAGGAACATAGAGGGCACATTTGCAAAGCAGCATTATCAGCCTGGGGGGTCTTTCCACTCCATTCCTAGTTACATTTCATTCATAGAAGCTGTAGTACAGCTTCTATGAATGGGAAAAGAGGGCATAGTTGAGCACTCTTGATGAGTCCCTGTCACAGCTTCCTCAGTTCTATTAACCCCTTCCACACCACAAGATTATGACGGTGGGGGGGGGGGGGGGGTCATCGAAGGAGGAGGGTTTCACCTAAACAAGTAAACAGCAGCACAAGGGACACATCACATTAATGGTAAGTAATGTCCCTTGTGTTGATTTTTATTTCAATTAAACTTAAGCTTTAGCCCTGGTTCACATTAATGCGATTTGGCATGCACTTTGACATGTCAAAGAACTTGCCAAATCAGCGTCAGTTTCCGGCAATGGCAGTGTCCAAATCGGTGCAATGCCGCATTTGCGGCGCCACACCGATTCCCAAAAGTAGTTTCTCTACTACTTTTGGCAATTTCAGGGTGCGATTTCCATAAACATCTGTGCAGAAACCCGCACAGATGTCTCTGAAATCGCCCCCGAAGTCAGGACTGACATGCGGGAATGAAATCGTGCGAGTTCAGCTGAACTCGCACGATTTCATTCCTGCAGTCAGTTTGAACATGAGCTTAAAGTTAAAATGGAATTTTAGTAGTTGGGTTTAGATACATTTTAAAAGTCTAAAAAGTCAACTGTTGCTGAGCAGCTGGACCTGTAATGGGTTACATGGATCAAAGCAGTCCTTCATAGGTAGCAATGATAAGAAAATAATTTGTAACAGTCTCAGACACAATGGAGTCCATCCACCCAGAGGCTGACAATTTTCAGAAACACTTCATGAAAATATTTAATCATGTACTTGTAAGGGATTCATGAATCAATCAGATTACTTAATTCACTCATTAGCTAATGAAATAATTATTTGATGCACGCACAGTGAAAGGAGGGTCCTGCAAGTGATAAAGAGTACTTATGGTCATTATTAATTGGCTGTTAAATTGTACATAGCCCAGTTGTTGCAAACTATGTCCAGGTCCAGCGTAATAAAGAAATAGTTTGCAGGGACTTGTTCAACTGTTCTCACTGTCACATAGAGGGTAAAGGGTTTGTCTGTGGGCACACTCAGACTCTGAGCTCTTCACCCATGTATTTAAAGTGGTTGTAAGCCTCAGACATGAAATATGAACAAAGCATATGCTACAGCAATAAGCAATAAGACCCCTTTCACACTGGGGAGCATTTTAGTGCTAAAAATATGTCTGAAAATTGCCTGTCAAGCCACCCCAGTGTGAGAGCCCGAGTGATTTCACAGTGGGCTTGCAGGACAGGAAAAAAAGTCCTGCAAGCAGCATCTTTGGGGCGGTGCTGGAGCGGTGTATACACCGCTCCCAAAACACCCTGCCCATTGAAATGTCGAAGCACCTGCAAAGTGATTTGGCAGCGGCACAACACGGGCGCTATTAACCCTTTCTTCGGCCACTAGCAGGGGATTAAAAGCACCCCGCTTGCAGCCGAAATGCACCGATATAACAGCAGTAAAGCGCCTCTAAAACTAGCGGCGCTTTACCGCTAATGCCGGCACCGCCTTAGTTTGAAAGGGGTCTAAGTGTTATTTCTGTCCACTGTTTCGTTCCTATGCTATAAGCATGAGTCACTTCTGAGGAATTTTCCTGACACCAAGAGAAAAACTGTGACAGGGGATAGAGCACCAGCAGATTGACAGCCTCAGTTCCTGTGTGCTGTGTGAAGGGGGTGTGTCTATTCCCTCCAATTAGCTCTCAGAGCTCTCCTCACTGATGTAACTTTAGCTCTCTACCCCCCTTTTTTTCAGAGCTGAGAGATCCTGTATAAATTCTGCACTTTGAAGCGATGTAGGAGAAAGATGGCAATAGATAAACAGGTACAACTTATGTAGGATGAATTGTTTAATCTCTGTGTATCACCTGAGGCCAGTCACTACACTGGGTATATGTAAGGGTTTACAACTACTTTAAAGTCCAACTGAGAAAATTTGAAATTATTCCTTGCAGCGGGATGCAATTTAATTCCTGTTTCACCCTTACTGAGTAAGGTGGCTTTGAATAGAAATTTTTTTTTTACCACACAATAAAAAAAAACCCAGATAAACATCCCTTGTAATGTCAAACAGGAATTAACTCCATTGAATTATGCTTCTGAGTAGGGATGAGGTTCACATTCAGGGCCATGCAGAGTTTGCACTGAACTCTCCATGTTCACAATTCGTGGACCAGATAAACTAAATGGACAAATTCGGCCTATTCAACCCCACAAACCTCTGGCTCCTACTAAAGCAGGTAGTCATTCATTTACATATTCTTCATGCTGTACAGAGCTTGATGCCCGTTTAAATGAGCTTTTAGTATTAAAAACAGATTTGTTTACTTACAGAAGGATGCCAGGTGGGAAATGTCATTTAGTGGGAATTTTTTATTTTTTTTTTTCCAAAAGCCACCTTTACTTTAGTACATGATAAAGATGCACCACTTAAAGCATCACCCAAGCATGTTATCTAAAGGAGTTTTGCATTTTTAATGTTTCACTTTACTTATTATTAAAACACCTTCTCCCCACTGAATGGTATTTTTTACAAATTTTTTGCATTGGTTCATAATCCCTGTGGCAGAGTCCACCTCCCCATGCCTTTTGTTTGACCTCCCCTTGCCTATTCCCCTAAAAATGTAGATAATGTTATTTCAAGATTCAAAAAGAAACAAAGAAACTGCGCCAGCAATGAGTCCACCAAGGTCTAAACCAGACCAGAGGATAATGGGTTGAAAGTCCACCGTGATTCACAAATAAGTGACTGGAAACCACCACCGAATGCAAAGCCGCTTACCAGAGGGCAAGCACAAACAGCGTTTGGCTATAACCCAACCACAGCCTTTAACCTCCGAAATGGAAGACTCAGGGAAAGCTTCTCAGGGCGTTCAGGGTGCTAGGCTTATTCCATGTGCCTTGGGAGGGCGTGCAGTGACGTCACTGCGTCAATTTGAAGGAGGAAGGGCTCCTGGAATGCCGGCCGGCGTTTTCCTTTTTATGCTTCTAAGTTTACGATGTTTGTAAGTACAACCAACTTTATAGAATAAACTATCCTGCGTTAGGGTATTATGCTATGGTCCCCTTTTCTTCTCATATGCTTTACGATCTTACGGACCGCATAACACATGGAATAAGCCTAGCACCCTGAACGCCCTGAGAAACTTTCCCTGAGCCTTCCATTTCGGAGGTTAAAGGCCACGGTTGGGTTATAGCCAAACGCTGTTTGTGCTTGCCCTCTGCTAAGCGACTTTGCATTCGGTGGTTGTTTCCAGTCACTTATTTGTGAATCACGGTGGTGTTTTTCTCAATCATATAAAAGGATACAAGGCTTACTAAGAGACTGATTGAGCTGTTTTACTACGTTTAGTACGCATCCTGGTGCTATTTTAACCCATTATCCTCTGGTCTGGTTTGGACCTTGGTGGACTTATTACTGACGCAGTTTCTTTGTTTCTTTTTGCTTATTGTGTTTTATCCCACTCATACTGCAGCCTACTGGTGTTTTGTTTTTTAATTTAGGGGTAGCGCAGTTTTCTTTTTATTATTTCAAGATTCGCCTCCAATTGACTTTAATAGGCTTTGCATTAATGTTTGCAATTTGCAGCAGTTCTTGGACGAGTTTGGTGGATCCACCCATCACTACTCCTGTATCTTCTTGGTGAGTTTCCTGTGGCTCTTTTAGAGTCAGCAAGTCTGCACAGACCGGATCTCAGGAGTTGTGTTTTTTCCACAAAGGGACATTTGTGACAAAACAACCTCTGTCCCCATTGCAGCGAGCTTTACAGGTTATGCAGCTTTAGGCAGGATCACACATTCTTTGGAAAGCATCTCAATCTCCTGTTCATTCCGAATTGTCTCTAGCAATCCTGTGGATTATGGCTTTCTCCAGAGGATATAATAGGGCTGATGCTCATATTCACAGGATGTGGAGGTCCCCGACAGGGACGATTTTGGAAGAAGGGCTGTGCTGCTTTGGAGCAGAACTGCAAAGTGAAGACAGCTGGAAAAGGAACAGAGCTAAAAATTTGATCAGGTGGGCTGCACTCAGGAGGGTGCACATGATTGGATGATAAAATCAACAGAGCTTCCACTCATTACAGATCTACCCCTTTGATTTAGTGCGACTGCACTTCCAAGTGCACTTGCAGTGCACTTGTAGTGCAAAGTGGATTTGCCTTTCGTAAATAACCCCTTGTGTCTTCAAGAGCCAGTGGATTATGCATGTGCAGCTCAGTTCCATAGGGTATAAAGTCATAAGAATACTGATTTCTGGTATAAGGTGTCCTTTTATTTTTTAGATGTATGTGTTCTGGAAGGTTAAGAGGTAGTGGGGAAACAGTTGTTATTTCTGTTCCATTATAAAATCCAACTTCCACGATCTATTTTGTATTCTTGGATAGAACAGGAAAGGGCTAAAACCTCTTTCAGGTTTTAAGTGATTTCTATTCCTTTACAGAAAATATCTGTTTTCAGTTTTGAAACTTCTTAGGTTTTCCTACACTTCTTGCCCTGTTCAACACTCATCACATGGATAGGTGACAAATGATATGAGCCTCATGGGGACAAGACAGCAAACAAGTCCTGACAGAGGTTTCCTCACCGTATTCGATATTAGCTATCCAGTAGTTAGCAATTTTTATTGCTGCCTGTGCCCCCTTTGAGGAAACTTTCCCTCACATTCTGTTCTACCTGACACCCAGCAAACAGGCAAGAAGTGGGGAGATTTCCTCTTAACTTGACCAGTGCTTGGATGCTGGTGTTCCAGCATATCCTTTCGACAAAAGCCGGTTGTTAGACCAGCTTCTGTTGGACAGTCTGCTGTACACACTGACCGAATGTCAGACGGTTTCTCTCGAACTGGCAGATAGACAGTATTTGGCCTTTGTGTACCCAGCTTTAGTTTACCATGGAATGGATAGGGGCTTCTGACAGCCATCAAATAGACAGTAAATTGAGGGAAATCTCTAAAACAGTGGCAAAACCCCATCAGAGATTCTAGCTTCTCTATCCAACACTAAGGTAACACTAACACTAAGATAAAAATCTTTTGGCTAGGGCTGGACTTTAAAGTAGCCAGCTTCTCAGGTGCTGACCCTTCTCCTGTAAAAACAACAGCTAAATAGTACATAAAGATTGTACTTGTAAGAAAAAAAAAAAAAAGTAGGTTATATGTTTACCTTTCCACATTCTCTGCCTGCGACACCTAGGTGAGAGTGAGAGAAGCCACTCCTGTACTAAACTGGTGTCAAGATTTGGGGTACTCATTGTACCCCAGATAGATTGCCAGGAAGCTAGTAATGTCACACCCCAACAACATAGAAGATGGAGTAAGGTAAGTATATTATCAAAATTTTTACCTTACAGGTGCATTTTTCAAGTACTATTAGGGTGTGATTTGTACATGGGGAGGGGCTTGAACCCAATAGGCATTCCTTGCATCTTACTGCCAGGCCCACTTTCAGGTTTGTAGTAGGAATGAGGTATTTTTTCCAAAGGGAATTAATGTACTTGAAGGAAAACTAATGCTAAACCAGAAAAAAGAATGTTTCACACTCAGCAGGTGCAAATGTTTCCGTTAAAAGAATACATTAGAACATTTTATAACTTTTGTAAAATTGACTAATGAATAGCATACCTAAAAAGTGATTGGTCTTCTTCAGGTAAAAACGCAGAAAACCACATTCATTATGCCAGGTGACAGTCGGATTGGTATATCTAAAGAAGACATAGAACAAAAATAAAAGTGACGCCACGCAGTTCTAAAGAACGAACAGATTAAGCCAAGACAGCTAAACAACATGCAATTGGAAAGGAACATAATTAGATTTTTATTGGTCTGAGTTAGGTGCTCAACTCTTATTGTAATTGACCAGAATTCCTCCTTGTCTGTCCCGTTAAAAATCGACAGCACCTGTGCTAATGGGTTTTGTTTCCATCAAGATGTAATGAGGACTGGCATATCTGCATGGTCTCCATGAGAATTGGGAAGGAGACAAATACCCAATTTTTATTACTGTCTGACAGAGACATAATGACTGCTGAGCAACTCATTATCATTATATTATACAATGATTTAACTAGAAATCTGTGCATTGCTGAAGCATGGCGGAGGAGCACGCTGTAGAATTAAACATGAGAGTCATCTAATTGCATTAATCTTTGATGTAAATTATCTTGATGTTCCTTGTCTTGTTATCTAGTCCACACAGCTGATAACAATGGATTTGGCACGATGTAAGACAACTTTTAAGTCTTTTACTTTCTAAATATGTCCACGTGAACTTTTCAGAATCTGATGAAGGGTACAATGGCTTAATCCTGATACACATGTAGCGGCCATAACCCCTCGGGGCGGCCTTGACTTTTCTGGGCTTACCGATTACCTCCTCGTAGCTCGTCTTCCTTTGTCTAGGGGTTCCCAGGGTTAGTACCCAGTAACTTCAGAGCTGACAAACAAAAGTCCTTTTGAGGATTTTTATTTTGCAGGGGTAACATCCAACAATAACACAGTCTCAGATGGGAATAGAGGGCACGGGTGATAAATCACAGGCACTTTGAACCACTGACATCCACTGAATGTCTCTAGTTAGCCCAGAGAGTAGCCACTCACCTCAATGACCAGGCGGAACTTCAGTACAGCCCAGCCAAACTGATGCCAAAGTAAATCCTGTACAATTAACCCCCAGAACTCTGTTACAGTTCTGGGAAAAACTAAATTTACATTGATAGCGCACACTTTAATAAAGTGTGGACGCTACACACACTATAAGTAGGCTGAACAACAAAAAATGGACAGATCGCTGTACTAACACATGCAATGTTAGTGTGGCTATCTCCCCTGCTGTGCCTTTGTACTCTGACAGGGGGAACCCTCCACTCTACCAGAATACATTGACCAGCGGTGCAGCCAATGGCAGATTAGATGCTGCTTTTCCAGCATATCTCTTCGAGAAAAGCCAGTTGTTAGACTGGCTTCTGTCGGACAGTCTGCTGTACACACTGACCGAATGTCAGGTGGTTTCCCTTGAACTGGTGGATATCAGACAGTATTCATCCTGTGTGATTGATGGCTTATTTTGATTTGGCTTGATAACCATTTATTTAGATGGAAATAGCATTTGGCAAATACATTGTTTACACAGCCGGCGTGTCAAAATGGTATTTTTTGGGTCAATTGCAGCCTTCTAATCCCTTCTTTGTGGTCATGGAGCAGATTAAAATACATTACTGTGCAAACGTTTTAGGCAGGTGTGAAAAAATGCTGTAAATTAAGAATGCTTTCAGAAATAGAAGTGTTAATAGTTTATTTTTATCAATTATCAAAATGGAAAGTAAATAAAGAGAAGAGAGATCCAAATCAATATTTGGTATGGCCACCCTTTACCTTCAAAACGGCAGATAGGTTGCTCAAACATCTTGGAGAACTAACTACAGATCTTCTATGGATTTAGGTTGCCTCAAATCCTTATGTCTCTTCATATAATCCCAGACAGACTCCATGATGTTGAGTTCAGAGCTCTGTGTAAGCCAAACCATCACTTACACGGCTCCTTGGCTGGCTTACTGGCTGGCTGTATGCTTGGGAGTGTTGTCCTGCTGTAGAACAAATTTGGGGCCAATCACACACCTCCCTGATTGTATGGCATGATGGATAAGTATTTGCCTATATTTCTCAGCATTGAGGACACCATTGATGCTGACCAAACTGCCAACTCTATTTGCAGTAATGCAACCCCAAACTTGCAGGGAACCTCCACCATGCTTCAACACTCATTATTACACTGCTCTCCAGCCTCTCAGCTGAAGATTGTTGTCCTGCTGCAGAATACATTTGGGGACAATCACATGTTTCCTGATTGCAGTCCACATCCACAGAAGATCTGTGGTTAGTTACCCAAGTGTACCTAGAAGAATTGATGCTGGTCACACCAAATATTGATTTGATTTTGATTTTCTTTTTGCTCACTTTGCAGTTTGTTTATTAATAAAAATAAACAATTAATATATATATATATATATATATATATATATATATATATATATATATATATATATATATATATATATATATATATATATATATATATATATATATATATATATATATATATTTTTTTTTTTTTTTAGAAATTATTTTTATTAAACTTAAAGATAAAGATTACACCAACAAAGCCTATTGGGCATACCCAGGCTTGAATTGAAAACGAATTGAAAGAAAAAAATCATAAGGCAAAAAAAAACACAATTATAAACTAACAACACAAGGTATTTGGTAACCAAGGCCTGCAATGACTTTGTACACTGTAGCTGGAAGGTGCGAAGTTGACATCTGAGGATTGTCCCAGGAAGAGAAATGTTCAGAAGCAAAACAGCGCATACTGTCTAGGCATTGCTGATGACTCAACAATATCCCTGGACTCTGTCCAAATATCCCACACCTTGGAGAATTTTTGCGGGAATCCCCTAGATTCATAGATAAATTTGTACAGTGGGATCATTTTGTTAACAATAGACTTCCAATAATCTAAGATTTCCATTTAAGGAGTATGGACTTACCTGCATAAAACAATGTTAGGCCTACTAGAGTTTTAATTGCCCTGGAGGTAGCTAGTAAATGAACTAATCCTAAAATACAAAAATCTATTGATAGTGGCATTGCTATAGTAGTGGCCTTGCAGATACAATGAGAACCTGCTGCCCAGAAGCTTTATACCTGGGCACTCCCAGAACACATGCAGGAAAGGGGCAGGGTCCGCCGTGCATCGCCAGCATTGCATGAGGTTTGAGGGATAAATCCTATGTAACCTCTGAGGCGTTAGATAAAGTCTATGAAGAATTTTCAACTGTATTAGCCTGTCTCTAGCTGAGACCAAGCTACGCATGGGATAGTCCCATACATCTTTCCAGTCCTCTGTATCTAATTCTGGAACCTCTGCATGTCAGCATGACAGGAGCCTATCTAGGCCATCATGTATGGTGGGTTGAAGGGTCCTGTATATGGAGGAGAGTGGTTTCTCTAGTATGTCCGCATGTAGTAGGGATACAAGTCTTGACAAAGTGATGTTACAGACTGGTTACCAAATTGCATCTGAAAGGCGTGTCGCAGCTGGAGATATTCGAGCAAATACGAATTAGGGAGTACATATTTTGTTTTAAGGATATCGAAGGTCAGAACCCCCCCCCCCCTTCACAAATTTGGCTAAGGTATTTAATCCCCTTAGAAGCGCACACAATGGGGTTAGGGAACAAGGAGAATTGTTTAAGGGAGGGTGTAGCGGATCCTCAAGTCCGCTGGGAAATCCTTGAAGCTGAGGAAATGATAACTTATCCACGGCCACCTTTTACCCCCCCCCCCCCCCCCAGTAACTGGACGACACACAGTTCGGGGAGTCAATGAACAACTTTATTTTAGCCACAGCTGGCTTTTATGCATCCCCATGCAAGGGGTTTCTTAACTCATTTTCCAGAGGCATTCCCCTAACAATAAAACTTTGCCCTACACATGACTAGGAGTGTAATTACATCTTGTAGCAGATAAGAGGTGGATTCATTAACACACTGAACAATAGGTGAATGGAAAGCTGCCTCAGACCCTACTTAACCCAATTTACTTATTCAGAAATCAGTAGACATGCCGTCTCCACCTCTCCTGGAATGTCCCGTCTGTGAGCCGGAGATCCTGGCTATCAACTTCACAGTATATTGGGGACCAGACTTTATATTTCGCTACAGAGGGGTTAAGTCACAATGGTGTATAAGGTGAGAAAGTATGTAAGGACTCTGGATGTTGATGTTGCCATGCCTTAATAACTGCTCTCATAGACTGAGTAATTGGGAATGGGGCTGACTGATAGTATGTTACGGAGTGCTTCATAAGAGCCAAGCTGTGCTGCCTCGAGAACAACAGCAGCATTGGTCTCGTCTGTTACCAACCAGTTGTGGGCCTGAGTAACTAAAGCAGCAAGGTAGTAAGTAAATACATTTGGGCATGCCAGTCCACCCTCAGTCCAAGGTCTTTGCGGTATCGTCAGCCGGAACATAGGTCTTTGCGGTGCCCACAAAAATGAGGTCATTACAGATTCGAATTGCCTAAAGTATCTCCTAGGGATCCACATTGGGGCATGGCGAAGGACGTACAGAATAGAGGGGAGCAACTTCATTTTAATAAGCTTAATCCTGCCCATGAGGGAGAGGGGGGGGTGGGACCACGCCGATAAACGTTGCTTCCTTAGAGTCAAAAGTGGCAGCAGATTTAGGGTAATATAGTCTTTTGCCATGGAGGATAGCACCACCCCTGGGTATTTGGAAGAAGAGGTCCACAGGGGCAGATCTAGATCAGCCTTGATCTCTGCCTCTCGATATATGGACAGGATGAGGGATTTATCCAAATTGACCTTCAGACCTGACAATGGAAAATACATAGAAAGCAATGCCAGGGCTTCCTTAAGGGAGGACCCAGGGTCTTCCAAAAAGAGCACCATGTCGTCAGCATATAACGCCACTTCCTTATTAATGGCACCTACCTTAATACTTTTAATAAGGGCAAAATTACATATGGCCTGAGCTATTGGCTCCATCATGAGCTCAAATAGCGCGGGGGATAAGTGGCACCCCTGTCTGGTCCCCTTTCCAATGGGAAATACTTCAGACAATTCACCTCCCAATTTTATTTGTGCCAGGGGAGCCCTATAAAGGATTTTGATCCAGTTACGAAAACGTGGACCAAAGCCCATTACCTCTAGTACAGCAGACATGTAGACCCAGTCCGCTGATTCGAAAGCTTTCTCTATGTCCAGCAGGACCAGGACCCTAAAGGCTAGTTCGTCATGGGGGGGCTGCAAGTGCGTCAAAACTCTGCGTAAGTTTATGTCTGTTGATTTTCCGGGGACAAAGCCAGTCTGATCAATGCTAACTAAGGATGGTAGGAATTCGGTCAATCTCATGGCTAACACTTTGGTCAAGATTTTAAAGTCATAATTTAAAAGGGAGATTGGTCTATAAGACGCACAAAGCTTAGGGTCCTTCCCTGGCTTGGTAATTGTGAGCCTGATACATCGATGAGGGTAAGGCCTGGGACTCATAGCTCTCTAAAAACACCTCACGAAGCCTCAGGGCTATGTGTTCAACTTGTGATTTATACCAGTCTCCCATTCTCTTTTTCTTTACAATGCAACAAGAATGACATGTTTTAGCTGCTCCTATTCACCCGCACTTCTCACAAACTTACTTCTTTATTACTTTGCAGCATTTATACACTACATGTTTATTTTTACTCAGATCGTAATACAATCTTTGTTATTTTTTTACCATGATTTTTTATTTTTTTTGGGGAATACATATTTGAAGGAGAATTTTTTGTTTTTTGGAGGGGGTTTGTATGTCTCAACTTAGCAAAACCACATTATTAACATTTGTATTTCTTGCTTAAATTTACTAGAGTTTGTTGGTTGTTGGTGCCCCTTGTTAATTCTACTTTAGGATTAGTGAAATGTACCTGCCTACTCAAATAAAAACTGTCATTGTCGAAAAGTAAAACACAATAGTCAATGATTATTTCAAATCAAAAAAACATTTATTTAGGTCTCAGCAACAAACCAAAGAGGAACGCAGCCATGGTGAAACTTGGGGAATTTGCAAAGCCTTGGACACCCATGGCAACCATCATTTTACAGACTTAAACAATTGGGGCATGAAGAGTACCTATCTAAATAATAAGGGAGCGCAATCTGGTCCTGAAGTCCAAAACATCCGGAACTGCAGCAGATGCCATCTAGGTCCCCAGGCTCTGGTCCTACGAGAGGCTCCATCTTCTCTCAGACCAGACTGAGTCCAGGTCGTCACTCTCTTGTCTTCCTTGTACGCTTCCTTCCACACCGTGGTGCTGGTGCTGGTGGGGTGGCAGAAGGAGGAGGAGGAGGCGGAGCAAGTCACTCTCGCAAACATGTGTGAGGGGAGTCATCTCCCCAGCCATCCCCTCATTTAGTAGTTTGAGGATGACCTCCACACACATGCTGCGTTGCCCCGCCTCCATACCCGTAAATTTACTGGTAACCAAGGAGGCAAAGGCCTCCTCGTAGGTGGGTGTGGCATAGAGGGAGGCTGAGGCATCTCTGATCAGCTGGAGCGCTGACTCTCCCACCTCCCCCATGTTTTTTCGCCCTTCTGTAGGAAGGCGGAGGGGAGGGACTTGGGAGACAGTCAGGCTCCTACGCCTACCCCCCTCTTGGCTGCCACTACCCCCTGCCTCCTCCTGACTGCCACCTTCCACAGCCACCTCCTGGCCGAGGTCTTCCTGTGTATGAAAAAGGGACATAGTTTCAGTTATTTGTTCATCAAACACACACAATTCTCATCTAGTGACTGTTGCAAAATGTTTTTCAAATACAAACCATACAATTCTCAGCCCTGCAGTTTAGATTCTTCCCAAAAATGTCTCCCACACCACTGTCTGTTGATATGTCAATCACGTTAGGAAATAAGCAATTGGGGATCCTGAATTAACTGAACATCATTCATTATTCCCCAAACTGGTTCCAAAACTACTATACCAGGGCTATGTGTTATGTGATCAACCCCAATGGCACTTTGCAAGGCTCAAGATCATGTCAACTTGTGATCGTCGTCGTGCGTGAGCTTTCTCTCCCCTCGTCTCCCAGATCGGGCTAACGACACAGGAGTGGTGACGTTTTATATACAGTGCGCATGCGCCAAACTCCGCCCGCCCCTGGAACGATCTTTTCTCGTCTATATTCCCCACCCCTTCTCTTTACGGCGCAGTGGGGAGAGCACATGGCGGGACACAGCAGGTGCGCCCCAAATATCCCCCACGAGAGGTGGACGAGGAAAGTCCGGAGGCACAAAACGTCCGATCCCGGAGCCTGAAATTCAAGGCCTCAAATCTGGTGACATTTGGCAGAAATGTTGAGATGGTGGACATATTAAAGAGGAGCGACTATGATGGGAAGTATGGGCCTTACCTCAACCCCAATGTAAGGCCAAAGATCAAGTCTAAAGTTGTGAGAAGCTGTACAAACATTTGGGGTAACAACGATCCAAGGAGCAACTGAGGAAACGCTGTCAGACCTGAAACAGAGGGAGGCCGATCAGGTACAGAAAGATCAAGCGATTCTTCAAAAAAAAAGTAAGTAGTTGTGTTTTGGTGTTTGATTTCTTGCTTGCATACTGCTCCATGTGGTTTGATTTTTACAAAGTTATACATTCCAAAATGGTGAGTGTTATGAACACATTTGCAACTTAAAAACTGTGTGAAATTTGGAACATGCACACATTGTGTCCACATGTGCTAGCTCCCATCATGGTGGATGAATGCCAACGTGTTTTTGGGGGTGGAAACCCCTCAGGTCCAGGAGTTTTGTTGGGGGAAGTGAGTTAATTGCCTTTTCAATTTCGGTAACTGAGATGTCCGCATATAAAGAGGCAGCTTACTCAGCGGACAAGGACAACAGAGGAAGACTGCACAGAGTGCCTAATAGGGATGAGAGATCTTGGGGAGGGCCTTGGTGGTATAAGGACTGAAAAAAACCCCTGAAATGCATTTAAATTCTCTGAAGGGTCTGTAATGGAGCTCCCGGCATCCAAAAGCAGTTTGGAGACTACCATCAGATGTAGGGAGTCTGCAACTAGATTGGCCAGCAGCTTACCATTCTTGTCCCCAGACTTAAACAGCCTCCCGGCCTGAAGAGCGGCCTCAGCATGAGTGAGGGACGTGAGATGAAGTTCCAAGTCTATACAGACCTGTGCCAAAATGAAGTAATTCTCTCCAGTAGGGGAAGACACAAATTCAGAAGCTGCCTGTTCGAGCAAGGTCATTTGGGAGTTATATTCAACCCTTGCAGTTTTGATGGCCAATATATACTGACCTCGGGTAAATGCTTTTAAGGCATCCCACACCATTTGGGGGGATGTAGAGGATTAATTTACCTCCCAGTATTGTGTGTCTGAGTCTTTCAGCAGCTCCTGTAACCTCTCATTATGTAGCCATTTAGGGTCTAGGAGCCAAAAACCCAAGGATTTACCTCCTCCTACCTTTACAATAATTTCCATCGGGGAGTGGTCCGAAATGCCAGTCGACAAGTAGGAGACTACCCGTATGGAAGACACCATCAGCCAAGTCAATGCGGGAGCCAGATTTATGTGAAGCTGAGTAGTGTGAGTAAAAACAATCTAAAGGATACTTAGTTCTCCAGATGTCCATTAGGTCAAAGGTTCGAGCCCAGGACCCTAGGTCAACACAGGACAGTCGCTGAGGGTTGGAGGAGTCCAAGTCATCTTGTAAGACAGAATTAAAGTCTCCAGCCCATACAATTCTAGTGAGCTGTAAAGGCGCCCGTTTCTCCTGGATGGTATACAGTATGCCCGGAGAAAAAGGTGGAGGGAGATATACATTGACAAATGCATATCTCACTGCACCAATCTCCAGAACTAAAATAATGTACCTGCCCCCTGGATCTGAGGACACATGACTCACTTTGTATGCAAGAGATTTGTTTAGAAGAATGGCGACCCCCTGGCATACTGGAATAAGAGGCGTGAAAAGCCTGTTGCACCCAGGCTCTGCAGAGGGAGACAATTTTGTTCCCCAGAAGGTGGGTCTCCTGCAAAAAGAGGATATGGGGTTTATGAGTTGCAAGGAATTTAAACATCAGGGACCTTTTAAATTTGTTGTTTGGGCTCCTTATGTTCCAGGAAACTAACTTCAACTCCATAGGGACTTTATAGTTGAGGAAAGTAGCAAAATGGGCACCGGGGACCCTAGAGTGTGGGGAGAGACCAGAAACCTGCCAATTGGTGGAAAAGGGAGCCCACCCATCCGGGGGGTTGTCACACCTCCGAGTTTAACAGCCCTGAGGGAAGTGACCTGAGTTAAAGCACACCATCAAATGAGGATATACAATAAGTGAGGTGATTGGTTACAACAGAATACAAACATAGTGAGCATTAACATAGTGAATACAATAAAGTAGCAAACTTCCTACTGACCAGCAACCCTAACAACTATGCCAGTCAGTTTGATACCCTTTAACAAGCAAAATGTCAGATTTCCTTGAAGAATGCCAGAATATGGCAACTTAGTGCCACTGATGCCTCTTCAGGAAGGCTGAACTTGAGGGGGTTAGGTACTTCAGATGAGTATGTGTCTGGCGAGGTAGCTCTGGGCTAGAAGGAGCCAGATGAAACATATGTCTAGTCTAGGACCATAAGGTTCTCTTATGTTCAATAGCTCAAACAAGAGGGGGACCATATTGAGGGCATAGGTCAAATATATCAGCCTCAGGGAGTAGATCCATAGCCGGCCTGAGACGGTGGGTATATCTGCATGAGAAACTTAGGAGCCAACCAGCAACAGAGTAGGTAATGAGACCAGAGGGTCTAAATAACAAAATTCTGGTGACTGGATAGACAACTTTTGGAACGGCTTAACTTGCTCACTGCAGTGTGTCCAGACAGTCACCCGGGCCAGCCGGGGAGTCAAAGAACCTGACCGACCCATTGTGAGGGACCCTGAGATGACTAGGATATAACATGCTGTATTTAATGTTCTTTTCACGTAGGCGCTTATGGACCTCGTTAAAGAATTTCCTCTTAAGCTGCAGCTCGGCTGAGAAATCCAGGAACAGTAGGACCGAGGAGTTGCCGTATGGAAGTGTGGGGTGTTTGCAAGCCTTGGAGAGAATCCTGTCACGATCCCTGAAGTTAAGGAAGCGGACCAAGAAGGGTCAAGGATTTGCACCAGGGATAGCGCGACCAGTGGGTACACGGTGGGCGTGCTCTATGACATAGGTCGAATTTGTGAAAGAACTCCTCCGCAAACTCGGCAGGCTGGTCACTTTCCTCTCCCTTCAGAAGACCAAGGACACGGATGTTGTTGCGCCTTGCTCTGTTTTCTGCGTCATCGGATTTAGCGACAAGCAATCGTCCGCTATTGTATTAGTGTGAGTAGCCGTGAGGTCTTCAGTGGCAGAAATTCTGGATTCCAATTCAGTCAGTCAACCTCTGATCTTATCCAGGTCATTTCTTATGAGATAACAGTAAGGCAAACGATTCTCACAAGCATGGAGGTTTTGCTGTGTTCAATGGCGGCCAGGATCACTGCAGTGCTATCCTAAAAAGGTGGGAGCAGGGAGAGCCACACTCAGAGAAGCCCCACGTTCCATGGCTAGTTCAGCCAGCAGGGCCTGCAACCTCCGGACGAGAGATGCGCCTGGCTGTGTAGCCATGACAGGAGGTGGGCGGCTTGGCGTGGATAATTTATTGGCCCGGTTCTTAGGGCCCATTAGTCTGAGGGCAGAGGTAGTAATGCTGCTTGCCTGGGGACTGCGCTCCCTGCACCACCGCACCCAGCACCCTCACCCTCACCCTTGAGGAGGAGGTTTAGGTAGGATGGAGCAGGTGGATGGTTAGCCAAAGACCTTGTCCTTTGATGATGCCCTAGAGGAGGGGGCGAAACGCGTCAACGTAATTTCTGGCCTACGATCTAACCACTGACGCCATTTCCTGCCTCCGTGGAACGCACGCATCCAGCAGCGATCACGGAAGTTAACTCTGAAAAGTTTGCTTCTCCTATGCATCTTGTAAGTATCGCCTAGCGCGCAGTTTTCAAACAAACCCCACAGTACTTCACCATCTAGTGTTTCTTTTCATTATTGGGCAAAACCTATATGAAAAATCCGAACATACATCTGTGAAAGTGTGTACCCTGTGCTTCTTGGATTTCCTTCAGTCCGCCTGTCTGCCCCAACAGCCGTGCTTGTCTGTCTGCTTTGGTGAGTCCAGCCCAGGAAGGGGACATTGCTGTTGAATATTATTTGTATATGCTGGACATTTCACTTAATATTTCTTTACTTTTGCATTTTTTATTTTTGCAAATTTTGATGCTGGACACCAATTAGATTTTATTTCCGTTTTTTATTTCTATTTATTTTGATGCACTATATTTGTTGGGCATGTTTATGACGACAGTCATTTGCTGCAGTCTCAGCCATTATTATTCACATGTGTTTAGTCACTTTTGCACATTTGTTTGCTACATAATATTACTACTATTGCTAGCGTTGTTTTCTTTGGTTTAGGTATATTTGAAAGTTTTAGCACTTTTTTTTACAGCAGCTGCAATTTATCACATATATATATTTTTGTTCACTTTTTTGGTTATTTCACTTGCTCCAGCGCCAGTTTTCTGTTTTTATGTATGGTTACCCAAGCAGCCTTGTAGTGATGATCTGACAGGGGGGTCACACTGAACATACAGCAGCCAGGGCAGCCAGTCAGTCACAGAGGATTATTAGTTACTGCTGGAGTACTCACCAGGGCACAGGCCTCCGTATCGTAGGCTCAAGCCGCCCGCACAAACACCCCCTTAAGCCAGCTGTGTCCAGAGATTCAGGAGTTGTGGGTGGGACCGGGGAGAGCAGGGGGGCAATACCACCCGCACTCCGCAGCTCTGTAGATAAAAAAATTCCGGCTTCCCGGAACTTGGTCGGGCGCAGCTCTCACTCCAGCTGCTCCACAATCGGATCTTCCTTGATTGTATGGCCACAGGGAGTTTGCCGCCGGCCCGGTACTAGGATGAGGAAATCAAGGGGGATTGCTGTTGCCACGGCTGTGGCAGTTGTCGTCCGGAAGAGGTGAGCTGCGGACTAGGCCGCAGTCAGCCAGGAAATTCTCCCTGGGATGGATGCCTCAGATGGAGCTGGAGATGGTGAGATGTGTGTTGAGGTCACCAGGGCCATTGGCAGTTGGATGATGTAGGATGAAAGTTAGGCTGATATGGAGCTCTCCTCTAGCTCGTCCACTGCATCTCACATCCGGTCACGCCCCCCTATATTTAAAAAAAATAAATACATTTTAGTCTCATCTGACCACCTTAAACGCACCTTGAAGATTCTGAGGCCAAATGGAAAAAGGTGTTATGGTCAGAGGAGATTAAAATTGTATTATTTGGCCTCCACACCAAACGATGTCTGGCAGAATACAGTTTACCATCCAAATAACACCATTCCTACAGTAAAACGTGAAGGTGTCAATATCCTGTTATGGGGGTGTTTCTCTGCAGCAGGGACTGGAGCAATTGTCAGCATAAAAGAAAAATAGATGGGGCAAGATACCATCAAATTCCTGAGCAATATCTGCTGCCCTCTGCCAGAGAGTTGTCAATAAAAAGAAGGTTTACCTTCCAACATAACAATGCACACAGCAAAAATGACCTGCAAAACAACAAAATTTGATTATTTTAAGGGGGGGGGGGGGGGGGGGGGCGTGATCCTTTTCTACACCACTGTATGTACAGAATGCCTCCAGGTTACCATATTGCATTGAATTATACAGAAAATTACAGGACTGCAGATTGAAAAGGAAAGATACATTTTAATAACATTCAATTACAATGTGGCTTGTATAGCAATTGCATATGCTATATTATTTTTATTTTTTTTCTATATATTTCCCATGAAAGTTGAGTTACATTTTAAGTATTCATGGTTCACTGTTTTCATTATCATAAATCCCTGCCCTGGGAAATACTATGTACCCATCTTTGGGGTGCATGCATGTATTTATTTTTTTAAATGCCAACTGTATATGGTACACAGTGCTTAAAAAACTAAGTGGTGTATTTATTAAAATTACAAAAACTGCATGTTAAATTTGTAAATGGGGAAAACATGAATGCAGTGGCGGCTGGTGAAGTTTTAGGATGGGGGGGCGCAAGACCGTGCCCCTCCACGTTTGGCCCCTCCCACTTCTCATAAGCCCAGCCCCTTATAGAATCCACATCATATACCAGGCTGTACATTATACACAGGGCTCTGCACATCATATACCAGGCTACACATTATACACCGGGCTCTGCACATCATATACCAGGCTGCACATTATACACAGGGCTCTGCACATCCTATACCAGGCTGCACATTATACACAGGGCTCTGCACATCCTATACCAGGCTGCACATTATACACAGGGCTCTGCACATTATACACATGGCTCTGCACATCATATACCAGGCTGCACATTATACACAGGGCTCTGCACATCATAAACCAGGCTGCACATTATACACAGGGCTCTGCACATCATATACCAGGCTGCACATTGCACATATCTGCATTCTGCAACCTGTAAATTAGGGGGTGCTGCCGCCGATGACTAAAAAATCAAGTTCAAAGTTTAAAAGTGGGGGGTTCTGCCGCCGACCACCAAAAGTTTAAACAAGTTTGAAGTTGCAAGCTTCAGCTTACCTGCTGATCCTCTCAGGTGGGACGTTGGACTGAGCAGCCAAGTGCCGCCCATGTCCTAACTGAAAGTGCACCCTATGGACGGGCCGCCACAGTATGTAATAGAAGAAGGCAGTTGTGTGACATACAATACAGTATGGAGTAGAAGGAGACAGTTGTGTGGCATACAGCACAGTATGTAATAGAAGGAGGCAGTTGTGTGACATACAATACAGTATGGAGTAGAGGGAGACAGTTGTGTGACATACAATACAGTATGGAGTAGAAGGAGACAGTTGTGTGACATACAGTACAGTATGTAATAGAAGGAGGCAGTCCGCACACTCAGGGCTCCTGGTGTGTCACATTATGATAGCTGGGAGGTACACTGAGCCAGTGCTTGGACAAGGTCATCCAGTGCCCAGGGCGAAATTTGCAAACTGTGCCCCCCCCCCCCCCCCCCGGAGGAGAGATTGGGGCCAATGTATGTAATGTGGAGTTTAAAATCGATGCACAGATATGGGTCTAACAGTGGCAAAGACAAAAATGTCCCTACCTCAGTGGTATCACTAAAAATAAAAAATGGCCTTCCATTCGTGGTGCAATGAAAGGAAAAAATGCTGCAGTGTCACTATCAGTTTAACGGGGACTGATTGACAACTATTTCAGTGGGTTTGGGAAGCTGGGCTCTGAAGGTGCATGGAACTAAAAGACTGTAGTGGGGCTCGGAGGTTGGGTTCACACTGGTTTGATGCCAGACATTGCATGTAATTTGCACTGCATTGCTGTGCACATCACATGGGATGTCTGTGCGATGTGAATTCAGCCATACAGTTTGTATGACTGAAATTGCATTGTATTCGCCCCAAAATAGTGCAGGGCCCTTTTTTTGGTCCGCACTGGAATTGGATCACATGGGTGCTCGCAACTATGCGATCCGATTCCTGGACCATTTGACAGTTCGCACTGCGATCTGCAAACCAATCTGGGGGTGACAGTAACTTAACATTGACACCCCCAGTGATTTGCAGATGTCAGTGTGAATCAGTCTGAGATGCGGGAACCGACACTGAATTTTTAGGGTTTCCCGCATCTCACCAGTGTGAACCGAGACTGAGGGAGGAAGGGGCCTGAAAGGGCTTGATACCATGTGTGTCTATCATTGCTGGTGTTTGACAGGTGGTGAGGGGGTAATATTACTGCATAATCAGTTTACATGAACAGGTTTGCGAATTAGATGTGGTGCATATTTGCAGCAAATTTGCACCACTACTAGTGTGAGCTGGCCCCTGGGTGATAACAATAGAATTATAAATAGAAAAAAAAAGTGGAATCAGGGATAAGGAAAGAGTGAAAACATGAAGGCATGGGGTAGTAAGAGCCTGTTCAGCATGTCTGCATTTTATTGCCTCTGGGCTGCATTGCACTGGAAATGGGGCACAAATAAACAATTGTATCCTATATATGCCATTGCAGTGACTGAATTTTCCCGTGTGAAAATAAGCCAGTTACTGCAGTAGAGTGAATGAGCCCCTGCAGTGTTAATAAAGAGCAGAGTAAATAGCTGCAGAGAATGTGCAAGGTGAATGATGATCACAGGATAGTTCCAGAATAGAAAAAGCTAAAAAGTAAGCTGTAATGGAAAGGGTGCCTGTAGCATGTCCAGCGCTGAGATGGGAGGCTGCAGTGAGGTTTGCTGAGGGGAGAGCAGAGATCATAAGAAAAACAGAAGAGATAAGGTGAATGAGGAGATAGGCAGGAAGATCGGTGTAAGGAGAGTCTAATTGCAGGATTGTACTGGGAGAAATGAGCAGACAGAGAGAGGGGGGATATAGGAGGTGAAATTATCGGAGGAGCAAAGTGAAAGTAACTTATCTTAAACAAACACCGGGAAGGAGAGCAAGACGATGCAGTTAACCCATAGCGGCTAGAACAGAGCCGGAGGAGAATAACAGGCACTTCCATCTGCCAGGCAGGACAATCATCTGATGCTCCCAGCGCCCCCTTTTCACACAAATTAACACTGGGCTCAGGGCATGTGTCCTCTCTGCCCACCCCTTGTACCGGCACTGCACTGAGCTGCATGAAGTGTCAGATATGGGGAGAGAGCAGAGCCCAGCCAGCGCAGCAAGTGGATGAATGTCCGCATACTAAAGGGCTGTGTGCTCCGATCCCCTCCTGGCCACCGAAAGTTTTAATAAGTTGCTAGGGGGGGGGGGGGGGGGATGCTGCTGCCGCCGCAATCAGCTTACCTGCTCCATCTTCTCAGGCAGGACGTTGGACTGAGCCGAGTGCCAACGTCACTTCCTGTGCAAGTATATCCACTAGCCCGGCCGGTCCATCGCCCGGCAGGAAGCTGTGGCGCGCTCGATCGCGCCACAGAGTGAGTTTTTGTGGGGCAAATGAGGTGCCTCGTCTGCAATCTCATGATTGCCATGACGTGGTAATTCCCATCATGCACTGCGTCCGGCGCCGGGACACAGTGCACATAAGCACATTTTTAAAAACATTTTTTTTTTTTTAAAGGGACATGTTAAAAATTTTTTTTTTTTTTTTTTTCAGATTTTTTTTTTTTTTTAACTGCCTGGTGGGGGGGGGGGGGGGGGCGGCGCCCGGGCGCCCCCTATGGACGGGCCGCCACTGCATGAATGTTCCCAGGCTATATTCTCTGCAAATCAAAAGTGTGAATGTTCAAAATACAGCATTGTGGCCCTGAGATGGTAGTGACAACCATACAGTACTTATTTTCTATAATAGTAAGCGCCATCCATTGGCCATGAATTGGTAAAGGCACTAGATGGAGCTGACTATAATAGAAAATATGTATGTTCCTTACTGCAGTCTAGTGCCAATATTGTGGTATTTTACATAATAGAATTGCAGAGAATATAGTCTACAAACATAAAATTTTGCCCTTTTGCACATAATTAATTTGCATACACTTTTGTTACAGTTTGTTTTCTTTAGAACCAGTCACTTCCATGTAGAAAAACCCACCCCGGCAAGTGTGCTGTAGAGAATGACCCTTGTAAAAAGTGGTCTATCTGCAGAAGCACCCCCCCCCCCCATTTCAGCTGCGTCAGACCTATAGCTCTGCTCCCTTCTGTTTGGAGGGCTTTAGCACTGATTCAGCAGGTTTGTCAGACCCCTGCTAAAATATTTTTTCACCTGCTTAAAGCACAACTTCAGGATCCTCCTCCCACCCCCCTCTAACTAACCCCTGATATGAAAGAAAAACAACAAACCTCTCTACATGTTGTTTTACGTAACTGAAGCCAATGGGGACCTTCTTTGGGTTCCACACCACTGCCTGCTGTATGTACACACCTCCTGTTGGTGGAGATGGCACTTTCAGCTTCATAGACTCCAGAGGCAGGAGAACTATTGGGGAGAGGAGGAGAACATTGCCCAAGAGCATAATGAGCAGGGAAAATTGTTTGTACGGCAAGATACTGGCTCATAGAGGAAACAGTGATTTCAATCAATTACACTGCAGGATGGTTTAAGAAGAGGTGTTTGGAATCATGTTTGAGGAGTAAGGTAATTGATGCACAATGCACAAATACATTTCATTTTTTCTTGGAGATGGGCTTTAAGTTTAACCTTTTTATAATAGTGCCTAAAGACAAAGACAACTAAAATTCAAAAATATCACCTGCGCTAGGATACTACAGATACAGCAGCTATATATCAACACCCCTTAGTGGATATATATATATATATATATATATATATATATATATATAATGTATATATGTAGTGGTCACACTTTAACAAGTGTGCGCTATAAGTGGAAATTTTGTTTTTTCCCTCAGAAAAGTAATGGGGTTCTGAGGGTTAATTGTACAGGTTTACTTTGGCATCAGTTTGGCTGGGCTGTACTAGGGTTCTGCCTGGTCATAGGTGCAGTGAGGTACCGATGACAGGCCAAGAACCAGGCCTGGTTGGACGTTTTGGGTACCAATCTTTCCCGGAGCCAATCAGTGGGCACGTCTGGCCCTGCTGCGTAGTCTGGGAAGGGGTACTTAAGGTGCTGAAGTGACGTGTTTGGGGTTCGGCCACAGTTCTTGTTTCCTGGTTCTGGACCGCATGGTCTGGGGTGGGGATCCGTCTGTTCCCGAGTCTCAGAGCCGGTTATCCCGAGGCCCAGTGACTGAGGGAGGATTCAAGGCGTCCCGGTGTGCTCTCAGTATTGGAGGGACATGGCAACTCGTACAAGTGACCAGGGGAGGACTCCTCGGAGGAGGGATAACAAGCTGGCATCTCAGTAAGAGCCTGGAAGCTGAGTTGTATGGACACTAAAGAATCCACACTTCCACAGTACTGCCAAGGAGTTAGAGAAAGTTCCAGGTACTGTGAGAAAGGTTCCTACTTTTCTTTAATTACAAGTTTAGTCTGTGGCAGAGACTTTTGCAAGTTTCTGGATCACATTGTTGGCTGCTAGACCTCTGGCTAGAGGTCTATCCGGCATTGAAGCGCCCAGCTGCGAGTGGCTACTCTCTGGGTTGATTGGCATTCAGTGGATGTCAGCAGTTCAAGGTGCCTGAGTTTCTTCACCCGTGCCCTCTATTCCTATCTGAGACTGTGTTATGTCCAATGTTACCACTGCAGAATAAAAACCTTGAAAAGGACTTTTATGTGTCAGCATCAGAAGTTGTTGGGTACTATCCATGGGAACCCCTGGACATTCACCGACAAGCCACGAGGAGGTAACTGGTAAACCCAAAAGTCAAGGCCGCCCCTCAAGGGGTTATGGCCACTATATATATATATATATATATATATATATATATATATATATATATATATATATATATATATACACACACACACACATACACAGTATCTAACAAAAGTGAGTGCACCCCCTCACATTTTTGTAAATATTTTATTCTATCTTTTCATGTGACAACACTGAAGAAATTACACTTTGCTACAATGTAAAGTAGTAAGTGTATAGCTTGTATAACTGTAAATTTGCTGTCCCCTCAAAATAATTCAACACACAGCCATTAATGTCTACACTGCTGGCAACAAATTTAGTACACCCCTAAGTCAAAATATCCAAATTGGGCCAAATTAGCCATATTCCCTCCCCGGTGTCATGTGACTCATTAGTGTTACTTTTTTTTTTCAATCTCTTTATTAATTTTACTTTATATCAAATATAAAAAAAGTTTGTAACACAGTAACATTCATTAAATCCCCAAATCCTCTCCCTCCCCACCCGTCACTCCCCCTCCACTAAATCTCTCTCATCACCCTTTTACTACTTATCGTCTCCCGTTTCTCCCTATCTATCCCCTTCCTCTGCTCCCATTATTTCTACATATCTCCTTGTCTGCTTGAATTCCTTCCACCCTTTTCACTTATTTTCAAACCCTACCATTTCCTCTTCTCCACAATATCTTAAGTATTCCAGGTTGTAAATATCATTTATTTTTTTACACCAGCTTCCCATCGTGGGGCTTTACGATTCTTGCCACTGTCTAGGTATTAAACTTTTGGCTGCGTTCATCAGATGGGGTACCAATGTCCTCTTATATTGCCTTATTGACATTTTAAACCCCATGAAACAAACACCTCAAAGGTTCCTCAGGTACCTCAATATTAGTAATCTCCTTTATCCCCTGCAACACCATATGTGGGCCATGGTTCCCACAGCATTGCATCCCTGCGAGGAAGCCTCAATACCCCCCTTTAGTATTTATATGTGACCTCTGGTGTTATAAACCAACGTGAAATACATTTGTAGTTCATTTCTATGGTATTACTGTCAATTGCTGTACTCGTTAGTGTTACAACAGGGGCTCAGTTGTGAATGGGGAGCAGGTGTGTTACATTTTTTTTCGCTCTCACTCTCTTATACTGGTAACTGGAAGTTCAACATGGCATCTCATGGCAAAGAACTCTCTGAGGATCTAAAAAGAAAAATTGTTGCTCTACATAAAGATGGCCTAGGCTATAAGGAAATTGGCAAGGCCCTGAAACTGAGCTGCAGCATGGTGGCCAAGACCATACAGCGGTTTAAAAGGACAGGTTCCACTCAGAACAGGCCTCGCCATGGTCGACCAAAGAAGTTGAGTGCGTCATATCCAGAGGTTGTCTTTGGAAAATAGACGTATGAGTGCTGCCAGCATTGCTGCAGAGGTTGAAGGGGTGGGGAGTCAGCCTGTCAGTGCTCAGACCATACGCCGCACACTGCATCAAATTGGTCTGCATGGCTGTTGCCCCAGAAGTAAGCCTCTTCTAAAGATGATGCACAAGAAAGCCTGCAAACAGTTCGCTGAAGAAAAACAGACTAAGGGCATGGATTACTGGAACCATGTCCTGTGGTCTGATTTGACCAAGATAAACTTATTTGGTTCAGATGGGGTCGAGCGTGTGGCAGCAACTGGGTGAGGAGTACAAAGACAAGTGTGTCTTGCCTACAGTCAAGCATGGTGGTGGGAGTGTCGTGGACTTGGGCTGCAGGAATGCCAACATGTACTGTGACATTATAGACTAGGGTCTGTTTTACACATATCAATCAATTGAAATTTGATAACATGAGATATTGTCCCTTTAAATATTGCAGCAGCGCTTAATGTCCTTGTTGTTCAATCGACATTTATGTAAAAAATATAGATACTGTTTTAAACACCACAATGAACCAAACACAGTCTAATGAGCACAGAAAGTCTATTTTGTGATATGCAGAAAAGCTTTCACCCGAAAATGTCACCACAATTGTCACCACGTGTGGATCAATCTCCCTTTTGGGGATGCACTCACCAGAACCTGGAGATAAATAAGCCTTTCAATAATTCCTAAAGCAAACCGACTCCTCCTCAGCCCGTCCTTATCCTTACAGCTTCTAGGTGTCAGAGTAGTATAGCCTCCAGTTCCCAGCATAAAAGGAAAAATAATGGTGCAGATAGTGTAGTACAGGTTTGATTGTTATTATTGTTAAAAATAGACCCTTCCCCCCAGTATAAAATAGCGTACCATAAAACAAATTGTATGAAGCTTTTAGTAAAGAAATTGCACTGTGCCTTAATAGTGTCTCGTCCGCCGGAACAAGCGCCAAGTACCGCTGTATAGAATGCCACTACACTTCCTGGTCACCTGGTCCCGCTGGAGCACACGTTGGAGCGCAGGCGTCACTTCCGGTTAGGTCACGACCCTGACACATTTCGTCATATCCTGACTTCGTCTGAGGGCGTGACCTAACAACCGAAAGCCAGCTTTTCACTGTGTCTTGCTAAGAAATGATCCAATCAAGAGTCCCAATGCTCTATACATTACCAAAAATTCACAAAGATCCGGTCAATCCTCCGGCAAGACCAATAGTCAATAGCATCGAGTCGGTTTCATCAAGATTGGGCCAATATTTAGATAAATTTTTACAAAAGAGTGTACAAAACACCAGATCTTATCTAAGGGACACAAAAAGTTTTCAGAATTTTTTACAAAATGTTGATCTGAAGAATAAACAACAGATTTGGCTGGTGACAGCTGATGTGTCCTCATTGTATTCAATAATTCAGCATGATGGTGCTCTCTTGGCTCTAAATTGGGCCCTCAGCAAAAGGGAGGACATCCCTTTTAATCAAAAGGTGTTTTTAAAAAACAGTCTGAATTTTTGTCTTGGCCATAATTATTTCTGGTTCAATAATGCTTTTTATTCCCAGCAACGCGGAGTAGCGATGGGAGCCAAATTTGCCCCTAGTATTGCAAATTTATTTATGGCAGAATGGGAGGACAAAACAATTTTTAATAAACAGCCACCAGAACTCCTCTTTAACAAACATTTTATTGATGATCTGTTTTTTATCTGGTCAGGAACAGAGAATGATTTGGAAACATTCTTACAATTTTTAAACACAAATGATCGTAAAATAAGATTAACATCAAAGTGGAACAAGGAAGAAATTCGTTTTTTTTGGATGACAGCATATATAGGAAGGAAGAGAAATTGGAAACAAAGGTATTTAAAAAAAAAACAGACAGGAATAGCTATCTCCCTACAACAAGTGGACACCATCCCCAATGGCGCAAGAACATTCCTAAGGGACAAATTATGCGAGTACGGCGAAATTGCTCTGAAGAAAACAACTTTGTCTCCCAAGCCAATATTTTGGCAGAAAGATTCGAAGTAAAGGGTTAAGATCCCAACGTTCTGGAGAAGGTGATAGAGGAGATAGGTAAGATACCGAGGTCCATCTGCCTAGGAGAAAAGGAAGATAAAACAGGAACATCCCAACTGAAAAGGGATATAAAGAATACCAAGAACAAAGAATGGGGTTTTATCTCGGGCTTCCATGCCCAATTTCGTGAAATTGAGGCAATATTTAAGCAACACTGGCATGTACTACTACTGGACAAGAAATTAAAAACGGAATTACCACCAGCACCACAATTCATATACAGGAAAGCTACAAGTTTTGGCGATAAGATCATTCGGAAGGTGGTGGACCCACCAAAACGCCCCCCAATGTTCTGGGACCATAACGTTATTTTTGCATGTAGAAGATGCAAAGCATATAGGGAAGTGGCAAGACCTAGCAGGGCACTGGAAACGTTCTCCTCTCCAGCAAACGATCAGGTGTTCACCATCGAACAGTTTATCACGTGTAACAGTACACATGTGGTCTACGCATTGAAATGCCCCTGTGGTCCCATCTATATTGGACGCACAAAAAGAAAATTACGCGTAAGGATCGCAGAACATATCCATAATATTAAAATTGGGTATAAAGACCACAATGTGTCTCTGCACTTCAAACTAAAGCATAATATGGATGCAACAGATTTGCTTTTTTGGGGGGTTGAACAAATTCAGCCACATTGGAGGGGGACTAATTTAGTCCGTGAGCTATCCAAGCGAGAAACCCATTGGATCTATTTGGTTGATGTTTTGGTGCCCAGAGGCCTGAACGTGGAACTTGACATTAATTGTTTCATAAGCGACACCTAACAATCCATCAAATAGACTCCCTGACCTCGATACAATGCAAACCACCAGGAGTGAGAAATTGCTCAATAGTGGGATCATAATATCGGGATAAACAAAGTGAAAAAATCATTAATCGAGGGTATCATGAGAGTCTTGCCACAATGCCCTCTAACGACTTTTATTCCAGTTTTTTGGACTTCTTTTTGATTTTTTAAAAATGATTTTAAGGAGTTTTTTAACTTATATAAATGGATATATGATTTTTTATACATTTATATCTAAATATTCCTTATTAAGTGGTGTTTATTGATTTTTAGCCACCTTTCAGTTCGTTTTTATATATAAAGATATTTTTAAATATTTTTGTGTATATATATATATATATATATATATATATATATACATATATTTTTATATTCTCATATTTAATATGTACTGTTTTATGTATTTAACCACTTTCAGACCGGACCAATTTGCAGCCAAAGGACCAGGCCCCTTTTTGCGATTCAGCACTGCGTCGCTTTAACTGACAATTGCGCGGTCGTGCGACGTGGCTCCCAAACAAAATTGACGTCCTTTTTTTCCCACAAATAGAGCTTTCTTTTGGTGGTATTTGATCGCCCTGCGGTTTTTATTTTTTGTGCTATAAACAAAAATAGAGCGACAATTTTGAAAAAAATGCATTATTTTTTATTTTTTTGCTATAATAAATATCCCCCAAAAATATATAAAAAAACATTTTTTTTCCTCAGTTTAGGCCGATACGTATTCTTCTACATATTTTTGGTAAAAAAAAATCGCAATAAGCGATTATTGATCGGTTTGCGCAGAAGTTATAGCGTTTACAAGATAGGGGATAGTTTTATAGCATTTTTATTAATAATTTTTTTTTTATTATTAATGGCGGAGATCTGCGATTTTTTTTGTGACTGCGTTATTATGGCGGACACATCGGACATTTTTGACACATTTTTGGGACCATTGTCATTTTTACAGCAATTAATGCATTTAAATGCATTGATTTCTGTATAAATGACACTGGCAGTTTAGGAGTTAACCACAAGGTGGCAGTGTAGGGGTTAAGTAGGCCTAGGGGTGTGTTTTTTACTGTGGGGGGGCGTGGCTGTCAGCTAGTGAATGCTGATCTCTGCTCCAATCACAGGGAGCAGAGATCGGCGTCACTAGTTGCTAGGCAGAACGGGGAGATGCTGTTTATCTCGGCATCTCCCCGTTCAGCCGCTCCGTGAGACGATCGCGGGAGTCCCCGCGGCGATCGAGTCCGCGGGGACCGCGGCTGGACTCACGGGGGTGCCGACCAGCGCGGGAGCGCGCCGCTCCCGGCGCGCTCCCGATGGCACGGACAGGCTAAAGGAGGGACGTATATATACGCCCTCCTGCCTGTCCGTGCCATTCTGTCGACGTATATCTGCGTGCGCTGGTCGGCAAGTGGTTAACAGGGGCGTATTCATATGGGGACATTTGGCTTATTTTTATATACCGTATATACTCGAGTATAGGCCGTCCCGAGTATAAGCCGAGGCCCCTAATTCACCACAAAAAATGGGAAACCTGCATTGACCCGTGTATAAGCCGAGGGTACAAAATGCAGCAGCTACTGTAAGTGGAAAAGAGGGCCAGCAATGCCCATCTGCAGCTGCCTGTCCCCTGTACAGACCCCCCGTGTCCCCATTGCAGCCTACCTGTGCCGATCTGCGGGTCCTGTGCCATCCGTCCTGTGCCCTCCGTCCTGTGCCCTCTGCCATCGGTCTTCAGTCCCCGCTCTTCGGTTCCCGCTCTGTCAGCGTGTACGGCGCCATTGTACAATTAAAAAGCCGCGCCTCCTCCTCGTCCTCGTCCGTGATAGGAGGAACGCTGTTTTCCGAGCAGTCAGTGCGCAGTGTTCCGCCTATCACGGATATTCTCTCATCCTCGTCCATGAGATGAGAATGACAGGACATCCGTGATAGGCGGAACACTGTATTGCTGGGAAAATTAGTGTCCGCCTATCACGGACGGGCGGGAGGAGGCGGCGCGGCTTTTTAAAACTGCCGTCTGTCTGCATGACAAGCTGTTCATGTAGGCAGACGGCGGTGACTCGAATATAAGCCGAGGGGGGGACTTTCAGCCCTAAAAAATGGTCTGAAAATCTCGGCTTATATTCGAATATTTTTTTATATATATATTTTTATATATATGTTTTTAGATGTATTGATCTGCATTATTTAAGGGACATAGAGAGATATATAGAGGTTTTACCCACTCATTGTAATGTTGGCAATCGTCTGTATAAGGATTGTAGAAAGTGGTGTAAAATACAATTTGAAAAACATATAAATCAAAAAATAAGGGGACCATACACCATAAGATGGTCGGCCGATTTTTGAATTGAATTAACCACATGCAGAGATCTGGCTTGGTACCCCCTTAGGCCCCATGTTAGATATGCTGGAGCCGGAGGTGTAATCTAAACTTGGATAGCCTATCGATTACAGGGTATGACCGTCGGTGGTCAATGTGAGCAATCGCACAGCGGGACTCGAGCCAACATCCCGAGCCAACATTACATAAACACAAAAGAATGCTAATAATTTGTGATATAATATATGGTTTGTACATGCTTAATTACGGGCCTGAGACATGACCGGTATATTAACATGACATATGTGATTATTATAGGATATATATTATCCGTTGCTGACATGTAACCCAGCTGAAGGCATATCATAAGAGACAACGGAACCACTATTTCTGATTTGACACTGTGAATGTCCATTAAGAAACACTGTGTCTTGATTGGATAATTTCTTAGCAAGACACAGTGAAAAGCTGGCTTCCGGTTGTTAGGTCACGCCCTCAGACGACGAAACGCGTCAGGTTCGTGACCTAACCGGAAGTGACGCCTGCGCTCCAACATGCACTCCAGCAGGACCAGGTGACCAGGAAGTGTAGTGGCATTCTATACAGCGGTACTTGTCACTTGTTCCGGCGGACGAGACACTATTAAGGCACAGTGCAATTTCTTTACTAAAATCTTTATACAATTTGTTTTATGGTACGCATTTTTATACTGGGGGAAGGGCCTATTTTTAACAATAAAACCTATCAAAACTGTACTACGCTGTCTGCAACATTATTTTTCCTTTTATGCTGGGAACTGGAGGCTATACTACTCTGACACCTAGAGGCTGTAAGGATAAGGACAGGCTGAGGAGGAGTCGGTTTGCTTTAGGAATTATTGAAAGGCTTATTTATCTCCAGGTTCTGGCGAGTGCATCCCCAAAAGGGAGATTGATCCACACGTGGTGACAATTGTGGTGACATTTTCGGGTGGAAGCTTTTCTGCATATCACAAAAGAGACTTTCCATGCTCATCACACTGTGTTTGGTTCATTGTAGTGTTTAAAACAGTATATATATTTTTTACATAAATGTCGGTTGAACAACAAGGACATTAAGTGCTGCTGCAATATTTAAAGGGACAATATCTCATGTTATCAAATTTCAATTGATTGATATGTGTATAACAGACCCTAGTCTATAATATTGCCTTATTTTCATACTCGGTCATACAACAAAGTAGCTGCTTCTATTAGATGATTTGTATTATTTAATACATTGTACATTGGAATCTTAAGATATCTGTATCCAAAAAGCGCGGAGGGGTGGTCCTAAGGGCGGCATTTAGGTTCTATCCTCATTTACTATACTGTACTGTGACATACTGAAGCACAGCATGATCCCCTCCCTTTAGAGACTGGGCCGCAGGGCAGTATTCCAACATGATAAAGACCCCAAACACACCTCCAAGATGACCACTGCCTTGCTAAAGAAGCTAAGGCTACTTTCACACTGGAGCGGTGGGGGCGCTGGCGGTAAAGCGGCGCTATATTTATCGCCGCTTTACCGGCGCATTGCGGCCGCTCGCGGGCAGTGATGTAAGTAACTGAGTTAAAATAAACTGAGTTACGTAACTCAGTTACTTTAGAGCAGGGGTGCCCAACCCGTGGCCCGCGGCGCCATCCGAGGTGGCCCGCCACGTCTTGCCCTGAGATGGCGGGTCGGGAAGCCCTGATCGCGGGTACCCGACCCGCCATCTCCGAGCATCAGCTAGAACGGAGCCGCCGCTAAAGGAAGCAGAGCCGATGCTTCCTGTATAGCGCCGGCTCCTTCACAGGCAGAGTGATATCAAATGTACTCCGCCTGTGACAGGAATGTGTACTGCAGCTGCATGCTTCCTGAGATCTCACAGCAGCCAGCAGTGCCAGAGACAGCAGTGCCAGTACCAGTACCCATCAGCAGTACCAGCCAGAAGTACCAGTACCCACTACCAGTACCAGCCACCAGTACCAGTACCAGCCAGCAGTATCAGTACCCACCAGCAGTACCAGTCACCAGTACCCACCAGCAGTACCAGCCAGAAGTACCAGTACCCACCAGCAGTACCAGTACCCACCAGCAGTACCCACCACCAGTACCAGCCAGCAGTACCAGTACCCGCCAGCAGTACCAGCCAGCAGTACCGGTACCCACCAGCAGTACTAGCCACCAGTACCAGTCACCAGTACCAGTACCCACCAGCAGTACCAGTCACCAGTACCCACCAGCAGTACCCACCACCAGTACCAGCCAGCAGTACCCGCCAGCAGTACCAGTACCCGCCAGCAGTACCAGCCAGCAGTACCGGTACCCACCAGCAGTACTAGCCACCAGTACCAGTCACCAGTACCAGTACCCACCAGCAGTACCAGTCACCAGTACCCACCAGCAGTACCAGCCAGAAGTACCTGCCAGCAGTACCAGTACCCGCCAGCAGTACCAGTACCCACCACCAGTACCAGCCAGCAGTACCAGTGCCCACCACAAGTACTAGCCACCAGTACCCGCCAGCAGTACCAGTACCCGCCAGCAGTATCAGTACCAGCCAGCAGTACCAGTCACCAGTACCCGCCAGCAGTACCAGTACCAGCCAGCAGTACCAGTCACCAGTACCCGCCAGCAGTATCAGTACCCGCCACCAGTACCAGTACCCATCAGCAGTACTAGCCACCAGTACCAGTCACCAGTATCAGTACCCGCCAGCAGTATCAGTACCCACCAGCAGTACCAGTACCCACCAGCAGTACCAGTACCCGCCAGCAGTATCAGTACCAGCCACCAGTACCAGTCACCAGTACCCCGCCAGCAGTACCAGTACCAGCCAGCAGTACCAGTCACCAGTACCCGCCAGCAGTATCAGTACCCACCACCAGTACCAGTCACCAGTATCAGTACCCACCAGCAGTACCAGTACCCACCAGCAGTACCAGTACCCACCAGCAGTACCCGCCACCAGTACCAGTACCCACCAGCAGTACCAGCCACCAGTACTAGCCACCAGTACCAGTACCCACCAGCAGTACCAGCCAGCAGTACCCACCAGCAATACCAGTACCAGCCAGCAGTATCAGTACAAGTACCAGCCAGCAGTACCAGTAGCCACCAGTTCCAGCCACCAGTACCAGTACCAGCCAGCAGTACCAGTACCCACCAGCAGCACCAACCACCAGTTCCAGTCACCAGTACCAGCCAGCAGTACCAGTACCCGCCAGCAGTACCCACCAGCAGCACCAGTACCCACCAGCAGTACCAGTACCTACCAGCACCCACCAGCAGTACAAGTAGCAGCAAGCAGTTTCATCCAGCAGTACCAGTACCAGCCAGCAGTACCAGTACCCACGAGCAGTACCAACCACCAGTTCCAGTCACCAGTACCAGTCAGCAGTACCAGTACTAGTCAGCAATACCAGTCAGCAGTACCAGTACCAGTCAGCAGTACCAGTACCAGTCAGCAGTACCAGTACCAGTCAGCAGTACCAGTCAGCAGTATCAGTACCAGTCAGCAGTACCAGTACCAGTCAGCAGTACCAGCCAGCAGTACCAGTACCCACCAGCAGCACCAGTACCCACCAGCAGCACCAGTACCCACCAGCACCCGCCAGCAGTACCAGTAGCTGCAAGCAGTTTCAGCCACCAGTACCCGCCAGCAGTACCAGTCAGCAGTACCAGTCAGCAGTACCAGCAGGCAGTACCCAACAGCAGTACCAGCCAGCAGTACCAGCCCTGAAGGACAGCCAGCAGCAGCCACCAGTTATAACCACCTGGGGAACAGCAGCAACCAGCTGCAGGAATCCTGAGGAAGAAGTGAAGATTGAGGTCAGTTGAGGAGCAGGTAAACCGCTGTGCATCAGTGTGAAAACAGCCTTAGTCCCCTTTTACACGATGGGTCCGATTGGGTCCGCCTGAAAAACAGACAGGCAGAACCGATCAGACCCTCCATTCACCTCTATAGAGCGGCAGATGTAAACAGACGCCTATCTGCAATCCGATCTGCTTAAAAAACAGAAGGGGATCTGTCCCCTTCTGTCTGGGCAGATCGGAGGGCCCTTAGGGTAGAGCGGGCTGCATCTGTGTCTGCTCTACATATGCAGAATGGACACAGACCTGCCATCCGCCCGCTACGCTCATTGTGGCCCACGACCGGTTACCAAGTCGCTAAAGTGGCCCTCGCTCCTCAAAAGGTTGGGCACCCCTGCTTTAGAGGGTAACTAGTAATCTAACTGATTACTTTTCCCCTCATGGTAACTCAGTTCCCATTACTTTGGCTTAGTTACCCCAATTACATCTACCGTCACTAGATGGCAGTAGTGTAATTCCGGTGTCCTGCCAAAAAAGTTCCCCCGCCGGATAAGGACCCCCTGTACTGCGCAGGCGCAGCGCTTGCGCAGTACGAAGGACTACGGAGCTTCCGAAAATTGCCGAACCTAAACAGCTCTGAGTGAACTCTAAACAGCGCAGGCGCAGTTAACATGTAATTGTACGAGGCGATGCCGCACCCTCATGATGCTCGTGCTACTCTGCAAGGGGTGTCTATCGTGTAACTAAGGGGCGAGTCTAGTATTACTGTAACCAAGGGGCGCATTTATTATTATTGTTATATATCGAGCTCTGCCCATTAATTTAACATTCACCCTCTTCTGTAGAAATCCACCCCTTACACGATATAATAATAATAGACCCGCCCCTTGCTTACACGCTATAACAGATCTGCCCCTTGGTTAGAGTAATAATAGAGCAGCTCCTTGGTTACACAATATATAACAATAATAAATGCGCCCCTTGGTTACAGTAATACTAGACCCGCCCCTTAGTTACACGTATAGAATATTTAAAAAAAGTCAGTTACTTTGCTGAGTAACTAATTACTTTTCCAATGTAGTAACTGAGTTACTAACGCAATTACTTTTTGGGAGAAGTAATTTGTAACTTAACTAAATTACCTTTTTAAAGTAAGATGACCAACACTGCTCGCGGGGTGTTCTTACCCCCGCGAGCGGCCGAAAAAGGGTCAATACCGCCCGCAAACCGCCGCTGCAGCGGCGTTTTGCGGGCGGGTTCGGCGCGCTCCCACATTGTTTTCAATGGGACCGGGCGCTATAGGAGCGGTAAATATACCGCTCCTATAGCGAGCCAAAGATGCGGCTTGCAGGACATTTTTGAGCATCCTGCAAGCGCACCGCTTCAGTGTGAAAGCCCTCGGGCTTTCACACTGAAGAAACAGCAACAGCTGTTTCGGGTCGGTTTGCAGGCGCTATTCTTAGCGCAATAACGCCTGCAAACCGCCCAGTGTGAAAGGGGCCTAAGGGTAAAGGTGATGGACTGGCCAAGCATGTCTCCAGACCTAAACCCTATTGAGCATCTGTGAGGCATCCTCAAATGGAAGATGGAGGAGCGCAAGGTCTCTAACATACACCAGCTCCGTGATATCATCATGGAGGTGTGGAAGAGGACTTCAGTGGCAACCTGTTAAGCTCTGGTGAACTCCATGCCCAAGAGGGTTAAGGCATTGCTGGAAAATACTGGTGGCCACACAAAATATTGACACTTTGGGCCCAATTTGGATATTTTCACTTAGGGGTGTACTCACTTTTGTTGCCAGCAGTTTAGACATTAATGGCTGTGTTGAGTTATTTTGAGGGGACAGCAAATTTACAGTATTATACAAGCTGTAAACTCACTACATTACATTGTAGCAAAGTGTTTCCTCAGTGTTGCCACATGAAAATATTTAATAAAATATTTACAAAAATGTGAGGGGTGTACTCACTTTTGTGAGATACTGTATATATAAATTTTTTACTATACAGTGCTAATCTGTTGAATTTAAAATACATAGAAATAAAACACGTGTCCATGCGCCAAAGAAGAAAGTCTCCTAAATGATTCTCAATATGATCCATTGTGCAAAATGATGCTGATAAAATTGTGCTCTTCAACAAAGTGATCCACCACCACCACACCAGAGAATTCACCAGATGGATTTGACCACCTACTACAGGTAAGTCATATAGTGCTTGATATCAACCAGAGCATTCACTATTCACAGTAGGCCTGGAGTATCCACCTTTAGACTCATTAATGTTGATGTATAATCACAGGTAAGGCTTAACCGCTTCCCGACCACCTAACGCAGATATACTGCGGCAAAATGGCACGGGCAGGCAAAATCACGTATCTGTACGTGGCCCTTTAATTGCCTGCCCGTGGGTCGCGCGCACGCCGCCAGCGGCGCGCTCGCGACCCGGTCGGGAGCTCTGTGACCCTGGCCGCGGGACCAGCGGACCCGATCGCCGCTGGTGTCCCGCGATCGGGTCACGGAGCTGAAGAACGGGGAGAGGTATGTGTAAACAAACCTCTCCCCGCGCTTCCTACTACGCCTGTCATTGATTGGCTGTTCCCGGTCATCGGAAAAGCCGATCAATGATGTCAGGCGTCAGCCCATAACCCCTCCCCCTAGTGGTTAACTCTTTCACTACAACTGTCATTTATACAGGAATCAATGCATTTAAATAGCATTGATTGCTGTATAAATGCCAATGGTCCCAAAAATGTGTCAAAAATGTCCGATGTGTCCACCATAATGTCGCAGTCACAATAAAAATCGCTGATCGCCGCCATTACTAGTAAAAAATTAATATTAATAAAAATGCTATAAAAACTATCCCCTATTTTGTAAACGCTATAACTTTTGTGCAAACCAATCAATAATAGCTAATTGCGATTTTTTTTACCAAAAATATGTAGAAGATTACGTATCGGCCTAAACTGAGCAAAAAAAATGTTTTTTTATATATTTTTTGGGGATATTTATTATAGCAAAAAGCAAAAAAATATTGCATTGTTTTTAAAATTGTCGCTCTATTTTTGTTTATAGCGCAAAAAATAAAAACCGCAGGGGCGATCAAATACCACCAAAAGAAAGCTCTATTTGTGGGAAAAAAAGGACGCCAATTTTGTTTTGGAGCCACGTCGCACGACCGCGCAATTGTCAGTTAAATCGACGCAGTGCCGAATCGCAAAAAGGGGCCTGGTCCTTTGGCTGCCAATTGGTCCGGGGCTGAAGTGGTTAAGGAAGACAAAGGAAATCCGACATAGTGTAAAACCATCTGACTTTATTAAAAATCACAAACCGACAATATCCCTGCTCACATTCAGTAGTGCTAATTCTTGCACCAAGGTTATATCGCATGTTATAAATCATTAGAAGTCCATCAATGCTAACCCAGCTTTATGCAAGCCTCCATGCAAGCTTTCATATAAACATAGCCAGTTACAGGTGTTGATGGTTCCTAGGTGTACAGTGGCTCCATTTCCGGGTGTAAGCGTGATGACATCACTTCCGGTTATGCATTGTGATTATACGCATTGTGGTGAGTCTAAGCCTACTGTGAATGGCGAATCCTCTGGTTTATATCAAGTGCTATATGACTTCTCTGGTGTGGCAGTGGTGGATCACTACAGCAGTTTTTTGAAGAGGACAATTTTATAAGCACCATTTTGCACAGTGGGTCATATTGAGAATCATTTAAGAGACTTTTTCTTTTGCACTTGGACACTTTAATGGTGTTTTCTGAGATATACAGTGGCGAAAATACATATTTGATCCCCTGCAGGTTTTGTAAGTTTGCCCACTTACAAAGAAATTAAGCGTCTTTAATTGTTATCATAGGTGTATTTTAAATGATAGAGACAGAATATCAACCAAAAATCCAGAAAAAACACATGATACAAATGTTATAAATTGAGTTGCAGTTCAGTGAGTAAAATAAGTATTTGATCCCCCACCAACCAACAATAATTCTGGCTCCCACAGACTGGTGCTCATAACGACAACTCATTATGTGTATAAAGAACACCTGTCCACAGAATCTGAATAGAAAAAACAAACCTCACCATCATGGGCAAGACCAAAGAGCTGTCAAAGGCCATCAAGGACAAGATTGTAGACCTGCACCAGGCTATAATGGGTTACAAGACCATCAGCAAAACAAAAGGAAAAGGTGCAAACACTATTAGTTCACAATAAACCCATGGGGATAAAAAGAAGTCCATAGAAAAAAAGTCCATGTGGCATAAAGGATGTAGGCAGCATAGGACATCACTGGAGTGTGACGCGTTTCTGAGTATGCACCCTGCGAATACTACGGCAGCAATACTACAGGGATATACGTTTGACACTATATATATATATATATATATATATATACATACATAACACACCAGGGGAGGTGCCAAAAACTGACCAATAATTATACAGCAACACAAATTGCAAAGAGAAAAACAAAGCTTATTAAACTTATAGGGGATACAAGCTATGTACCGTATATGGAACAGTTTAAACATAAGACGTATAACCAAAAAAAAATTATTATATAAAAACATGTTATGGTTAAAAACATACATGCATGTACACACATAAGGATGAGAGAAGATAAACAGATTCAATTAAGTGTACTGGTGAAAAGGGATGAGCAAAGTAAAAAAAATAAAAATAATTTTTATCAGATGAATGTAAAAATTGTTAAAATAAATCTCTCTTTTTAAATGTAGTTGGTCATACGGACTGTATAGTTAATATCGCCTAAAAAAAGAAGGGGAATATTTAATATACATACAGTATTATATTAATATGCTATAATAGGGAATTAAACTTTTCTATATACTTAGATGTATGCTTATGACCTCAACTCAGTGGGGAAGACCGAGTCTAAGCGCTCTAAAATAGGTGCTCCAGAGTATAGTCCATATTTAATATCTAACGTGGGCTGTATGTACAGTGTTTATTTAATATATAGGTTATACAGACCCATGTTGGCATGTGCATAAGGCAAACCCCACTGCCATAATGACCATGACGCAGACAAAATGCACATGCATGTATGTACATATAGGCCATATGAGTATCATACTACTTCTGTTATACTAAGAAGATTTTTTTATTTTATGTATAAAACTCTATTTTATAATACTCACTGTCACTGATTATGATGTACCCGCCACCCCTATGGGAGAAACAAAAATATATAGATACCTGAAGAAAATAATATAAAAGAAAAGATATAATTAGTAAAATTTAAAATGGAAGTCACATGTACAGGCTCATCTGAAGTTTGCCAATGAACATCTAAATAATTCAAATAAGGATTGGGAGAAAGTGTTGTGGTCAGACCAAAATTAAGCTCCTTGGTAATAACTCGACTCGCCGTGTTTGGTGGAAGAAAAATGCTGACTATGTTGTTCTTAAGAACACTGTTTCTACAGTCCAGCATAAAGGTGCAAATTATGCTTTGGGGCTGTTTCTTTGCTAAAGGTACAGGCCGACTTTGCCACATTGAGGAGCCAATGGACGGGGCCACGTATTGTAAAATCTTGGATTAGAACCTTCTTTCTTTAGCCATAACACGGGTCATGGATGGGTCTTCCAGCATGACAATGACCTAAAACATACAACCAAGGCAACAAAGGAGCGGCTCAAGAAGAAGCACCTTAAGGTCATGGAGTTGCCTAGCCAGCCTCCAGACTTTAATCCCATAGAGAATATATGGAGGGAGCTGAAATTTAGAGTTGCCAAACTACAGCCAAGAAACCTTAATAACTTGCCTACCAGGCACAAACACCCCCTTCCTGCCCAAGCCATTTTTAGGCTTTCAGCGCTGTCGCACTTTGAATGACAATTGCGCGGTCATGCAACGCTGTACCCAAATGAAATTTTTATCATTTTTTTCCCCACAATAGAGCCTTCTGGTGGTATTTGATCACCTCTGCGGTTCTTGCGCTATAAACAAAAGAGTGACAAGTTTGAAAAAAATACAATATTTTTTACTTTTTGCTATAATAAATATCCAATTTTTTTTTTAAACAAAACACATTTTTTCCTCAGTTTTAGGCCGATATGTATTTTTCTGCATATTTTTGGTAAAAAAAATCCGGATGCACACGCTCACCCCTAGTGGCCAGAGAAGGAAATCACGTCATGTGACGGCGGCCCAGAACGAGAGATGTCTCGTCCCACCGTCATATGACAAGGATTAAAGAGGTTAAAGTGATTGTAAAGTATTTTTTTTTTATTATTTTTCTCTAAAAATAACAAGCATGTTATACTTACCTGCTCTGTGCAGTGGTTTTGCACAGAGCAGCCTGGATCCTGATCTCGGGTCTCTCTTTTGCTCTCCTGGCCCCTCTCTCCTGTCGAGTGCCCCCACAGCAAGCAGCTTGCTACGGGGGCACCCGAGCCAAGTCACAGCCCCCTGTGTCCATTCAGACACAGAGCCACGGTTCGGCCTGTCCCCTCCCTCTCCTGATTAGCTAAATGACTTTGATTGAGGAGAGTCCCAGACAGCCGTGGCACTCGTGGACATTTCTGGAGAGAGATGGGGCTCAGGTAAGTATTATAGGGTGCTGGGGCGGCTGCTGCAGGCATAGAATGCATAATTTATGTTGACATGAACCAACCCAGATACTCTGAAAATCAGGGTTATGATGGAGGGCTATAGCAAGGCTTTCCATGGTAAGAATATACAAGAGAGGCAAAAGAGGGCACCCTTGACAAGTATCATAATGCATCTAGATAGGATCAGAAAGGAGGCCATTAGAGCAGATCCGCACAGATGGACAATGGGCCAGTATTTTATGTATGGAAAGTTTGACCCCAAGCCTATTTGCGTAAGTCGAAGGAAGTCCCAATGGACCCGGTCGAATGCTTATTTAGCGTCCACTGAAACCAGGCAGGCTAGAATCTGGTGCTTTTGGGCATATTCCACTAACAGGATAGTTTTAAGGGTATTGTCTCTAGCTGCCCTACCCATATCGAAGCCCACCTGATCAAGATAGATCAGGTCAGGTATCAGTGGGAATAGACAGTTTAGAGTAGAGGCGAATGTCAATGTTAGTAAGGGATATAGGGTGAAAGCTACTGCACAATGATGGACCTTTGTCCGGTTCAGGCAGGGCCGTAATATGAGCCTCCAGCACTTGAGGTGGGAACAGAGATGGAGGGAAGATGGTACTATATGTCCTCACCAAACGTGGGATCAAAGAGTTCTGAAAAAAATTATAGAATCGGGCAATAAACCCGTCAGACCTCGGCTTTTATTCGGTTTCAAGGTAAAATGGTTGTTCGAGTTCTTGTACCGTCAATGAAGAGAGAGTGGGTTAGGCGGTCTTGGAGATGTACATCTCCATTATAGCCACAAAAGCATCCTGGGTCATGCCCATAGACTCTGATGGTAAATTATAGAGTTTGTCCTAAAATGGGCGGAAGAGTCCATTGATGACTGTAGGTGATGGGTAATCGGACCTCCTCATGCCTTAAGTTTTGGTATGGTCGCGTAGCTATTTTTATCATGGAGGACCCTGGCCAGTAATTTGCTAGGTTTATTGTGGAGTTGGGCTTTAAATAAAATGGGACAGATTCCAATTGAATCCATTTTTGTCCCAGGTGGTAAAAAAGTCCAAGTGAGGTAAATACTTATGCAATGCACTGCATGGATTGAACATTTATATACACTGTACGTGTGTCATGCATTCATGAAAACATTTTCACTATAGCTATAATTTTCCTTTTGCCATGAATAAGACATGGATATATAAAGAAGTGAAAATATTTTGAAGCATGTAGGCCACCTTGTTGTGTTTTGCAAACACAAAAGTCTTGATGCGTTGACAATCATGACAATTATGGCAAAGCGCTTACCTCTGGGTTCTGTAATTATCACAGCGCCGATAAAGTGTAAATCATATTACTTGAAAAGTAAGAGTTACATAGCAAGGAATAGTTCTTTATAACACTAAGGAAAAACTGTGAAATGAAAAGAAAAAAATACGTATATGCATGTATGTATATATTATATATATAATATAAAATATATATATATATATATATATATATATAATATATATATATATATATATATATATATAAATATTTTATATATTTAAAACACACACACACACACACACACACACACATATTTGTTATAATAGCCAGTTAACCTCCAGATATGTTTGGACCCTTTTGGGGCACCCTGCACCTTTTATTTAAATATATACAGTGCCTTGAAAAAAATTCATACTTGAAATTTTCCATATTTTAATGTTACAACCAAAAATGTAAATGTATTTTTTTATTGGGATTTAATATTATAGACCAACACAAAGTGGCACATAATTGTGAAGTGGAAGGAAAATAATAAATGTTTTTCAAAATGGTTTACAAATAAATATCTGAAAAGTGTGGCGTGCATTTGTATTCAGCCCCCGTTACTCTGATACCCCTAACTAAAATCTGGTGGAACCAATTGCCTTCATAAGTCACCTTATTAGTAAATAGAGTCCACCTGTGTGTAATTTAATCTCAGTATGAATACAGCTGTTCTGTGAAGCCCTCAGAGGTTTGTTAGAGTACCTTAGTTAGCAAACAGCATCATCAAGGCCAAGGAACACACCAGACAGTTCAGGGATAAAGTTGCGGAAAAGTTTTAAAGCAGGGTTAGGTTAAAAAAAAAAAATCCCAAGCTTTGAACATCTCACAGAGCAATGTTTAAGCCATCATCCAAAAATTGAAAGAGTATGGCACAACTGCAGACCTAACAAGACATGGCCATCCACCTAAACTGACAGGCCGGGCAAGGAGAGCATTAATCAGAGAAGCAGCCAAGAGGCCCATGGTAACTTTGAAGGAGCTGCAGAGATCCACAGCTCAGGTGGGAAAAATCTGTCCACAGGACAACTATTAGTTATACACTCCACAAATCTGGCCTTTATGGAAGAGTGACAAGAAGAAAGCCATTGTTGAAAGAAAGCCATAAGAAGTCCTGTTTGCAGTTTGTGAGAATCCATGTGGGGAACACAGCAGACAGGTGGAAAAAGATGCTCTGGTCAGATGAGACCAAAATTTTAACTTTTTTGGCCTAAAAGCAAAACGCTATATGTGGCGGAAAAATAACACTGCACATCACCCTGAACACACCATCCCTCTGTGAAACATCATGTTGTGGGGATGCTTTTCTAAGTAGGGACAGGGAAGCTGGTCAGAGTTGATGGGAAGATGGATGGAGCCTAATAAACCTGGTATAAGTCTGCAAAAGACTTAAGACTGGGGCGTAGGATCAGTTTCCAGTAGGACAATAACTCTGAACATACAGCCAGAGCTACAATGAAATGGTTTAGGTCAAAGCATATTCATGTGTTAGAATGGCCCAGTCAAAGTCCAGACCTAAATCCAATTGAGAATCTGTGGCAAGACTTGAAAATTGCTGTTCACAGACGCTCTCCATCCAATCTGACAAAGCTTGAGCTATTTTGCAAAGAAGAATTGGCAAAAATGTCACTCTAGGTGAGCAAAGCTGGTATGCCGCGTACACACGGTGAGACTTTACGATTGCAAATTTGTGTTCGGAGCTTGTTGTTGGAAATTCCAACCGTGTGTAGGCTCCATCGGAATTTCCGTCGCACAAAATTTGAGATCTGGTTCTCAAATTTTCCGACAAACTCTGTTTGCGTAAATTCCGATGTGTAGACAATTCGGACACACAAAGTGCCACGCATGCTCGGAATCAAGCAGAAGAGCAGCACTGGCTATTGAACTTAATTTTTCTCGGCTCGTCATACGTGTTGTACGTAACTGCGTTCTTGACGTACGGAATTTCCGACCAACTTTGTGCGACCGTGTGTATGCAAGACAAGTTTGAGCCAACATCCGTCGGAAAAAAAACATGGGATTTTGTTGTCGGAATGTCCGATCGTGTGCACGCAGCAGTAGAGACATACCCAAAAGGACTTGCAGCTGTAATTGCAGTGAAAGTTGGTTCTACAAAAGTAGTAGTAGCTTCCGGAATAGCGATGACGTCATCTCGCACGCCCGGCTCCAGTGTCTACGCTCGGCTTCCCCGCTCCATCCTCCAGCGGTGGCAGACACACTACACCCCAAACAGCTTGGCACAATGCTGTTGGATCACAGAGGTCAGTTCCAGCCATCATCGCAGCCAGTCTGTGTCTCCCTGCTCACATGGTAATCCTCTGGATTCTGACAGTACCTGACCTCATGTCAGAAGTAAGAGGCGGTCTATTACCCCATTTTCTTCAGCTTGATGACCAGTGCACAATGATATAAGTCGGCACAATGGTATGGCTGCGCAAATGGGTGTGCCTTACGTCCCCTTTAAGATGCGGCATTGTAAGCGCGCTCGCCCGCCGCATGCTCAGTAACCGTGCCCGCGGGTCCCACGGACTCTATGTCCCCCAGTGTCCTGCGATCGTGTCACGGAGTGGCAGAACGGGGAGATTCTTATGTAAACAAGGCATTTCCCTGTTCTGCCTAGTGACATGACAGGGATCTACTGCTCTCTATCATTGGGAGCAGTGATCGCTGTCATGTCAGTGGTAGCACATAACCCCCACAGTTAAAAATCGCTCCCTAGGACACACTTAACCCCTTGATCGCCCCCTAGTGTTTAACCCCTTCTCTGCCAGTGTCATTTACACAGTAATCAGTGCATTTTTATAGCACTGATCGCTGTATAAATGACAATGGTCCCAAAATAGTGTCAAATGTGTCCACCATAATGTCGCAGTCAGGATAAAAATCACAGATCGCTACCATTACTAATAAAAAAAGTATATAGAAAAGGTTTATGTTTAATAAAAAAAATTATATAGAGGTTAATATAATACCGTTACATAACTATATGCTTTTTATTATCTGCTGCAGTTTGTACCAGCACTAACAGCCTTTTGTAATTTGCTGGGTAACTGTCTACAATGCAATAAACACATTTTTAATCCAGTCCATGGTTCATATACGTATATACTGATATATATATATATATATATATATATAATTTTGGCTCTTACCCATAGAGCGCTGCTTTTTTGGCTTTCGATTTCTGTTCCCCATTTCTCCAGTGGTTGGCATCTGCACTGGGTATCAGTTGTATCCATATATATCCACATATGACTGAGAGTTTCTAGCGCTTCAGGAACTTGGTGTTTGACAAGTAGACAAGGACAGTCCAAAGAAGGTTTGGTAACAAGCCAGTTCGATAACTATGTTTCCATGGAATTCAAATCAGGTGATATGGGTGTCACTAAAGACCAGTCCAGTCAGCTGTCTCCTAGTAAGGATGAGCCACTGGTGTGTGTGCACCCCTATGAGCAGCCAAATGGTACATGCTGAACAGTAGGAGTGGTTTAAGAGGTGCGTGATTTAGGGCTCAATCATACGACCACGCTGGGCCATACACCAACAGGATTAAGCCTGAATGTCAGTTTACATCCAGTAGCCCTGGATGCAAACTTTGTGACCAAGGCCGCTCATCTGTCTCTAACCGCATTTAACACCTTAGATGTCCATTTACACACAGACAGCCTGTCATTGATTTGTACAGGTTTAGCATCTGCAGCTAACTGCCAACATCTGTGGAGCCCTACAAAGATTAATGCTCATGCCTGTTGTTGTACAGGCCAAAGTGATCATATGAAGTCTAAATCCCATGCCCAGTTTCAGCCTATTTGCACAAAACCTGCACTAATTACTGTACTACAACCAAGAGTCTAATAGTGAGAGAGACATATAAACCAAGAGACACATATAAACCACAGCACAAAAGTTCATTTTTAAAAATTTGAATATTCTAATACTTGCTTTTTTTTTAGCACACAGAATATAGGACTGATTGAAGGATTAGGTAAGTATATCTCCATTCTCCAATCCCCTAGACAAAAATGAGCAGTTGACTTGTGCAGTGTGACCACAGCCCCATTGCATAGGACATTTTTTTGCACAGTTAGGCTTTAAAGCAGTATTACCCCCCCAGAAAAAAAAATATTGACCATATTGCAGTTTATCAATCCATGAAGCTTATGTTTAGTAAAAAAAACTGTGCTAGGGACATTATTTAGTATAAATCTTATGTGTCCTTTGTGCTTCTGGCTTCTGCTTTAGTTAAAGGTATCCACCCTCTGATACCCCCTTCCCCTCATAATCTTATGGTGTACAGGTTAATAGAACCAAGGGACCTACCATATGTACTAACCAAATTTGCCAGCTATGCCTCCATTCATAGAAGCTATACTAAACTAAATGAAAAGGGATCTATTAATTCAAGGAGGTGAACCTTTCATTCATTGGCCCATCCTCCTATCATAGATTGCTTTTCATTCAGGACTGGAAGTGAAGGGAAATCAAAAATCCCCTTTTTGCTGTATCACCAGGGTAATGCATCATGCATTAATGCACCACAAAAATGTGTAATACAGTCCTATCAGTAAAACAGGTGGAAACATGGGCCAGCTTGTTCAATGCAATGTTTCATTCTAAGCTGTCAACCAATTCATTGTGAATGGCTTTGAAATCTAATCTTATTACTATTCTCAGCAAACATTTCACATATGCATTGTTTTTTTTTTATTACTTTGTGTTTGGAGCCTGAAAAAGAAAAATAATGGAAAAAAAAAAAGAAAAAAACATACACAGTGGTGTTTTGCAGCTTGTAATTTCATAAGCTCTTCTTTTTTTTCATGAACTTGGAAGCTCGATAAGTGAAGGAAAAACAATGGAACATTTAATTACGCTTGTCTGTGTGTGAAATGGGAGATACATTGCAGGAAATTAACTAAACAGGACAGTGATGGGGAGGTAATGTGAATGCATTACATAGAAAGACAACTCATTTGAAATAAAAAACGTTTTATTCCTTGATAAGCGTTAAACTCGCGGCTGGAACGTACATCCCTCCCCCACATATTAGTCTCTGCATTTCCTTATTGAAGAGGCTATTTTTCAAAGTCTCCATAGTGCGGTCCTTGCATGAGAAATAGGGAGGCTTGGAGAAAGTAGGAACATGGGGCTAGTATTATTAAAGAGTGTGAACAGCTGGCGGGCCTGAGTTAATGTCGATTCACATGAAAAGTCTTTTAGAAATTTTAGCTTTTATCTCCTAGAAAACCCACAGGAGAGATTTAAGATTTTTTTCTTTCAATGCGAAATCTAGTCCTAAATAAGATTGTGCAGATAAAGTGACTTGCAGCGTCTTATTTATGGAAGAATAAAGCACACAGAGGCTGATACATAAAAATTCATAGAACGGAAAATGGAGCAGAGGGGTTGCTTGTAGCTACTAGAAAGACTTAGGATGTAATTGTGAAAGTATATTTTTTAAATTTGTATGAGCAGCCCTCTTTGTACCCCAGTTTTATTTAAATTCTGCATACTGGGCATTTAGCCCCTGTGCCTGAGATTCTGGCATTTCTGAATGGGCAAAATCATAGGTACATAAACTAGACCCACTACCAGAAGACTGTTAAACTCTATGAGAGGCTGAAAAATGTAGTGGCTGGATAGGGGTTGAATGGTGCACAAAGTGGTAGTAACATTTAGGGCCATATGTGCCCAGGGGTGAATGCCCAGACTATTTTACATCCTGGGCACATACTGTATGTGGCACACTTCCAGATAGGCTGCTAGTGAGCGTTAGGCTAATTTTGTTCTTTTGTCACTGCTGTAAACTGCATAACAACATGTGTTTGCTTGGGTCTGCTCTGGACTCTGTGGGCTGCAAGTTTGTTACTTCCCCCTGTCTTCTGGAGGCTACCAGGAGACAGAGGGAAGCAATCAGACAAGCAGACTGAATATTTATACAGCCTCAGCCAACCTCTGGGGGAGGGTGCCCAGATGGTGGCTTGGAGAGTGTATAAATAGCCCCGGAGCCTGGGAGACCAGTTTTCTTCCAGCTAAGGAGTCTGCTATTCTCATTGAGGTCCCAGCTATGCATGGCTTGGCAGGCCTATCCTATTGCAAATCCCTTTTGGAGCTAAGAGAGTGGGGTTCTACTGGGAATCTGGTCTTGAAGTTTTACAGAAGAGTCTGTCTGCCTGAGTCTGAGGTAGAGGAAAACCTGGGGACACTGTGAGTACAGACCTAAGGGAGACGGATTTTAATGACTGTTGCTGTTATTAACCTCTGCTGCAGGAAGTTTAGGGCTTGCCTGGCCTGGAACATTGCTTATGGTGTCCCAGTGCTGTCTACTTCATGTTTAGGAAGTTTAGGGCTTGCTTGGCCTGGAACATTGCTTATGGTGTCCCAGTGCTGTCTACATTATGTCCTACTGCTTCATGGACTCTTCTGTGAAGTACAAATATATAAAATACAGCGCTAGCAAATCCAATATAAGTGTAAAAAATGAACATAAGAGTCCATATAAAGTTACTGAAGTGCTCCGATCAAAAAGTGCAGAAAGTGCAAAGTGCTTCAGAACTTTTCAGGTGTACCACAACACCCCCTCCTGTGTCCCCACTCACCGGATCACAACGACCCCCAGCTTTTCAGTCTAGGGGTCACTTCAGGCTTAATAGTGATGGCCAGGAATGGTGGGTTTGGCATCAGATCATCAGTTAAAACTTCCTTGTAAAGGTTCTCAGCCAGACAAACAGGTACCCAAAATGAAAAAGGATAAAAACAGGCATAAACATGGTGTTGTGAATGCAAAAACGCCATTCATGGCGTGTGTTCCACAAAACTGGAAGTGACGCCAATAGCAACTGGAAATTTTGACGTAATTTGAGAAAAAAGTTTAAGAATCTGATGTTGCCACAGCAGCAATTTTTTTTATTGAATTCACCTTTATATGTTATCCTGTTAGGGTTTAGGTCTGCTTCAAAGATTAACTGTTTTTAATAGGACTTACTACATACTTACATAGTTGGTAAGGCTGAAAAAAGACACCAGTCCATCCAGTTCAACCTGTGTGAGTTAATTTGATAGATCTGAATTAAAGTAGTATTAAAACCAAAACCAGAATTGTAATATATTGCAGCTTACCCATCATTAGATGTGGTTGATGCATTCGATTTCTTTTTTTTAAGGCTTTTCCCCCTCTGTTTTCATCTGGTTATCTGGCCAACACACCTCCTGTGTTAGATGAAGGAGCACAGGGGGATAGATGACGACAGCATCTTCAGTCTGGTGGGAAGTAGTAGTGTTAAATGTACTGGCAGATTTAAATACTCAAAAAAATTTAATCCAAACTGCAGCTAATACTTTATAATCAATTACAGCAAACAGTTTTTTCCTTCGGGGATAAAGGTTTTACATAACTGAATAAAAGTTGATCATTTTAAGCACTCCAGCATTCCAGTCTTAAATGCTTTTTTCTCATCCATGTAAACTGATACATCTGGAAGAGAGCTTGTGCTTTTGAAATAACAGACTTACTGGCTTGGTCACCAGATGAAAATAGAAAAAAAAAAGCCTAAAAAAGAAAACTAATACAGCCATCACATCTAAGGATTGGTAAGCTGCACTATATAAAATGTTTGCTTTTGGGTTAATTGCTGTTTTTAGGGACAGTATATAAGACTTGCTGTAAAGAATTATTAAATAAGAAACGCAGAATGCATATCTAATAAGCAAATTAAGTAGGTTTTTGCAATGTATGTATACTCTATATTTAAAAAAGCAAACAACAAATTGTAAAGATTATTTATTTTAAGCCGATAACACTCACATACATATACAAACTTTAAAAAAGGACTTTGAATTCCCTTTAAAAATGCATGGCTTCTTGATAATCCTTAAATAATGTACTCCCAGATTTATGGCACATCAGCAGCACACCTGAGCCTTTAGCAGCACTATTACAAATCAGTTTAATTCTCCCTCCACTCATTCACGCCCACAGTTATCAAAGCAGATGAGCCCTATTCTGTTGGACTAATTATGTACACTGATACATTATGAACACACATCATTTCCTCCTCTTACTGCCGTGCTATCATTACAAGGCGTATGCGTATAATTAATTTAGCATGCGTTCTGCTGCTACATTTTATTTATATCCCATAACACCATCATGATTTTAAACTGCCTTTCCTCATTTCCCAGATTACCAGCAGGTGGGAAGAAGTAAGATATGGCTGTTCGGCCATCTTGCTATAAACCATATGTCTGCACAAATAAACCCAGCCCATAATATTCAGTGGATCATTACAGATATGGGAATGGAATTATTTGTGCAATATGTAACGGTTTCATACTTTGTAACCAATTACGCATTACTTCTCCCGATGAAAGATGAGCCAAGCCAATGAGATTTTATGCCAAGCCGTTAAGCATCTGGTTAACATTTGAATGTAAGATTTCATATTTGCAATAACAGTCAAGAAGTCTCCCTTTCGGAATTGAGCAAGTAAAGTATTAATGAGCTGGCACAACTCTTGGAAGGTTGTATTTCATATCATACAGGGAAGCAGTTTTAGATTTCTGCTTTTTTAACAACCTATAACTCTACGTTTTACTAATTAAATGCTTGTACCATTTTAAAATATTTTTTTACAGATATAATGGAATCTCCACCAGGTGCATGGAGGTGTTAATGAGGTTCAAGGTGCAGTCTATTGGAACCACAATTCCACAAGAGCACCCTGCAAGCAGTGATGGGCTTCACTGCAGATGGCTCTCAGGTTGCAGCCCTCAGATACACCTGGACTGGCAACAGTTTGCAGAAATAAAGTGTAGTAAAGAATTGGGATCCACAATTATGGTCAAACAGTTGAAAGGTCAAAAAGGCATAAAAAAAAAAAAGATCACCAAGAAGCAGGCAAAAGTCGTTAATGAGTATTAGAAATTGCATTAGAGATTGTTTGGACCAGGAGCCTGAGAACAGAATCTCTAATGCTGCGTACACACGAGCAGAATGTCCGACAGAAAAAGTCAGACGGAATCTTTTCATCGTATAATCCGATCGTGTGTGTGCTTCATCTGACTTTTTTTCCCTGAAAATTCTGATGGACCTAGAAATAGAATGTTCTAAATATTTCCGATGGAACCAATTCCTATCGGGAAAACCGCTCGTCTGTATGCTGTTCCCAAGGACCAAAAACGACCCATGCTCTGAAGCAAGTACGAACTGGCAGCTACTGGCTACTGACTATTGAATCTTCCTTTTTCTAGTCCCATCGTAAGTACTGTACGTCGCCGCATTCTTGGCGATCGGACTTTGGTGTGATCATGTGTAGGCAAGACAGTTTCAGCGGAACTTTGTCAGAACTCCTCCGAAAAAACCTTCAGAGTTTATTCCGATGGGAAAACCGGTCCTGTGTACGTGGCATAAGAGGTCTTTACTGCTGCACTCTGCAACTTTAAAGTGGTTGTAAAGCTAAGTCATGGAATCTGACCAAAGCACATACAGTATATCTGTAGAGTTTACTTATCGCTCTACAAAGCTCTAATTATTGTTTCTCTCTGGTGCTTCGCTCCTCTGTTATCAGCATGAGTCACATCTAAGAAGTTTTTCCGACCTATGAGATAAATTTGTGTCAGGAAGAGCTTGGTTATTCAGAACACAGTTCTGCTGCGTGGATGGGTGTGTTCCTGCACTATTTTCTTGCCATAGACTGCAATGTTAAATCACAAAAGTAGCAAGCAACTCGCAAGCAAGTTTGGGGTGTGAGACCTTACGGTCCTGCACCCCCCCCCCCATGGTGGCGGTACACCAGGGCCCATTAGCAAGTGCAAACTTTGCGACCCTTGTAGTTCCGCTACGGGAGCAGACTGACCCTGCAGAGACTCAGCTGTAACAGAAACAGCTGAGGACAGCAGCACAGGTCAGTTCAAGACAGTTATACAGTTTAATTTAATTTAAGCTATACAGTTTAATTTAAAAAATGGTAATCACATCAACCCAATAGTCCACAGCAAAGCAAAAAGGGGGGGCACAAAAGCCGACACGCTTTGCACTATATACAGTGCTTACTCATAGCTTGTGCCCCCCCTTTTTGCTTTGCTTTGCTGTGGACTATTGGATTGATGTGATTCCCGTTTTTTAAAATAAACTGCATAGGATTTTATCTTCCTCCGGTGTGCGGCTGTCCAGAGTTCTTTCGATACTTCCAGTCTATTGTGTTATTTAGACATGTGCACAATAGAAAAATTCGTTTAGTTTAGTTTCTGTTCATTTCCGTTGTTTCGTAACGATACGTAAATTCGTAAGTCATCGGTGTTCGTATTCGGACTCGTTCGTATTTTTGTAAGTCGTCGGTGTTGGTATTCAGAATCGTTCGTATTTATATTTGTTTTTCCGTTAGTCTAATTTTCGTTTATTCGAAATTCGAATTTTCGTTGTATTTTGTATTCGGACGCATTCGTAATTTCGTAGATTTAGTTACATTCGTACTTTCGTAAGATTGATTTATTCGTAATTTCGTAACATTGTTTTCGTAGATTCGTAATCGGAGCATAATTCATAATTTTATGTAATGTGTATGCTATTATTACATTGTAAGAGACACGGAAAATTACGAATCAACAAAAAAAAAAGTTACGAATGTACGAATTTTTTCGTTCAATCCATTCGAAGCACGTTAAGCAGCGCCATTGTAAGAGACACGGAAAATGACGAATCGACAAACAAAAAAAGTTACGAATGTACGAATTTTTTCGTTCAATCCATTCGAAGCACGTTAAGCAGCGCCATTGTAAGAGACACGGAAAATTACGAATCAACAAACAAAAAAAAAGTTATGACTGTACAAATTTTTTCGTTCATTTTGATTTTCGTTATTTTTGAATCTTTGTTCGGTATTTTCGTTGTTTCTGTTTTCGTTTTCGGATTTTCATTCATTCGTAGTTTCGTTGTTTCTAATTTAATTATTTCGTATTTTCGTTGTTTTTCATATTCGTTCGATTCGATAATTCGTTATTCGTTAAAATTTTTATTAATCATTCGTTCATTTGTACGATACGAATGAACGAATATAACGAATTTGAACGGAAAACTAATTTGTAACTAAACGAATTGCACATGTCTAGTGTTATTAGCCAGCACCTGGGGCTCCTAAACAGGAGTAGGAGCATTCGCCCTGAAGGGCTATCCTTGAGCGGTGGTTATCTCTTTCTAACAATATACTTAGATACATATGAACTGTATAATATATTTATTACAGATAGGTACCACTTAACCTACCAGCATCTATTGGTAGAGCAGGAGGAAACCCATGCAAGTGACAACCCTAGTGCAGGGCCGGACTGGCCTACCGGGATACCGGGATATTTCCCGGTAGGCTGCCTGCCCTGGGGCCGCTTTAATGCTGCTGTGCTCCCCTGTTATGCTCCTGTGAACACGGAGCTGGCCGGGTCTGTGTTCGGCGGCCGCTCCGTAACACGGTCCCGCCCCCCCTAGACTGGCTCATGTGATAGTAGATAGAATCCACCTATCACACAGCCAGTCTAGGGGGGCGGGACCGTGCTACGGAGCGGCCGCCGAACACAGACCCGGCCAGCTCCGTGTTCACAGGAGAGTTGCCTGTGAGGCTGTGAGTACAGCCGCCCTGTGTGCCTGAATAGGGGGATCAGCAGGGGGGGGGCCCGGGCTGCATATAGAGGATATGAGCTTTCTATATTCCTCCATACAGCCGCTGAATGCTTGGAGGAGGGAGAGGAAGAGAACCAAGCATTCAGCGGCTGCATGGAGGAATATAGAAAGCTCATATCCTCTATATGCAGCCCGGGCCCCCCCTGCTGATCCCCCCTATCCAACTTCTTTTACTGCCCTCCCCCTTCTCCTTGTGCTTCCCCCCAGTGCTCTCCTCCCCCACCAGACTCTCCAGCCCCCCCCCACATTTCCTCAACCCCTGTTCTTTCTGCCCCCCCCCTGCTCTCCCCATCCTTCTCTAGCCCCCCCACAGTGCTCTCCAGCCCCCCACAGTACTCTCCAGCCCCCCGAAGTGCTCCCCACCCCCCCACAGTACTCTCCAGCCCCCGTGCTCCCCCCCACAGTGCTCCCCACCCCCCACAGTGCTCTCCAACCCCGCAGTGCTCCCCACCCCCCCACAGTACTCTCCAGCCCCCGTGCTCCCCCCCACAGTGCTCTCCACCCCGCAGTGCTCTCCACCCCCCACAGTGCTCTCCACCCCCTGCAGTGATCCCCACCCCCACAGTACTCTCCAGCCCCCCGTGCTCCCCCCCACAGTGCTCTCCACTCCCTGCAGTGCTCCCCACCCCCCACAGTACTCTCCAGCGCCCCGTGCTCCCCCCCACAGTGCTCCCCACCCCCCACAGTGCTCTCCAACCCTGCAGTGCTCCCCACCCCCCCACAGTACTCTCCAGCCCCCGTGCTCCCCCCACAGTGCTCTCCACCCCGCAGTTCTCTCCAACTCCCACAGTGCTCTCCACCCCCTGCAGTGATCCCCACCCCCCACAGTACTCTCCAGCCCCCCGTGCTCCCCCCCCCCCACAGGGCTCTCCACCCCCTGCAGTGCTCCCTGCCCCCCGTGCTCCCCCCACAGTGCTCTTCACCCCCCGCAGTGCTCCCCACCCCCCCCACAGTGCTGTCCAGCCCCCCCATGCTCCCCACCCCTGTTCTTTCTGCTCTCCAGCTCTCCCCATCCTTCTCTAGCCCCCACCCCAGTGCTCTCCACCCCCCACAGTGCTCTCCAGCCCCCTCCGTGCTCCCCACCCCCACCTGCTCTCTACCCCCCACGTGCTCTCTACCCCCCACCGTGCTCTCTACCCCCCACCGTGCTCTCTACCCCCCCCCCACCGTGCTCTCCAGCCCCCATGCTCTCCACCCCTGTTCTTTTTGTCTCCCCCCACCAGTGCTCTCACAAGCTCCCCCCAGTACTCTCCACTCCCCCCTGCATTTTGCCCCCACCCATGTGCTCTCCAACCCCACCAGTGCTCTCCAGTCACACGTGCTTTCCACCCCTGTACTTTCTGGCCCCCATGGGTGCTCTCAAGCTCCCCCCCATGGCTCTCCACTCCCCCCTGCTCTTTGTACCCCCCAGTGCTCTCCAGCCCTGTTTTTCTGCCCCCCCCCAGTGCTCTCAAGCTCCCGTCCAGTGCTCTTCGCCACCCCACACTCTTACCCCTCCCCAGTGCTCTCAGCCTCCCGTGCTCTCCACCCCTGTTATTTTCCCCCCCCCCCAGTGCTCTGCACTCCCCACCCCTGTGATCACCCATGTCGACCTTCTCCAGCCCCCCAGGGGGTCCCACGGGGGGGCGAGGGGTCTCTCCAAGGGGCCAGAAAGGGAGGCCAGGAAGGAGTGGCAGGTCCAAGGCTCCCAGGGGGAGAAGGCAGGGGAGGGGCAGGGGTGGGGGGGGGAGATGGAGGAGGGGAGGGGAGGAGAGCAGGGTGGGGTTACAGCTCCAGCCAGCAGGGGGGGGCAGGCCAGAGAGGGGTAGGAGGGGTCCAGGGCTCCAGAGGGGGGGTGTGGAGGGGAGGGTAGGAGGGGGGTCTTGCAGGGGGGGGGCAGGGGTCCCAGGGGGGGGTCCAGCAGGGATGGGAGTTCTACAGAGCGGGAAGAGGGGGATGCAGGGGGACAGGGATGGGGGAGGTGGGGGCCCCAACCCAGGGGCCAGGGGGTGAAGTTTCCCGGGGGGGGGGAGGTGGGGAAGGGGGAGGGCTCCAACCCAGAGGGCACAGGACCATGGGGGGAGTCCAGGCCAAAGGGAGAGGACCAGCCAACTCCTGGGGAGCACCAAGGAGTCAGGGGGCCAGTGGGGGCGCGAGTCCCAGGGAGGGGCAGGGGGGGGCAGGGGGGGGGGATGGGGGTGGGAGCACCTCATCTCCAAGCAAGAGGGGGGGGGGGGGAGTGGGGGCCAGGGGGCCAGGGTAGGAGGATGATCCAGGGGAGGCCAGGGGGGGGGGGGGGGGGGCAAGGGGAGGGGGGGGGAGGGGGGGGTGCAATCAGGGGAGTGGGGTCAGGTGGTCCAGGGGGGTGGTCCAGGTGCCCCCCCAGCAGGGCCGGGGGGGGCAGGGCGCTCCAGGGGGCAGGGAGGGGCGAGGGGGAAGCAGGGGAGGGGGCGGTAAGTTCCAGGCCTCCATGGGCCCAGGCCAGGGGGTCCTAATGTAGGAGGGGCCAGGTGGGGTCCGGGGGTGGGATGGGAAGGAGGGGGAGAGGGGGGGGGGGGGGGGGGTCAAGGGGGGAGGTGGGAGGGGGCAGGAGGAGAGAGAGGGCAGGGGGGCAAAGGGCATGGGGGGGAGGGGGGGAGGCAGAGCCCAGGGGGGAGGGGGCTGAGGGGGTCCATAGGGGGGGGGGAGGGGACTCCAGGGCAGAACCCCTGTGATCTTCACCCCCCCCTGCTCTTTGCCCCCACCCATGTGCTCTCCAGCCCCCACCCAGTGCTCTCCACTTCCCCAGGACCAGGGGACAGGCTGACTGGGGCCAGAAAGTGAGGACGGCTGAAGGTGCAGGTGGCCCGGGACCACTCCATCTCACAGCAAACAGATCCTCTGGAAGGAACACTGTCCCCATCCAAAACGAGAACAGCCCCTGCCTGCTGCTGGCCATCATGGATATCCTGCTGGCATGCAAGGTACTGTACCCGAGCATCAACAACACACCTTCCCACAGACAGGGACTGCAGACTGGGACATGGGGCACAGGAGGGGCTGCAATGATGGGCACAGTGAGGCTGCATTCATGGGCACAGTAAGGCTGCATTCATAGGCACAGTGAGACTGCTTTCACGGCACAGTAAAGCTGCATTTGATGGGCACGGTGAGGCCGCAATGGTGGGCACGGTGAGGCCGCAATGGTGGGCACAGTGAGGCCGCATTCACGGGCAGAGTAAAGCTGCATTTGATGAGCACAGTGAGGCTTCATTTGATGGGCACAGTGAGGCTTCATTTGATGGGCACAGTGAGGCTGCATTTGATGGGCACAGTGAGTCTGCATTTGATGGGCACAGTGAGGCTGCATTTGATGGGCACAGTGAGGCTGCATTTGATGGGCACTGGCGAGGCTGCATTTGATGGGCACTGGCGAGGCTGCATTTGATGGGCACAGTGAGGCTGCATTTGATGGGCACTGGTGAGGCTGCATTGAGCTCTTGTATCATGTCTGCAGTCTCTGACCATCTCCTCTCCTGTATCTTGTCTGCAGTCTCTGAGGGAGTCTGAAGAGGAGTCAAGAGTGGGAGCGCCGCCAGGATGGGGGTCATGGGAGAAGTCAGACGTGTGTGGACTGTGGAGAGGAGACTATAGGATAGAACCAGAGCCACCAAGCTGGAGCCGACTGACTGAGCCCTGCTTGGTGCACCTGTGAGGGGGCCAGTGACAGCACCGCCAGGCCAGTCTGAAGGGGGGTCACTGATGTAAGGGGGGAGAGAGTACAATAATGTAAGGGGCACTGATATAAAGGGTTTCCCCCTTATATCAGTAACCCCCCCCCTTACCTTAGTGTATTCTTTCTGCGGAATGTGGTCCCCCCCCACGTTCTGAGTTCCTGGGGTCCCCCTTGATGATTGACCACTTTTAACTGGAATTTGCTTATATATATCCCTATGTGATTTCATATCTGTCTTTTTTATATATAATACACTCTTCAAATGTGCTTTAAAATGTATGGTTTTTCCTTTCTTGAACCAGAAAATAATGACGTTATGCTGTTGCGCTGGTATAATAATGCTGTGGGGCTGGTATGAAATTTTTTCCAGGGCTGAATTTTATTCCCAGTCCGGCCCTGCCCTAGTGCTACTAGGTGGATGCGCTAACCACTTAGCCACTGTGCTGCATATATATAATTAGAAAAGTCATCATAATACATTACTTGTGTGCTATGTTGGGATATATCAAATATTACGAGGCAGCAACAGTGCATTTGAATCTGAAGGGTACTTGTGGTAAGGACAAGACAAATTAGGGTTATATGACCACAGAAGGAACGCTGCCTGCTACAGGAGATTTCTCCAATTTAGCAGGAAAATACTTTAGTTTAGTCCAAAAGGTGGAAGACTCTTCCATTTATCAGCTTACACAGTTATTATTTTTATTATTAGTCCACCTTTAAAAATGTTTTCTTACATTTGGAAGATTGTAGTATTAACTGCACTCTAGTCGTTAATTGGTAAGGAAGAAGTCTCTACCATCAATAATATTTTCCTTTCCTTTTTCCAAAAGCAATTGAAAGTCCAACAATTGACAGTTGTCCCTGAAACAAGTATCCACATTGAAACTTTCCCCCTCTATTGGTTTTTCTCACTGTCAAGAGACAATGTTTTACCATAATAAATAGTGAGGGCCAGAACTGGGACAAGGGGTGGGCAGGAGCGGCAGCCACCCTGGGAACAATGATGGGATGGGAGGGGGGGCTCACTGAATGTATCAGACAGGGCCTTGGCTTCATGTCATCTCTTAGCCCCCGTACACACGGTCGGAAATTCCGACCACAAAATCTGTCAGATTTTTTCCAATGGATTTTGTCCGGCACTGGTGTTGCATACACACGGTCGAACAAAGTTGACGGAAAATCCGATCATTCTGAACGTGGTGACATTCGTTGCGTACGACGGAACTACGTAGAGGCTAGTAGCCAATAGCTTTGGTCTCGTAATTTGATCTGAGCATGCGTGGCATTTTGTCCGTTGGAATTCTCTACACACGATTGGAAAAAGTCTGATCGGATTTTGTTGTCGGAAAATTTGAGAGCAGGATCCGACGGAAAAAGTCCGATTGAGCCCACACACGGCCGGATTTTCCGACAACATGGTCTGATCAGACATTTTCCGTCGGAATTTCCGACCGTGTGTATGGGGGCTTAGAGGGGCTTAGAGTTACTGCTGTCACACCTTGCTCTAACATGCCCACTATCTGTTCCATCCACTCACAGCTGACACGGAAAACACACTGTGCATGTGTGACATTGGCCACACATGTGCAGGGCACACTTAATGCCAACCACGGGCAGCTGGAGCAAAGAGGAAGAGAATAAGTGCAGGGTGATACACATTCTAAGCCATGCATTAGCAGTATCCTTGCCCAGGGAGCTGGATAAATTTGTCTTGATACTGGTGAGGGCAGGTCTGCACATCAAGAACACAGACAACAATAAAAATTGACATACATTTCCCTTAGTCCACCTGCAAAGTCCCTAAAATGCCCCTTGAGCCTGCCAAAGAAGTCCTGTCGATGTGGCTACGTGTTATGGGGAGACAACGATGCTGCACTGCCTCTAAATTCAGAACACTCACATTTCACCTACATGTCATGTAGGCTCTTCCTGCAATACCATCAGATGAGAAGATGTCACAGGAGGCATGAATATCTCATTGTCACTGCTGATCAAGAAGACTGCAGCTGATCAGTGAGCACCTAGTCACACCTAGTCCTGCCCACTGTTTCCTTGATTGACAGCACTTCCTTTGCTGATGAAACCCTCCCACTGTGAGCTGCAGTGTCTGAGAGGGGGAACGTGTGAGACAAAAAAGAAGGAGGATTTGGCTCAGTCAGGGGAGGTAGGGGAAGTTTTTTTTTTTAAACTTATTCGAACCGTCATACAACACCCTTTAGATATACTTTAAATAAAGACGTATATTGTAAATCTACTGGTTGCTTGTCCTCTTACATACATATATAACAGGGCCATCCTATTTTCAAATGACATTTTGGTTTGAAGATAATGCATTGTGTGTGAAATAAAACAAAAATACATTTAATAGAAATCAAATATTCTGTCTTCATCAGTAAACTGTTAGAAGAAGAGGACCTTAGCACTCACAGTTCCTGTCCCTAGGGAGCAGTGTTAGGCTGAAAATAGCATGGAAGCAATGGGTCTGTTGAACCAGGAGGGAGAATGCTCTGGGTCACAAGTAAATATTTGGGAGGTTTTCTGGCAGGATTATTAAGTAGCCAGTTTGTAGGGCGGGCGGACCTAAAATCAGGTTTAGTTTGGCCTTTAATAAACCATAATTCTAAAGGCCATTAAATCTAAACAAAAATACTTTTGAAAGTGATTTAAATGTACAGAATATTTGTAGAAGGAATTACATCTGTACAGAGATAGTTCACATATATGTCCTTTTACTGTGAAGGCAGTTGTGCTAGGATAGCTCTAATTATAGGCTTAAATAGGCTTAAGAATGACAGTTGGCAGTATTTGTATCTGAGAATAGGAAGTCAGCTGCATGTTAATAAAATTCCATTGTCAACTGTACTAACTTCATTTTAAATATATTCATTCTTCGGGGTTGAATATCTAAAGTTGTAATATACCCTCAGTGCATAAATGTTCTTTCATTTTAGCTCCATGTCACTAGCTGTAATTATAAAATTATAAAGTTATTTTCTTGCATTTGGGCCAAACATTTATGACCTTCTGTGCTGTCTGTGTGTGTTGTCACATACAGGTGTAGTCCTGGCTAGGAGTGTGAACGTCACGGTGGCTCTAGAAGATATAGCAAGGAAGCATGAATGTGAGGTATGCTTCTTAACTTATATTTACAGCTGAGAGACAGTATGAGTGACAACACAAACAGGTTCACATTGCCATTTTACAATTTATGTAATGGATTTTTATTGATAGTCTGCACTTAAAGTGGGGTTGCACACAAAAAAATAATAAAAAAAATCATTAATGTTCCTAAAATAAAAAAAAAAAAAATTTGGAATTTTTTTTTTAAACTCACCTCTAAATGGCTGTTGCTAGGGGGTCCCTCGTAGTCTGCCTCCTTCAGTGCCTGGACTGGTGACATCACTTCCCCTCGGCACAGGAAGGGCTCAGCTCTGCCCCCTCCCTCCTGTCAATCATCTGGAACATGGGACAGGTCCCAGATGATTGCGCGGCCACTCACGGCTCACAGTTACAATGCCGGTGCCTCCGAACGGAGGGAGGGGATGAGCGGGGCTGCGATCCCCTGCATCGATGGACCCTGGGACAGTTAAGTGTCCAATTATTAAAAGTCAGCAGCTGCAGTATTTGCTTTTTTTTTTTTAAATGGGCACACCACTTTAAGGAAGAATCCTATTATATCCAAAATCTGTTTTGCCTACCTATTTTGGTCTGGTACTCAACCTTCTGGATCAGCATGACAATCAGAAACCAGAATTTCCAAAGGCAGGTGCCAGCAATAGCAACCTACATTTTCCTCTTTGTACCAGTTTTCATTACTATAATGCTGGTAACTGTGCTGATTATAATCACCTTGATGACACCCGGTGTAAGTAACTGGTGAGGTTCATTTCTCATGAGCTTATTTCAGTATAAATTAGCTGTGCACTCTATGCCAGCAATATATTTCAAAAGACATGTAGAATCACCTTAAACATATCAGCACGACCTTGCTGAAATGCCAAGGGCAAGTTTGGTCATTTTTATTGATGTCAGCATTCAGTGGCATTCGCACACACACACAAAAATACTAAAATAAGTAATTGCACAACTATGTTCACAAGACCACAAAGTGATGAGTTTATCACAAAACAATTTTCCATTTTGGAGTTCTTAAACAAAAGCATTTTTTATGGGACAGTTCCTTAGATAAACATTTTAGTTATGTATGCTTGCAGACTGTTATTTTTATTTGTACTGTGAAGTATCTCATGGGGATTTAGTTAAAACAAACTGGATAAGTAAATATCAGATATTTTCTATCTGTCCTTAACAAAGCTGTGTGTATAATTTGTACTGTATGTGTACAGTCAGTTTGTGCTTGATAGACGCTAATTAGGTTTTTTTGTTACCTAGAAAAAAATTACAAAGTACCTTTATCCTTGTATGCAGGTGCAGTTTGTCCTCCCATCTGTAGGTGGCGCTGGGTCACAGCGGCAATACAGAGGGGAAGGAATATAGCTCTTACAATACAATCTATATGCTCGATTTGATGTACATATGTGTGCACCTACTCAAACTCCTCACCAATATACACACATATGCATGTCCTACTAACCCTCATATTAATCTCATAATATACTAGATGGGCATTCCTATACATACAACATATACAGTTGTGCTCATAAGTTTACAGTGGTGTGAAAAAAGTGTTTGCCCCCTTCCTCATTTCCTGTTCCTTTGCATGTTTGTCACACTTAAGTGTTTCGGAACATCAAACCAATTTAAACAATAGTCAAGGACAACACAAGTAAACACAAAATGCAATTTGTAAATGAAGGTGTTTATTATTAAAGGTGAAAAAAAATCCAAACCATCATGGCCCTGTGTGAAAAAGTGATTGCCCCCTAAACCTAATAACTGGTTGGGCCACCCTTAGCAGCAACAACTGCAACCAAGCGTTTGCGATAACGTGCAATGAGGCTTTTACAGCGTCCTGGAGGAATTTTGGCCCACTCATCTTTGCAGAATTGTCCTAATTCAGTTACATTAGAGGGTTTTCGAGCATGAACAGCCTTTTTAAGGTCATACCACAACATCTCAATAGGATTCAGGTCAGGACTTTGGCTAGGCCACTCCAAAGTCTTCATTTTGTTTTTCTTCAGCCATTCGGTGGTGGACTTGCTGGTGTGTTTAGGATCATTGTCCTGCTGCAGAACCCAAGTTCGTTTCAGCTTGAGTACACGAACAGATGGTCGGACATTCTCCTTTAGGATCTCTTGGTAGACAGCAGAATTTATAGTTCCTTTTATCACAGCAAGTCTTCCAGGTCCTGAAGCAGCAAAACAGCCCCAGACCATCACACTACCACCACCATATTTTACTGTTGGTATAATGTTCTTTTTCTGAAATGCAGTGTTCCTTCTACGCCAGATATACTTGGACACACACCTTCCAAAGAGTTCCACTTTTGTCTCATCGGTCCACAGAATGTTGTCCCAAAAGTCTTGGGGATCATCAAGATGTGTTGTGGAGAAATTGAGACGAGCTTTGATGTTCTTTTTGCTCAGCAGTGGTTTTCTCCTTGGAACTCTGCCATGCAGGCCATTTTTTGCCCAGTCTTTTCCTGATGGTGGAGGTATGAACGCTGACCTTAACTGAGGCAAGTGAGGCCTGCAGTTCCTTGGACGTTGTTGTGGGGTCTTTTGTGACCTCTTGGATGAGTCGTCGCTGCGCTCTTGGGGTAATTTTGGGCGGCCGGCCACTCCTGGGAAGGTTCACCACTGTTCCATGTCTTCGCCATTTGTGGATAATGGCTCTCACTGTGGTTCGCTGGATTCCCAAAGCTTTGGAAATGGCTTTATAACCCTTTCCAGACTGATAGATCTCAATTACTTTCTTTCTCAATTGTTCCTGAATTTCTTTGGGTCTCGGCATGATGTGTAGCTTTTAAGGATCTTCTGGTGGACCTTACTGTGTCAAGCAGCTCCTATTTAAGTGATGCCTTGATTGTGAACAGGTGTGGCAATAATCAGGCCTGGGTGTGGCTAGAGAAATTGAACTCAGGTGTAGACAACCACAGTTATAGTATGTTTTAACAAGGGGGGCAATCACTTTTTCACACAGGGCCATGATGGTTTGGATTTTTTTTCACCTTTAATAATAAACACCTTCATTTACAAATTGCATTTTGTGTTTACTTGTGTTGTCCTTGACTATTGTTTAAATTGGTTTGATGTTCCGAAACACTTAAGTGTGACAAACATGCAAAGGAACAGGAAATGAGGAAGGGGGCAAACACTTTTTCACACCACTGTACATACCCTGGCAGAATTTATGATTTCTTGGCCATTTATCAGAGAATATGAATTGTGACGGACCTCGTACTCAAGATGTCCGCCGTAAATGCTTCCTCTGTCCGGTACCACACAATCCAAGACCCCTTAGCTCACCCAGTCACCAGACAACACCAGTGTAGGCTACATCAGGAATTACTCTTTATTTGAAATGTCACACATATATACAGCCAGATGACTAAAGCTTAACCTAATTAGCATGAGCTAATTATCTTAATCAACACTGGACTCCTTCATTCAATTGCAGGGTTAATTAGCACATACAACAATAGGTGAAATACTCTTACAAGCCAGACTATATGCATTAACACAACAGACAGGTGGCTGGAGTTCATGACATTAGCGTCTCTTGCTAATATGCCAAATACACATACAGATTCTATGTGTATTGGGGGGCCAGCATGGACCTGAATCCAGGTACCACCAGCTAAGGGGTCCCAGGCTTGCAGCTCAAAGGGCACTGTTCCCCCAAATGCCAGGGCCCATAATCGCAAGGTAATAGGCTCGCCTCCAGTCCCCTCCAACAGCCTGTGTCCCGGCTAGGTCTGTCACATTTCTCCCCTTTCGGCAGGAGACTAACACAGGAGGAGACCCCAGACGGGTTGACTCCGAAGTTAGTCAGTGGTTCCAGTCCTCTAATGCCTGTACCCACACAGTACCCCAAACAAATTGTTCCAAACAGAGCACGACTCACCCAGCCAACTTCTGCCTCTCTCATAGAACATATCCGCCGCTGGGGAGAGGCCTGGACTGGCCCTTCTCCCTGGAGTCTTTTCAGCCGCTGGAGAGAAGACAGGGTGACTGGGCTCACTCCATCATGCTGTTGGGGATCTGGGCCGACAGCCCAGCATCCCTGGGGTATACAGGTGGGGACTGCAGTCCCATCCCCCTTTACAGGAAATCTGCCCTCTGTTAGTTGTGGGCAGAGGCCAGCAGCACTTTGTTCCGTTGCCAGCAGTTCAGCTGGGTGTAGGAGCTTCCCTACATCATCTCCTCCAGCTAACTGTTGGGGAGAGAGGCCAACTGCCCCAGCTTCCTGGAACTCCGCAGCTGTTGCTGGTGCTGGACAGAGGTGGGTAGCACTCTGCCCTGTTGCCAGCACTTCTTCTGGGGACTCCACATCCTCCGCTCTGGTTAACCGTTGAGGCAGGAGGCTGGCTTCCTCCACTCCCAAATTGTGTAGCTGCCATTGGGAAGGGGAGACGGCTGCTTCCTTTTCCATTCCCTCATCTGGCTGCTGGGATGACATGTCTGTGGTATTGTCTCCCAGGTGCACGGATCTTTGCTGGGGAGGAAAGACCGCTTTATCCCCCCTGGCCGACTGTTGAGGAGGGACAACAAACACCTCCTCTCCCTTCTCCCCCTGTATCTGCTGCTGGGAAGTGATCGCCACCTTCTCACCCTGAGCCTCCAAAACTGACACAGGTGTGGGGCAGAGGTCTTGGACCCTCTGTCCGGTGACCAGCGCTTCAGCTGGGGAAGTTCCTTGTAACTCCCCAGATACTGCTGTTGATGCTGGGCAGAAGTTAGCAGAGCTCTGCCCTGTTGTCAGCACTTCAGCTTTGGGGATGGCAATCTCCAGATTTTCCACTGCCGATTCTCTGGCATGCTGCTGGCCAGGCATATTCCTCCATCCAACCTCGTTTTGTGCAGTAACAGGTTTGTCAAGGTCAGTCAGCACTTGCTGCATCCGCCATAAGACCTCCGCGTCCATAGCTGCGGGGGCAGGTGGGCAAAGCACTCTGTTACTATGCCACATTGCTGACTCTTCAGCCAGGATTTCAGAGCTGTCTGCTGGTATTTCCTGATAGTCCCAGGCAAAGGGAGCCCCACCCTGCTGCTGAGCAGTGTCTAGCAGCTGTATGTAGGCGATCTCCAGCTCCCATTCCTGAGCGGCCAGGAACTCCAAATCTTCCTGTGCCCAGAGCACTTCCGAGACGTTCAATCTTTGCTCTCTGTGCTCCATTATTTCCTCCAAACGCCACTCCAGATTACTCCCAAAGTCGGGGTCCTCGGACAGCCTCCAGTACAACAATCCCAGGCCATTATAATCAAAGCCTTCCGTGGGCCTGTCATCCGCTGTCCACGGGCACACTTGTGCTACATACCACCGGAGGGCTCTGTAGCTCTCGTCCAAACGCATTTCTGCCCGGATCAGCCTGCTTAACTCAGCTGTCCACTCCTGCTTCGGTTGTTCCCCCAATAACAGCAATCGTACTTCATACTGCGACCAGTACCTTACATGGATGGAGGGGAGAACTTTTCCCTGGTGTCGCTGCTCACAGGCTAGCACTTCTTTCCAGAGTTGTAGGCGAACAGAATCATACCATCCCAGCAGGACCTGCACCGATACTGATCCTCTGTGCTGTATCCGCATCTCTCGCAACCTCCTTCCGAATTCCTCTTCCATGATGACGTATTTGTACCTCTGCTATGCGGGCCTTGGATCCAGGTGATGGTTTGGATGTGTTCACGACAAGGAAGCACGATCCCACCGCTGCCAGCCAATTGTGACGGACCTCGTACTCAAGATGTCCACCGTAAATGCTTCCTCTGTCCGGTACCACACAATCCAAGACCCCTTAGCTCACCCAGTCACCAGACAACACCAGTGTAGGCTACATCAGGAATTACTCTTTATTTGAAATGTCACACATATATACAGCCAGATGACTAAAGCTTAACCTAATTAGCATGAGCTAATTATCTTAATCAACACTGGACTCCTTCATTCAATTGCAGGGTTAATTAGCACATACAACAATAGGTGAAATACTCTTACAAGCCAGACTATATGCATTAACACAACAGACAGGTGGCTGGAGTTCATGAGTCATGACATTAGCGTCTCTTGCTAATATGCCAAATACACATACAGATTCTATGTGTATTGGGGGGCCAGCATGGACCTGAATCCAGGTACCACCAGCTCAGGGGTCCCAGGCTTGCAGCTCAAAGGGCACTGTTCCCCCAAATGCCAGGGCCCATAATCGCAAGGTAATAGGCTCGCCTCCAGTCCCCTCCAACAGCCTGTGTCCCGGCTAGGTCTGTCACATGAATGATAACACAAAAACGTTTCTTTCACTCATGGTTAGTGTTTGGCTGAAGCCATTTATCCTCAATCAACTCTTTTTAAATCATAATGACAACAGAAACAACACAAATGAGCCTGAGCAAAAGTTTACATACCCAAGTTCTTAATACCATGTATTGCTCCTTTAACATCAATGACAGTCTTTTGTGGTATTTGTGGATGAGGCTCTTTATCTTCTCAGATTGAGATCTCCCCAGAGTGGCTCAATGATATTGAGGTCAGGTGACTGAGAAGGCCACTCCAGAACCTTCACTTTATTCTGCTGTAGCCAATGACAGGTCGACTTGGCCTTGTGTTTTGGATCATTGTCATGTTGCAATGTCCAAGTACGTCCCATGCACAGCTTCTTGGCTGATGAATGCAAATGTTCCTCCAGTATTTTCTGATAACATAGTGTATTCACCTTGCCATCAATTTTGACCAAATTTCCTGTGCCCTTGTAGCTCACAGATCCCCAAAACATCAGCAACCCACCTCTGTACCTTTCATCATATGCCTTGTTGACTCCTCTTCAAATGTAGCGTTTATGGTTGTAACCAAAAAGCTAAATTTTGGTCTCATCAATCCAAATGACTTTGTGCCAGAAGGTTTGAGGCTTGTCTCTGTGCTGTTTGGCGTATTGTAAGCAGGATACTTTGTGGCATTTGCGTAGTAATGGCTTTCTTCTGGCGACTCGACATGCAGCCAGTGCTGTATCTTGGTGTAGGCCGACAAGGGCCAGGCCTAGGGTGGCACTTTGTGGGGAGGCGCCCCCCGTGCACCAAAACTCCCCCCGACCCACCCTGCTGAGTCCCACTCCCGTGGCCGCCTCCTGCACAGATACAGCCTCCCGTGGCGGGCTTTCTGTAGAACAAATTGTATTTACACAGCAAATTATGCCACCAACAAAAATGCACTGAATGTGCTGGGACCATTGAGGAACCTGCAGGATTGCACTGACAGGCTTGGTGGCTTTGCAGAACAAATTGGTATCAATGGCAGTGTGTTGGAAATCATGTGCAACCCTAGGACAGGGTCTGTGTTTGCTATGTGGAATGCCCAGTAATACCCTAGGGACTAAGCAGCTCATTTCTGTTTTCTTAAAGAGGAAGTATACCCTGATGGGTTTTACTTCCTCTTTGTTTCCCTGCAAAGGTAAAGCATAATGGGCTACTATGCATTGCATAGTAGCCCATTATGTGTCACTTACCTGACACAGGAGCCTGTGATGTCACCGATGTCCCCTCTTCCACGAAGCCTCCATCTTCCTTGTGGGTATCGCAGAAGAAAGTGACCTTTTGTGGTAATGCACTTGTTTTTACGTGTTCATTTTCCCTTATGTTATGACACACTTCCTTTTGTATCTAATGCTCCACCCTTCTTCCTGTGTTTGTACTTCCTGTGTCATGGATGCAGCTACAAGCCACATGTAGCAGGGCACATGTATTCTGCATTGTAAGCTACAGACAATATCATCTTTTGACCGCATAAATACTACAACTTATTCATCTGTTTGTATCATGTCATCTGCTGTAATCTGATATTCGGAATAAAAGCATCTTGTGGATGGAATCGGTATTTGGTGAGTTCAAACTATCTGATGAGGATTGTCTAATAATTACTACTACATGAACATTAGTTTAGCAGCAAAGAGGGAGCCTTGTGAAAATGCTTTAATAACTTTTTATTCTTAAGATATTTTATGATGAAATCTTTTTGATTTTAAAACACATTGTAATGTTCTTGTCGATACCAGGAAAGTCCATTTGCCCCAAATTCTCTCTCTGTTAATAGTTCTGTTAGGATGTAGGTGCCAGAGTATAACATACTTAAATCCTAGCACTTCCTCCCTTTTTTTGTAAACCTACAGCAGAAGCATTACATGCTGGAAAATATATTGATTCCTATAGTTTGCTTTTCTTCACTCTTTAATAGTGATAAACAGGCAAAAGTAAATAGAAAAAAAAATATCTTCAACTGTTAGAACATTCAAGTACCGATAGTGGTGTAGAGAAAAGTGAGTTATCATCAAAGGGAATCTGACCAGGAACTCCTGAACCAACTTAACTTGAAGAATCAACAGGACTGCCCTGAAAATGTATTTTATAAAAAAGGAGGTCGGAGGTATTTCTCCTACTGACAGATTCTATTTAAGTTTGCAGTAAACTTTAGATGGCATCTGAGCTGCAGAAGCCTCCAGAACACTTAAGAATGTCAAGTTTTCCAACAAACTCAAATGACAATCATGAGACCCAAAAAAAAGAGGAAGAAATAGAATAAGTATTATTTATTTATAATGAAATCAATAGCAATCCCTAACAGTACAAGAAAGTTACAATCTCAAAGATACCCGTTTTGTTCAAAATTCAAAACTGATCATCTTAAAAACACAAGCAGCAAAAATTGAAAGCAAAATATAAGTTCCTGCATTTGAGTATAATAGTAATTCAGGGATATTGGGGTATATTCAATAAAAATGTGATGGGCAATTTACCCACAATTTACTTAAAATTATTTGGGCAACATTCATCCTATGTATCAAGCCAAATTAATGAATATTTGATCAACATTCATTCAACCTTTGCCTGGTTGAGCTGTTAAATTATTGTATTATTAGAAGAAAATGCAATGATTGTCTATGGAGAAAGCAATACAGGTTCGGAAAAAAACGAAATATATAAACTGTGTGCCCCCTCCCAGGAGTTAACCATCCTAGCATACTAGCCATTTGCGGGGGCCCCATAGCAAAGGGACAGCAAAATATTACTATAGGTATGAGGGAATCTGCAAGAATTTGCTTTGTAGGGGGCTGAGGCTCGTCAAATACTGTTCATTTTTGAAATGTGTACTAAATAGCTAATCATTAACCACTTGCCTACTGGGTACTTTTACCCCTTCCTGCCTAGCCCAATTTTCAGCTTTCAGTGCTGTCACATTTTGAATGACAAATAGGCAACACTGAACAAATAAATTTTTTTCACACATATAGAGCTTCCTTTTGGTGGTATTTTTATCACTGCTGGGTTTTTATTTTTTGGGGAAAAAAACGAAAAAAGACAGAGAATTTTGGGTAAAAAAAGTTTTGGACATTTTGTAAATAAGTAATTTTTCTCCTTCACTGATGGGCACTGATGAGGCAGCACTTATGGGCACTGATCAGGTGGCACTGAAGTGCACTGATCAGGTGGCACTGATGAGGAAGCACTAATATTCCACACTGATGGGCACTGATAGGTGGCACTGATATGAGCAGTGTCGTAACTAGAACGCTCATGGCCCCGATGCAAGAAACCATGGATGCCTCCCCGACCTCCGGACAAAGCTCTTTTCTCCGAGCCAGATGGCAGAACACCAGGGCCCGGTCACAAGTGGGTGGCTGCATATAAAGGAACTGATTTCTCCATTTCCCCCCGCTTCTCCTCCTCTCCCACCCACAGGCATTCAGTGGCTGTAGGAGGAAAATGGAGAGATGGGTTCCTCTGTCGGTGTTTCACAATCTTTTTTCCAGTCAGGGCACCCTTGAAGTATACCCCTAGGTGAAAGGGGCTGCACTGCAACCCCTCTGCAACTGTGTGCATTGCATGCAGTTGCAGCCTAGTAATGATGCATTTAAGGGGTTAAAACAGGTGGTCAGTAGGCAACATATTGCCTCTCTACTGGCTGTCAAATGCATCTGAAAAGCGATCTGAGCATGGATCGCTTTTCGGAGGAACAACATTTTACATAAAATGTGCATACATACATGTAAACACACATATATAAACACACACATATACTATATATACAGGGCTCGATAAACCTCTCGCTTGTGCTGCAGTGTAAACCCAGTGTTACTCTATTTCTGGCCAGCCCAGAACCCTGATGTAACAGCGTTACATTGGCGTTATTGACTGGGTGCTCCGTTGCGGGTTAGGGGGCGAAAATTACTGGCCTTACCCCCGGCGCTGACAATCCATACTACACAAAAAAAAAAAACTGGCTCCTAACTTTTTTAACTGGCTCCTAGATTCAAAGCAAATTTGTCAAGCACTGAGATTATATATATATATATATATATATAAATGCACATATGCACGCACAAACCAGTGGCAGCTGGTGCTAAAAAATTTTAGGGGGGCGCAAGCAAACTGAAAAATTCTGAAAAAAAAAACATAAATTGCAGCCACTGTGCCTATCAAATGCTGCCACTGTGCTATCAAATGCCTCCACTGTGCTATCAAATGTCGCCACTGTGCTATCAAATGCCGCCACTGTGCTATCAAATGCCGCCACTGTGCCCATCAAGCTCTGCCACTGTGCCATCAAATGCCGCCACTGTGCTATCAAATGCCACCACTGTGCCCATCAAATGCTGCCACTGTCTGCCCGGAACTTACCCTGTCTTGGTGGGGCAGCGGGTGACGGCCACGAGTGGGGTCCTCCTTGCGTCTCCTGCCACCCTCATCTCCTGTCCTCGCCTCCTGATAGGTGCAGCTATTGGACACCTATCATTTCAGCCAATCAGGTGACGGGTAACAGACCCGCACACCTGATTGGTGGAGATGCGGTTCAGTGTTTCTAACACACCTGGGTGGACTGTGAGTGTCAAGCATGGCACTCGCAGTTCACCTATTATGAAGCATATTAGAGCCTATGGTTCTAATCAGGTGCTTCAAAAACACCCCCTGCCACTGTAATTCAGGCGCCCAGCGCCCCAAAAGGGACTGGACACCTAAATATGGGGGTGGCAGCAGGGGCCATAGATAGAATCATGCTATGCATGAATCTATCCATTTGTCATAGAGGGAGTGGCTGGCGAGAGGGGGGGGGCACCTGTGCGCCCTTTTGGACGCACCGCCACTGATAAACACATGCACATTCACATACATACATACATGCACTCTCACATACATGCACACACACATACATATATGCACGCACACACACACGTGCATGCACACACACACACAGACAGACATACATGCATCATGCACACACACAGACATACATGCGTGCGCACACACAAACACACATGCATCATGCACACACACACACATACATGCATCATGCATTGCACACACATGCATGCACAGACACACACATACATCATGCACACACACACACACACAGACATACATGCGCGCGCACACACACACACACACATGCATCATGAACACACACACATGCATCATGCACACACACACACACATGCATCATGCGCACACACACAGATACATGCATCATGCGCACACACACACACACATGCATCATGCACACACACACACACATGCATCATGCGCACACACACACATACATGCATCATGCGCACACACACACACATGCATCATGCGCACACACACACACATACATGCATCATCCACACACACACACATACATGCATCATGCGCACACACACACACATACATGCATCATGCGCACACACACACACATACATGCATCATGCGCACACACACACATGCATCATGCGCACACACATACATGCATCATGCATTGCACATACATCATGCACACACACACATGTATGATGCACACACATACAGTAGATAAATCTTAGATATAAAAAAAAAAATGTCAGTCCTCTTACCTTGTCTCTTCCTGCCGGGTACTGCACTGTAGGGGGAGACAAAGAGCACAGCACACACTGTGCTTTCACTTTAGCCTAATGTGAGGAGCTCCCTGCACACAGCGCCGATTACAGTTTAGAATCGGCGATCGGGGAGCTCCTCTCAGCCGCCCCTTCTAGCGAAGAGTACAGGGGGCCCCCAGGGCCCCCTGCAGCAACGGGCCCGGTCGCCATGGCGATCGCAGCGACCCCTATAATTCCGCCACTGGATATGAGCACTCATGGGCACTGAAAGGCATCACTGACTGGCATCTGATTGGTGTCACTGGTGGGCACTGATTGGTGTCTCTTTACTGAGATCGGGGTCACGCTGTTTTTTAGGAACATGGCGCAGCCATGATCTGCACACTGTGTGCCCCCACGGGCACGCAAGAGCGGTGGTTCTGGGGCGACGTCATATAATGTTGTCCCAGAACAAGAACAAGAGTGCATTCCGCCCGCTGTCATTTTACTATACGGCGGACGGGAAGTGGTTAAAGTCTATAGAGGGTGAATCTTGATAATAAATTCTTTCCATTTTCAAGGGTAATAAGCAATCTAATGTCAAAAAAGGCATGGGTAGTTTGGCACTGCAGTGGGAGGTATTTAACAAAGGAAAACATTTTTAAAAACTACTGTACACCAGGAGAGGATACTTCTAATGAAGGGCAACATTCACAAAAGCACAAATCCCTTAACCACTTCCCGACCGGCGCACAATGATGTACGATGGCAGAATGGCACAGACAAGCAAAAGGGTGTACAGGTACGTCCCTCTAAGATTTCCGCCATGCCATCGCGTGTGCACTGCCGGCAGCGCGTGCGCATGCCGGTCAGGACTCCCGTGAGTCCGGTCGTGGGACCCGATCGCCGCGGGGATACCCGCGATCGTCTCACGGGAAGGCTGAACAGGGGAAGGCTGAACAGGGAGATGCGGAAGTAAACAGCATCTCCCCGTTTTGCCTAGCAACAAGTGACACTGATCTCTGCTCCCTATGATTGGAGCAGAGATCAGTGTTCACTAAAACACAGCCACGCCCCCCACATTTAGTAACACGCCCCTAGGAACACTTAACCCCTACACTGCCACCCTCTGGTTAACCCCTTCACTGCCAGTGTCCTTTACACAGGAATCAGTTCATTTAAATGCACTGATTGCTGTATAAATGACAATGGTCCAAAAAATGTGCCATAAAAATGTCCGATGTGTCCGCCATAATGTCGCAGTCACAATAAAAATCTCTGATCGCCTCCATTACTAGTAAAAAAAAAATATTAATAAAAATGCTAAAAAAATATCCCATATGTTGTAAACGCTACAACTTTTGCGCAAACCAATTAGTAATCGCTTATTGCTAATTTTTTTACCAAAAATATGTAGAAGAATACGTATCAGCCAAAATTGAAAAAAATATATATTTTTTATATATTTTGAGGGGATATTTATTATAGCAAAAAGTAAAAAATAATGTGTTTTTTTCAAAATTTTCGTTTTTTTTTTGTTTATAGCGCAAAAAATAAAAACCTCAGGGGCAATCAAATACCACCAAAAGAAAGCTCTATTTGTGGGAAAAAAAAGGACATCAATTTTGTTTGGGAGCCACGCCGCACAACCGTGCAATTGTCAGTTAAAGTGACGCAGTGCCGAATCGCAAAAAGTGGTCTGGTCTTAAGCCAGCAAAATGGCCCGGTCTGAAAGTGGTTAAATAACATGATTGGGAGATGCCTTTAAGCTGTATGTGGTGCTACAAAACATTACAATCTTCCAAGACAGCATCAGCAACACCTTATTATGACATCATATATTTTAGATGTGTAATTGATATCTTAACTTTTACATTTAGCTTCATGTAAATACAGAAGCAGGACACTAATCTGATGCATTTCAATGTGAAAAAAAGGCTTTTTTGGTAGTTATGATTGTGGTATCTGATTTTTTTTATCAAGCAGTAAAAGGGCCTGAATTTAAAAGGGTGGAAGTAGCAGCCACAACAGATCTAAAAGCTATAAGAAAAATAAAGCTAAAACTGTCAACATTGTACAAATTGCCAGTGGCAGTTCAATAGCATACTTTGTCAACTTCTTTTTTTGCAGCACCCCACTACATTGTCTTAAAAGGTTAATGAAATGTCAAAAGAGAGTACACAAAAACACAATATAAAACCACAACCTCACATTCCCTGAACCTTCTCCCTTTTCCCTTTCCCTATTTTTTCTGAAAATATAGACCTCAAATCAGGGGCGTAACTAGAAATCACAGGGCCCCAGAGCAAAATGTTGTATGGGCCCCCCCCCCCCACAAAAAAATGGCGGGGCTTAAATTAAATAGTGGGCATGGTTTAAAGGGCGTGGCTCAAAGGGTGTGTGGTTCGAGTCTGAGAAGAAAGAAAGAGCCCAGATCCTACACCACAATAGCAATATATGTATTCCAGAAAGTTTAATCAACAGATAAAGATACTCCAAACACCTGGTGTTAGCGCTTCAATAATCCTCACCTGTGCCCAATGCAGCGTGGTCTGCCTGTGCCCAACACTGCCTCACTTGTGCCCAATGCAGCGTGACCTGTGCTCAATGCAGCCTCACCTGTGCCCAATGCAGCCTCACCTGTGCCCAATGCAGCGTGACCCGTGCCCAATGCAGCCTCACCCGTGCCCAGTGCAGCCTCACCCGTGCCCAATGCAGCCTCACCTGTGCCCAATACAGCATGACCCGTGCCCAATACAGCGTGACCCGTGCCCAATGCAGCCTCACCCATGCCCAATGCAGCCTCACCTGTGCCCAATACAGCCTCACCCATGCACAATGCAGCATAACCCGTGCACAATGCAGCCTCACCTGTGCAGTGGAAGAAGCGAGCCAGTGGCGGAACTACTGGGGAGGATGAGGAATGCATACTGCAGCAGCCCTCAAATGGCTATTGGCGAGCGTGGGGCTGTCTCAGAGTGGGGGGGCAAGCACCGCCCACACCGTCCCCCAGCCAGGGGAAGTGAGGAGAGGAAGGGGCGCGCTGTCCATACAAGCAGAGAGCTGTAATAGCTTTCATTTGAATGTCCCGTGTGTGTTCCTGGGGCTCAACGTCACATAGCCCCACTTCTTGGCCCGGCACCTTTGATGACGTCACATGTCCCGCATTGGACCGGCGTTCTGTCTATCAAAAGCGCCGGGCCAAGAGGTGGGGCTATGTGACATGAGCCCTGGGAACACACACAGGACATTCAAATGAAAGCTATTACAGCTCTCTGCTTGTACGGACAGCTCGCCTCTTCCTCTCCTCACTTCCCCTGGCTGGGGGACCGTGCGGGTGGTGCTTGCCCCCTGGCAGTATGCATTCCCCCTCCCCACAGGTCCCTCTCGGCTGCAGGCCCCATAGCAGCCGCGTGTGTTGCTATGGCGGTAGTTCCGCCACTGCCTCATGTATATGTTTGGTAGAATAAGGACAGTACCTGAGCAATTGAATAAACAATAAATAGAAAGAGACAAGGCAGGTTTTATCTGCAATAAAAATAGAGACAATAGCCCAAACAATTGTTCAGTGGCTGGACAAAATGTAAGCAGCTTGACTAACCACTATCTAAGAAAGAGAGATGAGGCAGATTTTGTCTTAAAAAAAAAAAAAATAATTGAGTATATTATTTAAAAGACAAGAGAGAGAGAGAAATTTGGCAGTTTTATCTTGAGATAATAATTAATTTGTATTATTTGAGAAACAATAGCCACATATATTGTACAGTGGCTAGAAAGTCTTGTATTTAAGCAGCTTGGTAAGGCCACAATGTAAGAGGGAGAGATGAGGTAGGTTTTATATTGAAATAAAAGTTAGAGTGTATTATTTGAATAGATAAAAGATGTACAGTGACTGGACAGTATGTAAGCAGCTTGGTTAGGCTGCAATATAAGAGGGAGAAAATTAGGCAAGTGTTATCTTGCCATTAAAATGAGAGTGTATTATCTGGGAGACAAAAGACACAAATATTGTTCAGTGGCAGGTCAGTGATCGAGCACAAATTGAATAAAACCTTAGAGAGGGGACCAGTCTTGGCTGCAGTCTGCTATGTCTGTATTTGATAAAGTTGTATGTGATCGGTCATTGTGCGACTTCCTGCTTTCTTTTTTTTTAACAAAATGTGAACTTTATTCAAATTAAGTACATACAGGTCAGCTTACAGTGCATATTATATAGGGTGAATTGTCAATACACATAATTCCACAGTACATACAGTGGCAAGTAACATTCGTAGTCAATTGGTATATGTTAGACTAATATTCTTATATCCTGAACAATCATTGTAAATGGGGGGAAGAAGAAGGGGAGGGAGCAGCTGAGGGATAGATTGAGGTAAAGTCAGGCAAGGGAGAGGGAGTTAAGTAAGAAGGGAGAAAAGAGAGGGGTAAAAAGGGGGGGCAGGGGAGGGATAGAGGAGGGGAGAAGAGAAAGAGGGGGCGGGGGGAGGGGGGAAGGGTGGGAAGAGAAAACACAGGGCAGAGTAGCACACTCCGCCATTTCGGGATTCCAGATCCCCGGCACTGGATCATGCATCTGCATCTGGATCAGGAGGAGATAAGTTCACTGGCAAGGATCCCCAAGAGTCTATCCAAGATGACCAGATCTTATCAAATTTGTGCGGGCAATTCCTATTGACATACGTTATTTTGTACAGTGGTAAAACCGTGTTCAAAGTATTTCTCCATGTGGTGATGGTGGGTGGGAGCTCGGCCCTCCATTTCAATAGAATCTCTCTCCGAGCATAGTATGTAGCAAATGACAACAGCTTCTTATATTTCCCCACTGTGGGATCGCCTATCACATTCAAAAGCAAAATTTCTGGCTTCAGTGGGAGGGAAGTCTCCGCCGTTTGATTAATATCAGCCAAGACCTGTTCCCAGAATCCCTGCAGTGCCGGTCACGACCAGGTCATATGTAAAAAGAAGGCCCCCCCCCCACACCTAGCACAGTTGGGGGACCTGTTCCTATAGATGACTGCCAGTCTCTGAGGTGTATAATAGGCTCGATGCAAGAATTTCAGCTGTATGAAACGATCCCTAGCAGAGATCAGAGTTGAAAAATTTCTGGCTTCAGTGGGAGGGAAGTCTCCGCCGTTTGATTTATATCAGCCAAGACCTGTTCCCAGAATCCCTGCAGTGCCAATCACGACCAGGTCAGATGTAAAAAGGAGGCTTCCCCCCCCCACATCTAGCACAGTTGCGGGACCTGTCCCTATAGATGACTGCCAGTCTCTGAGGTGTATAATAGGCTCGGTGCAAGAATTTCAGCTGTATGAAACGATCCCTAGCAGAGATCAGAGTTGAAACATATGAGGAGACACAGGGCTCCCAGTCTTTCTCCTCAAGGGAAGGTATGTCCTCCTTCCATTTAGTATACACTTTAGACAGTGAGGTGGGTAGGGAGGCTGTCAAATGGAAATAGAGTGTTGACAGGGGAGCCAGCAGGACCCTAGAGGTAAGCAGTCTTTCAACCGGATCTGACTCAAGGATGACCCCCTCAGGAAATTGATGCTGAAAGTCATGTCTCACCTGCAGGAACCGGAAGAGCATCCAATTTGGTAGGTTGTACTTCGTTTTCAGTTCTGGGAATGTACTCAGTCTGCCCCCTGTCATCAAGTGTTTTAAACTCATAATTACCCTATTGGCCCATATTTGCGGATCCGGGATACTACGAAAATGGGAGAGGTTAGGGTTGCCCCATAAGGGCATATGAGGGGAGACAGTTCGGTGCACTGTCCTAGCCCGACTCCAGACCATAATAGTTGTGCGTATCAGGGTAGTTAAGTTGGGATGGGCTCTAACACCTCGGAACACTAAGTTGCTAAGCGATGCATATGACCCTAGAATTGCCGCCTCCAGAGTCACCGATGGGTTATCTTTCGGCTGCGAGAACCACCACCGGGCAGTCACCAGTATTGCCGGCCAATAATAGTATTGAAAGTTAAGAAGGTCAAGCCCCCCTTGTCCCACAGGAAGTTGCAGAGTAGACAGCGCGAGCCTAGGCACCTTGCCCAGCCATACAAAGGTGGAGACTATAGACTTTATTCTGTGAAAGTAGGTCATTGGGATCACTATTGGGCTGTTTCTGAATAAGTAGAGAAACTTCGGCAGAACATTTTTTTTAATAAGGTTTACTCTGCCCACTGGTGTTAGGGGGAGCATCCTCCAGTCAGTGCATTTCTTCGAGAAGTAGGGGTTTCCATATACCTAGCTACTGGCCCACCTATATTTATTTTCCAAGTATTTGAAATTATCTACCCATACTAGTGGGCTCTGCATAGGAGTTCTAGGTCTATTCGGGTTCAGTGGGTAGATCAGTGATTTATCCCAATTGACCTTGACGCCAGAGTACGTTCCAAATTCATCAACTAATTGTAGGGCAGCTGGGAGTGAGGAGGAGACATCATTCAGATATAGGATAATATCGTCTGCATACAGGGATATTTTCTCCTCCACCACTCCCACCTGTATTCCTCGTACTGTAGGCGTAGCACGAATTTCCGAGGCCAAGGGCTCCCCTGCCAGTGTGAAAAGTCCCGGTGAAAGCGGGCACCCCTGTCGGGTACCCCTCCCCAGTGGGAAGGCCTGTGAGAGGGAATTATTGGTCCTTATATTGGCACTAGGGGAGGCATACATCATGCGCAACCACTGTATAAACACCGGTCTGAATCCAAATTTCCGGAGGACAGCCCAGAGGTACCCCCCACTCAACCGAATCGAAGGCTTTCTCTGCATCCAAGGACACCACCACCCCTAGGCTGTCCTCCATATGTGTCATCAGTCTGCATATATTAATATCTGTCCCTCTGCCCGGCATGAACCCAGACTGGTCCGGGTGGATAAGAGCTGTAATCACTGTGTTCAGACGACCCGCCAGTACCTTAGCCAGTATTTTTAAATCCACATTCAGGAGTGATACGGGTCTGTATGAGGAACACAGTTCAGGATTCTTGCCAGGCTTAGGGAGGACCACAATCACTGCTTCAAACATGGACGTGGGCAGACTCCCACGTTCAAGTGCCTTCACCAAAACCTCTCTATATATGGGGAGGAAATCTTCTGCATATTGTTTGTAGAACTCCGCCGGGAACCCATCTGGGCCCGGCGTTTTCCCACTCTGCAGCGACTTAACCACCGCTTGGATCTCTGTTAGGGTCAGGGGACTGTCCAACTGTTCCCTAACAGAATCAGTGAGACATGGCAGACCTACCTGGTCCAGATATGCGCACAGTTCTTGTTCAGTATGGTGGGCTCTAGAACTATAGAGATCCTGGTAATAGGACACAAACCAGGCATTTATTTGAGATGAATCCGTGAGTATTTCCCCGCTGGGGGACAAGATCCTTGATATGGACGCTGGGGAGGAGTGCTCCCGGGACAACCATGCCAACAATCTGCTGCTTCACTCGCCTTGTTAAAAAATCCTCTGGCTTTGGTGTAACAGACGCACTTTAGTCGCGGAGGCTCGAAGAAGATTTACATCTCTCAGGGCTTCCCTGTATTGTGAGTATACCTGTGGGGAACGGTCCCTGACGTACATAGACTCTAGGGCTTATGCCCTAGCTTCCGCACTCTGCAACTCCCTTTGTGCCTCCTTGCGAATTCTCCCAATGTGGACCTGAAAGTGCCCCCTCATGCAAACTTTAAAGGCATCCCAGGAATCCGGGAGAGGAATATTCCTATCTCTCCTGTTCCAGAAAGCATACATATCAGCCTTACCCGGGAGTTCAATCTTTGAGTCAGAGAGCCAGAATCTAGAGAGACGCCACAGACTCTCTGAAGATGTACAGGACATTTCATGCGTTAGGGAGACCGGGGCATGGTCCGAAACCCATCTGGGAAGAATAGTAACGTCCTTTACCCTAGAAAGAGCAGGACCTCCAGAGTATACTAGGTCTATTCTAGAAAAAGTTTTGTACGACGCTGAGTGACAGGTGAATGCCCTCAGCGTCGGGTGTCGCCAGCTCCAGCGCCAGACATCGGTGAGGTTAAACACCTCTGCCCAGGCCCTCAACTCTGAGGATGAGACGGATGTCTGAGTTAGTCTGTCCATTTGGGGGTCCGGGACCATGTTAATGTCTCCCATCAGCGGGACATTGTCTGTGGCATATTGTGTGATTTTCGTCACAAGCTGGTATAAAAAGGATATTGAAGCCGGTGGAGGGACATAAAACCCCACTATCACCACCTCTAGAGACATAATATTTGCATGTATAATCAAGTACCGCCCCCGGAGTCCACCTCTAGTGCCAAAAGTTGGACAGGCAGAGATTTGCGTATAATAATACTAACACCCCTCGCTAAATTTGAGTAGGTTGAATGGTATGCGTGGCCTACCCAAGGCCTCCTCAGGCTCATGGTTCTACCCCCTACTAAGTGCGTCACCTGGAAGATGCAGACATGAGGAGAATGTTTTTGCAAAAACTGGAACACCAACAAACTTTTAATCTTAGAGTTCAGACCCCTGTTGTTCCAGGACATTTTACAATTAGACATCAGGCAAGTCATACCAGTCTGCAGGGCTGAGGGACATCACCGGAGATTCAGGAGCTCCCACCACACAATCATTTCTCACCACCTGTACTTTATCTTCTGTACGAGATATCAAATAGTTAAGACATACAGTAAACTGACTCATGTAAACAATAAGTTGAGTAAACATAACAAAAACCCCAACCCCCCCACCCCCCAACCCGCCACCCCCCACCCAAACCGGAGGGGGCCTCACTCCCAAAACATTAAGGGGCAACAGCCCCCTGTGTGGATGCAGTGTGCAAGAAGGCACCGGAGTCCCGTCCTCTGGAGTTCAGTACATAGATCAGGTGTTGGAGTCCGGCAGCTTATTGAAAAAAGGGATCTCCCGGCCTGGGCTGGGGGTAATAGGCTTAGGTTACAAACATAACTGGTCGGTCCAAAAACGACTTGCCAACAGGGTTTCAAATGCACTAGAGTCGCATTCTTCCAGGAGATGCGGATTCCCAGAGACATGCATTCTCACATAGAGGGAACGGATTCACAGGCCTGCAGTACGTGTCAGGAGAGAAAGAGAGGGGGGGGCAGGTAAGGGAGCAGGCACAGCCATCACAACAGCACAGCCAGGTTATCTTCCACCTGGTCACAGTCAGCATGTTCTCCACCACTCCACAGCCCCCCCCCCCGCACTGGGGATAGAGCAATCACGTCCCTCCATCAGGGAGACCTGGGAAGGGAAAGGGAGATAATCCCCCTCATCCAGTCACCACAAGGCACTTGCATAAAGGAAACCGTCTACCTTCCACGACTTGGTGAGGGTACAGTCAGGATGGTGGCTTGGAAACAAACAGCAGCAGTCGTTCAATCCAGGTTTCAGTTGGTTGTAGGCAAATACTTTAAACATTCCCTCATAACAATTCAGACAGCAATGAAGTGTAATCTAAAGGCTGATTCAGTGTCTGCGTATTGTTTCAATCCAGGACAGGGCCTCCGCAGGTGATGTAAAAAATCTTGTGGACTCACCATCTTCTATCCGCAGCCGGGCTGGAAAGATTATACTATACTTAAGGCCTTTGGCCCGCAGCTTAGCTTGGACAGCATCAAATGACTTATGTTGGCGTTGCGTCTCCATAGTATAGTCAGGGAATATCATCAGCCGCGCATTTTAAAACTTAGGGCTCTTTCACACAGGGCGGATCAGTGCTGATCCGCCCCGTGGATATCCGCTTGCTCAGCGTTGATCGCCGGAGCGATCTCCGCTGAGCAGGAAGATGACAGGTCCGTCTCTGCACTCTGTGCAGGGACAGACCTGTCAGAGCGCCCCTCTCCCCTATGGGAGATCGGGTGACGACGGACCGAAGAGTTTGTCGTCATCCGATCCGATCCGCAGACGGATGGAAAAATAGGGTTTTCCTCCGTCTGCAGAATCGGACCATAGCGGACACGGACGATATCGGGTGTCAGCGGATGCTCATCTATCCGAAAACGGAAGGATGAAAAACGGACATACGGACAGTCCGTGTGAAAGAGCCCTTAAGCTCCTGAAGTGCTCTGGCTTCTCTCAGCACTAAGTCTCTGTCTCTATAATGCAGAAGCTTAAATATAAATGTGCGGGGAGGGGAGCCTGGCGGGCCACGTGTAGCTGGCATACGGTGGGCCCGTTCTATAGTGAAAAAGGGGGAGAAGTGCGCCCTTGGCAGCAGCTCTTTTAGAAGGTGCTCTATAAAGGTACAGGGGTCTTTACCTTCTGACCCCTCTGGGAGGCCGACGACCCGCAGATTATTGCGTCAGTTTCGGTTCTCCGCGTCCTCGGCACGGCCCTCCAGGGCTTTGACTCGGGCCTTCAGGGTATGTAGGTCCCCGGTATGGTCCCGCACCGTGTCCTCCACTGCCGACACCCGCTGTTCCGCCTCTGCCACGTGGCCGCGGAATGAATCAATGTCCCGGTGGATAAAGTCCACGTTTGTCTGTAGGTGGTCTATTTTATCCATTAGGGCCACCTGGCCTGTCGCAATGGTCTGCAGGGCTGTCACTAGATCTGCCGCCGTCACCGGAGGCGAGTCCGCGGCGTCCGTCTGAGACGCCATGTGGGCCGAGATGGTGGCTTGGCCTCGTGTTCTGGCCTTGTCCTGTGCGGCGGTCACTGATGCAGATCTCCGGGACCGACCTCCTGGCATGTCCCGGGGGTAGTGCTGTGCTTGGAGATTGTTTTCACCGCTCGTGATGGCACAGAAGCCGCGTTAATGGCAGGATTACAGGCCGGACTCCAGGAGCTCTGTTAATGAGCGTCCTCTCCCGTCGCCACCTTGGACACGCCCCCCCCGACTTCCTGCTTTCTTAGTGAGACAAAATACCTTTTCTTTGTGTTCGTCACACTTCAGGATTTTCTTGTCTAGGGAGAATGATGTCCCTATGCATGCACCAGGTAATCTTGGGCATGCACATATGTAGAGTGATGTCATCAGGGGGCTGGGTGTAAGAACACAGGGGAGACACCCAGCTCCCCAATAATTTCAATATAGAAGTCAGTATTGCAAGATCCAGATCCAGCAGGTGACAGCAGAGTAATAGGTTACACCAGAAATTGCTGTGTTTGCTGGTCATATGAGTATGTTTTTGGAGGACAACCAGCATTCAAAGGTGAGGGGGAAAAAACTTAAATGGAGTGGAGTAAATTTCTTCTTTAACAGTGGCGGAGGTGTTCGGCTCATCCCTAATCTTGAGCCTACTACACAGAGCCTGGTGAATGCACAAGCAGAACGAGACATCAGTAGGGCTGACAGTGGTGGTCTTGTGGAGATATGCCTTTTATCTGTTAATCAAGTGAGTTACCAATTGTATTTTAATAAAGGGGATGATTTGAATGCTACACTTAGTTTGCTCTCTTTTTGTTTCATTACAGAAGATGCTTTCTACTCTGGCTTGACTGCGAGGCTGTGAGCCTGTGGATAGCATTACACTAATTTTGACTTTTATGGACTTGGGCTGCTTGCCCTATTAACACCATGTATCTTGTTTTTTTTTTTGTTTTTTTTTTTAACAGAAAAGTTTATTAGACAAATCAGCATTACAGTACAAAACAATATAGTAAGTGAAGTGGTATACAGGTATAAACAGGAGAAACCACCTTCATCCGGCAGTCATCCTTTAGGTAGTGATCCAGCAGAACAGGTGTCATGAGTATCAGTTACACACACTCATAAGTACACGTCAGCATTAGTGAAACCTCACATACATTATGTAAATAACTGAATTCGTGTGGGCCAGGGGGTAGCAGCAAAAAAAAAAAAAGGGGGAATATAAAGTGGCTAGGCAGGAGGAGGGCAGTTTCAACTGGTGTGATCAAAGTCATAATTAGGGGGAGGGGGGGGGGGGGTCAAGGTCATCAGAGGCATCTATCCAGGAGGACCAGATTTTATCAAATTTCCCTGGGCATTATCTACTCTCATAGGTCAGCTTATACAAGGGGAGTACCAAGGTCACCGATCGCCTCCACGAGGCAAGAGTAGGGGGGTCTTCTAGTTTCCATCTCAAAATAATCTCACATCTGGCATAGTATAACGAGAAGGTAAGACACAGTTTACAATACCTGTCCCCCTCTATGTCTTCCAAATTGCTTAGTAATAAAGTTTGAGGGTCGACCCTTAGATTCGACCCAGTCACTTCATTCAGCGTAGACAACACTGCCGCCCAGTAGGGCTGGAGTTTGGGACAGGACCAAACCATATGCCGGAAGGTACCCAGCTCTTGTTTACACCTTTGACAGTTAGGGTCTCTTTGGGGGTAAATTGCTCGCCAGCCTTTGTGGGGTAAAGTAAGCCCTGTGCAGGAACTTAAATTGTATAAACCTGACTTTTGCGGCAATCATAGAAGGAATGTATGTCTATTCCTCCCACTCCTCTTCACCAAGGGATGGGATATCTGCCCTCATCTTGTTTTTTTTTTTAAGAGTTCCTTATCTGTCACTAAAGGCTGCAGATGTTTCAAGAGGAGATGTGAAAAGTGAGGAACAAGGAGGAAGAGTGTGGGTCTTTTACTGCTGAGCTCTGTGGTGCAAAGTCATATGTTCCTTCACGCATGTGGCACCCAGATAGCTGTTACTTTTGCCACAGCTGATACACTGGAGGCAGCACAATGAAGCTGTCAGCAGCAAATACATTAACCACTTGCCGACGTCGTCAGAATGGCATGGCTGGACAAAACAACATATAGGTACGTTGTTCCCTTTAAGAGCTGCTGGGGGCACACTGCGGGGGACCCAATGTGTGGGTGCGGGTATGCGCATCACCCCAGTACCGTTTTAGAGCCGGAAGCTTTCTTGGCCTCCCGGTGGGACGGAAAAGCCAACTTTCGCTGCTCGCCCGGGCTCTCCCGTCCCACCGGCTGGCTGGAGACCTGAATGAAGCCAGAATCGGCTTCGACCAGGTCTCGGATCTAGTAACCCGGAAGCAATGTCATGACATCACTTCCTATTTACAGAACACCTAAAGGCATCAAATTTAAAAAAAAGTTACAGCATTCAAAACAGCCAAACTTGGCATTTTGAGTGCTTTTAAGAGCAAAGGAGGGATTTGGGGTTTTACAGACCCCATATCCCTCCATAAAGAGTATCTGTCACTGCCTAATACTGTCACAAGGGATGTTTACATTCCCTGTGACAGCAATAAAAGTGATCGGATTTTTTTTTTTTTTTAAAGGGACAGCGTAAAAAAAAAAAAAAAGTAAAGGACCCCCTCCCTCCGTGCTCACGCACAGAAGTGAAGGCTCAAATGCAAACGTTGTTTAAACCACACATGATCGCTAGAGCAATACTTCTACCACTAAACCTCCACTGTAACTCTAAACTGGTAACCTGCAGAAAATTTTAAAGCATCGCCTTTGGAGATTTTTAAGTACCGTAGTTTGTCGCCATTCCACGAGTGTGCACAATTTTAAAGCATTACATGTTAGGTATCTATTTACTCGGCGTAACATCATCTTTCACATTTTAGAAAAAAAATTGACTAACTTATACTGTTTTTTTTTTTTTATTATTTACGAAAGTGTATTTCTGCTAAAAAAAAATTGCATTTCAGAAAAAGAACATTATACCAACAGTAAAATATGGTGGTGGTAGTGTGATGCTCTGGGGCTGTTTTGCTGCTTCAGGACCTGGAACACTTGCCGTGATAAAAGGAACTATGAATTCTGCTGTCTACCAAGAGATCCTGAAGGAGAATGTCCGACCATCTGTTCGTGTACTCAAGCTGAAACGAACTTGGGTTCTGCAGCAGGACAATGATCCTAAACACACCAGCAAGTCCACCACCGAATGGCTGAAGAAAAACAAAATGAAGACTTTGGAGTGGCCTAGCCAAAGTCCTGACCTGAATCCTATTGAGATGTTGTGGTATGACCTTAAAAAGGCCGTTCATGCTCGAAAACCCTCTAATGTAACTGAATTAGGACAATTCTGCAAAGATGAGTGGGCCAAAATTCCTCCAGGATGCTGTAAAAGCCTCATTGCACGTTATCGCAAACGCTTGGTTGCAGTTGTTGCTGCTAAGGGTGGCCCAACCAGTTATTAGGTTTAGGGGGCAATCACTTTTTCACACAGGGCCATGATGGTTTGGATTTTTTTTCACCTTTAATAATAAACACCTTCATTTACAAATTGCATTTTGTGTTTACTTGTGTTGTCCTTGACTATTGTTTAAATTGGTTTGATGTTCCGAAACACTTAAGTGTGACAAACATGCAAAGGAACAGGAAATGAGGAAGGGGGCAAACACTTTTTCACACCACTGTATATATGTATATATATATATATATATATATATATATATATATATATATATATATATATATATATATATAAAATAAATAATGATTGGGGGTTCAAAGTAAGTTTCTAGCAAAAAAATTCAGAAAAAGGCTTAGGCATGAAAGGGTTAAGGTCATACACAGTGATGTTTTATAGATATATTTCCAGAAAAGAAAGTGACACTCATTATTCCATGTTTACTGTGGTTTCTACGTAGAATGCCACAAAAACATAACCCTCAAATTACTATTTACTTAGACCTTCTTCCTTAGTGTTGAAATGGTGGATAACCAAAACCACATACTGGAAATAGATTGTGAGCTTCCAGTACGGATTGTGGGAGGAAATAAACACTTACTGTGAGCTTTGAAGATGTGGCCAGAGCAACATCATGTTCATGGTACGATAGACATATCTTGTTTACGTTTTTGTTATAGAAAGTTGAATGTAAAAAGATTCTAGTGGTTTTGTGATTCAGTCCACCAGTTTTTACCATTACTAGCAGATCAGTTTGGGCCGGACTTGGGCTTTAAAATATAAAAATGAATCATGAGTCAGTTTTCTAAAGTAAGCATTCTTAGGTGGTGTACAAGCTTGTAATGTGCAATTTGTACTCGTCTAAAAATACAAACTATGTTCTATGTCAGGTACCTCTTGACCTTGGAACAAACAGAACCAGACAAGACCTGCAGCATTAAGGCAGACAAAGATTGTAGTCAGTGTTTATGTAAATGCAACATATGCCGAAATAAGATCTTTACATTATTGTGCAATAAAGTTTTTAAACATATTTTTATTACTATTATTTATTACTATTAAAGTAAAAGTGGATTTTCACTTAGGATTCAAGCATATTCATTCATAGAATACAGAGCTTCCTGTGAATAGCTGAGCAGTACAGTGGGAACAGATGGGACTTTGTATGAAGCATGTAGTAGATTTTGTAATATATGATCACATTGACGCAGTGATTTATTATTATTCTTTAAAATATATAGACTTATAGACACGTGGTAGCGCAGATTAAATGAATATAGTATTTTCGTAAGACTAGTTATATTACCCTAGTGAATTCCTAGGAGCCTGACCCAGCAGGTGTGGCTGAAGAGAACATTAATATTTTGGAAGATCTGATCAGTCTCCCTCTCCCCTGAGGTCTCTCCCATGAGAGAGAGCACATGTGTGTTCCAGAGAACTACTTCTACTAGGTCTCAGGATGTACTATGGACTGAGGACCTGAAGGAAATTAACCTAAAGGAAACTTACCTGTGGAAGCTGGGCTGGAAAGGAAAAGCTTTTACTAAAGAGTTCTGCTGGGGAACTAGGCAGAAGACGTTGTGAGTGTTACATTTCGTTTATAGCTCCGGGTACTGAAGTAATTTATGAGTGTAGCACCCTCTAGTGTGTGCTACTAGAAGTGATAGTAGGTAAAAACATTTCTGGCTCTGGGCTAGACCTTGCTTGTTAAATTGGGTCAGGGTTACTAAAGGCAAGGCTGGATGACTCATCCTGGCAGCTCTCTGGTGCCTCCCCCTGGTGTCTGGAAAGTTGAAAACATTCTAGAACAAGTGGGTGGAGGTGAGGAGGAGCTGCCTTGCATATTTATTATCTCTCCGCTAATCCTCAGGAGTGGGCCTGGCAGGGAACTGGGATAACCCATAAATAGACATGGGCCATGCCAGCAAGTAAGTTCGGTGGAAGATGGAGAAGCAGTGCTGATGAGAAACTGTTGGTGGCCCTTGGGGGAGTTTTACCTCAGGCTGGGAGCTCAGGAAAGCTGGCCTGAAGGGATCCTACCACAGGGGGCAGTTGGAAGGATTCAAGCCAGAGAGGCAGCGGAAAAGAGCAAGCAGAGACAGTGAGTAGATCAGTACGGTGCAAGGACAAGACAAGGGGAGAGACTGTCAGCTGTAGCAGGGCTCTCTTGAAGACCGCGATTTGTCAAGTCTTCATCTAACCTTGCTTTGGGAAATCTCCATATGTGTGTTTCAGTTGGGCAAGACTGGTGCAGAGAGTCATTTGGGAGGAAGATCAGCCAGGCGTGGCTGGTGGCAGCCAGATGGGCTAGCATTTCTGCAAGCAAGTGGAACTGGGATCAGAGGCCACAGGGAAGCAGAAGGAGAGATGTTATGCAAGTTGGGCATCCCATAAATCCCTACCCCATCCAAGTTATCATCCCCTAATGAAACAACAAAAACAAGTAAAGGACTGATCTTTCTGTGTTGGAGTGAATGAAGGTAATGCTAAGTGCTTGGCTGTGCAGCAGTGGGGAACCCTAACTCAGCAGCTCTTACGAGGGGTGTGCTACATGAGGGTGAGGTGTAGCTGCTGCTAAGGACTATGACTGCTCTCATACAGATTTACTGGCTGTCCCCTTTTTCTTTGACATCATTTTGAGGCTGCTACTGTAGGGCCTAGTACTGCTGGAACAATTATTTTTCAGCTTTCCTCTAAGATTCATGTGCCTTTGGGTATCCTGCACCTTCAACCTTCCTCCCTGCATTTTGTTAAATTCTGCAATAAATCCTAAAAAGACACCCCTAGACTGAGTCTGAGTTTGTTGGTGTGCTTCTGGGACTGAAAAATAGACGGGCAGCCTCTGAACAAATATGGGGATCTAATATATTTCCAGCAGCCCTTTTGAGGGTTATAGCTAGGGATGGGCGAATGGTTCGGCCCAAGCATTAGTTCGGGCCGAACTTTCGCTGTTCGAATGTTCGCCGTTTGTTTGGCCCTCCCAAACCAACCACAATGCATTGCAGTACTAAACAGTGCATTGCAAGCCATGATTGGCTGAAGCTTTCACTGCTTCAGCCAATCAGGGCACAGAGCACTGTCAGAGTCATAATTGGACACTGTCATTATGACTTTATCCAATCTTGGCTCATTCCCGCCCCACAGTATACAAATATTCTTTCAATGGCAGCCATTTTCAGTGTGATTTCGGCGTGAAGAGAGATAGAACAGTGCTCTGTTCAGTGCTATTAGTTAGTTAGTGTGCTATACCGTGCTATTTTGCTTCAATTGTCAGTATAGAATATTAGTTTAGTGTCAGTCTAGGGATAGTGTGAGTGTAGTGAGGAGGACCATCATTCAGATTTGCATAGTGTGCAGCTAGCGTAGGGACAGCTCATATAGTTTCACTGTAGTGTAGTGAGACAGTCTCAGTAATCTGTCTACATACAGATTTAAACTTCTTCTTTACATCTGCTTATAAGCACTGTCCCCTTCCGCCCAATAATGTCTGGGAGGACAACAAGGAGAGGCAGACGTTCCCTTGGCACTGTTAGGTGGGCCAGCAACAAATGTGTCCACAGGCAAAGGTGGACGTGCTGGTCCGTCCTAAGGCAGGGCATAATTTCCTCCCTTTAGTGAGTTTGCCCATGCTATCCAGCCACAGCATGCAGAGGAGGTGGTGGACTGACTTACTAAACCTTCCTCATCCTCTGTCACGCAAGCAGAGACAAGTGTGCAGTCCCCTGCAGTTGCCAGTGGATAAACCTGCCTCCTTGTCCACATCTATTCCTGCCATAGCCCCAACATCAGTCCTAAATGATGCCCAGCCATTACTGGATTCAGATATTGGTTCTAAGGGTTGAGGATGACAGAAACATGAGCCTAGAGAGAGGAAGGAAAACTGGTAGACAAATTGGCATTCATGTTCCCCAAACCACAGCGTATTGCCAAGTTGTCTCCAGTGGTAATGATGAAGATGGAGGGGATGGAGATGGTGATGATGATGATGATTAAGGCAGGGCATAATTTCCTCCCTTTAGTGAGTTTGCCCATGCTATCCAGCCACAGCATGCAGAGGAGGTGGTGGACTGACTTACTAAACCTTCCTCATCCTCTGTCACGCAAGCAGAGACAAGTGTGCAGTCCCCAGTTGCCAGAGTGGATAAACCTGCCTCCTTGTCCACATCTATTCCTGCCATAGCCCCAACATCAGTCCTAAATGATGCCCAGCCATTACTGGATTCAGATATTGGTTCTAAGGGTTGAGGATGACAGAAACATGAGCCTAGAGAGAGGAAGGAAAACTGGTAGACAAATTGGCATTCATGTTCCCCAAACCACAGCGTATTGCCAAGTTGTCTCCAGTGGTAATGATGAAGATGGAGGGGATGGAGATGGTGATGATGATGATGATGAGGTCACTGAGGTGACTTGGGTGCCAGATAGAGCAGAGGAGGAAACTGAAGGTGAGGTGGCACAACCCCAAGGAGGTCGACATCAAGAAAAAGTAGAGAGCAGCGACCCTATTTCATCACATTCTGCAGCTGTTATCTCCCGGCCCACTCCCCAAAGCTCAGCTGTCTGGGCCTTTTTCAGCACATCTGCAGCAGATAGCACTATTGCTGTCTGCAAACTGTGTCTCAGGCACATCAAATGTGGCAAAAACACCAACCATTTGGGTACCACATCATCAGGGATCTGCTGTGACAAGACGAAGGTGTGTGCGTGCACATATGTGCACATGGGTACCAGTCGGACTGCGCCTGTGTGCGGGGGCACACGCCAGATGCGTGTGCGCATGCATTAGACGCTGTTTGGCGCCAATAGGCCTTTAAAAGAACAGCAGCTGCACAATTACAGTGCTGTTTGATCTGCAGCTAGTGATTCCTGTAAATCAGTACCTGCCTTCTGATCACCTGTATTGACCGGGCTCTGCTTGACTTACCTGATCTCACGCTTACCTTGGCTTGCCTTGACCCTGCTATAAGGACTTCCTTGCTGACACCCTGTTGCCGACCTCTGCTTGTTCATCTGACTCTGCTTCAGCTAAAGCCCTACCTGCCTGATTACCTGTGTTTGACCCGGTCTGTCTCACTCTGCTCCTGCCTACTGATCCGTTCTATTTGATTACCTATGTTTGACTCGGCTTGTCTCACTCTGCTCCAGTCTGTACCTGCCAGCTTCCAGGTCGCTGACCTGCCTCCGCTGGCATCGGCATCCGGACCTGTCTGGTGGTTCATCATCCATCCACCCATGCCTACACCACAAACAGGCACTCCTACCTCACTGTGCTCTCGAGTCTACTGTTCCCACTCCAGTGGCTCTTGAGCCAGGGCTGTAAAAGAGGTCTCCTTCTACGAGTCAGACTCTACCACACGGTAACTAACATAACAAGTATAGCAGATAGACCAACAGCAACAACAAATTAAATTCATGGATGAAAATAAAGAATACTACGATAATAATACCTCACCCTAATAAAAATCCATTATCAAATCTAATAGGGTCCTAACCTCGGCATATACCTAAAATATAATATTTACATCAACTATTTATCTATAATACATTATATTTATGTTGCTGCTTAATGTCTTCCTTTGTTATTCCTTGGCTTATTTACTTTTAAGATAAAAAAAAAAAAAAAGAAGAAACTTCCCTCCAGACCTAAACGTTAGGGGTCTGGTAGCCAAATCTATTCTAAAACAAAAAAAATAAATAAATAAAAATAATAAACAGAACAGAGATGACACAAAAAGGAAAAAAGAAAAAGAAAAGGGGTGAGCTGACTAACTCAGACTCACAACTTTATGGCTTCTGACCCCCCCCCCCCCCGGCTAAGCCCATTGAACCCATCCTGCCATTATAGATCTTCATGTCTAACCTAGACAGGAAGGAAATCAACATACTGGGGAGTGCAAGCGAAGGTCGTCCATGGCCGCCAGGTATCCCCAAATTCCTTCTCTCAACCATATAAGAAACACATGTGAATATGTGTCCCTCGCGCTACTTGGAGTAAGTGGATAGTCTATAATAAATAGTAGTGCTCTGCTGCAAAATGTGGCGTGTTCACAAATACACAATGAGTAATGATATAAAAAGGAATTTCGCGCAATAAATAGCTAAAATGGTGAAAAAGTGCAATAAATGGATGCGCCAGTAATCGATATTGTTACTGGTGAGAGGTAATATATTCTTCAATGCTGGTAGGTATTGTAGTAGTCAATAATGGTGACTGACAATAATCATAAAGTAAATGTATGGATAAATAATAGTGAATCGATTAAAATAATAGAAAGTGACCAGTGCAAAATCTCTATAAGGTGCAATGCATATGTTGACCAGTAGTAGACGCTGGTACTGGTGAGGGGTGATTGCTGTTAAATTAAAGTTGCGTACATTTGTAACTAATAAATGTACAAATAGCACGTATGTGTGACTAGCAATAAATATAATAGTTGATATATTAAATATTTAAAGTGTCATGTGCATATAATTAATGTTCAATGTGTATAACACCATGTATTTAACACATTATAATTCAAGTGACAATGGTATAAAATCCGTGACTGGTGAAACACAAGTGCAATAAAATAGAAAAAATTAAACAATTAAAAAATTAATATACATAAGACAATAAATGACAATAGTGAATGCGTGATTAAGTGATTCCAAAAAGTGGGTAAAAAAGTAAGGTAAAAAAGTTAGTTCATATAGTCCCAGAATGGATAAATATATATATAGATAAGGCAGTGTCCAAATTAGTCCGTCAGATCCTAATTACTGGAATGGTGTGTAATCAAGCACAACCATCTCGTGGATCATGCAGTAATAAAATGGGGTGTTTTCAATTCATCCAAATGTTCAACACTTTCTGGATGGCTTATTAAAAACGGTAAAGACTTGGTCCTGGTTTTCATATATTTTATCCAATCAGTGGTCTCCCAGAACTCTCACCTTAAAGATGTAGAAATAAAGCCTTTCAGGGGTATCCTATAGCCCCATATAGTTTGGATACAGATATTCAGCAAACGCAGTAAGAGTAAAATACTTCTCCTTTAAGGACGTTTAAACCTGCAATCCTGCAATGCTCAGTGTCAGAGTGACACAGCGCCAAGGAAAAAACGGAAGAAAAGGGGAAGCCTCCACTAGTGTAGTATATTAGGTTATACTTAGAAATATTTATTGAAGTAATAGGTGGACTCTTACATTAAAATACAATAAAACAGGCATAAAAGTTAAAAGTGCTCTAAGGCGTTCTCAGCGCCTTCTCACGTCTCCTTGTGTGCTTCTCTGCCTACGGCCACTCCCTACGCGTTACGACACGTCACGTGTCTTCATCTGGGGAACCGGATTGGCTGTGTAGGTTAGGTTTATATTACGAGAAACCGGAAGTAGATGTTCGGCCATCTTTGTTGTGGTCAAGTGTCTGATCAATAGCGGCCATTCTAATGGTGATGTGTTGTTATTATTCCAGCGGTCTGCTTTTCGGCGGTGCGTTCCACCTTTGCGTTCCACCATTATGGCGGCCATTTTCTTGAAGAGCATTAGTTTATTATTCAATAGACACGATCTGGCTATGTTGTTGTGTCATAATGTGTGTTGGTGCTTAACGGGATACGGTCTATTTATATCAGCAGCCGCAATACTGTAGTGTCTGACTTTTTATTATGTCATAATGTGTATTGGTGCTTGGCGGAATATGATCTATTCATAGTCATGCTATACAGTTCCAGCCTGGGTAAATGTATTAGTGATATAGAAAGCTGGCATGTGTCATATTGTGGCACATTCTGTGTTTCGCCAGATTGGAAAATAAGTTCAATATTAATGATCATGTTAAAACAATAGTATATTGTATATTAAAAACGCATTGATGCTGGTTCAAAAATTAACATCAATGTCAATAGGTATATAAATTCCCAGAGATGGTATTAAAAATACTATGAGATTAAAATAGTTTAAAAAATACACGTTCCATTAAAGATTCCAATAATAAATGGGTGGTGCATGTAGCTCTTACATGAATGTGTAGAAAAATAATTGAATGTTGGAGTGAGAGGAAACCTTGAGATGCCTTCTAGTAATTACAAGCAATATTCATCAATGGGTGTTACATCCATATTCAATATATAGACCAAGCAATAATCCTATTAGGTAAATGTATTGGTCAGGTATTGTGATGGATATTGTAATAGGTTTAAATATATAAAATAGATAAAATATGAAGGTGTGTAAGTTGTCCATTATGAGTTGATTGGTCATGCATGGGTCCACATGGGTGGTCTGAATGATTATATGGAAATGTTAGTCGTGTCTATATATACACGAAAGACGTTTACCCAGGATACTGTCCCACCCACTATCACTCTAGTGTACCATGGTGTGGATCTATGAATACTGTTTTTTTTCTACAGCGTATGTATATTTCAGAAATACTTAAAAGTGTTATTAAGGTCATATATATATATTCAGAAATTGCTCAGAAAACAGTTCAAATCGAACTCGACATTGAGGCCCCCGGGGGTGAGAGTACGCATTGTATGGATCCATCTCGACTCTTTTTGGCTTATTGTTCGTACTTTGTGACTGCCTCTCCACGCCTTATTGTATCTCTCAATTCCCCAGAACTGTAGGGAAGATGGGTCTCGATTGTGCTTTTGTGCAAAATGTTTTGACACATTGTGCTTAGGGAACCCGCGTTTGATGTTTCGCACATGTTCCTCTATTCTTACTTTCAGTGCCCTTTTTGTTCTTCCCACATACTGGAGATTGCAGCTGCATTGTAGCACATATACAACTCCTTCTGTGTGACAGCCTATGAAGTCTCTTATTTTGTGGGTCTGTCCAGTGTTTTTGGCTGTAAAGTCCATTCTCTTCTTTTGGGGTTTTAGTGTGTGTCTACAAGCATGGCAGTTGCGACAAGGGTGGAATCCCTTCCCAGAAAAAAATGAAAGAGTAGGTTTAGGCGGGGGTTCCACTACTGATTTTACTACTAGGTCCCTAATGGTGGGGGCCCTAGTGTAAATTATATTCGGTTTTTGAGGTAGTATGGTTTTCAAATCCTTATCTCTCTTGAGGATATGCCAGTGTCTTTCTATTAACTTGGCTACATCTTTGTGCTGTGTGTTGTAGTCTAAGATTAGGCAGGGTGCCTCATTTTGGTAACTTTTTTTTGGTTTACTCTGAAGCATGGTTTTTCGATCCATTTTGCTGACGTCTTCTATTTGTTTTTCTATCCATTGATCGTCATAGCCTTTTGTTTTAAATCTTTCTCCTATTTGTTTTGCCTGGATTTGGTAATCTTCTTCTTTCGTACAGTTTCTTTTTATTCTTATTAGTTGTCCCTTTGGGATGTTATATAACCATGGCTTATGATGACAACTATTAAGTGTGAGGTAGCTATTAGTGTCTACATTTTTGAAGTAAGTCTTAGTTACTATTTTGTTTCCATCCAGATTTATTTTTAAATCCAAAAAGTCCACCTCTTTCTCATCTATTTTCCATACAAGCTTGATGTTGTTTTCATTTTCATTTAGTTGCTTAAGGAATGATTCTAATGTGTTTCTTTCTCCATTCCACACGATTATTATATCGTCGATGTACCTTTTGTACAGGGTCAGCTCGGCTGGGGTGTCGTTATATACTGTTTCGTCTTCCCATTGGGCCATAAATGCATTGGCCACTCCCGGGGCGAATTTGGCACCCATGGCTATGCCTATAGCTTGTTTGTAGTAAGTCTGGTTGTGCCAGAAGTAATTGTACTTGAGGCAGAAATCTAGGCATTTGATGAGGAACTTCCTTTGTTTGCATATGTGATTGCTATAGTTCCTCAGGAGCCATTTAGTTGCTGAGCATGCATTATGATGTTGTACTATCGTGTATAACGATGTAACATCTGCTGTGGCTAATATGGTCCTCCCTTCCAGTACTGGTATTGTTTCTAAGAGTTGTAGTATGTGTTTGGTGTCTTTGAGGTAGGCTTTCGTCTGTTGCACAGCTGGTTGGATATAGTGATCTATATACTGCCCCATTCGTGACGTTAGGGAATCTATCCCATTCACGATTGGTCTTCCTGGGGGATTTTCCTTACATTTGTGTATTTTGGGCACAGTATATATGATCGGAATCCTACAGGTTTCTGGTACGAGATATTTTGAGTCTTTTGTATTAAGGATTTCCTTCTTTACTCCTAGTTTCACTAATAGTTCTAATTCTTTTTTGTATTTTGCGGTCGGGTTGCCCAATAGTTTAATGTACGTTACTTCGTCATTCAATTGTCTGTTCAGTTCGTTCTGGTATTGTTCTTTGGATTGGAGTACTATGGCTCCTCCCTTGTCCGCCGGTCTGATTACCAAATCTTTCTTCTCCGTTAGTGATTTGATTCCCTTTTTGATGTGTATGGGATCAGATATTTTCTTCAACTTCAGAGACTCCAGGTCTTGTAGTACTAGGTTCTTAAAGACTTCGATGTGCTGGTTGTTGGATACTTTGGGGTTGTAAACCGAGTTGTTACGTAACATGCTATGTATCACTGTTGGAGATGTGTTTCTTTCCTCAATATGGGATTTCCATGGGTTATTCATGATACATTTTTTGATATTAATTTTTCTAATGTATTTTTGTATTCCTATATATGTATTAAATTTATTTAGGTTTTTAATCGGTGCATGTTTCAGGCCTTTATCTAGTACTGCCAGTTCTTCTGCTGTAATAGATATATTACTGAGATTGACTACATTTTCTCCGACTACTCTCTTTTTCGTTTGGATTCTCTTTCCCGCTCGTTGTCCTCTCTTCGTTCTGGGCTGTTTCTGTGTTCTTCTTGTGGGCGTCTCCGTTCTGGGCTGCTTCTGTGATCTTCTTGTGGGCGTCTCCTTGGTGAACGATTTGTTTCGTGTGTTTGTCTCCGAGGAGAGTATTCTCTCCTCTCCCGATCTAAAAAAGAACGCTGTGTGTTGTATTCATATTGGTTCCCATAGTTGCGTTGGTTATCGTATTGTTCATGATAATCTCTTATGGGATCATATCGATTATGTGTAGGTATTGGTGCTCTTCCATATCCTCCATGGTTTTCATATTGGTATGGTGGCTCTCTATAGTCTCGTTGGTTTCTCTCATTATGATTCCAATTATTATATGGTTTTTTAAAAGGCTTTTTAAAAGGTTTTTTTCCATTTTTCTTTGGGGTCTGTTGTCCGTATCCGTTATTGGGTCTTTGATTATTTTGTGATCTTGGTGTTTCAGGATGTCTGTCTCTTTCATCCCATCTTGGTGGATTATAGATATGTGACGTTGTTGGGTCCTGAATTCTGACCTCCTTTTCCGGTGTGGAGTACGTTGATGCAGGTTGTGTCTGTTCTATTTTGGTTTGCCATTTAAAAACTTGATCAGTTTTATAATCTGTTGTGTCTCTTATATATTTTTTCATTTTTCTTTGTTGTGCTTCTAAAGCCCCATACACACGCGCGGATTATCCGAGGACCAGGTCCGTCGGACCATGTCCGTCATACTTTGTCTGATGTTGGTTTTGCGTACACACGGTCAGACAAAGTTGTCGGAAAATCCGATCATTCTGAACGTGGTGACGTTTGTTGCCTACGACGGGACTACGTAGAGGCTATTAGCCAATAGCTTTGGTCTTGTAATGTGATCTGAGCATGCGTAGCACTTTGTCCGGTCGGACAACCGTACACACGCTCGGATTTGGTGTGATCGGACCGTGTTGTCGGCAAATCTTTCCAGCAGGAGATAAGACTTTGTCCGTCGGACAATCCGACGTACACTGTCCGATGGTGCATACACACGGTCTGATTTTTCAACAACATTGTCCGATCGGACAGAATCCATGAAAAAGTCCGACCGTGTGTATGGGGCTTAAGTCTTTTGTGATTAGGTCTTTATTTAGTTGTGTTGCAAGTTTCTTAAAATCTGCCGATTCTTTATATGGTTCTAGTTTCTGTTTGATTTCTTCAATTTGTGTTTCCAGTAGTCTGGTTTTCTTTAACTTCCGTTGTAGTAGAAATTTGAGTCCCTCTACACTTTTATTATTGTAGAACTCGAACCATTCATCCATTGACTCCTTATCCACTAGTCCGTCATTGGGTGGTAATTCCCAGCGGAGTCTTCTAGGGACAATGTTTTCTCTTATATACCTCTCGAAAGTATTAGTGTCCCACCATAGGTTCACCTTTTTCTCCATATGGTGTCCTAATTTTCTCACTATACTTTCCAGGTCCATATTGCGTGTTTTAGTTTGGGGGTTAAAAACCTCATCCAAATTGACTTTTCTACTCTCCATGAATGAAAAGACATCCATTGTGGCTGCAAGGGTTAGGTTAAGTGACTCAAATGAAAAATGTGAATATGTGTCCCTCGCGCTACTTGGAGTAAGTGGATAGTCTATAATAAATAGTAGTGCTCTGCTGCAAAATGTGGCGTGTTCACAAATACACAATGAGTAATGATATAAAAAGGAATTTCGCGCAATAAATAGCTAAAATGGTGAAAAAGTGCAATAAATGGATGCGCCAGTAATCGATATTGTTACTGGTGAGAGGTAATATATTCTTCAATGCTGGTAGGTATTGTAGTAGTCAATAATGGTGACTGACAATAATCATAAAGTAAATGTATGGATAAATAATAGTGAATCGATTAAAATAATAGAAAGTGACCAGTGCAAAATCTCTATAAGGTGCAATGCATATGTTGACCAGTAGTAGACGCTGGTACTGGTGAGGGGTGATTGCTGTTAAATTAAAGTTGCGTACATTTGTAACTAATAAATGTACAAATAGCACGTATGTGTGACTAGCAATAAATATAATAGTTGATATATTAAATATTTAAAGTGTCATGTGCATATAATTAATGTTCAATGTGTATAACACCATGTATTTAACACATTATAATTCAAGTGACAATGGTATAAAATCCGTGACTGGTGAAACACAAGTGCAATAAAATAGAAAAAATTAAACAATTAAAAAATTAATATACATAAGACAATAAATGACAATAGTGAATGCGTGATTAAGTGATTCCAAAAAGTGGGTAAAAAAGTAAGGTAAAAAAGTTAGTTCATATAGTCCCAGAATGGATAAATATATATATAGATAAGGCAGTGTCCAAATTAGTCCGTCAGATCCTAATTACTGGAATGGTGTGTAATCAAGCACAACCATCTCGTGGATCATGCAGTAATAAAATGGGGTGTTTTCAATTCATCCAAATGTTCAACACTTTCTGGATGGCTTATTAAAAACGGTAAAGACTTGGTCCTGGTTTTCATATATTTTATCCAATCAGTGGTCTCCCAGAACTCTCACCTTAAAGATGTAGAAATAAAGCCTTTCAGGGGTATCCTATAGCCCCATATAGTTTGGATACAGATATTCAGCAAACGCAGTAAGAGTAAAATACTTCTCCTTTAAGGACGTTTAAACCTGCAATCCTGCAATGCTCAGTGTCAGAGTGACACAGCGCCAAGGAAAAAACGGAAGAAAAGGGGAAGCCTCCACTAGTGTAGTATATTAGGTTATACTTAGAAATATTTATTGAAGTAATAGGTGGACTCTTACATTAAAATACAATAAAACAGGCATAAAAGTTAAAAGTGCTCTAAGGCGTTCTCAGCGCCTTCTCACGTCTCCTTGTGTGCTTCTCTGCCTACGGCCACTCCCTACGCGTTACGACACGTCACGTGTCTTCATCTGGGGAACCGGATTGGCTGTGTAGGTTAGGTTTATATTACGAGAAACCGGAAGTAGATGTTCGGCCATCTTTGTTGTGGTCAAGTGTCTGATCAATAGCGGCCATTCTAATGGTGATGTGTTGTTATTATTCCAGCGGTCTGCTTTTCGGCGGTGCGTTCCACCTTTGCGTTCCACCATTATGGCGGCCATTTTCTTGAAGAGCATTAGTTTATTATTCAATAGCCACGATCTGGCTATGTTGTTGTGTCATAATGTGTGTTGGTGCTTAACGGGATACGGTCTATTTATATCAGCAGCCGCAATACTGTAGTGTCTGACTTTTTATTATGTCATAATGTGTATTGGTGCTTGGCGGAATATGATCTATTCATAGTCATGCTATACAGTCCCAGCCTGGGTAAATGTATTAGTGATATAGAAAGCTGGCATGTGTCATATTGTGGCACATTCTGTGTTTCGCCAGATTGGAAAATAAGTTCAATATTAATGATCATGTTAAAACAATAGTATATTGTATATTAAAAACGCATTGATGCTGGTTCAAAAATTAACATCAATGTCAATAGGTATATAAATTCCCAGAGATGGTATTAAAAATACTATGAGATTAAAATAGTTTAAAAAATACACGTTCCATTAAAGATTCCAATAATAAATGGGTGGTGCATGTAGCTCTTACATGAATGTGTAGAAAAATAATTGAATGTTGGAGTGAGAGAAAACCTTGAGATGCCTTCTAGTAATTACAAGCAATATTCATCAATGGGTGTTACATCCATATTCAATATATAGACCAAGCAATAATCCTATTAGGTACATGTATTGGTCAGGTATTGTGATGGATATTGTAATAGGTTTAAATATATAAAATAGATAAAATATGAAGGTGTGTAAGTTGTCCATTATGAGTTGATTGGTCATGCATGGGTCCACATGGGTGGTCTGAATGATTATATGGAAATGTTAGTCGTGTCTATATATACACGAAAGACGTGTACCCAGGATACTGTCCCACCCACTATCACTCTAGTGTACCATGGTGTGGATCTATGAATACTGTTTTTTTTCTACAGCGTATGTATATTTCAGAAATACTTAAAAGTGTTATTAAGGTCATATATATATTCAGAAATTGCTCAGAAAACAGTTCAAATCGAACTCGACATTGAGGCCCCCGGGGGTGAGAGTACGCATTGTATGGATGTATTGTATTTTAATGTAAGAGTCCACCTATTACTTCAATAAATATTTCTAAGTATAACCTAATATACTACACTAGTGGAGGCTTCCCCTTTTCTTCCGTTTTTTCCTTGGCGCTGTGTCACTCTGACACTGAGCATTGCAGGATTGCAGGTTTAAACGTCCTTAAAGGAGAAGTATTTTACTCTTACTGCGTTTGCTGAATATCTGTATCCAAACTATATGGGGCTATAGGATACCCCTGAAAGGCTTTATTTCTACATCTTTAAGGTGAGAGTTCTGGGAGACCACTGATTGGATAAAATATATGAAAACCAGGACCAAGTCTTTACCGTTTTTAATAAGCCATCCAGAAAGTGTTGAACATTTGGATGAATTGAAAACACCCCATTTTATTACTGCATGATCCACGAGATGGTTGTGCTTGATTACACACCATTCCAGTAATTAGGATCTGACGGACTAATTTGGACATTGCCTTATCTATATATATTTTTTTATTTTTTGCACTTGTCACTTTTAATATTTTAATTGTTTAACCATTATTTATCCATATATATTTATTCCATAATTATTGTCAGTCACTATTATTGTCAATCACTATTATCACAATACCTACTAGTATTGCATTGAAGAACACATTACCTCTCACCAGTAACAACACTGATTACTGGCGCATCCATTTATTGCACTTTCTCACCTTTTAGCTATTTATTGCGCGAAATTCCTTCTTTATAGTATTCTTCATTGTGTATTTGTGAACACGCCACATTTTGCAGCAGAGCACTACCATTTATTATAGACTATTCACTTACTCCAAGTAGCGCGAGGGGCACATATTCACATTTTTCATTTGAGTCACTTAACCTAACCCTTGCAGCCACAATGGATGTCTTTTCATTCATGGAGAGTAGAAAAGTCAATTTGGATGAGGTTTTTAACCCCCAAACTAAAACACGCAATATGGACCTGGAAAGTATAGTGAGAAAATTAGGACACCATATGGAGAAAAAGGTGAACCTATGGTGGGACACTAATACTTTCGAGAGGTATATAAGGGAAAATATTGTCCCTAGAAGACTCCGCTGGGAATTACCACCCAATGACGGATTGGTGGATAAGGAGTCAATGGATGAATGGTTCGAGTTCTACAATAATAAAAGTGTAGAGGGACTCAAATTTCTACTACAACGGAAGCTAAAGAAAACTAGACTACTGGAAACACAAATTGAAGAAATCAAACAGAAACTAGAACCATATAAAGAATCGGCAGATTTTAAGAAACTTGCAACACAACTAAATAAAGACCTAATCACAAAAGACTTAGAAGCACAACAAAGAAAAATGAAAAAATATATAAGAGACACAACAGATTATAAAACTGATCAAGTTTTTAAATGGCAAACCAAAATAGAACAGACACAACCTGCATCAACGTACTCCACACCGGAAAAGGAGGTCAGAATTCAGGACCCAACAACGTCACATATCTATAACCCACCAAGATGGGATGAAAGAGACAGATATCCTGAAACACCAAGATCACAAAATAATCAAAGACCCAATAACGGATACGGACAACAGACCCCAAAGAAAAATGGAAAAAAACCTTTTAAAAAGCCTTTTAAAAAAAACATATAATAATTGGAATCATAATGAGAGAAACCAACGAGACTATAGAGAGCCACCATACCAATATGAAAACCATGGAGGATATGGAAGAGCACCAATACCCACACATAATCGATATGACCCCATAAGAGATTATCATGAACAACATGATAACCAACGCAACTATGGGAACCAATACGAATACAACACACAGCGATCTTTTTTAGACCGGGAGAGGAGAGAATACTCTCCTCGGAGACAAACATACGAGACAAATCGTTCACCAAGGAGATGCCCACAAGAAGATCACAGAAGCAGCCCAGAACGGAGACGCCCACAAGAAGAACACAGAAACAGCCCAGAACGAAGAGAGGACAACGAGCGGGAAAGAGAATCCAAACGAAAAAGAGAGTAGTCGGAGAAAATGTAGTCAACCTCAGTAATATATCTATTACAGCAGAAGAACTGGCAGTACTAGATAAAGGCCTGAAACATGCACCGATTAAAAACTTAAATAAATTCAATACATATATAGGAATACAAAAATATATTAGAAAAATCAATATCAAAAAATGTATCATGAATAATCCATGGAAATCCCATATTGAGGAAAGAAACACATCCCCAACAGTGATACATAGCATGTTACGTAACAACTCGGTTTACAATCCCAAAGTATCCAACAACCAGCATATAGAAGTCTTTAAGAACCTAGTACTACAAGACCTGGAGTCTCTGAAGTTGAAGAAGATATCTGATCCCATACACATCAAAAAGGGAATCAAAACATTAACGGAGAGAAAAGATTTGGTAATCAGACCGGCGGACAAGGGAGGAGCCATAGTACTCCAATCTAAAGAACAATACCAGAACGAACTGAACAGACAATTGAATGACGAAGTAACGTACATTAAACTATTGGGTAACCCGACCGCAAAATACAAAAAGAATTAGAACTATTAGTGAAACTAGGAGTAAAGAAGGAAATCCTCAATGCAAAAGAGTCAAAATATCTCGTACCAGAAACTTGTAGGATTCCGATCATATATACTGTGCCCAAAATACACAAATGTAAAGAAAATCCCCCAGGAAGACCAATCGTGAATGGGATAGATTCCCTAACGTCACGAATGGGACAGTATATAGATCACTATATCCAACCAGCTGTGCAACAGACGAAAGCCTACCTCAAAGACACCAAACACATACTACAACTCCTAGAAACAATACCAGTACTGGAAGGGAGGACCATACTAGCCACAGCAGATGTCACATCGTTATACACGATAGTACAACATCATAATGCATGCTCAGCAACTAAATGGCTCCTGAGGAACTATAGCAATTACATATGCAAACAAAGGAAATTCCTCATCAAATGCCTAGATTTCTGCCTCAAGTATAATTACTTTTGGCACAACCAGACCTACTACAAACAAGCCATAGGCATAGCCATGGGTGCCAAATTTGCCCCGGGAGTGGCCAATGCATTTATGGCCCAATGGGAAGACGAAACAGTATATAATGACACCCCAGCGGAGCTGACCCTGTACAAAAGGTACATCGACGACATAATAATCGTGTGGAATGGAGATAGAAACACATTAGAATCATTCCTTATGCGACTAAACGAAAATGAAAACAACAAACAGCTTGTATGGAAAATAGATGAGAAAGAGGTGGACTTTTTGGATCTAAAAATAAATCTGGATGGAAACAAAATAGTAACTAAGACTTACTTCAAAAATGTAGACACAAATAGCTACCTTACACTAAATAGTTGTCATCATAAGCCATGGTTATACAACATCCCAAAGGGACAACTAATAAGAATAAAAAGGAACTGTACGAAAGAAGAAGATTACCAAATCCAGGCAAAACAAATAGGAGAAAGATTTAAAACAAAAGGCTATGACGACCAATGGATAGAAAAACAAATACAAGACGTCAGCAAAATGGATCGAAAAACCATGCTTCAGAGTAAACCAAAAAAAAGTTACCAAAATGAGGCACCCTGCCTAATTTTAGACTACAACATACAGCACAAAGATGTAGCCAAACTAATAGAAAGACACTGGCATATTCTCAAGAGAGATACGGACTTGAAAACCATACTACCTCAAAAACCGAACATAATTTACACTAGGGCCCCCACCATTAGGGACCTAGTAGTAAAATCAGTAGTGGAACCCCCGCCTAAACCTACTTTTTCATTTTTTTCTGGGAAGGGATTTTACCCTTGTCGCAACTGCTACGCTTGTAGACATACACTAAAACCCCAAAAGAAGAGAATGGACTTCACAGCCACAAACACTGGACAGACCCACAAAATAAGAGACTTCATAGGCTGTCACACAGAAGGAGTTGTATATGTGCTACAATGCAGCTGCAATCTCCAGTATGTGGGAAGAACAAAAAGGGCATTAAAAGTAAGAATAGAGGAACATGTGCGAAACATCAAACGCGGGTTCCCTAAGCACAATGTGTCAAAACATTTTGCACAAAAACATAATCGAGACCCATCTTCCCTACAGTTCTGGGGAATTGAGAGATACAACAAGGCGTGGAGAGGCAGTCACAAAGTACGAACAATAAGCCAAAAAGAGTCGAGATGGATCCACACAATGCGTACGCTCACCCCCGGGGGTCTCAACGTCGAGTTCGATTTGAACTGCTTTCTGAGCAATTTCTGAATATATATATATGACCTTAATAACACTTTTAAGTATTTCTGAAATATACATACGCTGTAGAAAAAAAACAGTATTCATAGATCCACACCATGGTACACTAGAGTGATAGTGGGCGGGATAGTACCCTGGGTGCATGTTTCTGTGTACATACAGATACTATTAGTATTTCCATATAATCACCCAGACCACCCATGGACCCATCTATGATCAATCAACTCATAATGGACATTTTATACACCTCCATATTTTATATATATATAAACCTATTACAATATCCATCACAATACCTGACCAATACATTTACCTAATAGGATTATTGCTTGGTCTCTGTATCGAATATGGATGTAACATCCATTGATGAATATTGTTTTTAATTATTAGAAGGCATCTCAAGGTTTCCTCTCACTCCAACATTCAATTATTTTTCTACACATTCATATATATATATATATGCACCACCCATTTATTATTGGAATCTTTAATGGAACGTGTATTTTTTAAACTATTTTAATCTCATAGTATTTTTAATACCATCTCTGGGAATTTATATACTTATTGGCATTGACGCTGATTTTTGAACCAGCATCAATGCGTTTTTAATATACAATACAATATTGTTTTAACATGACCATTAATATTAAACTTACTCTATGCACATCATTTATTCACCAATCTGGCGAAACACAGAATGTGCCACAATATGACACATGCCAGCTTTCTATATCACTAATACATTTACCCAGGCTGGAACTGTATAGCATGACTATGAATAGATCATATTCCGCCAAGCACCAATACACATTATGACATAATAAAAAGTCAGACACTACAGTATTGCGGCTGCCGATATAAATAGACCGTATCCCGTTAAGCACCAACACACATTATGACACAACAACATAGCCAGATCGTGGCTATTGAATAATAAACTAATGTTCTTCAAGAAAATGGCCGCCATAATGGTGGAACGCAAAGGTGGAACGCACCGCCGAAAAGCAGACCGCTGGAATAATAACAACACATCACCATTAGAATGGCCGCTATTGATCAGACACTTGACCACAACAAAGATGGCCGAACATCTACTTCCGGTTTCTCGTAATATAAACCTAACCTACACAGCCAATCCGGTTCCCCAGATGAAGACACGTGACGTGTCGTAACGCGTAGGGAGTGGCCGTAGGCAGAGAAGGAGACGTGAGAAGGCGCTGAGAACGCCTTAGAGCACTTTTAACTTTTATGCCTGTTTTATTGTATTTTAATGTAAGAGTCCACCTATTACTTCAATAAATATTTCTAAGTATAACCTAATATACTACACTAGTGGAGGCTTCCCCTTTTCTTCCGTTTTTTCCTTGGCGCTGTGTCACTCTGACACTGAGCATTGCAGGATTGCAGGTTTAAACGTCCTTAAAGGAGAAGTATTTTACTCTTACTGCGTTTGCTGAATATCTGTATCCAAACTATATGGGGCTATAGGATACCCCTGAAAGGCTTTATTTCTACATCTTTAAGGTGAGAGTTCTGGGAGACCACTGATTGGATAAAATATATGAAAACCAGGACCAAGTCTTTACCGTTTTTAATAAGCCATCCAGAAAGTGTTGAACATTTGGATGAATTGAAAACACCCCATTTTATTACTGCATGATCCACGAGATGGTTGTGCTTGATTACACACCATTCCAGTAATTAGGATCTGACGGACTAATTTGGACACTGCCTTATCTATATATATTTATCCATTCTGGGACTATATGAACTAACTTTTTTACCTTACTTTTTTACCCACTTTTTGGAATCACTTAATCACGCATTCACTATGGTCATTTATTGTCTTATGTATATTAATTTTTTAATTGTTTAATTTTTTCTATTTTATTGCACTTGTGTTTCACCAGTCACGGATTTTATACCATTGTCACTTGAATTATAATGTGTTAAATACATGGTGTTATACACATTGAACATTAATTATATGCACATGACATTTTAAATATTTAATATATCAACTATTATATTTATTGCTAGTCACACATACGTGCTATTTGTACATTTATTAGTTACAAATGTACGCAACTTTAATTTAACAGCAATCACCCCTCACCAGTACCAGCGTCTACTACTGGTCAACATATGCATTGCACCTTATAGAGATTTTGCACTGGTCACTTTCTATTATTTTAATCGATTCACTATTATTTATCCATACATTTACTTTATGATTATTGTCAGTCACCATTATTGACTACTACAATACCTACCAGCATTGAAGAATATATTACCTCTCACCAGTAACAATATCGATTACTGGCGCATCCATTTATTGCACTTTTTCACCATTTTAGCTATTTATTGCGCGAAATTCCTTTTTATATCATATAAGAAACACAGTCATATATTCCATTGTCCTAATTTCATCTATTCTGGAAAACCAATGTTTCAAGGAAGGTGTAATGGTAGATTTTCACAGGTCTAGGATTCATGCCTGAGCAGCATTCAGCATATGAGCTGTCAACGACTTTTTATAATGATGGGGAGGCAGTTCATTTAGATACAAAAGGTATCCGTACCAAGGTCAACTGATGTCAAGTGTTTGATCAGGTTCCCCACTTCCTTCCAAAATGTTGCAATTAATGGGCACAAACAAACAACGCCAGCATAACTTAGAAGTTTGCGGATACATTTTATTCAGTAAGGCCAGAACCCTATACCACCTGAATAACTTATATCCCCGTTCTTGAAAGCAGCTTGCTATAGAGGATTTATGAGCCAATAAAATTATCCTGTTAGTTTGGGATCTTGTCTGAAGAGAGTCTGAAGATCTGCCTCCCAACGCCGTATATACGAAGGTATATAGCCTTCTGGAGGTACAATGATGTATGTATACAGCAGTGATAGCATATGTGATACATAGGCGCTCAAAAAATGTCAGAGGCCTAGCATATAATACCACTTCCGGAATGGACCTTAGGTAGTGTGACAGTTGAAAAGCAGACCAAGAACTCAGGGGGGGGGGGGGGCTGTGAAAGGGTAGCAAGCTCTTGCATAGGCATCCATCCCTGCTGGGTGACAAAATGCATACATCTAGTTATACCTAGTCCTATTAACCCCCAGAGCTATTTATTGTCATACAGGGAATGTTATGGTATCATTGGGCAAGGCAGTCAGCCGTAAAATCCACCTTACTGCTGACACGTGGTCCAGCAAGCATGGACAGGGATGGTATATTTAGTTCACAGCACTGGGTAATGCTGCTTGCAACTCAAAAGGATGCAGGACAGGGCTCAGTGCTGCAGCTTGTTGTGCCCCCACGTCTCCATACAGCTGGTGGTGATGATGCCAGACCTGTGAGCTCTACCCCCTCCTCCACCACCTCCATGCCCTCCGCTACATGTGTCCTATGAACATCAGGTACCCCCTGGGCGTCCAAAGGGCTATTCACAGAGTCCGGCTAAAAGGTGCCATGCAGTGCTTCAGCTGGTGAGTTTAGGGGACAGGAACCTCCTGTCCACCCTTAGACAGGGAAAGTTGACACATGTGCCATGCCTGGCACATGTCCTCATTTTGGTGGTGCCGCGTTTCATAAATACGTACCCAGGGTTGCAAGATGTGCTAAAGCTGGCCAGAAGAGTCTGTAGCCATTTCAGGTGGTCATACACAGCCAGTGCTCGGTTGGCTGAAATTTAGTGGCAAATCTACCTGCCCGTAAACTGCCTAATTTGTGACATGCCCACCAGGTGGTACTCGACTTTGTCAATGCTGCATCGGCTATACATGCAGTAGAGGGCTGTCAATGTGTACCTGTGCGAATATGGCACGACGACAGGCTCAGGCCACCTCATTTTTTTTTCCCCTCACCAATGGCTGATCATTAAGGATGCATGCACTGTATTGTCACCATTTGAGGAGGCCACGAATGCACTGTAGATATAGGCTACACTGGATGCAGAGTATATATATATATATATATATATATATATATATATATATATACACACACATACACATATACACACACACGATACTGTATATATATTTATTAATACACCACCTGAAATGTATTAGAAACAGTACACCACAGAATGCAATGTAGATATAGGCTACACTGGATGCTATATAAGTATATATAATGGAAAATTGTTATCACTTACCGTAATTTTCCTTTCCTGGCCCATCCTCACGTCAGCACATAACGGGTTAACATCTGCTTTGGAGACCCACATGACCACATGTTCCAAGCTGAATAAAAGAAGCCCCTCCCCCAATTAAGATGTTCGATAACCTAGCCTGCGACAGGCCACTAGGGAGGGAGTCCTGTGCTGACGTTAGGATGGGCCAGGAAAATCAAAATTACGGTAAGTGATAACAATTTTCCTTTTTCCTTGCCCATCCTCCCATAACGGAATATACCAAAGCTAATATAGGAAGTTAACTCTATTGCTGGTTGGCAGGCAAAATCTGTCACTCTATAGATTCTGTGCAAGCCTGATGGCCAGATCACCACAATTTCTGCATTCCAGATGTGTTTCTGCATGAGTGTTTTCGATGCATTCCCAATGCGTTTTGCCACTTTCCAGATGTGTTCCATAAAGAAACAATGCAACATTCTACTCTTGTTGACTGCACTAGAATGTGCTGTACTGGTAAGAACTAAGTAATTGGGATCAAAGTAAAACACTGTCCATGCGTTCTTGTTGCAGAATAAAAACACACTGCATCTGGTGTGAACAAGTCCACTTTCACATCCATAGGATCTCTGAAGGCAACCGAGTTATAAAAAGGTAAAGACACTTGCTGCACCAGACACTAGAGGGCATCATCCACCCTTGGAAGTGCAGTGCATAAACATACAGCAGCCATCTTATATGGATAAAGCTTAGTTGGGGAGGGGCTGTCTTTTATTCACCATGGAACAAGGAGGTGTTAACCTGTTATGTGCTGATGGGAGGATGGGCCAGGAAATTATATATATATATATATATATACACATACATACACACACACACACACACACACTAGACTGACTGTATATATATATATATATACAGTATATAAAAAATACACTGCCACTAACTTAATAACCTGCCTGCTTAATCTAACTCAAGCTATCTCTCTGCCCACGCAACAACGCTACACACTGCTGCTCTGTAAGCAGCCTTATATAGTGTGGGGCACGGACTTAGTCCCCCTGAGCCATAATTGGCCAAAGCATGCAGGTCAGGTGCATGCTTTGCCCAATCATCATACAGCATTGCACTGCGATCTCGCAATGCATTATGGGGCATTCTGCAGCGCTCACATTTCCTGCGAAAGCCCCATAATGTTCACTGTTCTGCAAATGGGCGAACACCCGATGTTCGAGACGAACTTATGTTCGACCTGAACATCAAACTCATCCCTAGTTAGACTTAGATGTAGAGTATGGTACAGAGCCCCAAAAGCTGACCTCTACACAATACAATATGCTCCTTATGCCCTCAGCCACAAAGCTTGCATATTAGGCTAAATCTCACTGACAAATGGACATAGATGGCTTGGATGATGATGATGATTAGGGTGAGGTCCTAGATGTTTTTTGTAACTGGTATCTCCCAAGCTGTCAGATTGTTTAACCAGGGCTCAAAATTTTAAGTCCTGAGCTACTAGCCAGGCCTCGAGGGTTACTCGCCACCAGTTGCCCCGCCCAACCCCGACCTTGCCCCGCCCCTAATTCTGCCCCTAATCACGCCCTCATAAATTATCTCACGAAATGACACTTAAATGTTTATGCAGAATTAAGTTACAAAAATAAATATTGACAACAACTTTATCAGTTCCCCTCAGCACAGCCTCACCATGCCCATCATTGCAGCCTCACTGTCATGGTCTGGAGTCAGGCTCAGAGGCCAAGAGCTATAGCAGCAGAGTAGGTATTCACACAGGTCACCCTGGCTGATGACACGGTTCGCCTGAGGTAAAGGGGTCTAAGCACTAACCGGTATTCACCAGAGCTCCTGATGATGGAGATGGGCTTTGCTGCGTGTTAGTACCAGGTCGCGGTCCTCAGGATAGCCCCAACAGGAGGTGAGCAAGCCGGGGTCCGGTAGCAGATATAGTAGGTAGGGATCAAGCAAAAGCGTAGTAGAGAAACAAGCCAAAAGTCGGTAACAAATATTTGCAGGTTGGGATTCAGCAGATGCGTAGTCGAGGATTGAGCCAAATGTCGGTAATGAATTCTAGCGAAGATACGGTCGACAGCAGGAGAGACAGGCGCACGCTATTGGCTGGTGAAGGCACAATATTCAGGCAACCAGAAAGTGCAAAGACATGGCTTAAATCAGGAAGTTCATGGGAGGAGCAAAGGGTTAAAAGTTCAAGTCAAACAAGATTCAAGGCAAGATCTATCAAGGAATTGTCTAGGGAACTATCCAAGGAACTATCCAAGGAACTGTCCAAGGAGCTGTCCAGCATTCCAGGTGGCTCAGCAAGCAGAGTCACCGCAGACACATCCGAGGTCCCAGGTTCAAGCCCAGGTCCTAACACTCACCAGGGTAGAGGAAGAGAGAGGGTGGCCGGATCATGACTGGAGGAAGAGGAGAGCCATGGGATCACAGAGCGTGAATAGCACGCTGTTACAGCTTACATGAAATTGCCTCCGCTCCGCTTGCCATCACACACAGCGCTGCCTCCTCCTAACCCCATGCCTGTGATATACAGAAGACATCCGAGCATTTGGACCCGCATTCTGTCTATAACAGGTGCAGGGTCAGGAGGAGGCAGGGCTATGTGTGACAGCAAGTGGAGGCAATTTCAAAGTAAGCTGTAAAAGCATGCTATACCACTCGGTGACCACCACCACTCCTCTTCCACTGGGACGATCACTGGGAGAACAGCTCCCGATCAACCCCAGGCAGCCCAGCTCGCAAGCCCTCATTTTCCACTTGCAAAATGCGAGTAGGCAAGTGGAAAATTTGAGGGCTGGTTTAACACAACACAACTATAGATACACTATGTTACCAAAAGTAGTCCACTTGCTTTCCTATTAAATACTGAACACACTAGGCATGAGAGCACAGCGTGGTCCATTCTCTAGCTATGCTGGGAACTCAGTGTATTCTCCACCTATGATCGGACTTGTCCTAACACGCCCCCCCGCCCCTGCACAGCCATTCACTGGCAAGCTCAGTGTGCTGCTGCTTCTCCTCTCCCAGCTCTTATGCAACTGGTAACAGAGGGGATGTGATCATTTATAAAAAAGGGGAAAAAAGGGCCACATTTATACGCATCTATACAAAAATGTTTTGCCTTTCATTTCTATTTTAAACTGAATGGATTGTTTTACAAGGTGAACATTTACAAGATTAAGTTACAGCTCAGGCTTTAGGGACCCTGTGGGGTGCTTTCTTTTCTTTCTTTTCTTTGCAATAATAACAGACAACTCAAAATAAATAAATACATTTTTTTTCTGATTTTAGGAGAGTTGCAGTGTTTTTTCAATAGCACACGCTTATTTTTTTTTTTTTTATTGCTGCTTAGAATTGCTCTTTAACAGTTAAAATGTATTCTTTTCTTTTTAATTTTGATATGACTTTAAATGCCCTCTTTGATGTTTTTCTAGGCTTCATAAAAATTTACTTTTGCGGTACTTGACAATTATAGAAAACATTCAGCCCAGGACAGCAATAGATTTGGAATTTTCAGTACTCTAAATTGTGCAAGCTGAAAAAAATGGACAAAGTAATCAAAAAGACAGAGATACAACAAAGCAGACAGTGGTTGTGCAGTGGGAGCCAAGTCACCCCTATCTACTGCTAAGCTCTGAAAGGTGTCTTGCCATTTCCAAAGAATATGTTATCTTAGCATTTTAGAAGAATAACTACTTTATTGAAAGAAGAGCATAAAAAAATAAAAGAAAATAAAAAAAATAAAAAAACGTGATAATTTCAAATACCTTTCTGTTGCTGTATAGAATGTCTTCTTTTTCTTTCAAGGTGTAATTTATGGAAGGTGTTGTTTCAAAATTCCCCTTTTACACAGAATGTATTTTACTTACTGTTTCACACAAAGCATCAAACCACAGCAATTATTGCTTTTCTGACTTTAGCACAGTAGGTCAACTGCTTAAACAAGACAAAATCCTCAGACCCTTCAGACTTGTATCCATCTCAGATAATCATCTTGTTTAACCTATTAAGCCTATGTGCAGCTATTTAGCCCACCATGCCAATAAGGTTGCAGGGTTGACGCTCAACTTCAGGTTCCATGAAACATATTGCCTTAAAAAATAATTGACAAGTATATATGGCATGCATAGGGTTTTTTCTTCTTTTTTTGTATAAGCAGCATATGTGCTAAGAAATAGAAGTATCTTTGTGCAAAGTAAAATGCTTTCTTTTTCTATAAAAGCTGCAGCAAGGTGGTTGCATTTCATGTGCATTTCTCTAGCACATAGCAAGATTAGTCTCTGATGTGTCCCCTATAAGAACCACTCCCAGTCCCTGGCTTAATGCCATCTACCTCTAAGTGACTAAAGCCTGGCACTGCAAGTTTTTTTTTTCATTCAACTGAGCGGGCTGAACTAAAAAAAAACAAAAACTGAAGAGTTCAGGAGGAGCCACTGTACTAACAATCCAATATTAGTACCGCAATCTTCCCTGCTGAGCTATTGTTTTCTGACAGGGGGACGGCCAACGGCTGAGAGCATTGACCAAATGCCGGTCAGGAGACCTTTTTCGGTCATGTCCCTTCGACAGAAGTCGGCCAAACGGCTGGTTTGTGTTGGACCGACTGCTGTACACATGGGCCAAATGTAGGCCAGTTCAGGGGCCAAATGCCACCCAACATTTGGCCAGTGTCTACTAGGCTTAAGGGTTCTGTTTCTAACAGAAAACAGATATTGATGTTTTCTATATACCACAACTTTTGCCTAGATTTTTACAGCCCATTCATAAAATGCAGTTCTGTTGAATCCTATGAAGTTCTCTATTTAATGCAATAGACAGAAATCTCTGATTTAAGGGGATCGGGTCATAACTTTGACAGGTCACATGGCTGGCTGACTCTATTTGCTTTTAACAGCCCTCTGCTGGTATTGAAGCCCTGAAGCCAGTGAAGGACTAAGCACATGTGCTAAGAAATAACATCATCTTCATGCAAAATTCCCCAATGCTCCCCTTTAGAAATGTGCATTTAAAAAAAAAAAAAAAAAAAAAAAAAATAAAACCTAAGAGGAGTTAGAACCCTTCCTTACTCTATCCATAATAAAAGAAAATGAAAAAAGTTTTACCTTTAGTTACACTTCAAAATACAATTCCACTTCCACTAAGACTGAAATTTCTCTTTGATTTAGAGAAAAGTCTACTAATTTTACCTTTACCTATGTATTACCTATAGACATAAGGGGATTGTAAATTTCATTCTCCGTGTTGATGATGTTGATGGATAAACATGAACTGCTACAGGCAAATTTTCTGTAGCAAAGTCTTAATATCACAACAATCAGGACAGAGGCACTAATAATGGGCAATCATGATAGACTGGTGATTGTCCCCTTTAACAAAAGGGGGCCCCATATACCACCTCCATGTGAATAAGTAAGTGATACAAAGTACCCCTACTCATTCACAAAAATGTTTTCCCTAGAAATAACACATCTTAAAAAAGTTCCACGTTGTACATCCATCATCAATTGTGTTGTTCAGTAATGCAGGGCCACATCATTCACAATAAGTGACAGCCGTCAAATTACACGTAAGAAAAAAAAATTGGCTTGCTGAGACATGACCAAACCTGTTGCTTCACTTGTGCTGAATGTCATCTCTGGGTTATAGTAAACAAATATGGGGGTCACCCAGGTCATTGGCCAAATATAGGCACGTCCATCTTTCCTCAATGATATCATTGAGGAAATATGGACATGTTCATACTTGGCCAATGACGAAACCCAGATGACCCGGCTCCTTTGTTTACTATAACGATGGGGGGACCCGGAAATTACAGTGTGAAGGAAGGGATGAAATCGGAGGTGCATCTCTGAGTCCCCACTGCTAAACTAAACAAAAAGGGGAGGTCATTGATGTCACCCAGGTGACCCCCTCCTCTTTGTTTACTGTAGTGGGGTGACCCCGGAGATGAATCTCATTGCTTTCCTGAAATATTGCATATTTTAAGAGTAAACTACCACCCCATTTAAAGGAATAGCTCATGTAACATTTTGGCAGAGATTTTTTATGAATTAATAAAGTTTTAAAAAAATACAACATGTGTTTTTTTACCGCTATTTTTTGTGCAGTATTTTAGTCTTAGTGAATTCAGCCCATTGCCCTTCAACAAGCATTTGGATTAGAAGTCAGAAATCTTTATCTACATACTCGATCCAGGTTAGTGACTCATTGAGGTTGGTTTCCTTAAAACTTGACAGCCAGGCAAGTAGCATTTTCAGATGAATCTGAGCAATGGCAATGTCTGCAATGGCAGACTCCTTTTGTCACCCATTAATCATTTCTTTTCAAACAGATTAAAAAATACCTCATTATACCCTATTATACCCCAGACCCCATTAAAATTCCCACACTCCTACGAAGAATGTGCACCGTCATCTGCCCATTCTTATATGCATAGGCGTCAGCTCCATTCCTTCCCACATCCCTAATCCCCACATCCCCAAGGTGACCAGGCATTGATAAAGAAAAATTTATTTGATTAACAAATTTTGTCTGTTTGTTTTATTTTTTTATAGGTTGCACAACAGCGCTCATTTGTACTCTGCTTGAGACAAACGCATGCTAAGCCCGAATAGGGCTAGCATGCGTTTTCCCCAAGCAGAATGAAAAGACCACTTTGCAATCTGCTTGAGACAAACGTATGCTAAGCCCAAATAGGGCTAGCATGCGTTTGTCCCAAGCAGAATGAAAAGACCACTTTGCACTCTGCTAGAGACAAAGGCATGCCAATCCCAAATAGGGCTAGCATGCTTTGCCTCACGGAGAATGTAATGAAATTGAGGAACAAGAGAAGAAACATGCACACAAAAAGAGGTAACATGAATATGACATGTTTTATTAAATGAAAAAAACAAGACCAAAATCCGAGCTGATTTATTCAATGTTAACATTGTTTTTTAAATAGGATCATCTTGCCATGACACCTCTCCATTAGGGATGAGCCGAACCCCCCTGTTCGGTTCGCACCAGAACCTGTGAACAGACCTAAAGTTTGTGTGAACTTTAGAACCCTATTAAAGTCTATGGGACTCGAACGTTCAAAATCAAAAGTGCTAATTTTAAAGGCTTATATGCAAGTTATTGTCATAAAAAGGGTTTGGGGATCAGGGTCCTGCCCCAGGGGACATGTATCAATGCAAAAAAAAGTTTTAAAAACTGCAGTTTTTTCGGGAGCAGTGATTTTAATAATGCTTAACCACTTGCCGACCGCCCCCTGTATATATACGTCGGCAGAATGGCACGTACAGGCAGAACCACGTACCTGTACGTGCCATTCTTCCGGCGGGTGGGGGGTCCGATCGGACCCCCCCCGGCCGGCGGGGACGGTCGGGATCGCTTCAGGAGCGATCCGGGATGAGGGGACGGCCAGTGGTTTCTGGCCACCCCCTCGCGATCGCTCCTGGCGAATCAGATGCTTCCTCTGTCTGTGTCAATCAAAACACAGGCAGAGGAAGTGATGTCACGCTCGGTGCGCCGGTCTATGTGACCGGAACGCCGAGCTGTGAACGTCTAAAGGTTAGTGCACCAACAGTACACTGACACCAGTACACATAGGCACACAAAACACCCCCCTGTCACCCCCAGATCACCCCCCAGATCACCCCCTCCCCCCCCAGTCACAGTGTCACTAATTGCAGTGATCATTTTTTTACTGATCACTGCATTTAGTGTCAGTGTGACTGTAATAACTGTCAGTGCAGTTAGTTTTAGGTCCAAGGTAGCCCCCTACCCCCCCCTAATAAAGGTTTAACCCCTTGATTGCCCCCCAGGTAACCCCTTCACCCCCTTTTGCCAGTGTCACTAAGCGATCGTTTTTCTGATCGCTGTATTAGTGTCACTGCTGTCGCTAGGTAACCATTTTTTTTTTTTAGGTAACCGCCATGTTTATATAGGTTCATAAATAGGTTTATAGGTCAGGTACCCCCATATTACAACCTAAATAAAGGTTTTAACCCCTTGATTGCCCCTAGAGTTAACCCTTTCACCAGTGATCACTGTATAACTGTCACTGGTGACGCTGGTTAGCCAGTTAGTTATTTCGTTATTTAGGTTCCCCGTCAGGTTTTTATATAGCGTCAGGTACCCCCATATATTACCTAATAAAGGTTTTAACCCCTGATTGCCCCTAGTTAACCCTTTCACCCCCTTTTGCCAGTGTCACTAAGCGATCGTTTTTCTGATCGCTGCATTAGTGTCGCTAGGTAACCATTTTTTTTTTTTAGGTAACCGCCATGTTTATATAGGTTCATAAATAGGTTTATAGGTCAGGTACCCCCATATTACAACCTAAATAAAGGTTTTAACCCCCTGATTGCCCCTAGAGTTAACCCTTTCACCAGTGATCACTGTATAACTGTCACTGGTGACGCTGGTTAGCCAGTTAGTTATTTCGTTATTTAGGTTCCCCGTCAGGTTTTTATATAGCGTCAGGTACCCCCATATATTACCTAATAAAGGTTTTAACCCCCTGATTGCCCCTAGTTAACCCTTTCACCCCCTTTTGCCAGTGTCACTAAGCGATCGTTTTTCTGATCGCTGCATTAGTGTCGCTAGGTAACCAGTTTTTTTTTTTGTATTACTGTTACGGGTGACGCTGGTTAGTTAGCTTTATTTTTTATACTGTCAGGGCACCCGCCATTTATTACCCAATAACGGTTTAACCCCCTGATCGCCCGGCGGGTGATATCAATTAGGTTTTAGGGTCAAATAAGGTCTGCGTCGCCCCAGGTTAGTGCCAGTACCGCAAACACCCACGCGCAAAGCATACACCTCCCTTAGTGGTACAGTATCTGAACAGATCAATATCTGATCTGATCAGATCTATACTAGCGTCCCAGCAGTTTAGGGTTCCAAAAAAAAACGCATTGTTAGCGGGATCAGCCCAGATACCTGCTAGCACCTGCGTTTTCCCCCTCCGCCCAGCCCAGCCCACCCAAGTGCAGTATCGATCGATCACTGTCACTTACAAAACACTAAGCACACATAACTGCAGCGTTCGCAGAGTCAGGCCTGATCCCTGCGATCGCTAACATTTTTTTTGTGGTAGCGTTTTGATTCAGTCGCTTCAGTCAGGAGCTTTTTTACCTGTGAATCTCAAAAAAATAAAAAAAATAAAAATAGTTGTCGTTTTATTGTTCTCTCTCTCACTCTATTCTCTCTCTATTGTTGCTCTTTTTTTACTCCATTCTATTCTGCAATGTTTTATTATGTTTTATCATGTTTTATCATGCTTGCTTTTCAGGTATGTAATTTTGTTTACTGTGTTTTAGTGTTAAGCATTTTTTTGTTTTCAGGTGCGCCATTCAGTTGCAACGCGGATTTATTTATCTTGACAGCAACAGCGTTTGCTCCCACGATACATAAAGCCGCGACTCCAACGCTGTAGGAGGTGATTTCACCACCACAGTTAAAAAAAAGAGCATATATGCCGAAGCATGGGGGCAGCAGGGGGGGGGAGGAGCGATTGGCTCCTAATGCCACGTACATACGGTCGAAATTCCGACCGTGTGTACACGGCATAACTTTTGCGGGAGGATGCCCCCATGCATCGGCATATATAAATGGTGCATGTATGCCCATCATTAGAAGTGGGTGGATGAAGGGAGGTATTCTAATGGTGGGCATACCCACCAATCAATCTCTTTTTTTCGTTCAGCCAAGAGGCTGCATGAAAAAAAAAAGATTACAATATATGTCCAGTATGTTGCTGGACTTTGAATGGTTATACCAGAATGATGCCTGCAGGTTTAGGTATCATCTTGGTATCATTCTTTTCAGCCAGTGATCGGCTTTCATGTAAAAGCAATTCTAGCGGGTAATTAGCCTCTAGACTGCTTTTACAAGCAGTGGGAGGGAATGTCCCCCCTCCCGGATATAAACCGCGCCATTGGGAAATTGGGAAAGCATTTTATCACACCAATCTTGGTGTGGTCAGATGCTTTGAGGGCAGAGGAAAGATCTAGGGTCTAATAGACCCCAATTTTTTCAAAAAAAGAGTACCTGTCACTGCCTATTGCTATCATAGGGGATATTTACATTCCCTGAGATAACAATAAAAATAATAACAAAGAAAAAAAATGGAAGGAACAGTTTAAAAATAAAATAAAAAAGCTAAATAAATAAAAAAAAAACCAAAAAAAAAAAAAAAAAGCACCCCTGCCCCCCCTTCTCTTGCGCAAAGGCGTACACAAGCGTTGGTCTGGCGTCATATGTAAACAGCAATTGCACCATGCATGTGAGGTATCACCGCGAAGGTCAGATCGAGGGCAGTAATTTTAGCAGTAGACCTCCTCCGTGAATCTAATGTGGTATCATGTAAAGGCTTTTAAAGGCTTTTAAAAATGTATGTAGTTTGTCGCCACTGCGTGTTTGTGCGCAATTTTAAAGCATGTCGTGTTTGGTATCCATGTACTCGGCCTAAGATCATATTTTTTATTTCATCAAAAATTTGAGCAATATAGTGTGTTTTAGTGCATTAAAATAAAAAAAAGTGTATTTTTTCCACAAAAAATGCGTTTGAAAAATCGCTGCGCAAATACTGTGTGGAAAAAAAAAAATGCAACACCCACCATTTTAATCTGTAGGGCCTTTGCTTTAACATTATATATAGTGTTTGGGGGTTCAACGTAATTTTCTTGCAAAAAAAAAATATGTTTTCATGTAAACAAAAAGTGTTAGAAAGGGCTTTGTCTACAAGTGGTTAGAAGAGTGGGTGACGTGTGACATAGGCTTCTAAATGTTGTGCATAAAATGCCAGGACAGTTCAAACCCCCCCCAAATGACCCCATTTTGGAAAGTAGACACCCCAAGCTATTTGATGAGAGCAATGTTGAGCCCATTAAATATTATTTTTTTTTGTCCCAAGAGATTGAATAATGAAAAAAAAAAAATATATATATTTTTTTTACAAAAAGTTGTCACTAAATGATATATTGCTCAAACATGTCATGGGCATATGTGGAAATACACCCCAAAATACATTCTGTTGCTTCTCCTGAGTACGGGGATACCACATGTGTGGGACTTTTTGGGAGCCTAGCTGCGTACGGAACCCCAAAAACCAATCACCGCCTTCAGGCTTTCTAAGGGTGTAATTTTTTTATTTCACTTCTCACTGCCAATCACAGTTTCGGAGGCCATGGAATGCCCAGATGGCATAAAACCCCCCAAAATGACCCCATTTTGGAAAGTAGACACCCCAAGCTATTTGCTGAGAGGTATGGTGAGTATTTTGCAGATCTCGCTTTTTGTCACAAAGTTTTGAAAATTGAAAAAAAAAAAAAAAAATTTTTTTTCTTTACTTTCTTCATTTTCAAAAACAAATGAGAGCTGTAAAATACTCACCATGCCTCTCAACAAATAGCTTGGGGTGTCTACTTTCCAAAATGGGGTCATTTGGGGGGGTTTTGTGCTATTTTGGCATTTTATGGCCTTCGAAACGGTGATAGGTAGTGAGGAGTGAAATCAAAAATTTGCACCCTTAGAAATCCTGAAGGCGGTGCTTGGGTTTCGGGGCCCCGTACGCGGCTAGGCTCCCAAAAAGTCCCACACATGTGGTATCCCCATACTCAGGAGAAGCAGCAAAATGTATTTTGGGGTGCAATTCCACATATAACTATGGCATGTGTGAGCAATATATCATTTAGTGACAACTTTTTGAAAAAAAAAAAAATCTTTTTTATTTTTGTCTTTATTCAATCACTTGGGACTAAAAAAAAAAAATATTCAATGGGCTCAACATGCCTCTCAGCAAATAGCTTGGGGTGTCTACTTTCCAAAATGGGGTCATTTGGGGGGGTTTTGTACTTCTCTGCCATTTTAGCACCTCAAGAAATGAAATAGGCAGTCATAAATTAAAAGCGGTGTAAATTCCAGAAAATGTACTCTAGTTTGTAGACGCTATAACTTTTGCGCAAACCAATAAATATACGCTTATTGGCATTTTTTTTACTAAAGACATGTGGCTGAATACATTTTGGCCCAAATGTTTGACTAAAATTGAGTTTATTAGATTTTTTTTTATAACAAAAAGTAGAAAATCTCTTTTTTTTTTCAAAATTTTCGCTCTTTTTCCGTTTATATCGCAAAAAAATAAAAATCACAGAGGCAATCAAATACCATCAAAAGAAAGCTCTATTTGTGGGAAGAAAAGGACGCAAATTTCGTTTGGTTACAAAATTGCATGACCGCGCAATTACCAGTTAAAGTAGTGCAGTGCGAAATTGAAAAAAGACCTCTGGTCCTTTGGCTGCCAAATGGTCCGGGGCTGAAGTGGTTAAAGTGAAACAATAAAAGTCTAATATTCCTTTAAATTTTGTACCTGGGGGTGTGTATAGTATGCCTGTAAAGGGGCGCATGTTTCCCATGCTTAGAACTGTCCCATGAACAGTCATTCATTGAAAGCCATTGATAAAAAAAAAAAAAAAGCGCGGGGGTTCCCCCAAATTCAATTACCAGGCCCTTCAGGTCAGAGATCAGTCATTGAAAGTCATTGATAAAAAAAAAATATATATATATATGCGTGGGGTAATTCAATTACCAGGCCCTTCAGGTCTGGTATGGATATTAAGGGGAACCCCGGGTCAAATAAAAAAAAAATGACGTGGGATTCCCCCTAAATATCCATACCAGACCCTTCAGGTCTGGTATGGATTTTAAGGGGAACCCCGCGCCAAAAAAAAAATGGCGTGGGGGTCCCCCTCAAAATCCATACGAGACCCTTATCCGAGCACGCAACCTGGCAGGCTGCAGGAAAAGAGTGGGGGGCGAGAGATAGCCCCCCTCCTGAACCGTACCAGGCCACATGCCTTCAACATTGGTCTGTGACCCCTCAAAGCACCATGTCCCCATGTTGATTAGGACAAGGGCCTCATCCCCACAACCCTTGCCCGGTGGTTGTGGGGGTCTGCGGGCGGGGGGCTTATCAGAATCTGGAAGCCCCCCTGGAAGCCCCCACCTGTCACCTGACCCCGCCCCCCTCTGACGCAAGGGAAAAGCTGGGCTTCCCCAGTGATGTATGGGTGACCCCGCCCCCTCTGATGTAAGGCAGGTTTCCGCTACATCAGAGGGGGGAGGAGTCACCCGTACATCACTTCCCCCTTGCGTTGCGTCAGAGGGGAGCGGGGTCAGGTGACGAGTGACCCGGTCCTCCTCAGCTAAGACGGGATTCCCACAGTGTCTCCGTGGAGACAGGATGCACTGCGCTGGACGTCGTCGAAAAAGATCAGCCATCGCTGGACCCCGGAGAAGAGATCACCCATCGCTGGATAGCAAGAGTGGAATCTTTTTTTTATTTTTTTTATTTTTAATAAAGGACTTTTACCAACGGTGTCTGTGTGTTTTTTAACTATTTTTTACACTTTCTTTGTGAAATGGTAGGGGTACTTTTGTACCCCCTTACCATTTCAAACAGGGGGGGCAGGATCTGGGGGTCCCCTTGTTAAAGGGGGCTTCCATATTCTGATAAGCCCCCCACCCGAAGACCCCCACAACCACCGGGCAAGGGTTGTGGGGATGAGGGCCTTGTCCTCATCAACATGGGGACATGATGCTTTGAGGGGTCATAGACCCCCAAAGCATCCTCCCAATGTTGAGGTCATGTGGCCTGGTACGGATATTTGGGGGGAACCCCACGTCATTTTTTTTTTTAAATTTGACCCGGGGTTCCCCTTAATATCCATTCCCATACCTGAAGGGCCTGGTACTTGAATTTGGGGGGAACCCCATGTATATATATTTTTTTTTTTATCAATGACTTTCAATGACTGTTCTCTGTATTACGGGAGCCGACAATTCATTATAGCCGTTTAGATTTCTCCCATAGACTTTTACAGGGTGTTCCGTGGCTTTTCGAATTTGCCGCGAACACCCCAAATTGTTTGCTGTTTGGTGAACAGGCGAACAGGCAATGTGTTCGACTCGAACTTGAAGCTCATCCCTACTCTCCATCAGGCGATACAAAACATTGGGCAAATTGGTTGCGGACTGTCATGACCCATGCCGTTGACCACAAGTCCATAAACTGAACACGGTGTGTTGGGTTGCCGGGCTCCAGTTCCACATTTCTCCTCTCATTGTTCCTCAGAAAATTGTAAAGGACGCAGTATGCCAGGACCACCTTGATTGCATTTTCCACATCCAGTTGCATGGAGGACAGCTTAACCCTCCGTTCGGCCGTCAAGACAGCAAACGTGCACTCAACCACACAGCGTGCACGGCTGAACCTATAATTAAAAATGATTTTTTCATGGCTGAGACCATATCCACTATATGGCCTCATAAGGTTTTCGGACAATCCAAAAGCAACCATCACCAATGGCAAACTTGGTTCATGAGTGCAGGGTAGAGGCCTACTGGCTGGTATGTTGAGGCGTCCCTCATGCAGACGACGTCAGAATGCAGACTCTCTGAATAGGCGGGTGTCGCCTTGACTGCCGTAAGCTCCCACATCCATGGCAAGGAATTTTCGATGGGCATCAGTCAATGCCAGGAGGACCACGGAAAAATATTTTTTATAATTAAAATAAGATGATCCAGAGTGGGGAAGCTTCCTCACCCTGACGTGTTTCCCATCCAGGGCAATTAGGAAATTGTGTTTTTTCCCAGAATCCATCCACAACAGATTCCCAGATTTCTTTGGTCAGCTCCAGCCTTACTGACTCGTGTAGCTCCTTCCAAATTTCCACACATGTTGACCTTGTTAATAATAATGTTGAAGGGACACAAAACTTTGTCCAGTGGCAAGGAACCTAACATAACTATTATAAAATATTTAATTAAAACAACATACGAATAAAAAGTCCTACCCCTAAGCCTAACACTATCCACTAACCCCTATTCCCTAAACCCTACCCCTTAATTCTAACCCTTACCCCCTACCCCTAAACCCCAAACCCAAACCCCTATTGCCTAAACCCTACCCCTACCCACTATTCCCTAAACCCTACCTCTAACCCCAAATCCTACCTCCTAACCCCTAAACCCTACCACTATTCCTATTCTCTAAACCCTAAACCTTACCTCCCAAACCCTATCCCCTAACCCCTAGCCCTAACCAATATAAGTACTTATTTATAAGATTTAACTTACCTCAGTGTCACTAGCAGCCATTTCTCCGGTGACACAGAGCACCGCATGACAGTGTCCATCCTGGTCAATCTTGGCCACAGTCTCTCCAAGAGCTCTTTGAAGAGCGTAACAGAGATCCTCGTAAAGTTTTAAAAATTTGTAGTTCTGCATACATCTGGGTGAAGTATCCCACTGACAGCCGCTGGGATACCAGTGGATGGGTCCAGAAGCGACGTCGTCTGCTGCTTCTCTCCTCCTCCAACTGTCTCCTTCTACGAATCCTCCACAAGATAATAAGCAGGATTGCTTCATCAATCTTTTTCACAACAAGATCCATAATGAAAAAATCCAAAGAAAACACAGAATCGCATAAACTCCACAAAAACTCAAACTCACACAGACTGTCTCTTAACTCTCTCTCTCTCCAACCAAAATGGCACCGTCACATGATATCGAACATTTTTTTTTCCTTGGCATTGGGTGTAATTTGGGAGTGGAAAATAGCAGAGGGATGTCTTTTAAAAAAAAAACACACCTTGTCGATAAGGCTTAAAAACGCTAATTAATGCACATCCAATGCGAAATGTTGATAGAATAGCTTTTTTAACGCCGCTTTTTTACTGGCATAGGTACTATCTTTACAGCCCGTTTTTTAAAACGTCCGTGTGTATGAGGTCTTAATGTTGTGAATTTGTTGAGTCTTTGCTGAATCCATGTTTGATTATGCAAATAGTTTTTTTAATAAACAAGGCTGCTAAATTGTTTTGTAACACCAGATGGCAACATGTATCTCTTCATAATCGGTTTCTTTGAGCTAAAAGAGAGCTTCATTTTAAAAATAGATTTGAATATCGACAAACTTACGTAACTTTATATACATTAGTATAAAAAAAGCAAGTTCTTTAAAGCGGGGCTCCACTGCCTCTGACGTTTTTTTTTAAGTGACATTTTTTTTTTTCAACTTCTTTATTTATTTATATCATCCCATCATACATAGCATCAAGTTCATTCCATTCAATACATAGATAGATTGGTCGGAGGCTCTTCATTACGTATCAATATGTCAATTTAACCGTCAGAGTCATTAATATTTAGAGATCCAGTACTTTTAAATCTTATTCTATGCATTGAAATTTCTACGTTCTAAATTTGATTTGTTCAGTTCACCATAAATATAGGGATAATATTATTTTCTGAGTACCCTAAACGATAAACCCCCCACCCTGTGACCTTATACAGTAACAAAAGCAACAAACCCCCAAAAAAAAACAAAAAAAGGGAGAATCTAATTTTAATCCAAATATAAATCCAAATATAAATATACCTTATAACTATAACCGACAGAAGGGGATTATAGACTCATAATTAGGTTGTCTTGAAGGTAGCTAAAGCCTTTCCTTCCTCTGAGAGTTTAAATATATTCCACTTAGCCCATGTTCTGGAGTACATCTCATGTCGGTTTTGCGCCGAGAGTATTAAGTCCTCCATCCTATTTACCTCTTCTACTCTTGTAAACCAAGACAACATACAAGGGGGTCTTGTATCTCTCCACTGCCGGGCTATACATGATCGGGCGGCATTAAAGAAATGACGCAGTATTGAGTTATTGTATATCTTTTCTGGTATGTTTGAGTCATGTAGTAAATATAGTGCTGGGTCCTCAGGTAGAGTGTAATCTGTAAACTTCTGAGATATACGCTGTATTTCCCTCCAGAAATGGACTAACTTTGGGCATGACCAAAAAATATGGAGTAGCGTCCCTCTCTCTTCTAGGCATCTCCAGAATTTGTCTGAGATCGAGGGGTAATATTTATGAAGTACTGAGGGTGTGCGATACCATCTCGTTAGAAGTTTAAAGTTTGTTTCCTGGGCCCTAGTGCAAATTGATGATTTCAAGGCCATTCGTATAATCCGTCTCTGTTGTGTTGGTTGCAAGGTCCTATCTAATTCTCCCTCCCATTTCCGTATGAACTGCGGGATATACCTTTCAGGTGGTTCAATCAATAATGCGTACATTTGTGAGAGTACATGAGGATAAGGGCCATTGTCCTCACATATTTGCTCTAGTGGGGTCAGTGGTCTTTGAAACCTTTCCGGGGGTGGTAGTGTATTAAGGAAGTGTTTAAGTTGTGCCCCGCTCCAGAAATCGAGGTCATACCAGTCCCTTGATGATGTCAACTCCGGGACTGATGGCCATGTTCTAGATCGTGCAAAGTGTGATGCCTGATAGCATTGTGATTCTAATAGTTTTCTAAATGGCCCATATTGTAGTCCTGGGGGAAACAGGGGTTCCCTATAATAGGGTAAAGGGGGGAGTGGGGGGGGTAGCAGTGGGGTGCTCAGGCGCAATCGGGAGCATATTCGTAGTGTAGGTCCTATTATCGGGTGTTTTTTAAGGGTAGAGGTAAGATCTGTGTAACACCAGATCGCTCCCCTTAGTGGTATCATACTTTGTGATTGCTCAATCCTTGGCCACAGCTTAAGGTCTGTGTGTATGCACCAATCTATTAGTCTCCCCATGTGTGTTGCCTGCTAATATTTCTTCATGTCAGGTACTGCCATCCCTCCATACTGTTTAGGCAAATTCATAAGTCGGCGTTGTATTCTAGGTCTTTTATAGGCCCAGATAAAGTTGTTTAATAACACGTTTATCTGTTTAAAGAATTCAGGGGGTATGTGGATTGGTAAGGTTTGGAAGAGGTATAAAAATTTAGGTAAGATTGTCATCTTGACTATATTACATCTACCAAACCAAGAAAAACAGCCCTGGTGCCATTTGGTAAGCAATACCCGTATTCTGTTAAGTAAGGGAGGGAAGTTCAGTTCATAAGTTTGCTTTAGTTTAGGTGGTATAAACGTTCCCAGATATTTAAGGGCCGTTCCCGTCCATCTAAAGTTGAAATTGTCTTTTAAGGTTTTAATCTGGGATGGCGTCATTGAGACTCCCATTGCTTCAGATTTGGACATATTTATTTTTAAATTTGACAGTGAACCATATTCATCCAATTCTCTTAGAAGATTCGGTAGCGAAATACCTGGTTTAGTGAGTGAGAATATAAGATCATCTGCATAAGCGGATACTTTATAATGTGATTTCCCTTTTTGTATCCCTGAGATATCAGGGTTTTGCCTTATCTTACAGAGGAATGGTTCCAATGAAAGAGAGAAAAGAAGGGGAGACAACGGACACCCTTGGCGGGTTCCATTTGAGATAGGGAAGGGTTCTGATAGACAACCATTGGCTTTAATTTGTGCTTTGGGCTTCGAGTATACACTCAAAATCCATCCAACCATCTTCTCTCCCATTCCCACATACCTTAAAACCGAGAACATAAACGTCCAATTAACCCGATCGAACGCCTTTTCGGCATCCGTGCTCAGGAACACTGAAGGGGTATTAGAGGTATCTGCTAGGTGGATGAGATTTAAAACTTTAATAGTATTATCTCTCGCCTCTCGATTTGGTATAAAACCCACCTGGTCTAGATGGACCAGGTCGGTTAAATGTAGTTGAATACGTGTGGCGAGGATTTTTGTAAATAATTTAACATCCACATTCAATAAGGAGATGGGGCGGTAACTACCACATGCTGATGGATCTTTATCTTCTTTAGGTATCACCGTAATGTGTGCTTTCAAAGTATCTGGTGGTAGTGCCGTCTCATATCCCAAAGTATTGAATGTTCGTATCATCTGCCTTCCTAATTGAGGTAGGAATAACTGGTAGTATTTTAAGGAAAACCCGTCTGGGCTCGGGGATTTCCCTGGTTTAGTAGATTTTATGGCTTCTTGCAGTTCCTCTATTCTGATAGGCGCTTAGTTCCTCTCGGACTTGTTCTGATAACTGGAGGATACCTGATGAGGATATATTGGAAGGCCGGGTACCGGCCTGAAGTTATGGGAGGAGCCCGGAGGGTATTTAAGCAGCCCAAAGGCCGCCGGTCTTTGTCGGTTTCCTGTGCGAGATATCTGATACGTCAGACATCTAGGACCGACTCGTTCGAGACAAGCGCTGTTGGTGCCGGTTCGTGAGCTCTGTTTCGTCTGTCCGTCTCCTTGTGTTGTTGCAGTCCCGCGTTCCGTGTTCGTAAGTCGTGTTGTCCCTTCGTGTCGCACTCGTGTCGCCGAGTCGCAGTTCCGTACAAAGAGTCTGGTTCGGCTGTCGCAGGTAGGGCTTCGGCTCCCATGTTTTTCGTTCCCATGCACTGCTTATCATGTCACTAAACTGTGGTCTGCTTAGCTCACGAACCACGCACCGCTTGTCTCGAAAATACCATACAGCTACACGCACGTTTTTGGTTGTACACGTTCGGGAGCCACCTAGTGGCACGCACATTCAGGGCCGCCCGCCATGACACCCCGACCGATGCCGCATCCGGCACTCAAGGGTTCCCCTTACGCGGTCGGAGTACGCAGGCTTTGAATCGTTCAAACGTAGCTCGCTCACGGGTGCCGTTCGCACTCACACGCAGCGATCATGTCAGGTCAAACCGGTCAAATCAGTTATACAAGCAGCATGCCGGATCACTGGTTACGTTCCGAGTCACTGTTGGCATGTTAATTGCACGAATTGCTTCGACCGTGTCGAAACATTTCATTGTATTAGCATGGCAATCATTTCGTCATTTCAAACATGGCTAACGTATCAGGCCATTTCGGTCATGCTAAGTCATTTCACATCATTTAAACAGGGCGTACATGCCATCATTTCGATCCTGGTCGCACTCAGATTCAAGTCATGTCGCACTCAGGCACGGATTTGTTTCAGGGTACCCAGGTTACGGCCGCATTACCATACATGTTCAGAGATTGGCCCACCGCTCGTACGGATGCAGGCTCGAGTCTAGTCTTTGGCATGATTTCGGTCATTGGCCACGTATCCGTCTGAATCCGGTTGCATCCGGGATGCATCGATTCGCTGGTTCGCCTAGCCGCTCGGCCTCCTTTCGATACATGCTCCAGAGATAGATTCAGTGACAAATTGTTCGGTTTGTTGAAATCTAGTCTTTGTCATGGTTTCATTTCGGTCACTATACCTCTGGGTGGGTCCGGTCGCATCCATAGATGCTCCGATCGGGGCAATCCAGACGCACGGCTGCCCGGCCTCATTTCTATACATGCGCCAAGGGCGGAATCGCATCATAGGTTGCGTTCACTCTTGATTCTTGCCCTTGTCATGTTATGTCATTTCTGTGTCACCTTACCACGCCCCGACGTTAATTTAGTCACTTCCCTGTAAGAATTCGCGCCGGCGTGCCCTAGGCCGGCCGCATTTCAGTACAAAAAAAATAAAATAAGGGGTTCAGTCACTAGACAGTGGCATGATGATCGAGGTCACTGTCACACGAGTGCTAGCGTTCCAACGCATGCTGTAGCACTTGGAGTCGAACCCGGTGGCAGCCAGTATGTCACAGCTCGGCCCCAGCGTACCCAGGCAGTTGGCCTCATTTCACGGTTGTCTCATTTCTGTACGTGCTCCAGAGTCCGGCTCACAGTCACCCCCATACGGTACGACCGGGCCGGGCCCTGTCACGGGATGTTCATTTCAGTTAAGGCAACATGTCTTTTCAGTTATTCGTGTTGTTGTCTGTCATTTGATTCCACAGCTGTCACGTCAGTCGACTTAAGTCACTATCGCCTGTTGTTATCATCAACATTGGGTACCGTCGCTCAGGACGGCAGCAGTTTCAGGCTCCTAAATAGGTACTTTCTCTCATACTCTCTCAGGTCAGTCGGATTCAGTAGGTCCACCTGCACCAGCTTGATCAGGGTTCCAGCAGGTAAAAAAAAAAAAAAAGACGCAGGGGTGGGTTACACGTCCAAACTCATTTCTTGTCACCTCTTTATAGGCCCAGCCTGCAGACACGTGACCAGTCAACTAAGCAACGGGTCTTGGCAGCCGCCGTGTCGTCAGTCGGCAGCGATGACCTCACCACCCCGCTATCTCCGGCGTCAGCCTCCGAGGCTGGCAGTGTCCAGTCCCTTAGGGCATGGACAATTCCCAGGCTGTCCGCCGAGCTGAGGCACAGAGGGATACCCTTCTCGTCCGCGGCCAGGAAGGCGGAGCTATTCAGGCTCCTCTTCCCACCACCGGCTGCAGCCGGTTCCAGCAGCCAGCAGGCGTCCCTGGTATCCATTTCAACCGTCGTCGCTCAGCTACACGCCCTCGTATCTTCCCTGTCTTCCTCGATCATTGAGGTCCAGGACAGGGTGACACGTCTAGAGATCAGCCCGGCCGCCACGGTTCCGGACCCCACGGTGGTCCCAGCCATCAGTGCGCCGGCCGCAGGTAGTGAGCTTGCCACAACTACCATTCATCCTTCCCACCTGGTGCCACCCAGCGTAAGGAAGGACATTTTAGAGGGCAGAGACGTTAACCTGGCCTCACTCATGATCTCGGAAAGAAAGCTCACGGTGCCTGAGTTCACGCTCGCTTTCGGCATGTTCAGGGAAGTGCTGTGCTCAGCCTCCCCGAGCAGGCGGGAGGAACTGGACCTCTACCTCCATTTAATCGTAGACCTGGGCCACAAATACGGTGGTTCAGCGTTCTACGATTATCATCGGTCCTTCTCGGCCAAAGCCGCGGCCAGATTCTTACAGTTCCATTTGACAACGGACTGGAGTGTAGTGGACACCGAGTTGTTCTGCCGCCACTTTGCGGGTCTACGGTCCCCACTATGTGCTGTCTGTCAGTCAGCATCCCACACCGCGGTCTGGTGTGCCAACATAGTCTCTGTCCACCCGACAGCTAGCACGGCCTCTACCAGCACGAGTCAGGCTCAGCAGGCCTCGGCCCAAGGGCAGAAGGTGGACAAGTTGGGACGTCCGGTGCGGATGGTTGGGGGAGCCGCCATTTGCAATAACTTCAACTACGGCTCCTGCAATTTCAGCCAGTGCCGGCTCTTGCACGTTTGCACCCTATGCCAGAGGGCGCACCCCAGGGTCCTGTGTGAGGTCAAGCAGAAGAAACCGTGACTAAGCCGGGTCAATGTCCTTTGGCTCGATGTTTACTTGACCTCACACCCCACTCCGTCACTCGCCAGCTACCTCATCCGAGGTTTCACCGATGGGTTTCATACCGGGCTCATCACCCTGCCCCACACCACCCACGAATGTCGGAACTTGCGCTCAGCAGCAACAGATGAGCCAGCTATCGACGTCCTTCTTCAGACGGAGTTGGATCGGGACTTTATGATAGGCCCGTTCAGTCAGTCCCCCTTTAGTATCTGGAGGGTTAGCCCTATCGGGCTTGTACAGGGAAAATTTTCAAATAAAAAATGTCTGGTGTATGATCTGTCAGCGCCTCATTCTTCCGTCGTTCCCAGTCTCAACTCGCTCATTCCCTCCGAGGAGTTCTCACTGAAGTACGCTTCGGTAGATATGACTATCCAGGCCATACTCAGGGCGGGGTGGGGGCTTGGCTCTCGAAGGCGGACATATCTGACGCCTTCAAGCTGCTGCCTATACATCCCTCCCTGTGGTGCTGGCACGGCATCAAGAGGAGGGAGCGATATTATTTCGCAACCAAGTTGACCTTCGGGTCTAAGAGTAGTCCGTGGTTGTTTGATAAGTTCGCAGAGACCCTGGCGTGGATCCTTCTCCACGAGGCACAGTGCCACGAGGTCATCCACTATTTGGATGACTTCCTTTTGATTGAACCACCCGGGGCTCCCCCAGGGGACCTTGGAAAGTTGAGGACGGTTTTCAACAATCTGAACGTCCCCATAGCGGAACACAAGGTTGACGGCCCGGCGCACAAGATCACGTTCTTAGGCGTCGACCTTGACACTCTAGCCATGCAGGCCAGCCTTCCCGCAGATAAGTTGGACCGTATCAGGACGGTTCTACAAGAGTTCACTCGGGCGGGGGGATGTACTCAGAAGCAACTTCAGTCCCTCCTCGGGATGTTAAATTTTGCCATGAGGATCATCCCCCAGGGCCGCTCCTTTGTGTCCCGGCTGCTGGTTTTCCTGTCCTACACTCAGGACCCAGACCAGGTCATCAGGCTGGATTCAGCAGCCAGGGCAGATCTGGCCATGTGGGAAGACTTTCTCAGTAGTTGGAACGGTGTGTCCCTCTTCATCCCAGTAGTGTCCTCGCTGTCACCTCAGGTGGTGACAGATGCGGCGGCATCCACAGGATGTGCCGCCATTTTTGGCCATTTGTGGTTCGCCGCCCCTTGACCTCCTTAGGCACTAGCCACACCGGGCTTCACTACCACGTCAGCCCTCTTTGAGCTGTTCCCCATCGTAGCAGCCGCGCACCTATGGGGTCACCGTTGGTCTGGACAGACTGTGGCTTTTACGACAGACAATCAAGCCACAGCCGAGATCATCAGCAAGGGCAGGTCTAAATCCGGGCCCGTCATGTCCTTCCTCCGCAGACTGGTCCAGCTATCCCTACAACATCAGTTTAATGTTTACTGCTCGTTCATTCCAGGGAAGTTTAACTCAGCAGCGGACGCACTCTCCCGTTTTAACTTTATTTCTTTCTTTGAACAGATGCCGGGAGCCTACCATCTCTCAGCCACTATCCCGGATTGGTCACAGCTGACCTTGGACTAGCCCCACATTTACAGTCAGCTACTAGCATCATCAACTCTTCGCTCGCCCGCAACACCCGGCGGGCCTACCGGACAGCCTGGAGGGCTTTTAATAAGTTCCTGCCCCAACGCCCCCGTGAATCTTCCAGCGTCAAGCAGGTTCTGGCGTTTATCGCTTATTGCCATTCTCACTTGGCACTGTCACACAGCACGATACGCCAGTACGTGGCCGGGGTGCAGCACTACTTGTCACTTCAAGACCCCGCGAGGCCTTCAGTGTTCTCCTGCCACGCAGTGAGGGCTCTACTGCGTGGAGTTCAGAAACACCAGCCGCCAGTCAGCCCTAAGCGGCTGCCTATCACTGGGGAGATCTTTAAGGGGATGTCTGACATCCTGGATAGGTCCCCTTTTGGTCTCCTCCTCAGCACCGTCCTGCAGGCTGCGATACACATGGCGTTTTATGGGTTTCTACGGCCCAGCGAGTTCACTCGCAGCCACCCAGCGGGTCCAGTCTTACATAAAAGTAACCTCTGCCGCCACCAGGATCACTATGTTCTTCACTTGGCGATGTCTAAAACTCAGCAGCGAGGTTCCGGAGCAGATATACACCTGTACAGGACCCACAACAACTGGTGCCCAGTTACTGTGTTAAACCGGTTGACGGCACTGCTATCCGACCGCCCAGGTTCCAGTCCGCTTTTACCCTTTCCAGTTAAACCCCTCAACTCGTCACAGTTCGTGGAACATGTTCGGGTCCTTCTTGGCAATCTACAATTGGACCCCAGCCAGTACTCCGGGCATTCATTCCGGATCGGGGCGGCCACGACGGCCTCAAGACAGGGGGTTCCGGACCATGTGATCAAGAAACTAGGTCGGTGGAAGTCGGCCTGCTTCTCTCGCTACATACCTAACCCACAGTTGGAGATGGCTCAGGCCTTTGCCCTACTTACTCAGTGACATTTACCTGTAATAAATAATTATCCCCTACCTGAAAGTTTTTGCCCCCTTATTTTGGTGTACCATACGGTAGACCAAGGCACGCTTTCGGGTCTATTTCATGTTGGTAAGTTTTGTGTTGTTCCTGTGTGTCATCGTTACTCATATCGTCCGTAGGGCTCTAGACCATAAATTGGAAGGCCGGGTACTGGCCTGAAGTTATGGGAGGAGCCCGGAGGGTATTTAAGCAGCCCAAAGGCCGCCGGTCTTTGTCGGTTTCCTGTGCGAGATACCCACCCACCCTCCCCTTTTTAAAAGCCTCTTCCAAGTATTCTTACCCCAGACCGAATACTCATTTCACATTATTCCATAACTACTTATTTTATCATTCCTTATCTAGGGTATGCCCCCTTATTTTGGTGTACCATACGGTAGACCAAGGCACGCTTTCGGGTCTATTTCATGTTGGTAAGTTTTGTGTTGTTCCTGTGTGTCATCGTAACTCATATCGTCAGTAGGGCTCTAGACCATAAATATTCTTCGATCTTATGTTGCTCCGGTCTCTCTCTAGGTAAGTTGTATAGTAGTTTATAAAATTCCTGAAATGTTGATGCAATCTCATTAGGTTTATAAACCTTCCTTCCTTCTCTATCTACCAAATATGGTATATAGGATTTTACCCGTTGTTCTTGTAGAGCTCTAGCTAGTGAGCGTCCACATTTGTCTCCTGTTTCATAATAGTATTTCCGACTTAACTGCATTGCTGCCTTAGCCCTGTAATGAAGGAGGGCAGTTACTTGTAGACATGTGCGATTAGTTTTGTACGAATTCGTAATTCGTACGAATTTTTGAATCCGTAGTACGAATTTTTTCGAATACGAATTCCGTACGGAATACGAAATTCCGTTTACGAATTTCGTCGCCGAATTTATTCGAATCCGACTACCAAATATCGAATTTCAACTAATATGAAAGAAATTATTATAGCGGATATAACGAATGATTCGAATGAATTCAAATTAATTCGAATGAATTCGAATGACAAAGTGTCATTTTTGCAGGAAAAATTCCGTTTACGAATTTCAGCTCCAAATTATTCGAATCCAACTACCAATATCGAATTTCAACTAATTCGAAAGAAATTATTATAGCAGATATAACGAATGAATTTGAATGAATTCGAATGAATTCGAATGATTTGAATGACAAAGTGTCATTTTTGCAGAAAAAAAAGCTATTTAAAATCACTTGCGGCTTTTGCCGGCAAATGAATTGCGGGCTCCATAACACAGAGAACAGTCATTCATTGATATAAAAAAAAAAATAAAGCGTAGGGGTCCCAGCCAAAAAAAAATGGCGTGGGGTCCCCCTCAAAATCCATACCAGACCCTTTATCCGAGCACGCAACCTGGCAGGCCGCAGGAAAAGAGGGGGGACGAGCGCGGCCCCCCCTCCTGCCTGAACCGTACCAGGCCACATGCCCTCAACATTGGGAGGGTGCTTTGTGGGCCGGGTGTTGTGGGGGTCTGCGGGCGGGGGGGGCTTATCGGAATCTGGAAGCCCCCTTTAACAAGGGGACCCCCAGATCCCGGCCCCCCCCCTGTGTGAAATGGTAAGGGGGTACAAAAGTCCCCCTACCATTTCACCAAAAAAGGTGACAAAAATGTTAAAAATGACAGGAGACGGTCTTTGACAATTCCTTTATTAAAATCTTCTTTCTTCTTTCTTCTGGTCTTCCTTTCTTCATCTTCTCCTTCCGTCATCTTCTTCCATCTTCTTCTTCCTCCGATCCGCTTCTTCTTGCTCCGGTCTTCTCGTCCGGCATCGGCGTCTCTTCTCGCAGGCCGCTCCTCGCAATGGGAGGCTCCCGCTCTGTGTGGCTTCGCTCCGGCTGACAGGTCTTTTATAACGGAGGGCACCTGGTAACCCCCCCCCTCTGACGCACGGGGACGTCATGGGGACTTCCCTATGGCTTTCCCCATGACGTCAGAGGGGGGGGCGGGGTCACCAGGTGCCTTCGTTATAAAAGACCTGTCAGCCGGAGCGAAGCCTCACAGAGCGGGAGCCTCCCATTGCGAGGAGCGGCCTGCGAGAACAGACGCCGATGCCGGACGAGAAGGACGAGAAGACCGGAGCAAGAAGAAGCGGATCGGAGGAAGAAGAAGATAGAAGAAGAAGATGCCGGAAGGAGAAGATGAAGAAAGGAAGACCAGAAGAAAGAAGAAAGAAGATTTTAATAAAGGAATTGTCAAAGACCGTCTCCTGTCATTTTTACCATTTTTGTCACTTTTTTGGTGAAATGGTAGGGGTACTTTTGTACCCCCTTACCATTTCACACAGGGGGGGGCGGGATCTGGGGGCCCCTTGTTAAAGGGGGTTTCCAGATTCCGATAAGCCCCCCGCCCGCAGACCCCCACAACCACCGGGCACGGTTGTGGGGACGAGGCCCTTGTCCTCATCAACATGGGGACAAGGTGCTTTGGGGGTCTCAGACCCCCAAAGCATCCTCCCAATGTTGAGGGCATGTGGCCTGGTACGGTTCAGGCGGGAGGGGGGGCCGCTCTCGTCCCCCCCTCTTTTCCTGCGGCCTGCCAGGTTGCGTGCTCGGATAAGGGTCTGGTATGGATTTTGAGGGGGACCCCACGCCATTTTTTTTTTTGGCTGGGGTCCCCCTTAATATCCATCCCAGACCTGAAGGGCCTGGTTATTGAATTTGGGGGGACCCCCACGCATTTTTTTATCAATGACTTCAATGAATGACTGTTCTCTGTGTTACGGATCCGACAATTCATTTGCCGGCAATAGCCGCAAGTGATTTTAAATAGCTTTTTTTTCCTGCAAAAATGACACTGTGCAGGAACAGTTCTCTATATTAGATATACTGAATCTCGAATCATTCGAAGCATTCGTTATATCCGCTATTATAATTTCTTTCATATTAGTTGAAATTAGATATTTGTTAGTTGTTGTATTCAAATTGTTCTCTGTGTATTACGGGAATCGGCAATTAGCCGCAAGTGATTTTAAATAGCTTTTTTTTCCTGCAAAAATGACACATTGTACAGAGACAGTTCTAAGCACGGGAAACATGCCCCCCTTCATATGCATACTATATATATATATATATATATACTATATACTCTATAGTATGCCTATAATATCCCCTCTGACGTCATGGGGAAAGCCATAGGGAAGTCCCCATGACGTCCCCGTGCGTCAGAGGGGGCGGGGTTACCAGGTGTCCTCCATTATAAAAGACCTGTCAGCCAGAGCGAAGCCTCACAGAGCGGGAGCCTCCCATTGCGAGGAGCGGCCTGCAAGAAGAGACGCCGACGCCGATGCCAGACGAGGAGGACGAGAAGACCGGAGCAAGAAGAAGCGGATCGGAGGAAGAAGAAGATGGAAGAAGATGACGGAAGGAGAAGATGAAGAAAGGAAGACCAGAAGAAAGAAGAAAGAAGATTTTAATAAAGGAATTGTCAAAGACCGTCTCCTGTCATTTTTACAATTTTTGACACTTTTTTGGTGAAATGGTAGGGGTACAATACCCCCTTACCATTTCACATGGGGGGGGGGGGGGGGGGCGGGATCTGGGGGTCCCCTTATTAAAGGGGGCTTCCAGATTCCGATAAGCCCCTCGCCCGCAGACCCCCACAACCACCGGCCAGGGTTGTGGGGATGAGGCCCTTGTCCTCATCAACATGGGGACAAGGGTCTGGTATGTATATTTGGGGGGACCCCACGCCATTTTTTTTTTGGCTGGGGTTCACCTTAATATCCATACCAGACTTGAAGGGCCTGGTTATTAAATTGGGGGGGGGGGATGTCACAGTTCTCTATATTAGATATACTGAATCTCAAATTCATTCGAAGCATTCAAAGCATTCGTTATATCCGCTATTATAATTTCTTTCATATTAGTTGAAATTCGATATTTGTAGTTGGATTTACTAACGATTCGTAACTATTCGTAACGATTCGTAACGATTCGTAACTTGAAATTGAAATTTGATATTTGTAGTTGGATTCGAATTGTTCTCTGTGTTATGAGAAACGACAATTCATTAGCCGCGTTAACGATTCGTAACGATTTGTAACGATTCGTAACTTTACTAACGATTCGAAAAAAAAATTACGATTCGTCCGAAATTCGTATTTCGTACGAATTCGAACGGAATTTCGTACACGAATTACGAATTACAATTTTTTTTTATATACGAAACGGGACGAAGCGAAACAAATTTTTTGACAGTTCCTATGTCTAGTTACTTGTCTCCGTAGATTGAGAAGCTCAGTCTCCACCTTTATTGTCTGTCTCTGTTTGTATGTGTGTTGTATTTCTAGGTCCTGTATATTACCCATTAGTTTAGTTAATTCTGCTTCCCTGGCCTTTTTAATTCTGGAACCATGTTTTATGAGAATTCCCCTTATTACTGTTTTCTGTGCTTCCCATATTATCCTTTTCTCAACTTCTGGTGTGATATTATATTGGAAGTAGTACTGTAGTTCTTTAATCACCTCGTCCATTACTAGCTTATCCTCTAATAAGCTCTCGTTAAGTCGCCACTGTCTATTTTTGCGGCACTGTCTATTTTATAAGTGACATTTTTAAACAAATTCCTTTGGACATGTGTTACTGACATGTCCCGTTTTTAGAAGGTTTCCTATTGTTTTTTTATCTTGAAAGAACCCTTTATAAAATTCTTTGCCATCATTTTCATCTTGCATGTGGGCATGTGAAGCCCAAAGGCATTCTCTTCCGGGATGCAGTGACGTGCATCTCCCAGAATGCAACATAGGAGCGCCGTCAGCCGTCGTCGTAAGTCCCGCCCGGTTGTGATGGCAGATGGAGCGCCCTCTCAACGTGACTGTCGTAATGATGTCACTTGAGGCTTTGAAATTGTGTGAGAACTCACGCCAGGCCGCCGCACAGACTCCTAGGAACAAGAGAAAAGGATCCCAGGAGACAGTGTGGCACTAAGGAAGTGGTGTAATAGCCGCCACAACCCCGCCCATACCCGCAATCCCCCGAACCCGGAAATGGGAATAAAAAGAGAAAAAAAAAAAAGGTACATTTATTAAATTGTCAGATTTAGGTCTAATCGACATAAATAATAATTATGAGCTAATGATTAAAAGTCGGGTGGAGCTCCGCTTTAAAACAGCACAAGATAGATTGTATTAAAATGTTACTAATTCAGATGTCATCAATTAATACGGGTGGGTGCATCTGTTTGGGTTCTCTTCCCGAAGGAACTGTCGAATCTTGTTCAAAATTCAGAAATACACACTACTGAATTCTATAGAGGGTGACTGTTAAATTTTGGCAATTTTTAGGACTAACATGCAAACTATTGTCAAAAAATTAATGGGAAGCTGGGCACTGCCGTGTGGAACATGTACGATTGCAAACATGAAAAAAAAAAGTGTAATGGGAGAAGGTCTTTTCATGTAGGATACACTAATGCCAGGTACTCACGATCGGACTATCCGGCGGACTGAATCCGGCGGACAATCTGCCGGACTTTTCAGCGGAGGTTGGCCGGACTTTCCGAACGTGTGGACTTGCCCACACACGCCCGGACTTTTTTCTAGATTCGGCAGACAATCCGCCGGAGTTTTGGCGGATGTCCGCCAGACTTTTGAAATGAACAGACTTACGGACACACGGAGTAAAGTCTGTTCATTTTGAATGTGACTCCAGGTAGACGGGACTAGCGAAGGAAGTCATTGCCACCACCTCCCTCGGCGAGATTGACACCTTGCTAGCCCCGTCACCTGGTATGGATTTAAAGGGGAATCCCTACGCTGAAAAAACAGCGTGGGGGTCCCCCCCAAATCCATGTCAGACCCGTATCCGAGCACGCAGCCCGGCCGGTCAGGAAAGGGGGTGAGGATGAGCGAGTGCCCCCCCTCCTGAGCCGTACCAGGGTGCGTGTCTTTAACATGGGGGGGGCTTTGGGGAAGGGGGGGCCCTGCGCCTCCCCACCCCAAAGCACCTTGTCCCCATGTTGATGAGGACAAGGGCTTCTTCTCGACAACCCTGGCCGTTGGTTTCGGGGTCTGCGGGCGGAGGGCTTATCGGAATCCTGGAGCCCCCTTTAATAAGGGGGCCCCCAGATACCGGCCCCCCACCCTATGTGAATGAGTATGGGGTAAAATAATATATATATAAAAAAAAACACAACACAAGTTTTTAAAATACTTTATTAGTCAGCTCCGGGGGTCTTTTTCCGTCTTGGGGGGTCTTTTCGCCGGACTCCTCCGCTATCTTCTGCTAGCTCTTTTGCTAGCGGAGGAGCCCGGCTTTCTCCTTCATCGCCGCCGCCTTCCAGGGTCTTGTCCCGCTCTTCGTTTGTTCTGCCGGGCCTCCGCTATCTTCTTGCAGCTCTTTTACTAGCGTTGGCCCGGTCTTCTGTCGCTGTCGCTGACGCCGCCGCCTTCTCCTCATGCTTCTTCTGCTTCTGCTTTTTCTCCTTCTTCCTTCATCCGATGTTGACACAACGCACTCTCTGGCCACAATGGCAGCGACACATTGTGTGGCGACTTATATAGGGACAAGGGGTGGGATCACCGGCTCATGTCACATGGTGACTCTGCCCCTTTATGATGTCACAGTCCCGGAGGATGCTGGGACTGTGACATCAAAAGGGGCGGGTCACCGTGTGACATGAGCTGGTGACCCCGCCCCTTGTCCCTATATAAGTCGCCTCACAACGTGTCGCTGTCATTGTGGCCAGAGAGTGCATAGTGTCAACATCGGATGAAGGATGAAGGAAGAAGCAGAAGAAGCAGAAGGCGACAGAAGACCGGGCCAACGCTAGTAAAAGAGCTGCAAGAAGATAGCGGAGCAAACGAAGAGCGGGACAAGACCCCGGGCAGCGGCGGAGACGAAGGAGAAAGCCGGGCTCCTCCGCTAGTAAAAGAGCTAGCAGAAGATAGCGGAGAAGTCTGGCGAGAAGACCCCCCAAGACGGAAGAAGACCCCCGGAGCTGACTAATAAAGTATTTTAAAAACTTGTGTTGTGTTTTTTTATTTAAACTTTTTTCACCAGGTGAATGGGTAGGGGTACATTGTACCCCATACTCATTCACATAGGGTGGGGGGCCGGTATCTGAGGGCCCCCTTATTAAAGGGAGCTCCGGGATTTCAATAAGCCCCCCGCCCGCAGACCCCGACAACCAACGGCCAGGGTTGTCGGGAAGAGGCCCTTGTCCTCATCAACATGAGGACAAGGTGCTTTGGGGTGGGGAGGCCGCAGGGCCTAATTGGCCGCAATTGGCCCAGACCAGCCAGTTTTTAACCACAAGTTTTTAACAGCACTCACTAGTAACATCAGCATCGCTATAAAGCCGCCTCTTCATCCCCAGGAGATCAACATCAGGAACCACCCTATCTCCATCGTTGGATCACCCCGGTAAGGTAAATAGTCGGGTAAGTAATAAATGTATCCCACCTTGAGCAGCAGCCTTATTTGTTTTATTATTGATTATTAGGTATAGCGCGTTTTTTATTTATTTTGTAAGTAATGCAGGGGACCACCACTAGCAGTTGATCCAGGGACCAACATCCGACCGCCCCTTGGGGGGGTCAGGAAGGAATTTTTTCCTCTGCTATAGCAATTGGCCACGCAAGTAGGGGTTTTTCGCCTTCCTCTGGATCAACGGGAGGGCGGGTGTAGGTCTACAGGGTTTTTCCTACAGATCCGTCATCGGAACTCTTCAGACTAATAGCAGGACCAGCAGCATCTTCAGCTGCCTTTAGCAAGACCATTATCGCCTCAGCAACAGCATCAGTTTTTTCAACACATCATTCCGTCAACAGCAAATTTTTTTGGATCACCTCAACATGTGCAATTTCAAATACTCAGCAGAGTCTCTCCGCAGACTAAGAAATTCGACCGCAACTCTACCGACCGACATTCAAAAAATATTACAAAAAGAACGACTACTAAGGATCGATCCACAAGCAACGATCAAACATAAGAAGACTACAATTCAACCACAACAGTTAGCATGCGCCTTGATTAACACCAGATCGGCAGTCAAGCACAGGCACAAAATCCATGACTTCATCACACAAAACAACATAGATTGCCTCTTCAACACGGAAAGCTGGCTAACACCCGACTGCAACACCATCCTAACAGAATTAGTGCCAGAAAACTACAGGATCCTAACCGAGCATAGGAAAGGAAAAAAAGGAGGAGGCCTAGCAGTGATCTTCAAAGCTCACCTGGAGCTCGCCAAACCTACAGGACAGAACACAGCAACTTTTATGGAGACACTTACGCTACAGATGCAAACAACACCACAAGAAAGCATCCACATGCTGCTATGCTACAGACCTTAAGAATATACTACTAGATATTTTTTTTTCTTCTCTTTGTATATTAGTGTAAGTGAGCTTCTTTTACATGAATATATTATTTCTATAATATGTTATTTGTACAATGTATTGTCTTTTTTGAACTCTACAATAAAATATTTTGACAAGGAAAAAATAACAGTACCAAACAGTACAAAAGTAGCCTTATCAACGTACGCCAGTGTGAGGTCACCTCAAAGGTGAGAGACCCGTGACCAATGAAGTACAGGCACCCCACACAACAAATGTAAAGGGATATATAAACATTCATATTCCCCCCGCTCCCACCCCGCCCCCATCTCTCACCAATCATATTAAGGAACATACAGTCAATTTGCATGACAAAACATTTGGAGATCATATCAACCCTCCGGAAAAGGGGGAATATCTCATTAATCTACAGCAAAGGACTTGGGGTCACATACTCATTAATCAGAAACAGTATCAACAGAAGCGAGCCACCCACCCCACACTTTGTCAAACGTAGTAAATGCGCCCCCTACTCAAATATATAGCTTTACACAGAGGGACTGCTTTATTTACCAATGATTTCCATGCCTGTAAAGATGGTGCTGACCCTTTTTTCTAGGATAATATAATCATCTTCCTGGCATAGAATAACAACAACCTTAGGAGAGTGCATATAGCTTTAGTAGTGGCAAGTGAATCTACCAGGCTCAATAAACAGACTTCTATAGAAAGGTGGGCACAAATGCTAATAATTGAGCTGATGCAGGCTGCAAGCCTCCCTCCAAAAGGGACCAATGAATGGACAATCCCAAAAGACATGTAGGAAATCTGCAGCTGGTGTGGTACAGCGCCAGCAAAGGGAGGACTGATTTCTAAACAACTTGGCTAGTCTAGCTGGTGTAAAATACACCCTATGCAAAAATGTAAAGTGTATTAAGCAGTATCTGGTGGAGACTAATTTAGTAAAAGGGGCTTCCCAGACGTCTTCCCACTCCTCCTGATCCAAGCCTGGAGCCACTGTTTCCCAGACAATTGTATAGGGTCGTAATAGCAAATCAGTTCCTGGAAAGAGGTCTCTGTAAATAGAAGACAGTGGTTTGACTAATGAATCATCCCTCAGCATCCCTCAGCAATAACGCCATGTTGCTAGCTTCTAGGGTTATGTGACCAGTGTCAAATTGGGACTGAAAGGAGTGACTCAGTTGTAAAAACCTGATGCAATGGATATTAAGTAGGCAACAAAGCACCTTTAAATCATCAAAGGACCTCAGGGAAACATTAACTACAATATGCTGCAACGTCTTGGCACCATATTTCCTCCAGACTATTTGATCAGGGTTTGAGTAAAGATGGGGCAAGTTTGGATTATTCCACAGCAGTAAATGGGGGGAAGACTTAAGCCCCATACACACGGTCGGATTTTCCGATGGATTCTGTCCTATCGGACAATGTTGTCGGAAATTCCGACCGTGTGTAGGCACCATCGGACAGTTTCCATCGGATTGTCCGACGGACAAAGTTCTATCTCCTGCTGGATAGATTTTCTGACAACAAAGTCCGATCACACCAATTCCGATCGTGTGTATCGAATTCCGACGGACAAAGTGCCACGCATGCTCAGATCACATTACAAGACCAAAGCTATTGGCTACTAGCCTCTACGTAGTCCCGTCGTAGGCAACAAATGTCACCACGTTCAGAATGATCGGATTTTCCGACAACTTTGTCCGACCGTGTGTATGCAACACCAGTGTCGGACTAAATCCGTCGGACAAAATCCGATGGATTTTGTGGTCGGATTTTCTGACCGTGTGTATGGGGCATTACAGGGAGTCTCTGATGTACAGTCAGAGACCACACCCCATTAGATGTTCTTTTTTCTTAAAATAATATTCTAGTGCCATCATCCACATACATAAAGAGAAGGGATACTGTAAATAAAAGAGTGTGTGTTTAGGATCACTTTAACAGACTGCAGATGATACAAGAGTGAACAATTGGCCAGTAGTGGAACAATTTTAATGAGCAAAGCTAGGTCAGACTGGGGTTTTACTACAAGGATTAGGATACTGCAAAGGATAAATCAGGGTAAAATTAGCCACCAGTAGTACAGTTTTAATCAGGAATAATAGGCCAAAATATATTAGGGACAAATAGCACAGACAGGGGCTTTATTATAAGAGTTAAGATAAGGCAGAGGATACAGCTATGTAAAACTAGTCAGCAGCAGGATAGTTTTACATGCTGGTTGTCACTGAAGAAAATATTATTTATATTGGGAAAGAATGTGTGTTTTGCACTCTCCTATAGCAGATTTTGGAGACCAGGACAGGAAGGATGGCAGCTCTTTTCTTTCATGTTTTAACTTTTTTCATGTAAAGTTTAGAAAAAAAAGGGGGGGGGGGGGCTGTTGGAGTCCAATGTTTAGTAAAAGTGTTTAACTACTTGCTGCCCGCCCCACCGTCAAATGACGGCTGGACAGTGCGGCTCTCGTTCTGGGGCAACATCATCTGACGGTGTCTCAGAACAGCCACTCTTGTACACCCGCGGGGGGTGGGGGGGGGGGCGTGTGACGATCTTGGCCCACTGTGTTGCTAGGACACGGCGCGACCCTGATCTCTGTAAAGAGCTGCATCCGTGGCTTTTTAACTATGTGATTGGCTGTGTCCAATCACATGTAAACACGGAGATGACAGTAATCGGTGCTCCTAGCTTCACACTGACAGAGTGTGTTTACGGGGAGAGCCGATCAGTGACATCTCCTTGCAGGGAACAACAAAACATGTAATCAGTGCCCTGTTTAGCTTCAATTTAGCGTCACCATGTCACCAATCAGTGCCAGCAATTAGTGCCCACTATTGCCCACCAGTGCCAGCAATCAGTGCCCACCAGCACTGACAAGTGCCACCAATCAGTGCCCATTAGTGATGCCAATCAGTGCTGGCTATCAGTGCCACCTATCAATGCTGCCTATCAATGCCGCCTATCAGTGTCCACCAGCGCCACCTATCAGTGCCCATCAGCGCCACCTATCAGTGCCCATCAGTGCCACATATCAGTGCCACCTATCAGTGTCCATAAGTGCGGCATATTAGTGCCGCTTCATTAGTGCCACCTAATCAGTACACATCAGTGAAGGAGAAAAAGTACTTATTTACAAATTTACTGACAGAAACTAAGTTAAAAAAACACCAGCAGTGATTAAATACCAACATTTGGAGTGTTTTTTTTCTGGAAATAAATTATACTGTAATGTTAATTTCAAAAGGTACGAATGGCTATTTAAACTGGGGCTGGAGTGCCAATAAAATATAAATACAAACCTCCATATTTATTTAGAAGGTTCTAAGTAAAGTTATTTTTTAACCATTCTAGGTAAAAAAAATAACATAGAAGCATTAATTATTAATATGGGAAAATAAACCAGCTAGTTATCTCACCTGTGATTCTGTGACATAAGCCAAAATATACACTGCTCTTGCATTTTGAGTGATGTAGTTGAGAACTTGCTTTAAATCATTTTTGTCAATGAAGTGAAAAGGGAAATAGAACAACAATTTGTTTCTTGCGTATATATCTTTTTTTTTTTTTAAATCCCCTTAAATCATATAAATCTTCCTGTATTTCTGGAGGCGTAAAAGAGGTAGCATTCTTAGAGAATGGGCTATCTGACAGCTAACATGGCCTAACTTGGCCTCTGTTAGTTGTCAATATTTTAAGTTTGACAGCCAGTAAGCCAGGGCCTTGATTCTCTAAACCATTTTATTATCAAAAGAGTTATTTCAAATATATTGTCTCAAATGATATCACTCCTTAAAGCAAACTATGCCCAGGCTATGGGCATTTAGGTATTTAGGCTACAGGTGGTAACTAGCAGTCAACAGAGGAATGAGATATAGGTATGAAGTAGACATATGCACACTGAAATATTTTGTTTCAGAATTTTGTTTTCGTCCGAATAATACATTTATTTAGTTACTCCGGAAATTTGTTTTTATCTATTTTGTTTTTCGTTAAAAATTGCATTCATCCGAAAATCCAAATTAGATAAGGTCGAATCTGTCATTGAAGGCTTATGGTGTCTGTTGAATGTTCAAAGAAGATTCAACGGAGCAGCTAAACTGTATGACTCTGTATAGTTTAGCTGCTCTGTCGGATCTTCTTAGAACTTTCGACAGACACCATAAGCCTAAGATTCGACGTTTGTATGTTTTTCGATGCTTTGTCGAATCTTTGTTGTTCATGTTGAATGATAGTTCAAACAGAAAATGGACTGGTGATAGTGATCACTGATCAGACAGGTAACAAGATAGGGTATATAGAATCTATATAGAATCTCAATCTATAATATAGAATCTATAATAATAAATCCCCCCCACAACACGGGCAGCCTCTGAGGCTATCACAACACTAGCAACACTAGTATCACTATCAAGTTCACAACACTAACACAATAGCAGCAGAATATTATGAAAAAGGTAGGTTGAACCGTAGCTTTCTTCACTATTGTTCTGCTGCTGTGCTTATGCTTAATTGCTAAATAATTCAGGATTTAGAAATAATTCAATAATTCAGGTTCTCTGACAAACGGACCAGCTAGGATTGACTGTTTTCTGAAATGATTGAGTGTGTGTGTCTCTCTCTGCTAGCAATTGTAAGTGAAGGTAAGTTGGCTGTACGTGTGTACTTAGTTCTAGCTATTTTACTGCTCCACCCCTTTGGTTACAATCAGCCAATAACATTCATCCTCATCATTATTTTTATTTTACTTCCCCCACCCAATTCCAGCAGCGATCTTTTCTCTCTAGGTTGAATCTTTTCTCTCTAGGTCAAATCTTTTCTCTCTACATTAAATCTTTTCTCTCTACGTCAAATCTTTTCTCTCTACGTCAAATCTTTTCTCTCTACATCAAATCTTTTTTCTCTATGTAGAATAAACTTGGAATAATAGAGTTAAGGTTAGGCACATTCGACCACAGGTTCGATGGACACAGATTGTTATTGTCAGCGTTGAATCTCCTATCTATATCGAACTGTTGTCACAACGAAAAAGAAAATAAAGCATTTGTTTATGTCGGATCTTTGGTTTTTTTGGATTCTCCACTTTCGTTATCGTTTGTTAAAACAATAATGAAAATACCTGAAATTCGGACGAAAATGCATTCGGACGAAAACGAATGCACATGTCTAGTATGAAGGGTAATAGTATGGAGTGACTGAGAACTGATGGAGAGATGCGAGGTTCAACTAATCAGTGACCAAGCATTGTAGGATGACTGAGGAAGATGAACATTCAAGGTTTGTAGGGTGATTTAGAAGAATTGTACATAACTGAGGTGCAGAAAGGACTGGTGAAAATGATATCTGATAAGTTAGGCAGAGGAGTAAAAAAAAAAAAAAAAGGAAACGAGAATGACTAAGATGTGGAATGACTAAGGTTTGGAGAATTTGCAGCAAAGCTACAGGGTCGTAAAAAGCATGCTGAAGTATTTCCTAAAATGGTCATTGTATTCCTGCTCCTTTCTATGATTAAATCACACTTCTGTGAATTAGACAAAATCTACCCTTGTAGTTCCCTTCCCTTAAAGGTTCGTTATGTCTAGAGCAGGGGTCTCAAACTGGCGGCCTTCCAGCTGTTGCAAAACTTCAAGTCCCATAATGCCTCTGCCTGTGGGAGTCATGCTTGTAACTGTCAGCCTTGCAATGCCTCATGGGACTTGTAGTTTTGCAACAGCTGGAGGGCCACCAGTTTGAGACCCCTGGTCTAGAGGGTACAGGAAAAGGCAGTGTTACTTACCTGTACTCCCTGGTCAGGCAGGCTTCATCGCTATCCTCTTCTTCCCAAAGTTCTGGTCTGTGGGTTGTCCCTTTGCATCATCACATACTATGCAGGGCTATTAAACCTACATGTAGGTATCCCTATATGATTTCTCTGCTGTGAAGAATGCAACAAAAGGTTTGAGATGGAACACCCCAAGGAGGACAGTACTGCCAAAAACTCCAAGGTGTGCTGAAAACAGATCTAGGGCTATGTCAGAAAGATTTCACCACCTTTGCCTACAATAGATATATGAAGCCAGAAAGGTAACAGCCCGCCAGACTTCATCTCTAACTAAAAAAATACATTTGTATAGACAGAACCCTTAAATTATTTTGGGCTGTATTTAATTTACTTTACATCTTGTATTTCAGTATGCACAGTGCTTCGTGAAAAATTTCAGCCTTTTATAAAAAGCTTTATGATGCAATCCATTCACCATAATAGCAGTTCTTGTGTGATTTAATGTTCTGCTTTACTACTTCATAAGTTTTTTTGTAAATCATTTGACTAACTAGATGGGAACAGTCAGAATGATTACACACTTAAATTTATTGCAGCGGTCCAAATCATTTCCTTGCCAAAAACATGCTGAAGGTACTAAATTTAGAAATTTTACCAATTTAATCTGTCAAATGTGTCAATATGTAATTTGAAAGTTGTTATGCTGTTATGAATGTACCGCTAATGTAAAATCACATTTCCTTTTTTAAACATAGGTCCCAAATGAAACTAAGCAGGTACTGATACAATACCTGTAACAGAAGATTGAAAATGTAGTTTTTAAAGGAAGCAAACACTTGAATCAGTTGTGTTTTGATGCAGTACTTGTGTTGCCATGTTTAGCCATGCCTCTCTTATCTTCTGGCTCCCCTCATCTCACCTGCTGGCCACCTGATCTTCATGTATGGTGCTTTCTTCATGCTCTCTTACAATCACAATAACATGTCTTTCCCTAAGTTGACCATACACGTCTAGTAGAATTTCGAGTAATACTTTTTATTTTAACCAATTGACCGTCAGAAGGTTTTGCCCCTTCATGTCCAGGGCATTTTTTTCTATTCAACACTTCACCATTTTAACTGGCAATTGCATCATGTATGTAAAATTGATATCAATTTTTTTTTCACACAAACAGAGCTTTCTTAGGTGGTATTTGATCACCATTGGGTTTTTCTATTTTTTATTATATAAATGAAAAAAACTATGAAAAAAAACAAAAAAAAAAAAAAACAATATTTTTTACTTTCTGTTAAAACCCCCCCCCCCTCCCAAAAAATCTAATAATCAAGCTCTTGCAAAGTTTTTACTCATGGCTTTGCACAAAGATTCACAGCTGGGTGCACACCTGCATGGGGAAGTGCGCATGTTTGTTGATAAGCTTAATGCTACGTACACACGGTCGGACTTTCCAATGGGAAATGTTGGATGTGAGCTTGTTGGTTGAAAGTCCGACCGTGTGTAAGGGGCATTAGAGTGTGGGTACGAGTGTGTACACACCCACGTCTGCTTTGGTGCCAGACAGCCTATTTTCAGATTGCTCTAACTCAGTGCCAATGCTTACTGGTCTTCAGCTTGTACTCTGTGATCTGACCTGTGTCCTGCATATGATTCCTGTTACAGCACTGACCTGCCCCCCCCCCCAACCTGATTTCTACTGCCTACTAGTTCTTGGTGGTGCATCCCCCTGTCAGAACACAACAGCTGAGCAGGGGAGATCGCTGAACTAACCTCACATAGTTAGTACAGCAGCACTGACCAGAGCTGAGCAAACAAAAACGAATAGTGTGCACCCGGCATAGGGTGTAGGCTATATTTGGCTTATAAGTCAATGGATGTGGAAGAATGGTTAGCCCAGGGCTACAAAGACATTTGCATGGCCCATTGTCTCAAATGAAATAAAACTAGTTGTTTGGATTTGTGTTGTAAGTGATGGCATCTAAAAAAAAGTGATAATGCATTTTTTTCAAGAAAAAATATAAGGCCCTCTCTAGAGATTCCTGCCCAGTGTTTCAGGCATGTGATGGTATACCCACAACTTGAGTGCTGTGAATATGCAGGATCCAGGCATGCTCATTCCAGTCAGTAAGTCTTTTATCAGTAGGGTATTGTACAATAAGGAGGGTCAGAAATAAAAAAAGAAAAGGACAGCAACCCCTGTTGCTAAAGATTGGTGCAGGCCATTCTGCATCATATGTGCCTTCAAAGATGGTGGTATGGAAACTGGGATGAGGTAGTTTATGTGTAATTTACATGGCACCCCCAACCCCAGGGGAACCTTTATCTAAGGTGAAGCTTAGTCACTACCTTTTCCCATTTAACTGACTAATAGGTTTATGTGATGCCTTATATATTTACCTCATGTTATCCTTTAGTGAAGTGTGCTGCTCCTCCTTGGCCAAGAGATGTGCATTGCAGCAGGTTGCTCCCCATCTCTCACAGCTACTTTGGGGCTGAAAAGCTGGTATTTGCATGTAGAACACCCCACCAACTAAACACCATTTACAAACGATAGGTTTATATTAATTTACTCACCCAGTTTAAGGAAATTTTGCAATTAAATTTGAATAGTTTTGCAAAGTAAGATTTAACTGAATTGTGGAAAGCAAATGGTTTGGGGAAGAATACAAACCAATATGTCATGGCTCGAAGCAATGAATGAGGACAGGTTATTGATATAAGTACCCACACTACTTCCAGGAGCTCACACGCTTCCATTCCACTCCCTCATCCCTAGTTATTGCTCAGTCATTATGGGAACATGAACTGCGGTTTTAAAGTGACCTATTTTACATTTCAATCCTGTGCTAATGCTAAAGTAATGTGATACTCATATGACTATATCTAATATACCAAAAAAAAAGCTGTTCAGAGACTTATAAGGGGGGAATAATTGAGTGGAATGTTCTACTATGGAACAAAATAGATGACATTCAGAAAATATTAGCCCATTTTATACGACTAGTTTGTGGCTAAAGGCAAAGAACTCATTTAAAGATTTTTTCCTGGATGATCAGCCCGGTGACAAGGTTGAAAAATTGCACAGCGAATCATAATAAGTTAAAAGTACATCCACTGCATGGAAGGATGACTTATTTAATGTCGCTGCACATTGCTTCCTGTATGAATTGGCCCACCTCCTGCCATCTGTAACAAAACACTTCCTAGGATGCTAATGCAATATTCCCTGCAGCATTAAATATTTATACGGCAGCCAATATCACAAAGTTTTCACATGCCTCTGTTCTTATAGTTGATATTTACTGAGCTCCGGGCAACTCCCCATTGTCAACATAGCAGCAGAGGCAACATATTTGATACTTGATATAGGGAGCTTCAAGGGTGGCCCTTGACATCACCAAAGGGTTACACATAACACCCAATGTTTATAATCTACAGAAAACTGTCAGAATCTGCAACACACTAGAGAATACAGAGACTCTGAACAAGATGCAGAGGATGACCAGAGAATACAGACATGCTGCAGGATTGATTAGAGACACAGTCAGAGATTGGGAACATGTAACATTAAAGAGATGGTCCACATGCACAAAAAATAATAAAAGTCAGCAGCTACAAATACTGCAGCTGCTGACTTTTAATAAATGGACACTTACCTGTTCCAGGTTCCAGCAGTGTCGGCAGAAGAGGACTGCCCCCGCCGCCATCCTCTGTCAGGGAATCAGGAAGTGAAGCCGCAACGGCTTCACTGCCCGGTTCCCTACTGCGCATGCGCGAGTCGCGCTGTGCGTCTTTATTGGTTTCCCGAGACACAACGGGGGGCGGCATCTGCGGGATAGGGGCGGGCATCTTCGGATAGGGGTGGGGCAGCTGCGGCTAGCTAGTCCCGGAAGTGGGTGCAGATACTTGGATTATACAGGTATCTGCACCCCCCTCCCACCTGAAAGGTGCCAATTGTGGCACCGGAGGGGGGGAGGAATCCGATAAGCGGAAGTTCCACTTTAACGTGGAGCGCCGCTTTAAGCTGCTAGAGACCACTGGCATAACAGTTCCTTTACAAATCAATGCTTTCACGTTGGGGCTCATTACAGCCCCCTTACATAATTACAGGCCTCATATTTGATTTGCCTCTCAGTAAGATCAATTATAAAATAAAAGAGAAAAGAAAAAATATGAGATGAAATGGTAGGAATAATAAAAAAATGTACATGTAGCACCCTCCTAGGTAGTTGCTAGAAGAGAGTATAGTTTTTGGTCTTTCTGCTTACCAAGCTAGCAGGATCTATTGGTAAGCTCTATTGGTAAGGTCTGCTCATTGTTCTCAGATGCAGCTCAGCTTGTCTGAATGTCCCACACTGGTCCAATAGGGAGGTATAGTGGACAGTGGGAGGGGATCTGGCAAGTGAGGGCACAGGCATTGTTACAGCCCTTGCTATTGGCAGAGGAATGTGCCTCAATGCATGCTAAGATACTGTATAAATGCCAAGGGTACATGTGATCGGAGATCTTTCAGCTGGAGAGCGGGGTCCCGGAGGGAGGGGGCGGCTGCATCTCCTCTGTAGAAGTTGTCATGCGGCCTTGGGTAGTCGACTTAAGGGCCTGAATCAGAGAGAAGCTGAACCCAGAGGTGAGCTGCAGAGCTGACTGGAAGGTGGAAACCAGCATGGATCTTATTCTGCCTACAGTGAGTACAGATCTGTGTCTTTGGGCCTGTCCTGTGAGGGCCACCCCTTCAGCTAGAAGAGTCAGTGGATAGGTGTCAGTCAAGGGGATGCTAGAGAGTGTTCTGAAGATAAAGTGGTTGCATCAGGTCTGCTACTAGAGAGAGCAAGAAGAATTAATTCTTCCATACATGTGGCAGTATGGTAAAAGCAGTGTGTCTGCTTCCACAAATCTTCTAGTGGGGCCAATTAAGAGTTGTCCTTATCTACTGTGAATAGTTCAAATTAGAGTATCCCACTATTCCCTTCTTCCATCCAAGTTCCTCAACAAATATAAAAAAAAACACAAATACCCTGGACTGTTTATTGAGTAACAAGCAAGTGGGAGTAAGGGGGGATGCACCCTCTAGTGCTAGAAGTGTAAATAGGTATTTTTTCTAGTACAGGTAAATTTATGTAGGCTTGGCTGGCAGAAATCCAAAGAGAGCTGGATGACTCACAGGCAGCATCACTGAGACCTCCCCCCTACTTCTGAAATGTTCTGGTGCCTCCTAGAAGAATGGGGGGGGGGGAGGAAGTAAGGTGGAGCTGCCTGGAGTATTCTGAGGGCACTGACCAATCCCTAACTTGGATTGGCAAGGGGCAGGCCCCCTCAAATACTCAGGGTCAGCCCAGCTGGGGAGGAGAGTTCAGGTGAAAGCTGGAGAGTTAGTGTCAAGAAATGTTCCATCCGCTGGTGATATCTGTCTTTTGGCATGCAGTACTGCAGTCCACCAGCAGGTGTCTCCTGGCAGTTTGGAACTGTCAGGAGAACTTTCCCAATCATTGGGCTGCAGTACTGGCACCCACCAGCGGATGGATCCTGGCAGTGTGGGGCAGACAGCACCTCCTGCGCTCAGGTGTTACTTGAGTACAATTATTTCACTCTTATAAATACCCGGCAAGCCCATACATGCTTGCCTTGGTATCGCTCTCTCCAGGTGCCCCTGGCCGTGTTATCTGTACCTGAGCCTGTATCTGACCCGACCTGATCTCTCCCTATCCCTATCCCCATCCCATCCTGGACCTGCCCCTCCTGTCTCCTGCCTACCTTGGATCCCTGCTCTGCAGCCCATCCATCCGTCTTCTCCCTCTCCTGCTGGTTCCCCATCCTTACCCATCTACTGACCCCCCTGTGTATGACCTCGGCCTGGCTTTTCGTTTACGATTCTGGTATTGCCCATTTATTGTATATATTATTTGTTTATGGTTGGTAGCGCACTGTTTGTTTTCACTTCTTGTCACTTATTTAAATAAACACTTATTATTTCACTTACATGTGTCTTGGGTTTCCTCTGTGCAGTCCACACAGTCTGGTCTACTAATTCCCTGACAGTTAGGCTGTCGGTGGCTTTCGGGGGAGCTCACCAGTCTGTAGGTTGACCTTGGGGCTAGGCTCAGGTGCAGACAGGGCCCTCCTCAAGACGGACGGAGGTGTCCTGGACAGGAGACACTGGGAGCAAGGAGGACAGTGGGAGAACACTACTGGGCAAGTCTCCAGGAGCAACTGGATCAGCCAAGAGGGCTGGTGAGTAACACACAGTCAGGAGTACTGGGAGGCACCCCTGAGAGGACTGGGATGGAGCAGTCTGCGATGGGTGCAGAGCCAGTCAGGAGAACTGTGGTGGCATGGGCAGTGGAAAAAGCAGCTGCAGCCATGAGGGCTAGCAGGGCCTGATGAGGTAGTACTGGGATCGGTAGCCACATGTGGGACAGCTAGCACTAGGACTAGTATATTTTGCTACACTATAGGGGCCGGCGGTCCCTGCCTGCAAAGGGCTTTTGCTTTGGGCCTGGCTGAGCCAGTTTCAGGCCTCAACAGTGCTAGCTGGTCCTGGGAGTGATACAAAGTGTATGTGGAGGTGAAGAGGAGAGGTTGTTTCTATCTTCAATCAAGTGGGCATCCCATATGTACCCTATCCCCAACTTTTATCCCTTTAATAAGAAAAACACAAAAACAAAAAACAAGGACTGATTCTTGACTAAAGTGTGTCTGGAAACTCATGTGCCTGGCTGTGCAGGGTGGGAGACGGACCACAATCACCAGCAGCCCCTACGGGGGTACTGCTACACAGTATGGCCCTTGGGCCACAGGATGTTCAACAGGATTATACAGTTATTTAAAAGGGCAAGTAAACCTAGGTAATACTTCCAAACAGTTCAGAATTTAGAGGATTCCTTCTAATTTTCTGTCTTTGAGTGTGATCATTCAAAAATGTGTGTCAATTAATTCTTCATGCCACCCCCATGCATCAGCACCCATGACACATTTTTGCATGTCAAACTGGACTGTGCCACAGCACCATGCGGTTCGATACGGCACAATTTAAAGAAGGGTCAGGGACTTCTTTCCCTGTGTTTCTCGCGGGTGGGACAACCAATTGAAATAGGGCCTTAAAAGTGATAAATAAATGTGGTTTATTACATTCTAGTATGTATTATTAAAGTGATAGTAAAATCGATTTGTTTTTTTCATTTAAAAATAACAAACATGTCATACTTACCTGCTCAGTGGTTTTGCACAGAGCAGCCCAAATCCTCCTCTTGTTGGGTCCCTCACTGGCACTGCTGGCCCCTACCTCCTGCTGAGTGCCCCCACAGCAAGCAGCTTGCTATGGGGGCACCCGAGCCGAGCCGCTGCTCTGGGTGTCCTATTAGACACAGAGCCGTGGCTCGGCCCCACCTTCGCCTTGTTGGCTCACTGACTCTCCTGCAATATCTCTGGTTAGAAATGGGCTCAGGTAAGTATTGGGGGGCTGAGGGGGGCTGCTGCACACTGAAGGTTTTTTATCTGAAGACTTTAGAACTAACTCAAAAAAGTACCTTCTAAGGCTCTTAGTCTCATCCAAACCTCCAAAATCCTTTATGTTACTGTTATGATCTGACTTCCTGTTAAGGGGTGGCTATATTCATTCTCTATAGTCCTACTGTATGTGGGAATGAAGTCACCCTCTCTTGCTCGTTCCCATGAAGGACTATGGGATGTGTAGTGTGCATAGACCAGTACACGTGACCACAATTAACGTGCACTGCTTGTTCATAACAGAAGGAAGTAGGAGAAAAAAGGAGAGGTTCGGGAGCTTATGCAGGATTTTACAAGAAGGTAGAAAAACACAGTAATACATGACTTGATGAGAAACAGATTACAGGGCCATTAAGTAGTGGATGTGTATGGATTATTTCTGGAGAATAAGGATATAATTTAACCTCTTAACTCCCAAGCTTCTATTCAAATAATCACCAGCGGTGCTCCTTCACCAGCCACACCACCTGCTCACCTTAAAATATTGACCTATTGTCAAAATAGGTCAGTATATGCTTTGTCCTTTAATTAGGGCTATTATTATCCATGTCTCTCTATGGATGTATTGCCACTCTTCTCCTCACAAATCCACTTTAAATGTACCAACATACTTCTTCCTTTACCCATATAAATCAATCACCATGTGATTGATGTGCACTGGCAATAATTCACCAATTTAACCAACAGCTTAATAAATTAGCATCTGCATCACATCTATGCATAAAACACGTCAACTTCCAGTTTCCGGGTATTTGCGTGATGATGTCACTTAGCTCCACCCCCTGAGTATGCACAGTTCTATGTATTCTAGTTGAATAGCAAGGTGATATATTTTTTACCAACATATTGGTGGATTGATAGCCCTTGTTATTTGTGTAGCACCCTCTAGTGTGTGCTACTAGAAGTGATAGTAGGTAAAAGCATTTTCTGGCCAGGCATAAACCTAAGTCATTGAATCTGTGTCAGGGTTACTAAAGGCCAGGGCTGGATGACTCATCCTGGCAGCTCTCTGGTGCCACCCCTTGGTATATAGAATATTGGAGAATGTTCTAGAACTAGTGGGTGGAGGTGAGGAGTAGCTGCCATGAATATTTATGGACTCTCAGCCAATCCCCAAAAGTGGGCTGACAGGGAACTGGGACAACCTATAAATAGACATGGGCCATGCCAACAAGCAAGTCAGGTGGAAAATGGAGAAGCAATGCTGAGGATGGCTGTCGTGGCCCTTGAGGAGCCCCTAACTTGGGGTGGGCGGGGTGTTGCCTCAGGCTGGAGCTCAGGACAGCTGGCCTGGAAGGATCCCACCACAGGATGCAGTTGGAGGGATTCATACCTGAAAGGCAGCGAGAAGGAGCAAGCAGAGACAGTGAGTAGATCAGCACGGTGCAGGGACAAGTCAGGGGAGAGACTATCAGCTCTAACAGTGCTTTCTTGAAGACTGCATTGTGTCAAGTCTTAATCTAACCTTGCCCTGGGAGGTCTCCATGAGTGATTGCCAGCCAGGTGTAGCTGGGGCAGCCAGGTGGGCTAGCATTTCTGCAAGCAAGTGGAATCAGTGGCCACAGGAGGGCAGAAGGAAATGTGTTTGCTGTTCACTCCAATTTTGTACTGCGTAAAAAGGGGCTGTGAGTTCCTGCCTGTAATAGGATTTTCTGAACTAGCTAAAACTGTTAGTTCCGGATGAGCAGCAGGTGCTGTACCTAGGAAACCAAGTTTGTGCAGGTGGAAGGAAGAGGAGAACTTTTGTAAATAGGGAGGAAGTTGGCCCTGGTTCAGTGTTTTGGAAAATTTTCAAGTTGGGCATTCCATAACTCCCCTACCCTGTTCAAGTTATCATCCCCTAATAAAAACAACAAAAATAAGCCAAGGACTGTTTCTGAGTTTGAGTGAATGAAGGAAATACTATGTGACTGGCTGTGCCGCAGTGGGGAACCCTAACTTCAGCGACTCCTACGGCCGTAGTGCTACATTTGCATTTCACTGTTGATTATTGCACTACACTTTTTCGGTATTATGATTGTTGTGTAGCTATGGGAAAGTATGAGAGTGTACAGCAGCAATAAAAACACTCAGGTTTGAATATATATATTTGTGTAGGTACAGTAGTGCAGGGATTATTATTAGTTTTTTTGGTATTTACTTGTAACAGCCTCCTTTTTTTAATCCAGTAAATTACAGTACAGTAATCAAAAAAAAAAAAAAACATTCTAAACACAGTACATACAAACTACCCAAATACAGTCCCAAAACACATATCATTAAATAAACCATAAACACCCCAAAAAAATAAAAATCCCTTTCCCTTACCCCTCTTCCCCTCTCCCATACTCCAATCTCTCTCTATATTTCCCTTCCCTTACTTTAGGGCTCCTTCCTAATCGGGGGCCTAGAGCATCCATCCATCTTCTCCATATAGTCTCAAATTTCCCTTGACAGCCTCGATTAAAAAAAAAATATTTCTCTTTTAGTAGGGTTTCTTTTATTTGCATTCTCCATTCCTTAGCGGATAAACTGAAATCCATTTTTGTGCTATTAATTTACAAGCTTGAAACTGTTTTCTTACTATTGTAATATAAAAAAAGTCCGGAATACTAGATTCCTCTATGATATTTAACAAACATATGCCAGGTTCTAATGGTTATTTTATTCTGAGGAGACTATTAATAGTCTTGATTATGCCCTGCCAATATTGATGGAGCTCCCCTACATCGAGGACACAAAGGGGAATCTCTACGGTTCCATTAATATAATTTCTCAGGAGTATAATACGACCTATGTAAAATGAATAATTGCGTTCATTTTTTTGTAGTGGACAATGATACACTAGGGGCCGCAGACAGAGCCATTGTCCAATGGTCGTTCGTCAACGGGCCTAGGTCTCGTTCCCACTGAGCCCTCGAAGGAATATCTACAGAATCTTGAAACTTATTATATAGTACCCCATACAGTTGTGATATAAGACCCTGCTTATACCCTTTAACATCTTGTAATGATATTATTGTGGAATGATTAAGTTTAAATTCAAAGGAACAGGCCTGAGCCTGTATGGTGTGCCTGAGTTGAAGATATTGGAAAAAACCTTGCTTTGGAATTCCATATTCCTCTATTATTTGAGCAAAGGGTTTTAAACTGTCATTCTGAAACACCTGCTTCAAATATCTCAAACCATGTTTTTGCCATAGCTCGAAGCCTTCCAGTTTCCGTAAGGCCGCGTACACATGAGCAGACTTTCCCACGGGATTGTCCGCCGGACTAGAGTCCGCCAGACAATCCGCCCGTGTGTGGGCGGTGGCGGACTTTTTCCCTACCAAAAGTCCGGTGGACTAAGTTTTAAGTTCAGACTTAAAATTGTCCGCTGGACTCGGCAGTCCGGCGGACAATCCCGCCGTCTGTGTGCTAGTCCGCCGGACTTTTGAAATGAACGGACTTGCCTCGCACACGGAGGAAAGTCCGTTCATTTAGAACGTGACTCCAGGTAGACGGGACTAGCGAAGGCAGTGAATGCCGCCACGCTAGCCCCGTCACCTGGCATGGATTTAAAGGGGAATCCCTATGCCGAAAAAAAACGGCGTGGGGGTCCCCCCCAATTCCATCTCAGACCCTTATCCAAGCACGCAGCCTGGCCGGTAGGGAAAGTGGGTGGGGACGAGCGAGCGCCCCCCTCCTGAGCCGTACCAGGCCGCGTGACCTCAACAATGGGGGGTGCCCTGGGGAAAGGGGGGCCCTGCGGCCCCCCCCACCCCAAAGCACCTTGTGCCCATGTTGATGAGGACAAGGGCCTCTTCCTGACAACCCTGGCCGTTGGTTGTCGGGGTCTGCGGGCGGGGGGCTTATCGGAATCTGGGAGCCCCCTTCAATAAGGGGGCCCCCAGATCCTGGCCCCCCACCCTATGTGAATGAGTATGGGGTACGATGTACCCCTACCCATTCACCTAAGGAAAAAAGTGTAAATAAAAAAAAAACGACACAATTTTTTAAAATATTGTATTGCACAGCTCCGTCTTGGAGGGTCTTCTCGCCAGACTCCTCCGCTATCTTCTGCTCTTTTACCTAGCTTTTTTACCTAGCGGAGGAGCCCAGCTTTCTTCTTCGTCGTCGCCGCCGTCTTCTTGTTCTGACTTCGGGGGTCTTCGGGGGTCTCTTCTGTTCTTGTCGGTGGCCGGGGCTTCTGTTGCCGTCATCGATGTCGCCACCAGCATCCTCCGGGACTGTGACATCATATGGGAGCGGGGTCACCATGTGACATGAGCATGTGACCCGCCCCTTGTCCCTATATAAGTCACAGCGTGTCTGAGCTATTACGGCCAGAGAGAGCGTCGTGTCAACATCGGATGAAGAAAGAAGAACAACAAGCAGAAGCAGAAGGCGGCGGCGGCGACAGCGACAGATGGCAACAGAAGCCCCGGCCACCGGCAAGAACAGAAGAGACCCCTGAAGTCGGAACAAAACCCCCAGACGACGGCGACAACGAAGAAGAAAGCCAGGCTCTAGGTAAAAGAGCAGAAGATAGCGGAGGAGTCCGGCGAGAAGACCCTCCAAGACGGAAGAAGACCCCCGGGGCTGTGCAATAAAATATTTTTAAAAATTGTGTCGTTTTTTTTTCCTTAGGTGAATGGGTAGGGGTTCATCGTACCCCATACTCATTCACATAGGGTGGGGGGCCGGGATCTGGGGGCCCCCTTATTAAAGGGGGCTCCTGGATTCCGATAAGCCCCCCGCCCGCAGACCCCGACAACCAACGGCCAGGGTTGTCGGTAAGAGGCCCTTGTCCTCATCAACATGGGGACAAGGTGCTTTGGGGTGGGGGGGCCGCAGGGCCCCCTTTCCCCAGGGCACCCCCCATGTTGAGGGCACGCGGCCTGGTGCGGCTCAGGAGGGGGGACGCTCGCTCGTCCCCACCCCCTTGCCTGACCGGCCGGGCTGCATGCTCGGATAAGGGTCTGAGATGGATTTGGGGGGAACCCCCACGCCATTTTTTTGGTGTAGGGATTCCCCAATCCATACCAGGTGACGGGGCTAGCGCGGTGGCATTCACTGCCTTCGCTAATCCCGTCTACATGGAGTTTCGTTCTAAATGAACGGACTTTCCTCCGTGTGTGTGGGCAAGTCCGTTCATTTCAAGTCCCGCGGACTTTGGCCAAAACTCCGGCGGATTGTCCACCGGAAAGGTCCGGGCGTGTGTGGGCAAGTCCACGCGCTCAGAAAGTCCGGCGGACCTCCACTGGAAAGTCTGGTGGATTGTCCGCTGGACTAGGTCCGGCGGACAATGCCGTGGGAAAGTCCGAGCGTGTGTACGCCGCATAATTCCTCACAGTTTACGTTTTTCCATATTGGGGTATAACATGTACTGTATAACCTATAATGTTAGTAATTTTTTTCATCTCTTGCCATACTTTATCAAAAAGTTTACCTGTCAAAAATCCTTTATCCCCTCGCAAGTAAGTGCTTCCCTACATAACGGGAGTAGCAGACCCTGTATGGGATCAGAATCCACAATTTCCATCCATCGAAAAAAATTGTAATTGTGAGGCTAAGAAATAATTTTTTTACATGTGGGATGGCAAGTCCCCCTGCCTCCCTTTTTTAGACATACCAAAGCCCTTGGACTGCTGCAGAGCTCTGCCATCTTTGATATAATTTCAATAGTCTTATGCCGCGTACACATGGTCTGAATTCTCGTCGGAAAAAGCTCTGATGGTTTTTCAGTCGGAATTCCGACGGAATTTCGCTCAAACTGTCTTGCCTACACACAGTCACACCAAATTCTGACGGTCAATAACACCACGCCTTAAAAAATGTTTGACTGCACTATAAAAGGGACGTTCAATGCTTCTGAGCATGCGTCGAATTGTTTCCGAGCATGCGGAATTTTGCGTGTCGGAATTGCATACACACGATTGGAAAATCCGATAGAAAGGTTTTCCGTCGGAAAAATTAAGAACAGGTTCTCAATCCAAAGTCCGTTGAAAATTCCGACAGAAAAAGACCGATTTCCATCGGAAATTCCGACCGTGTGTACGCGGCATTAGAGCTGTCAGGTGACACTTTGCTCCTCCCCAGCACTACATAAAAAGGTTAAGTAGTTACATGAGGGGAGGTGCAGAGTAGCTGGGCCAGTACAGATAGTAAATAGACACTCTCACAAGTGGAGATGGCTATGACATGCAAGGAAGGAGAGGGCTGTGCTGGGGATCGACTTTTCTTTGAGCAAGTTTTAAGGCACATTCCAAATAAAAAAATAAATTATGGAAAGCAAAAACACTGCAATAATGTACTGTATTTAAAATACATTTTACATTTGTGACATGATGTCTTTAACACAGCTATCTGCTGGCCACTGTAAAAAAAAGGTAAGTGTTTGCTAAAGGCATAAGCTTTGCCAGTTCCATTACCAAACAGCAGCTATCAAGCTCATCTCTTTAAAAAAATGTTGAAATAATGCTATATTCCCATTAAAGATTATTAATTCATTTTGTGTAGGGGTAGGGGCCAACAGAATGGCCAAGTGGGCCCTGTGCAGGGCCAATTTTTTGACCCACCATTCAACTACTGGCCACCTTCCTACTACTACTACCAACTATTAAAGTAAGAATACTTATTTTTTAAGACTCATACTGAAAAGAATTGCAGTGTGTAATTCTATGTGACAGTGAGAGGGGTCCCAGTACCCATCTGACCCATCTGGACCTCTAAATCCCAGAAGGCTCTTGTGCATCTACATGTGCATACAGTCTATACAAATGGTATGTTGTCCTCTATGTTGGGGATGATTTAATAGTGGCTTGCAGTTATCTTGATAGGTAAGACATCTGCCACTAATGACTATCCCCTTACTGAGTGACCAGCAATTGCTTTCCATCCTTTATTCTAATACAGTGGAAAGTTGGAGTTATGTCTGAATTTAGAATATATAGCACAAAATAAAAAATAATGCAGAACTATAAAACACATATACCTGACATTATATTGTTCAATGCACGGGCTCATCAACAGATCGTTGCATGCTTCCCACTAAGATAAATGAGAGACAGGTACTAATAAATTGTAGTATGTGCCTCCTTTTATAAATCTGGTGCACCATTGGTTTTGTTACAATTATCCTATATGATCTGTGAAGATTTTGTCTTTTTTTAAATTGTGTATTTGCAATGTCCTTAAGTCCCACCTAAATAATTATTTTATTAGTGGATGTGTTCAGCCTGTGGGCTTTGGAATTAGTAGAGTGGCTTTCACTCACATGTGGGGGCTGCTTTACCATGTACAGCTTTTCTCTCCACAGTCTGGTATCTCTGGATAATCAAAGAGATACTTTTTGATGCCATAAGGAAAATCTCCACACAAGTAAAATTAATTAGTAAACTTATAAAACTATCCAGCTGGAGGAAATACTACAACTGTGCTTAAATCCTGGATGTCGGATAGAAGCAGTGCCAGGAGTCATCAAGAGAGTTGAAATTTAACACACCACCTAACAGAAAGGTAAGCATACAACATATTGATTTACAGGCTTGATCTCTTTCAATGTAATTTTTATAACATATTGAAAGAGTGGCTTTAAAAAAAGACAAAATAAAGTTGACCTAAAACTTTTTTCCCCATTAAAATGGTAGTAGTGCGGCTTCTTGTCACCTAACTCTGTGCTGAGAAAAGCTGCACAGAGGATGGTACTCGGAACTAGAGACTGGGAGTCTTTCTTTGCATCAGTCTCAGATTGGTGACCATTCAGAAGTTGGGTTTTGAATGAGCAGGACAACACATCCACTCATACAAAATGCTCATGTGCAACTGAAGTGTTTCTTTGAAGGGACCCTCTGTCCAAGCAAATAAATTATGTAAAATTATATAATGTATGAAATTGCATGATATAAAGAATTTTCAGAGTGATTGGCTCACTGGTATTTCCAGAAGTCTAAATTGAATTTGATTTCAAATGACATACATCCACTCTAGGGATGAGCAGTTCGGTTCACCAGAACATGCGAACAGACAAAAAATGAGTGCGAATATGTGAACACTGTTAAAGTCTATGGGACACGAACGTGAAAAATCAAGTGTTCATTTTAAAGGCTTATATGCAAGTTATTGCCATAAAAAGTGTATGGGGACTTGGGTACTGCCCCAGGGGACATGTATCAATGCAAAAAAAATGGCAATTTTTTCAGGAGCAGTGATTTTAATAATGCTTAAAGTGAAATAATAAAAATGAAATATTCCTTTAAACATCGTGCCTAGGGGGCCCCCTTAGTTTGCCTGTAAAGTCAGCGCCCCCCCTCCTGAACCATACCAGGCCACATACCCTCAACATGGGGAGGGTGCTTTGGGTTCCCCCACAAAGCACCTTGTCCCCATGTTGATGGGACAAGGGCCTCATCCCCACAACCCTTGCCCGGTGGTTGTTGGGGTCTGCGGGCAGGGGGCTTATCGGAATCTGGAAGCCCCCTTTAACGAGGGGGCCCCAAGATCCCGCCCCCCATGTGAATGGGTGGAGGGTACATTGTACCCCTACCCATTCACCAAAAAAGTGTAAAAAAAAAAAAACAGGAGCCAGTTTTTGACAATTCCTTTATTAAAAAAAAAAAGAGTGTCCCGTGATGTCCATCCATTTTCAATCACGCACCAAGATTGAAGATGGATGGACATCGCAGGACACTTTTTTTTTAAATAAAGGAATTTAATTCCTTTATTCCAAAGCACCCTCCCCATGTTGAGGGCTTGTGGCCTGGTACGGTTAAGGAGGGGGGGCGCTCTCTCGTCCCCCCCTTTTTCTACAGCCTGTCAGGTTGCATGCTCAGATAAGGGTCTGGTATGGATTTTGAGGTGGCCCCCACTCCATTTTAAAAAAAATGTTGGCACAGAGTTCCCCTTAAAATCCATACCAGACCTGTAGGGCCTGGTATGGATTTTGGGGGGGACCCCCACACCATTTATTTTTTTTAATTTTGGTGCAGGGTTCCCCTTAACCACTTCAATACACTGTGTTATATAAACTACACTGCCTGCACTGACTGAATATAGAGTCTACACTGAATACCTAGTCTACGCTAAATGCAGAGTATAAATAAATATATATATATATATATATATATATATATATATCAAATACACTGCCACTATAACTAACCTGCCTGCCTAATCTAGCTCATAGTTACATAGTAGGTGAGGTTGAAAAAAGTCGCAAGTCCATCAAGTCCAACCTATGTGTGTGATTTTATGTCAGTATTACATTGTATATCCCTGTATGTTGCAGTCGTTCAGGTGCTTATCTAATAGTTTCTTAAAAACTATTGATGCCCCCCGCTGATACCACCGCCTGTGGAAGGGAATTCCACATCCTTGCCGCTCTTACAGTAAATAACCCTCTACGTAGTGTAAGGTTAAACCTCTTTTCTTCTAACTTAATGAGTGGCCACGAGTCTTGTTAAACTCCCTTCCCAAAAAAGTTTTATCCCTATTGTGGGGTCACCAGTACGGTATTTGTATATTGAAATCATATCCCCTCTCAAGCATCTCTTCTTCACTTATTGCGATTTTTTTTAACAAAAATATGTAGAAGAATGAATATTGGCCTAAACTGAGGAAAAAAATAGTTTTTTTTTTAGATATTTTTAGGGCATATTTATTATAGCAAAAAGTAAAAAATTTAGCTTTTTTTCCCAAATTGTTGCTCTTTTTTGTTTATAGCGCAAAAAAAAAAAAAACCGCAGAGGTGATCAAATACCACCAAAAAAAGCTCTATTTATGGGAAAAAAATACATCAATTTTGTTTGGGTGCAATAACGCAAGACCGCGCAATTGTCAGTTAAAGTGACGTAGTGTTGAATCGCAAAAAGTGCTCTGGTCAGGGGGGGGGTAAAATCTTCCGGGGCTGAAGCGGTTAAAGTATTGAATCCAGGCAGGCAGCATTTTCAGAATAGAAGGTCAGCAATAGCAACTTTAATGCTTCTTATAGCAGGTTTTCTTTGAGGATTGGGGGTTTACTACAGTTATAGAAGAAAAACAGAAACTCTGGGCAGGTAGGCTGTGTCTCCTCTATGATTTTCAAGGCTTGACTTTCAATATTCACAGGGGAGTACCTTAAGTTTTATGACCAGTATACAAAAGTCTATCATTTAAAACAACAAGCATGACAGCAGGTAAAGCTATGGATATATTTTATGGCCTGACTTCGTGCCAATGACATAAGTACAGGGCTGCCTCTGCCACACGTATATTCATAAGAATTATTTCTTAGCATTTTCATAAAAAGCCAGATACATAGCAACGGAAAGTACATCTATTCAAACATCACCTTTTCTTCCTAAGCATCTTTCAAAATCTGACTCAAAGCAGGAAAATAAGGGAACTGAGCCCACAGCAATTCATTTTTCAAAAGATAGATTTCCATTGGCAAGCAATTTGATATACGCGAGTGATGGGAAAAAATGTTCTTTCTAAATTTAACTTCTATACATCTATGCAATATGACTGCCATTTATAAAAGTGAGTAATTCCACAGAGCTCGGTAGGATTTGTATGTGAGTGTCCAGATACACTGTTCTAGTCAAACAGCACATGATGGAAAGCCACCCTGGAGGCCTGTTCTATTATTAAAGCTGATGCCCCCTCTATGGGAATAATAGACTTCTTCCTGTGCACACAGCTTAAACAGGCAATAGGGGAAAATGGAACAGATTTTTTTTTTCTTTACTCCTTTAAGGGATTTTTTCCTATATCTTGCAGGCTTGATATACATTCTTAACAGCGTATCTTGACATTTTTATTTCAGCCAAGGAATATTATTTAGGCAAGGCATAAAAAATTACACATTTATAATCCCTAGTGTAACTAAAATGTTTTCTTCAAGCATTTAGTTGTTCTGCACACTTGTTGCCTACATAGAGAGAAAGAAGCAGTTTTGTAAGCTGAAAAACATACTCCAGAGACTTTTATTGTAATTGGGAATGGAATGGTTATCGGGTATCTCATTAATGAGCTGTTGCTATTAACCACTTCAGCCACGGAAGCAGGGCCGTCTTAATAGCATCATGGGCCCCTGGGCAAAGTAATGCTCTGGGGCCTCTACAATGGAAACAGCGCAGGTAAACAGACATCAAGTAGGTAGGAGGAAGACAAGCGGAGCTTCCCCTTTTGGGTGGAGCTCCGCATTAACTACATGAACAATCAATTCTTGACATTTGTAGGACTTAAGCCCCGTAACCTGATCACCTTTTTACCATGACCTCACCCCTCCAAACCCTTAACAAACGACTAGACTAGGTTTTGGAGTAAATGGCCAGCCGGCCAACAAAATATAAAGTTAAATAAATAACATATTTAAAATTAACCGTCAACTTCAAATTATTTCAAATGGGTCATGGGTGGGGGAACAACAAACCACTGGTCACTGCGAACAACTTCTCTGAACTTTAAACTTTATGCCTCTAGTCAGAAACCCCTGACTAGGAGGCGGTACTAAACCTTCGCAGTGACCTACCCTTTTGTAACCCTTCCAGGTTAACCCCTTGTAACCTGGAAGTACCATAAACCACCCCCATCCCATGGATGGGTACAACATGTTCCATACATGTACCTCTCTCTTCTCCTCTTCCAGCAACCCAAAAAACTGCCCTGTTCTGAAGACCAGTTCCTTACCCCCTTATCTACTCCACTCAGGGTGGGTGGGTGGGAATCGCTTCCTCCTCCTCTCTGTGACTGACGTCACTTCCCCCTCCTCTCCCTTTACTTTTGCCTGAGCGCCGCCCAGCCCCTCAGCTCCTCCCCTTTTCTTAAAGTGATAACTATCCACCACTTAAGGCGGCGACTGTGCAATCCAGCACTGTCATGCCGTCCCTGCGCCCATTCCTTCCTGTGTTTTGCTCCGGAACTCTCTGTACAGCCATAGGTGTGAGCAGCCTACTGTATTAGGGTGTGCACCCCAAAGGCACCCCAAAGCTCAAACACATGCGCATGTGTATATGTGTGTATATATATATATATATATATATATATATATATATAGCAGTAGGGCAATGGACAGTGCGGGTAGAGCAATGGACGATGTCAGTAGGGCAGAGATTGGTGTCAATATTTTTATTATTTTTTTATTATTACTTTTTTACAATTGTATATTTTTTATTATTTTTTACAATAATTATAATTTTTTTTTAGAATTTTTTTAGGAGCCCCATTGGGGGGACTTTGGTAAAATATCAGGGGTCTAAACAGACCCATAATGTCTCACTTTGAGAGAGAGAAAAGAACTGAGGACAGAGATTCCCCAGTCCCTTTCTTTGCAGCCAAGCAGCAGGGGAAATCTGCGCAACACAGTGTGATTAAGGTATGCCCAAGCTCACCTGGCACATGCTGTGCGCACGCCTATGTGTACAGCAAAGAAACAGTGGGGAAAATACTATATACATAAAGTAACAAAGCTGTCATGTGCATATAATATATGTACTAAATTGATGCCTCCCCAGCACTATGACACCTCTACACCCCAAATATCCCCCAGCACTCTGACCCCTCTACATCCCAGACATCCCCCCAGGACTCTGACCCCTCTACACCCCAGCTATCCCCCCAGCACTTTGACCCCTCTACACCCCAGATATCCCCCCAGCACTCTGACCCCTCTACATCCCACACATCCCCCCAGCACTCTGACCCCTCTACACCCCAGATGTCCCCCCAGCACTCTGACCCCTCTACACCCCAGATGTCCCCCCAGCACTCTGACCCCTCTACACCCCAGATGTCCCCCCATCACTCTGACCCCTCCACACCCCAGATGTCCCCCCAGCACTCTGACCCCTCTACGCCCCAGATATCCCCCCAGCACTCTGACCCCTCTACGCCCTAGGTATCCCCCAGCACTCTGACCCCTCTACACCCCAGATATCCCCCCCAGCACTCTGATCCCTCTACACTCTAGATATATTCCCAGCACTGTTACCATATAACATAAGATACCCCATGTATTGTGACGCCATTACATCCCTGATACCCCCTACACTATGGCCTCTCTACATCCCTGATACCTCTAGCACTATAGCCACCCAAGCTACCCCAAGCATTGCGCTACCCCAAGCATTGCTACCCCCTATACACCCAGATCCCCCTCAGCATTGTTTTCCCCCATACACCCTTGATATGCCCCAGCATCATTATTCCATCCATGTAGTACCCCCTTTTCCATTGGAGATACAGAGCATGTAAACTTTGCCCACCTCCAGCACTGGACTCACCTATACCAATCAAGCAGGCAGAAGGAGGGGCGGAGGGGGGAGCATCCCTCTGGGCATTCCAAGCCCTTTGGTGCAAACAGTGCTGGACAGCTGAGCTTACCATGACACCATCCACAATGCTACTTCTTCAGGTAGGCTCTCAGTGCTGCCGACTCAGTAGCTCCCACTCCAGCTCCTACCCAGCAGCCTTCAAGTCCCAAGCATTCAAGCTGCATGGCTGTGAAATAATAGGTATGACTCTGCACAGCATGGCGCACGGCTGCCAGCCTGCCTCCCCTGTGTAGCCATCACTCTTAGTGCCATCATGGGGCCCCCAATTTCGGGGCAGAGTGAGCTCAAGGGCCAGCTGCTTTGGGGAAAGTGCAAAGTGCAGCTGGGGCCAATGGGCAGTGCCCAAGTGTGCCCACTCATTAAGACAGCCCTGCCGGAAGGATTTACCCACTTCCCGACCAGGCCATTTTTTGCGATACAGCACTGTGATCACTTTAACTGACAAAAACAAAACAAAACCAAAACAAAATTGACGTCCTTTTTCCCCCCACAAATAGAGCTTTCTTTTGGTGGTATTTTATCACCTCTGCGGTTTTTATTTTTTTGCGCTATAAACAAAAAAAGAGCGACAATTAAAAAAAAAAAAATATATATATATATATTTTTTTACTTATAATAAATAACCCCAAAAAAATTCTTCATCAGTTAAGGCCAATATGTATTCTACTACATATTTTTGGTAAAATAATCGCAATAAGTGCATATTGATTGGTTTGCGCAAAAGTTATAGCGTCTACAAAATAGGGGATATATTTATGGCATTTTTATTATTATAATTTTTTTTTACTAATAATGGTGGTGATCAGCAAATTTTTAGCGGGACTGCGACATTGCGGCAGACAGATCGGACACTTTTGACACTTTTTTGGAACCTTTATTTAGTGACATTTATACAGAGATCAGAGCTAAAAATAGCCATTGATTACTGTATCAATGTCACTGGCAGGGAAGGGGTTAACACTAGGGGGCAATCAAGGGAGATGTTTCTAACTGTGGGGGGAGTGGACTGCCTGGCAGTAGAGAGAGATCACTAGGAACAGCAGATCTCTCTCTACTTCCCTGACAGAATGGGGATCATTGACAGATTCCTGTTCTGGCTCTCTGAGGAGTGATCGCGGGTCATCAGCAGACATCGCGGCCATCGGCCGCATGCGTGCCCCCTATAGCCCTTAAAGCGCCGCTGTACAGCTATGGCGATTCATGCAGGGGAGCCAACCTGCCATTGTATAACAACAGTGGCTGGTTGGCAAGGTGTTTAATATTGTTAACCCATAAACATAAACTGAGGGATGAAAAAATACTGACACTTGGGCATGTGCGACATGGGATTTAAATACCAGTTGAAGTCACAGAAATAGAAATGAAGTTTCATAGACATTGAACTAAAAGCATCCATTTTATAGACAATCATATTTTTTTTAATAAGTGATCACCTTCCCCCTGTTCTCAGCTGCCTAAGAGCTGGGGGGGGGGGGGGCAGCAGCACACTGAGCTTGCCAGTAAATGGCTGTGCAGTGTGGGGGTATGTCAGGACAAGTCTGATCATTGGAGGAGAGTACACTGAGTTTCCAGTTTAGCTAGAGAAAATACCACGGTGTGCTCTCCTTCTTAAGCTTTGGCTGACTGACCTCCGATTTGATGGCGCTTACACAATTCCGTAGGCAGCACCACTTAACGGTGCCAGCAGCATGACTTTATTTGTCTTTTTAGCTGTTTGTAAGGAGGCACCAATGTAAATAGCATTTTACCACTGACACCCAACAAATGTAATTCTTGCAGGGGTTCTCTGAGACCAGAAAAGTTTTTTTTACAGGTTTCTTCAAAATGGTGCTATTCGTATTGTGTGTTCACCTGTGCTTAGTGCATTTAGAGAAAATATAATTACCTTTGCCTGGTTAGCCTCCCCCCCCCCCCCCCATACCAACATTTTTGAAAAAAATCATATACAGTTTGTTAGATCTTTTGTTAGATTAGGTTAGATCAACCATTTTTTGTGTTATATCTTACACAGAAGAAGCAATATTAACAGTTATTTGTTGTGGGGGGCTAACCCGTCATCAGCCCCCCCCCTCAAAAAATTTAAAAAACAGTTAGCCATTTTGGAAGCTATTTGTTAGATCCGGTAAGATCAAGTGGTTTTAACGCTAGATCTCACAAAATTAGAGACTTATCAAGTGATTAATGAGGGGGGCTGGCCAAAAATCATTCAGGCTAATAGATATTCATTAGATCCCGTAAAATCAAGTGGTTTTAACATTAGATCTCACATAATTTCAGAGATATTCCACATAAAAATAGAGATATTAGGTGGTAATTAAGGACGGGTTGGCCCCCCCTTATCAAATGTTCTGTCTAAAAATCATTCAGGCTGATAGATATTCGTTAGATCCGGTAAGATCAAGTTGTTTTACAGTAAATCTCACATAATTTCAGAGATATTCCACATAAAAATAGAGATATTAGGTGGTACATAAGGACGGGTTAGCCCCCCCACATGCAATTTTCTGGCCAAAAATCATTCAGGCTAATAGATATTCGTTAGATCTGGTAAGATCAAATGGTTTTAACGTTATATCTCACATCATTTTAGAGATATTCCACATACAAATAGGGATATTAGGTGGTACATAAGGATGGGCTGGCCCCCCACATGCAATTTTCTGGCCAAAAATCATTCAGGCTAATAGATATTCATTAGATCCGGTAAGGTCAAGGGATATTAGGGATATTTGGTAGGGATGCATGGATACCCACACTAGTATCTATATCAGAGCCAATACTGAGCATTTCCACGTGTACCAGTGAGGAGTGCCATTGAGCATATCGGTATGCTGAAATTATGTGGGACATTATCGACGGGTGTGTCCAAGCCCAGTAAAGCCTGAAGCACAGCATTAAAGGCCAGCGGGAAACTTCAGAGGGCCCTGGTAAAGGAGTCAACCGGGTGCCAATCTACAGTAGCTGACTCTAGAACCAACGATCTGAAGAGACAGCAGCAGTAGCCCAAACCCTTGCAGAGGGCCCCCATTGTTGCCTCCAAGCAACCCAGTGTACCATTTCCTTTGACACATGCTGCCCGGCGTCAGAGAGTCAATGCACACCAGACTCCCAGAACTCAGCGTAAACTTAAGCCAGATCAGAATCTCCGCAACAAAGGAGCACGGATATAAGCCAGCTAACAGGCCAAGGCCACCACTTCCTCCATGTTCCCTGACAAGCTGGGGGGACCTTATCCTGTTGTTCCCATCCAAGTAGAGGGAATCTACACCAAGGCCCTTCTGGATACTGGAGCTCAAGTGACCCTTCTCATCAGAGACTTCTATGACAGGCAGCTCAAGCACCTTGTCATTGCAGAAGTTGGAAGAGCTGGAGATATAGGGCATTGGGACTCAGAACCTTCCCTATGATTGCTATCTACCAGTCAAACTGACTTTCGATTCCTCTGTGGCTGGGAAAGTTGAGACTTTTGACACTCTGGCAGTGGTCTGTCCTCGTCCACCAGGGGCCAGTAAAAGTTCTCTCATTACAGGGACCAATACTGATCTTTTCAGAAGGCTGTTGACACCTCTTGTTCTGGAGCCGGGCACTTCAACTACAAGTGTGCACCCCATGCTGGGACCAGCCTACCAGTGATGGTACAAGAACAGAAGGCCCCAGTTGAAGGAGTGGAAAAAATCTGGCGCTTGGACCGGTGTGAGAAGGTGTTACAGCCTGGTGAAGTGGCCTGTTTTTGAGCATCTGTCAAGCTAAATTGGAAGCTACCAGGCCCTTTCATTGTTCTTGAAGCGGACAGAGAGAAGACATGGGAGTGGAGATAATTCCTGAGGTGGTTTCAACCAAAGTGAATATGCTGGCTTAGATGTTGGTGGGACAAGTGAATCCGGCCACCCCAATCCCACCGTCTGATTTGGTGTGGGGGTAAAGGATGGGATCCCTATCGAGGAGTTCTATGCGATGAATACTCCTCTTTCCCCAGAGTGGAAAGAAAGAGCCAGGACTCAGCTCCTAAGATGGCAGGCTGCATTCTCCAACAGTGAATTCCATGAGGGGTGTGCAAAAAGTGCCCAACACCGGATCTGTCTCTTCGAGTGCATTAGCCATTCAGGGAAAAAGTTTAACGGTCTCCTTTAGGGCAGTTGAAGAGGGCAGGCATCACCAGAGAGTCCCAGAGTCCATATGCTTCCCCGATAGTGGTGGTACAGAAAAAGAATGAGTTGCTGAGGCTGTGTATTGATTACCGGACGATGAACCAAAGGACCATTCCCAACCAATATACCACCCCAAGGATAGAAGATGCCTTGCAGAGCCTGTCAGGAGCGAAGTGGTTCAGCGTGCTGGATTTGAAGAGCGGGTATTACCAATTCCGCATGCACCATGAGAATACCGCTTTCATTATCCTAGTGGGGTTCTTTGAATTTGACCGTATGCCTCAAGGCCTGTCTGGTGCCCCAGCCACCTTCCACAGGCTAATGGAGAAGACCCTGGGTGACATGAACCTGATCGAGGTGTTGGTGTATTTAGACGACATCATTGTTTTCGGCAAGACCCTGGAAGAGCACGAAAAGCATCTGGAGAAGGTCCTGAAGAGACTACATGATAAGGGGTTGAAGCTGTATTGTAGACTTGGCCTTTGGCACATCCCTAGCCCATACCTCTGCAACTTCCCACAGAGGGTATGTGAATCACCTGCGGAGAAGTCTGAAGACCACCTATGATAAGGCTTAAGCTGCCTCATATACCAGAGGAAAGAGAAACATAATAAACTTTGACCTTAGGGTACGAGTGCGGGACCTACAGCCGGATGACAAGGTACTGCTGAGAAACCTGGGTGTCCCTTGAAAGCACAAGTTGGCTAACCACTAGAAGTCACAGCCATATGTCATTTCCAAGCAGCTGCCAGGACTCCCAGTATATCAAATCTGGCAAGAGTAAAGCACAGGCCCGATGAAGACTTGACATTGCAATCATCTGTTGCCTCTGTCAGAAGCAGTTTGTGCGCCACCACAGCCAGATTCACAATCCACACACACGGCCTCTCAGAAATCCCGGCCAGTGACTAGATCTCAGTCTGTATGCCTTGCTGAAGAAGATGAAAACAGTGAGGATGAAGGGATGGGAATAGATTGTCTGTGGCCGGCTCAAATGCTAGGGCCTGCCACCACCCCCTTCTTCTCCTTCCAAGGTGACTAACAGGATTCTCAGGCCAGAGGCTCCTGAGTTTGTACCTCAAAGTCCAACTTTTGAAGAGTTGGAAGACCCTCAATCTCTTCAGGGTCTGACAGCATACTAACATATGACACTTTGGGTGAAAGCTCGGAAGAGGTCGTTCTCACTGCAAAAAGGACTCTTAAAGCACCTGACCCTTCCACTGCAAATTTGGTGGGGGAGAATACCAACTCACCCCCTGGCACATTTAGCTGAGCCACTCCAGGTAAGGTGGTCTGTAGGCAGGTGAACCTCCCCTCCTATGCTAATTGAGGGGGGGTTCCTCTGCCAGGGTTTTATGCAGATGTAAATTGTATGGTTTTCTGTGCACACTAACTTGTTTTTTTTTCTCTGCGTGTATATCATAAGTATGTAACGGGTCATAGACGCTTTACCTTCTTTGGCGGATCAAAGGTTCCTTGATGGGGGAGTGTGTAGCGGGGGCTGCTCTGTGTCCCCCACCTTCCTGCCATCCCTGCCGGCGACCGCCAGACTGAATAGACACTGACAGAGGCGCTCACTAAGTGAGAGTGTGCCTGTTAGTCCCTGCGGGGGATTTCTCCCCCTCCCTCTCCTCTTCCTTGAGTGACGAGCGGTGCTCACTCACAGGCATCCGCCCACTCTGCTCTCTCCTGTGTCCTTATTGGCAGGGAGAGGGAGCCAATCAAGCAGCAGAGAACCATGGGGGCTTGGGGGCAGCCCCCCCTCATTAATCACTTAATAAGTCTCTAATCATGTGAGATCTAACATTAAAACCACTTGATCTTACCTGATCTAACAAATAGCTTCCGAAATAGCTAACTGTTTGGTACATTTTTTGATAAGGGGGGGCTGATGACGGGTTAGCCCCCCCAGAAAATAACTGTTAATATTGCTTCTTCTGTGTGAGATCTAACGCAAACAACGGTTGATCTAACCTGATCTAACAAAGATCTAACAAACTGCATATGATTTAATATAATTTTATATTTTTAATATTATATAACTCGGCAGAGGTAATATAAATTTGTGCTGATTAGGAACTCTAAACATGGATAAATGCATGTAAATGTAGATAACTCAAGGACAATCTAAATGCAGGGGCAAACCTAAGGTGGAAGGATGCAGTGTGCGCTGTCTGTCTTATAAACTTCTTGGATCTACGTGTCCACATGATGTGTGTGTAGCCAAGTCATGGGCCCCCTGAAGCCCAATGGTGACCTCCAGAGTTAGGGACAGCTGAGCTGACATCTTTCTGTGTAGAGTGGGTTACAAGGCATGGTGGGTGTAATGCAAGGTAGATTGATGGGCGCCAGACACTTCTAGAATGCAAAGAGATTTATTGTCTCTTAAACAGAACTGTGAGAGGGTTGTGGCCAGGACACCCTTAACCCCTTCACTACCCGCCCATAGTCATATGACACCCACAAGGTGTATCTCCCATCCTGGGTGGGCGTCATATGACGTCCTCCCATTCCCGGCTGCCTGGGGGGCGTAAACACACAGCTCCACGTCCTGTCAGCGGAGAGGAGACCGATCATGTGATCCCAGTACGGAGGAACACATGATCGGTCTCCTCCCCTTGAGTCCCCTCCCCCCACAGTTAGAATCACACATATAGGGAATACATTAACCCCTGCAGCGCCCCCTAGTGTTAACCCCCTTCCCTGCCAGTCACATTTACACAGTAATCAATGCAATTTTATAGCAACGATCGTTGTGTAAATGTGAATGGTCCCAAAAATGTGTCAAAAGTGTCCGAAGTGTCCGCCGCAATGTCGCAGTCACGAAAAAAAATCGCAGATCGCCGCCATTACTAGTAAAAAAAAAAAAAAAAATGCAATAAATCTATCCCCTATTTTGTAGACGCTATAACTTTTGTGCAAACCAATCAATATACGCTTATTGCGATTTTTTTTACCAAAAAGAAGATGTAGAAGAATACGTATCGGCCTAAACTGAGTAAAAAAATAGTTTTTAGAAAAAAAAATGGGATATTTATTATAGCAAAAAGTAAAAAATATTGTGTTTTTTTTTTCAAAATTGTCGCTCTTCTTTTGTTTATAGCGCAAAAAATAAAAACCGCAGGGGCGATCAAATACCTCCAAAAGAAAGCTCTATTTGTGGGAAAAAAAGGACGTCAATTTTGTTTGGGTGTAACGTCGCACGACCGCGCAATTGTCAGTTAAAGCGACGCAGTGCCGAATCGCAAAAAGTGCTCTGCTAAGGAAGGGTGTAAAATGGCCCGGTGTTGAAGCGGTTAAGTAGATGCAATGTTAATTGGCAGACTCCGAGACTTGTATAGGCAGACAGCCATGCAGGGAAAGGTATCTAGCCAGACACTACATCTGCATAGAGTAGGAACGCTGTCTCTGAAATTGCCAGACTTGCTGTTTGGAAGCTAAACAGTGGGGACCTTGAGTGGAGAGTGTGAACAAGTTTTACTTTTGACTGCTGGTGATTGCTGTGTTGCATTTTAGGTTCTTTTTGGGACTTTTCCTTGCAGCTTTTTAACACCTTTTTCTGTCACTTTTTAAACAGCCTTTTTTTTTCCCTTCAGCCTACTAATTATGGGAGTGGTTAATTGGTCACAGGTTCTTGAGGCCTATATAACTTTCTGTAGAACGCATTTTGAGCTTGCTCATCTTTGAGCTTGCTGGAACTTAGACCAAGTGGAACTGGACTAAGTGGTGAGTTAAAAAAACCATAGTGGAAAACAGGAGGCTATAACAGGGGTCATATTGAATGAAGAGGGTATGTGGCGCTAACCCTTAAGTAAATCAATAAATAATCTAAAATGACCAGTTTGCAAAGCTCAGAGTATCCGAAAGATGAGTGACCTTTCACATAAATAGATATATAAAACCATAAAATAATGAACTAAATAGATAAAATTCCTTAATAGCAATACACATAAAACATTGAATAAATATAGGACGTGTGTAAAAAATATTCAATAAAAGTGATGGTGCTATAATAACCGTGCTGAAAATAAATATATGTGCTGGGGTAAAAATGATGATGGAGTAGGGTTAAAAATAGTGAACACGAAATCTTCTATCAATAAAAGGTGCACAGTGCAACGTGCAAAATGTGTGAATAGAGAACCAATAAAGAACCAATAAATTGGTTCTGAGAGTGCAAGGGAATTGCAAGGAAATTGCAAGGGAAATAGATGATTGAATGTGCAGAAATATCCAAAATAATGACACAGTGACCATACAGATGAAAATCAGATGATACCAAAACAATAATATCGCTGAAAAAAATATATAAAAAATAAAAGTAAAATTTGGTGCACTACAAGTCCCAGCTTGTGAAAAAAAAAATGGCGAAAAATAAACGATAAAGTCCACAATCTGGAACAAATAGAGGTGAGAGGCTGGGGGAACTAGTAGGGTGCACCCCTGAAGTCAGCACGGAGCACTGCCTGCACGGATCATCACTGTGATCAACACAAAGATTCCTGAATATTTCTACTCACCTTCACTTATTCCAGAGCCTTATGCTCTTCATTGTTCCAGATTGTGGACTTTATCGTTTATTTTTTTTTATTTTTTTTATTTTTTTCACAAGCTGGGACTTGTAGTGCACCAAATTTTACTTTTATTTTTTATATATTTTTTTCAGCGATATTATTGTTTTGGTATCATCTGATTATACCTTACCTACAGTGACACACTGTTTTCATCTGTATGGTCACTGTGTCATTATTTTGGATATTTCTGCACATTCAATCATCTACAGTGGTGTGAAAAAGTGTTTGCCCCCTTCCTCATTTCCTGTTCCTTTGCATGTTTGTCACACTTAAGTGTTTCGGAACATCAAACCAATTTAAACAATAGTCAAGGACAACACAAGTAAACACAAAATGCAATTTGTAAATGAAGGTGTTTATTATTAAAGGTGAAAAAAAATCCAAACCATCATGGCCCTGTGTGAAAAAGTGATTGCCCCCCTTGTTAAAACATACTATAACTGTGGTTGTCCACACCTGAGTTCAATTTCTCTAGCCACACCCAGGCCTGATTATTGCCACACCTGTTCACAATCAAGGCATCACTTAAATAGGAGCTGCTTGACACAGTAAGGTCCACCAGAAGATCCTTAAAAGCTACACATCATGCCGAGACCCAAAGAAATTCAGGAACAATTGAGAAAGAAAGTAATTGAGATCTATCAGTCTGGAAAGGGTTATAAAGCCATTTCCAAAGCTTTGGGAATCCAGCGAACCACAGTGAGAGCCATTATCCACAAATGGCGAAGACATGGAACAGTGGTGAACCTTCCCAGGAGTGTCCGGCCGCCCAAAATTACCCCAAGAGCGCAGCGACGACTCATCCAAGAGGTCACAAAAGACCCCACAACAACGTCCAAGGAACTGCAGGCCTCACTTGCCTCAGTTAAGGTCAGTGTTCATGCCTCCACCATCAGGAAAAGACTGGGCAAAAATGGCCTGCATGGCAGAGTTCCAAGGAGAAAACCACTGCTGAGCAAAAAGAACATCAAAGCTCGTCTCAATTTCTCCACAACACATCTTGATGATCCCCAAGACTTTTGGGACAACATTCTGTGGACCGATGAGACAAAAGTGGAACTCTTTGGAAGGTGTGTGTCCAAGTATATCTGGCGTAGAAGGAACACTGCATTTCAGAAAAAGAACATTATACCAACAGTAAAATATGGTGGTGGTAGTGTGATGGTCTGGGGCTGTTTTGCTGCTTCAGGACCTGGAAGACTTGCCGTGATAAAAGGAACTATGAATTCTGCTGTCTACCAAGAGATCCTGAAGGAGAATGTCCGACCATCTGTTCGTGTACTCAAGCTGAAACGAACTTGGGTTCTGCAGCAGGACAATGATCCTAAACACACCAGCAAGTCCACCACCGAATGGCTGAAGAAAAACAAAATGAAGACTTTGGAGTGGCCTAGCCAAAGTCCTGACCTGAATCCTATTGAGATGTTGTGGTATGACCTTAAAAAGGCCATTCATGCTCGAAAACCCTCTAATGTAACTGAATTAGGACAATTCTGCAAAGATGAGTGGGCCAAAATTCCTCCAGGACGCTGTAAAAGCCTCATTGCACGTTATCGCAAACGCTTGGTTGCAGTTGTTGCTGCTAAGGGTGCCCAACCAGTTATTAGGTTTAGGGGGCAATCACTTTTTCACACAGGGCCATGATGGTTTGGATTTTTTTTCACCTTTAATAATAAACACCTTCATTTACAAATTGCATTTTGTGTTTACTTGTGTTGTCCTTGACTATTGTTTAAATTGGTTTGATGTTCCGAAACACTTAAGTGTGACAAACATGCAAAGGAACAGGAAATGAGGAAGGGGGCAAACACTTTTTTAAACCACTGTATTTCCCTTGCAATTTCCTTGCAATTCCCTTGCACTCTCAGAACCAATTTATTGGTTCTTTATTGGTTCTCTATTCACACATTTTGCACGTTGCACTGTGCACCTTTTATTGATAGAAGATTTCGTGTTCACTATTTTTAACCCTACTCCATCATCATTTTTACCCCAGCACATATATTTATTTTCAGCACGGTTATTATAGCACCATCACTTTTATTGAATATTTTTTACACACGTCTTATATTTATTCAATGTTTTATGTGTATTGCTATTAAGGAATTTTATCTATTTAGTTCATTATTTTATGGTTTTATATATCTATTTATGTGAAAGGTCCCTCATCTTTCGGATACTCTGAGCTTTGCAAACTGGTCATTTTAGATTATTTATTGATTTACTTAAGGGTTAGCGCCACATACCCTCTTCATTCAATTTTACCTTTACAAGTGTGAGATCACTTATATGTTGGCTGCTTTCCTTTTACTTTTTCTCCTTATTTGATTTAATAGTTTTTGGTTGAGCGCACTGGTTACCCCTATTATCTATATATATAACAGGGGTCATAGTACCTGTGTATTGTAAGTACATGAGTGCTGCGAGTACACGTGGGCTGTATTGAGTATTAGTGTTAGGTAGTACCTGAGTGTTGTCGGAATAATTTGTGTGGATAGTTACTACTTGTGTATTGTATATACTTGTGTATTGTGTGTGTGTGCACGTGGGTCTGCGAGTACCTGTGTGTTGTTTTGTTGAGTATTAGTGTCAGAAAGCTAGTTGTTAGGTAATTTGGACAGGGTATAATCCCCAATCCTCATTAAATTAGTAGGTATGATGCCTGTAGAGATGCGACTCGGTGTACATTTTGCGGCATGTATGCATTCCTTGATCATCCGATCCAGGGTAAATACTGCTGTGCAAAATGTAAGCACATTGTTTTCCTGGAAGCCCAGGTTCTGAATCTGGGGAAGAAATGTCAGCAATGAGAAGACCCTCCATACTAAAGGAGAGCCGGCAACGTACCCGGCAGGTGCTGGCAGGGGCCAGCACAGAGGCGGGTTGAGACAAAGAGGTGCAGGCACTAGAAAAGAGTAGATGGGTCACAGTCAGGAAGGGGGAATTTCCAGGGAGGCCGATCCAGGCCTGGAGCATTCCAATAAGTACTCTCCATTGAGTGACATTGGTGAAACCAGTCAGGGACCAGCACTGCTGGAGCTGAGGGACTCTCCTAGCTGCCAGGGGAAGAACTCCTCCAATGAGAGTTGGGGGAAGCGAAGGGAAAGGAAAGACAGATTCTGGTGGCATGGGACTCAATTCTTAGAAGGACAGAGAGGGCACTCTGTAACAAAGACATGGAGCGCCAAACTGTATGTTGTCTATCGGGTGCTCAGGTTTGGGATATCACAGATCTGGTGGACAGATTACTGGGAGGGGCTGGGGAAGACCTGGCTGTCACGGTGCTCTTTGGCATCAATGACAAAGTCAGAGGCACATGGCGTGTCCTAAAGAACTATTTTAGGGACTTGAGAGCTAAATTAAGGAAAAGGACCTCCAAGGTAGTGTTCTCAAGAATACTACCGGTACCTTGAGCCACACCAGAAAGGGAGATTAGGGAAGTAAACAAGTGGCTGAGAAGCTGGTGTAGTAAGGAGGGGTTTGGGTTCCTGGAGGACTGGGCCAACTTCTCAGTCGGTCACCAGTACTATAGCAGGGATGGACTGCACCTAAATGAGGAGGGTGCAGATCGGCTGGGAGTGAAGATGGCCAAAAAGTTAGAGGAGTTTTTAAACTAGGGCGATGGGAGGGAGGGTCCAGAGGTAGAGATAGTAAGTGCAGAACATATTACAGAGGGTAGTATTGGGGGCATTAGTGGTAGGTTGACTAAAGCACATAAACCCAAGATAAGTATAGTAATAAGTCCTAGTTGCAATCTTGGAACACCCAATAAGAGGATAGTATGTGACCGGTCTAAAGCACATGGCATGTTCACCAATTTCAGGAGTCTGGCGGACAAGACGGGTGAACTAGAGATACTGTTGTACAAAGAGGATTTGGATTTTGTGGGAATTTCAGAGACCTGGTTCAACAGCTCTCCTGATTGGCTGGCAACCATTCAAGGGCATACCCTTTATCGCAGGGATAGAGAGGGTAAAAAAGGGGGAGGGGTATGCCTATATATCAAGAATAATGTGCAAGTGAATGTGAGAGATGACATCACTAAGGGAGCTAGGGAGGAGGTGGAACCCTTACGAGTAAAGCTCCAAAAGGATGAAGCTAAGGGGAAAATAATACTGGGAGTATGCTATAGGCCCACTAACCTGAGGGAGGAGGGGGAGACAAATCTCCTATCACAATTTGGATAAGCAGCAAGGATGTGTTATCATATTGGATGACTTTAATTATCAGACATAGACTGGGCGGAGGGAACCACGCATTTGTCTAAGGCTCACCAGTTCCTAAATGTCTTGCAGGACAATTTCATGGGTCAGATGGTAGATGCACCAACTAGAAATAAAGCGTTATTGGATCTACTGAATACCAACAATAGACCTGATCATGGATATGGAAATATGGGGCAATTTAGGAAACGGCAATCACAGGTTAATTGGCTTTAGTATAAATCACACAAATAGGAAACATAAGGGGAATATAAAGACACTGAATTTCAAAAGAGACAACTTCCCTAAATAGGGATGGGTAAAGGGTTCGGCCCGAGCATAAGTTCGGGCCGAACTTTGGTTGTTCCGACGTTTGGCGAACAACGAACCTTATGCAGTGTTCTCGGCAAATTCGAAAGCCGCGGAACCCCGTCAAAGTTTATGGGACACTAACATGAAAAAACAAAAGTGCTAATTTTAAAGGCTTATATGCAAGTTATAGATAAAACTCATTGAAAAAAAGGCATGGGTCCCCCCCCCCCCCAGTCTATTACCAGACCCTTTGGGTCTGGTATGAATGAATATTAAGAGGAACCCCAAACTCAATTTTTTAAAAGAATTTGCCGGGGGTCCCCCCAAAATCCATACCCTTCAGGTCTGGTATGGATTTTAAGGGGAACCCTGCGCCAAAATCAAAAATAACATGGTGTAGGGGTCCCCCAAAAATCCATACCAGGCCCTCCTGAACCGTACCAGGCCACATGCCCTCAACATGGGGAGGATGCTTTGGGGTCCCCAAGGGCCTCATCCCCACAACCCTTGCCCGGTGGTTGTGGGGGTCTGCGGGCAGGGGACTTATCGGAATCTGGAAGCCCTCTGTGACGTAAACGGGCGACCCTGCCCTCCTCTGACTTCACGTGGCATCAGAGGGGGGCAGAGTCACAGGTTTATATCACGGGTGGCCCCGACCCGACAATTCATTACAGCAGCGGTCAGTTTTGGATGAATTTTTTTTCTTTAGAAATTAAATTTTTCTGTGGTACTGTTCTAAACGCGGGAAAACTGCGACACTTTACAGGCATACTATAGACACCCCCCCAGGCACGATATTTAAAGGAATAGTTAATTTTTATTGTTTCACTTTAAGCATTATTAAAATTACTGCTCCCAAAAAAATGCCCGTTTTTAAAAAAGTTATTGTCCTAAAAAAGGGTTTGGGGACCCGGGTCCTACCCCAGGGGACATGTATCAATGCAAAAAAAAAAAAGTTTTAAAAATTGAAGTTTTTTTCAGGAGCAGTGATTTTAATGATGCTTAAAGTGAAATATTCATTTAAATATCGTACCTGGGGGGTGTCTATAGTATGCCTGTGAAGTGACATGTTTTTCCTGTGTATAGAACTGTCCCTGTACAAAATTACATTTCTAAAGGAAAAAAAGTCATTTAAAACTGCTTGCGGCCTTAATGTAATGTCTGGTCCCGGCAATATGGATGAAAATCATTGAGAAAAAAGGCATGGGTACCCCCCCAGCCCATAACCAGCCCCTTTGGGTCTTGTATGGATATTAAGGGAAACCCCGCACCCAAATTAAAAAAACGAAAGGCGTGGGGCCCCCAGGCCCTATATACTCTGAACAGCAGTATACAGGCGGTGCAAACAAGACAGGTTTGTTGTTAAGTAGAATCTGTTTGTAATTTTGAACTGGTACATTTTTAAAGTGTAGCTCCAGACAAAAAAATCTATTTTTAAGCTTTTTGGAAAACATAAGGAAGGGTTATCACCCCCATAACATTTGTTTTGCTGTCTGTGCACCTCTTCAGAAGATTTCACCTCACTTTCTGTCCCAATGACAAATGTTTTTTGAAAATTTGGTGTTTTCAGTGAAACAAGGATTGGTGATAAAGCATCAGTGGAGAGGAGACATGTTTTTCCCATATTACGGTAACTCTTGCAGGAGAGAATTTCCCTTGCTAGGGGTAGATTTCATCTCACTTCCTGTTGTCCCCTTCCATTTGCTAGTAGGAGTCATTTGTAAGTTGGATGTTTGAAAGTAGGGGCCTGCCCTATATACTCTGCAGAAATTTGGGCCTTAGGTGTTGGTGTTGCCACAACACTGTAAGCCCTCAAAGTTACTCTTGGTGGGTGCTGGAACGCCCTGCTGTGAACTATTATATCAAGAATTGTAATTCCATGCCATTGTTGAACAGTGGTAGAAAAATTGGGCCTTTGGTGGTGGTGGTGGTGGTGCTGGTGCCACAACTCTGTAAGTCCTCACACTTACTCTTGGTGGGTGCAGGAATGGGCCCTGCTGTGAAATACAAGAATTGTAATTACATGTCCCTGTTAAACAGGGGCAGAAAAATTGGACCTCAACACTGCAACCCCTTACAGATACTCTAGTTGGAGCGCAGGAATGAGCCCTGCTGCAAAGTATTGCATCAAAAATTGTAATTACACGCCCCTGTCAAACAGGGGCTGAAAATTTTGGCCTTAGGCACTGGTGCTGGTGCCACAACAATGCAACCCCTCACAGATACTGTAGTTGAGCACAGCAACGAACCCTAGTGCAAAATATTGCATCAAAATTTGTAATTACACGCCCCTGTTAAACAGGGGCAGAAAAATTGGGCCTTAGGCACTGGTGCCACAACACTGCAACCCCTCACAGATACTCTAGTTGGAGCACAAGAATGAGCCCTGCTGCAAAGTATTCCATGAAAAATTGTAATTACACACCCCTGTCAAAGAGGGGCTGAAAAATTGGGTGGCGCCCCGAACCAAAAATGTTCTTACAAGCTATCAGCATGATCATTGAGAAGGAAAAGGATAGTCACTCAGCATAACAGGATAGTCACTCAGCATTAGCATAGGCAGTCTTGAAGGGCTCTGACATTTCAAAAAAAATTATTCGGTTACATCAGCATCAGGTGCTTGGTAGCTGGTGGTGATCCAAGACTGATTTTTTTTCTTTTTTTATGAAGGTCAGTCGATCGACCAAGTCAGTGGACAGTTACAAAGCCTCCAACAGCACTGAATGTGCGTTCCGAAAGAACGCTCCAGTAGCTCAATTACATACTGTGCAAGCTCTGGCCAGTGATCCATCCTCAAGACCCAGTAACCCAGAGGATTTTCGGTGGGAAAGGTGTCTGATCTTGCCCCTAGGTATTCCTGCACCATGTAAATCAGACGCTGGTGATGGTTGTTGGAACTGATCACACCTAGGGGTTGCGGACTAAAAAATCTGGTTGGACTGCAAGCCGCAGTCCCAACCCTACGCTGCTCTCTTGCTTCTGGATAGGCCCTCAGACAGCCTATCAGCCAGATGTCCCCAAGATAGGCCCAAGGCTTATGGCCTAGCAGCCCAGGGCATTACAACACACGTCCACCCAGACAGCCGTTCAGGTGACACAGAACCACAATCACCTGACTCAACCCAAATAAATAGGCTCTCCCAGCTGGCCAAGGAACCCAAGAAAATCCCTGTCCATTGACTGAGACAGCCCATTCATTCTTAATCTGTCCTTGCAATGCCCTTGTCTTATATAATGCCACCAGATACCCGGCCATCTAGTGACAGAAAAGAGAAGTGCAGCAATTCCAGAATTAAGATGAAATCAATTGACCTCCTATCAATTGGCCAAGACAACTGTCACTTGGCAGATACGCTTTATAGCAACAATGCCTAAACAGCAGGGTGCTACATGCGAAAAGAGAACTTAATCCAGATTCACACAAATAATAATTGCCTCTAAATCCATGACTAGTGTAGTCCCGATATGATTCCTTAGCTGTAACCATATACTCCATAAACGTAACTTAATTAATAAATGAGAGACCACACCGGTTATGGAGTTAAATGGCCGTAACAGCTATTTATTAAAATAACAAAATAAGAACTCCAGTTTTTTATTAAAACAAATAAAACATAAATAACACAATAACATAAACACTTTCAGACCCCTGCTGAAAACAAAACAAAAAACAGGTTAAACCCCTATATATGTTGGTCAGTGACGGAGCTAAGTGCATATACACAAACTGATATCAACTGATATCAACACCAGGGGGCACTGCGGGAGATAAAGAAACCCATGGGTCTCTACCGTACTGCCCGATAACCAACATTCCCGCAGTGCACAATACCATTAGACATCAACAACGTTTGATGTAACAAGGAGGGGCCATCTATTGATGAGCCCCCCACCCACTTACCACCTGTATAACTGCTGCCGTCACTGACCAACAAAACAACCAACGCCACAGACTGAAAAGGGGGACCACCTCACCCTTGATGGCACCTCCACACCCGCAGGGCCGCCTGGATTCCCTCCCGCAAACCCAATGACCATAGGTCTATGCCTACATCTGTAAGATGTACTCCATCCCGTCTCAAATACATCCCCACATTTACCTCCAACTCCCTGTGGCGAACAACTAGGCCACCCTGCCAGGCTATAAACCGTCCCACCACTTTATTAACCCTAATCCTGGCTTTGTTGATCCTGAACACCGACCTGGCCATGCGCCAATTAGTCCTTGCTACCATATCTGACCAAATTAATATGGTGCCCGGGAACGTGGCCCGGAGGAACATAATGTCCGCCTTGATATCAGCTATCAAGTCCCTCACGGTCCGTACACCCAAATCATTGCCGCCGGCATGAATGACCAGCACATCAGGTGGTCGGTCCAACCAGGCGTACCTCTCAACCTCCGGGACCACCCTGCCCCACATCATGCCCGGCCTACCTAACCACCGGATAACCGCCTCCCTCCTGGAGATGCCTAGCTGTCTCCCACCTGGTCTCACGTCCCCCCTCCTGGCTCCCCAGCACACGTAGGAATGGCCGAGGATCCATACAAGGAGTTGTCACCCTGCATCTGTAAAAACAAGTACAACGTTACACAAACATCACCCTACACTACTTCCACATTATGCAGTACCCCTTATACCAACCAATACTTTATGTTGTTTGTTTCTTATATTAACAACCCCCCTTCTTCTTTTTTTATTTTTTTTTATTCACACACCAACTGTGGCCGAACATAACTGCGGAATCGCTGAGATTCCCATCTCCCTAACTTTTTCACATCCGCTTCATCCAACCCACACCTGGCGGCTTCTGTAGCTGCCCCAATGCGGAAGGAGTGTGAATCGTAGGCGTGACTATCCAATCCCAACCTCCCCAAACACTTTCTTAGCACCGCCACAAACTGAAACTTGGACAAGTACCGTCCGTCTGCATGCAATAACAGCGGACCTTCCCCCCCGGTCTTACTGCCAGAAACTTCGTCACCATCATTAAAGGGCAAACCCCGCACCCCTGTACAGCATACAAACTCACCTGTGTCCCTCTTCCTCTTTGGTCCGTTTTCGATTTTCTCAACCTGACAGTAACCCTATCGTCCCTTAATTCCACATCTTGAAACATCAAGCCCCCCGCCACCTCTTTTGATGGGCTAACCAATTCCCCAATACGGAACGCTCCAAAGAATGCTAATGCAAACGCAACTGAAAACAACCTCACCTCATACTCCGACTGGCACACCCCTTTTAGCTGTCCACCTATGTCTAACAAGTTCCCAAATGTGATGGGGCGCCGCTTGTCCTTACTCCTATGCGACTTCCGATAACCCTTTATAGCCTGCTTCACCCAGAAATCCTTTGTCAAATCCTCCCTTCTCCTCAATTTGAACCAGAAAGCAAGCCCCTCCATCCTCTTCTCAATTGCTGACACCGATTTTCACATTTCCATATCCCTGGCCACCAGATCAAGCAACAACAACCTATCTCCCGGGTCCTCCCCCCCCCCCCCCCGGATTTGGCCATACATTGAAGGTCAGTCCATTCCTTCCACACTTTATAATAGGCCGACCACGTCGACTCACTTACAGACCTCCGTACCCACTCTGCCGTGGTTCCAATGCTAACTCCCACATCCAGCCCGGGCATGGGACACCCTCCACTCGTGCTGCCGGCGCCAGCTTCCTGAACTTGTCCCACTGAAAGCGAGACAAGGCGTCAGCTAACGTGTTCTCAACACCCGGGATGTGCACAGCATACAGAAAGATGTTCAACCGCATGCAACACAACACCAAATGTCTCATCAATCTGATGACAGGAGGTGAAGCCGCAGACATGTTGTTGATCACCTGAACCACCCCCATATTGTCGCAATTCAGCCTCAACTTGAGGTTCATGCACGTACCCCTTTTCCAGGAATCGTTGTGTCAGGACTTTGGCCTGTTCTTGGAATTCAGCAGGATCAGAACAATTCCGCCTGAGCCGTATATATTGGCTCTTAGGCACAGATTTTAGCCACGGAGCGTGGTGACAGCTATCGGTAGGTATAAAAGAATTCCTATCCGTGGCTTTAAAGTGAGTAGCAGTGATGATTTTATCATCCTGTATCCTGATGTTGAGGTCTAGGAAATGTATAAGTGTCTGGCTCTTCTCATATTTGAGCTCAATGCCCCTCGGATTTTGATTCAAAGATTCCATAAAGGAATGAAGATCACTGGAGTTGCCATCCCATAGGAGGAGGATGTCATCAATGTACCTGGCCCAAAAAGACAATTGAGGCACATTCTGGGCATAGATGACATCCTCCTCCCACCTGGCCATAAAAAGATTGGCCAGACTAGGGGCATATTTGGCCCCCATGGCAACTCCAGTGATCTGGCGAAAAAATTGGTTGTTAAACCAAAAATAATTTCGTGTTGCCACAAATCTGAGTAATACCATAAGGAAATTAATTTGTTCATCTGGCAATCCAGAATCCCGATGAAGGTAACCCTGTACTGCTTCAAACCCTAATTCGTGAGGGATAATTGTATACAGGGAGGTGACATCGGCGGTCACCATCCATGTATTCTCAGTGACCCTTAGATTTTTTTAAAGATTCATAACGTGTCTGGAATCCTTAATGAAAGAGGGCATATTCCCAACGAGGGGTTGCAAGTATACATCGATATACTTGCCCACCCGGGACGTTATGGAATCTATTCCACTAACTATGGGACGTCCCGGGGGGCAAGTAAGGTCTTTATGTATCTTGGGTAAATAGTAGAGGATGGGGGTACGTGGGGCCCTGGGAATGAGATATAAGGCCTCCTTAGAGTCAAGGATACCTGAAGTAAGTCCACGAGCTATTACCCCTTCGAGCTCCTTAGTATATTGAACCTTAGGATCAGAGGGCAATAAGCTGTAGGTAGTGGTATCTCCAACAATGCGATGCATTCGGTCATACATCTCTCTATCTAATACTACGATGCCCCCCCTTATCAGCAGGCCTGATAACTAAATCCTTTCTCCTGCAGAGTGAGTCCAACCCATCCTGTAGAGATTGTGTCATCCTGACTTTTTTCACCTCCATGTGATCGAGGTCTCTCAACATAACGTCTCTAAAGACTTTTAAAGATGGAGCCAACGTCCCAGGAGGGTTAAAAAGTGATGCGTTACGCAAGCCTGAATGAACAACAAGTTCCGCATCATTCTTATTGACAGTGGTCTCTCTGACATAAGTGTTCATAGTCATATGCCTTTTAATACTCAGTTTGCAAACAAACTTATGAATGTCCATAAAGGTATGGAACTTATTAAGCCCTCTGGGGGGTGCAAATTTTAATCCCTTATCGAGTATGGCTTGTTCTGACTCTGAAAGTGGCTTAGTGCTTAGATTAAAAATACCCTTTCCCTTTACACCCTTGGTCGCTTTAGCTGCTCTGGACCGCCTCCCCCCTCGGGTTCCTCTCCCCTTTCTCCTAGCCTTTTGACTCCTTGCAATGGTTTGTGAAAACCCCATTGATTCAATTCTACCCCTTGTGGAGGGCCCCTGGGTTCACCCATAAATCCTCGAGGTGGACAATCGAGGGTCGAATTAATTGGATAAAGGTGGGGCTGGGGGCGGGATGCAAATTCCCCCTCTGGGCCGTTCATATCACTGAGCGGAAAAAAGGTGTTTCTTGTAGGGACATTGTAGTCCCATTCAGGGTGATTGTTCCTATTCCCATAGGAAGGGGGGCCCAAATATCCTTGGCCAGCATCGTAATCACGGTTGGACCTAGGGGGTCCAGATGCTCTCGAGTTGCCCCAATAGGTGTGTCCCCTATTGGTGCCCCTCCCTCTCCTGGGAGACGGGTAGGGGTAGTTGGCCCCATTAGCTTGTGATTTGGGGTTTAAACGTTTTGGGGCTTGGGAAATGCTAGTCGCACTTGCGCTAACAGAAGGGGCAATCTGTGTGACTTCCATCTCCAACCCTGTTTGTTTGGAGGTCTCCTCCAACAATTTTTTTTGCCACTCAAATACAATGTTCCCGTGATAATCGGCCAGATCCCTGTTATACTTCTTTTTCTTTTTGGTCCTTTGATCCCTATCCTCTTTTTCAAGGATTTTTAACAGGTTCTGTGATTTATCTCGATATTCATCGCTCTCTTTCATGCAAGCAAGCTTAATCTGTATATTTTTGATTTCCACATCAAGTTTGGATAATTTGGCCGTTTTCCTCTCCACTAAGAAACGTAGAAAGGAGAGTCCAGCTTGATTAAAATATTTGAACCAATCCTCAAGATCAATTTCGCCTTTTTGGGGTGCCACCTCCCATCTTAGGCTCCGTGGGCCATAGTGCACTTGATATACGTTTCCAAGTACGCAATGTCCCATTTAGTATGGTTCTCGGATATCATGAGGTTCTTGAGTCTCATGAAGGTGCCACTGAGGTCACCCTCATCATGCTTATAAGGTTCAAAGACTCCCTCCATATTCACTATCTTGTTGGCTCTAAACTCAAAGATATCCATTATACCAGGTATGGGATAGGAAAACAAGGTGAAAATAGAGGGGGCGGGTGTAGGGAAGGGATAATACCTTCAATATATTATTAAAGCTGCGGTTAGATGTATCAGCAAGACAAATTGGAAAAAGGATAAAACCGCGCTATAAATGCACAAAAAACAAACAACAAAAAACAAAACACAAAACAAAAAAACAAAAAAACAAAATCAGCAGGCAGCCGCTCAAAGTGGGATACACACACTAAACGTCAATAAGGAAAAAGGAAGCAGCGCCAGAACACATCAAAAGCAGGGATAGATTCAAAAAAATCCCCGTAACCAGTCTATAATTAATAGTCCAAGCCTCGCTGTATGCTTATGAATTCATAATTAGATGTAGCTAGAGGTAGAAAAATAGGCTCAAACAATGTCCACATCCAGAGTTATATAAATATCAGCACCGCAGTGAAGTTATACAGTAGGTGATATAGTAGCCAATAGCTTTGGTCTTGTAATGTGATCTGAGCATACGTGGCACTTTGTTCATCGGAATTCGCTACACACGATCGGAATTGGTGTGATCGGACTTTGTTGTCGGAAAATTTTTAGAGCAGGAGATACAACTTTGTCCGTCGGACAATCCGATGGAAAATGTCCGATGGTGCCTACACACGGTCGGAATTTCCGACAACATTGTCCGATAGGACAGAATCCATCGCAAAATCCGACCGTGTGTATGGGGCTTTAGTCGCTGCCGACAACCGCCTACAAAATATCCTATCCATGGGAATAATCCTGCACGCAAAATTCAACTTTCACAACAAGGATTGTAACGTGCGCAACTGAACCTTTTTCCACCCATAAACTTCCCCCACCATCTTCCTCAAATCCCCCACCTTCTCTTCCGGCAACCTACATTCCATGGCCATGGAATCTATCACTATGCCCAAAAAACTCAACTCTGTCCGCGGGCCCTCCGTTTTATCGGCTGCCAACGGCACCTGAAATTTTTCCGCAATGTGCTGCAACGTGGACAACAGTATCACACACAGATTGGAAGAAGGAGGACCCACGCACAAAAAATCATCCAGATAATGGATGACGGAATCGATCCCTGTCACATCCCTCACAACCCATTCCAAAAAGGAACTAAACGCCTCAAACATGGCGCAAGAAATGGAACATCCCATCGGTAAACACCGATCAACATAAAATTCGCCCTCCCAGCAACAGCCCAATAACCGAAAACTCTCCGGGTGTACTGGTAATAGCCGAAATGCTGCTTCCACGTCAGATTTTGCCATTAGCGCCCCTTTTCCGTACCACCGCACCCAACGCACCCAACGCACCGCGGCGTCGAACGACGTGTAAGACACCGTGCATGCTTCCGGGTCTATAAATTCATTGACCGAGCCCACCTTGGGAAACGATAAATGGTGGATGAGCCGAAACTTGTTCGGCTCCTTCTTGGGTACCACACCTAACGGGGACACCACCAAATCCTCTAATGGCTTAACTTTAAATGGTCCCGCCATCCTGCCCAACCCTACTTCCTTGGCGAGTTTTTCAGACACTACCTCAGGGTGTTGCAGGGCAGATTTCAAGTTCTTGGCCAGTGGCGGAATCACTGACAATGTACACGGAATCTTGAAACCCTCCCTGAACCCCTTGCTCAACAATACCGCCGCCGCCCTGTCCGGGTATCTATTTAGGAAAGGCTGCATCCTTTCCCACATCACCGGCATCGTCCCTCTTGTGCCCAAATTCATCTGCCTGCTTTCCTTTCTTAAAACATCTGGCGAGAGTGTGGCCCCCCCCGCACCCTGAACATTCATGTTTGAATTTACAGGTTCCTCCAAATTTACAGGCCCCTTCATTGAATTGCCAACACACCCCCCACTTCTTCCCGGCCGAAGGTCCCGAGGCCTGGCTACCTCCGGCCCCCCCTTGAAATGTCTGAGCCGGCGTCTTAGCCAACGCCATCAGCTTCATCCAGAGGCTGATATCTTTGTGATCCCACCTTAACGCCGGACGGACAGCCCTACGATGGCGGAACTGCTCGTTGTACCGCAGCCACGCTGTTCCCCCGTAAACCCGATAAGCCTCCCCAATTGCATCCATGTAGCAGAACAACGCCGAACAATGTTCGGGGTTCTTCTCCCCAATCACCCCCGCCAAAATAGCAAACGCCTGGAGCCAATTGGCGAAAGTCCGAGGAATGAGCCTATACCTTTTTCCTCATCGTCTTTCTTGCTGCTATCCGGTTTAACCCTACCTAGGTTGAATTTTTCCAGGGGGAGCAAGGAGAAAATCTCCACATACTCCCCCTTCCAAATCTTCTCCCTGACCTCCTGTTCTAGATGAGCCCCGAGTGGTCCTTCAAAACAGACGTAAACCTCACACTTTGCCGCATCGGCCATACGCACTATATCGTCCCTCGCCATCTGTTCCTTCTCCCCTTTGTCCATCTCATTCCCCTTATCCGCACCCACCTCAACCGTGGCCGGCAGACTTTTTGCAGTAGCGTCGGCCGCTACCCCTCCCCCGACCGCTACACAAGCCTCCATTGCTCCAACTTCCATACTTACCCCTCCTGTTGGAGCAACCCCCCTCTCACCAAAACGGCCTATCAACACCCTTAACCCTTCCAATAATTCCTGCATTTGCCCAGGCCCACTTTCCACCCTCCCGCTTACCGCTGGCGGTTGGTCCGTCACTGCCAACGACGACGCGGGAGGTAACCCTGGGCTCCCCCCACTGTTACCTGTCCCCAACAAAGACTGTAAGACTTTAACAAAAGAACTATTGTCAGTGGACTTACTGGGCTGACCGGGCGGGATCCCCACAGCCGCTGTACGGGCCTCCACCGGCGGTATAGGCCGACTGAGCTCCTCCTCCTCTTCCGACAACTCGCCTTCCGACCGAGAATCTTCATCCTGCGGAAAAAACAAGGCACGCACCCTCGGAGAGGGGCTCCTGTAAGCGTTATGTCTCCTTCTGCCCATTCCTCCATCGGGCTGCTGGCCGGTCCCTGGCTGGTCAGAACTCCCCTGCACAGGCGGGCCAGTTCGGGCTCCGCTCCTGCTAACCCGATTCCCTGCCGTGCTTGCTGGAGGCGTCCCGCCATCCCTGGCGCGTGCTGCTGAGTGAGTCCCCCTCCCTCCCTTCTTGATGCACCTCTGACCCTTCCGTCCTCCCTCCTCGACTCGTGCAGAGCCGCCGGGGGGTTCGCTGTAAAGGCACGTCCGGGGGATGTGACCCCCCTCCTGGCCATTGCCCGAGTGGCCCGTGAATCCCCTCCCCCCTGCTCGTGCAGAGCTGTTGGGGTGGACGTGGTCCCTGAAGAGCCTGATGCGCCGGCCATCTTCTTCCCCTTTGCCTTCCCCTTTGCAGTGTTCCTACCGCCCCCCACCTCGTGTAAAGGCGCCGGGGCTGTTGAGGCTGTTGCAGCACTGCCACCTGACATTGGGGATCCTCTTCTTGGTAGGCCCAAGGCCCCCCCGCTCCACTAGGCCTGCGTCCTGTCTGCCTGTGTGACCCTCCAGCGCTGTCCCTCTGCACTCTCTTGGCTGGGGGGGTGGATCGCTCCCCCCTGGGGCTTCTTACCAGTCTAGAAGGTCCTGCTATGGCCCCTGGAGAGTACCGGTCTGGCGCCCTGGACACTGGGCCGCGCTGTCCGGCGCCGCCATCTTGGAATTCCACCGCCGCTGCCCGGTCCTCTGTGCCCCTTCCTGCTCCATCCAGCGCCGCTGTGATCTGTTCCATGACCCATTCGGGTCCTTGCTGCGCCACCGCCGCCCGCACGAAAGCCACAAAATCCCCTCTGTCGGCCATGTTTTTCAATGCACAGAAGAGCAGAGAGAAAAACCTGCCTCCTCGTGCTCTGACTTTCCCGCACTGCCTTCCCAACTCCGCCCCTCCCTTTTATATGGCCGCTCCTCCTAGCCCCATAGAGACCCACCCCTAAAATTCTTAACCCACTCATGGCCAAAGTGTGTCACTTGACACACTGTCATGGGCGGACCTGCATGACATTTCCATGCTGTACATTAGATTCCGGTCCTTTCTTGAGATCTTCCTTACTCTTCATCATTTGACATTTTCTTCAAATCGTACTAATATGGATTCATATGGATTCTCTGAATCTTTCAGGTCTCCAGCAGCACAAATATCCATCAAATTTCATGAATTTATATTTCTATTATTCTTTCCTTTTGATGAAATAAACAATGCCACAACCACATATTACCATTACTCAAGGTACACTGCCAGCTGGCTTAAGCCTGGTATATACAGGCTGAATATTGGTTGGTATCGGCCGGTTCAACAGAAACCGGACAACATTTGGTTGTGTACCAGTATGGAAAACCAGCAACCGATCAGCGCTGGCAGACAATGGCTGCAAGCACTGGCCAGTGTGTTCTGGCGGAGGGGCAGTCCCCTTCTCAGAACACAGTAGCTCAGCGGGGAGATTGCTGTTTAACATTGCATAGTTAGTACTGTGACCTCCTCCTCCGACCGGCTGAGATTTGAACCGTTAATGGTCAGGCTGAATCGATAGATAAACTTGGGTACAACCAGCCTGGCCGACTCTCTTGTGATTATTGCTAGCGGCTGCTGCCTTCTCCTGGCGGGGAGGGCTTCCCCGTCTGTCCTGCCAGAAGAAGACAGTTGCTAATTTCTGCATGTGTTGATGGGGGTTTCATGCACATTTCTTTCCTGCAACCCGGGGGTTGCAGGAAAGGAATTCGGGGCGCGCCACTCTTTGTCACACTTCCTGAAATTTCATCAAGCTAAACAAAAATGGCAACCACTCAGATTTCAACTAGCCTCAACCCCCCTCCCCCCCCCCCAAAAAAAATAGATAATAATTTTGCATAACAATTTTGCAGTAGAAATAGAGGTTTTAGTTGCACGATATTTGAAAATATATTTGGAAGCTGCACTGGCTTGTCAACGCTCCTCTGTAAAGTGCTGTCCTAAGACTAATCTTTGAGGCTTTCCAAGTTGGAGCAAATATAGCAATGGATACAGCCCATTTCCTCCTTAAAATTCCCTGAAATTTAATCTCGTAACCTTCCATGTTGGGAACCCCTGAGCTAAAGGGTCTTTCCTAAAAATGTAGTTATCCTTCAAAGAAAAGTTTTCAAGAAAGGAATAGTCAGTCTGCCATTAACTAATGTCCTTCTTAAAATTCTGGGCTGTCATGCTGTCCGTCTTCTTTCAATACTTTGAGTTACTAACCTGGAACTAATAATCGGATCATGAGTTCAGGCTTTACTTGCCACATACATGTTCCAGATACTTTTCTCTGTGCAAGGGGTACTGTAACTCAGGTTTCAGTACAGGTTTCCTTTAACCTTTTCATGACCAGTGATAATTGATGCTTGGATTCCCAGGTCAGCAAGCATCTGTACCTTTAACCACTTCGCAACCAGGCCAATTCTGACATTTCTCTCCTACATGTAAAATTCATAATTTTTTTGCTCGAAAATTACATAGAACCCCCAAACATTATATATGTTTTTTTAGCAAAGACCCTAGAGAATACAATGACACTCGTTGCAACTTTTTATCTCGCACGGTATTTGCGCAGCAATTTTTCGAACACGTTTTTTTCAGAAAAAAAACAATTTCATGCTTAAAAAAAAACCAAACAATAAAGTTAGCCCAAATTCTTTTGCATAATGTGAAAGATGAAGATACGCCGAGTAAATAGATACCCAACATGTCACGCTTCAAAATTGCACGCGCTCGTGGAATGGCGCCAAACTTTGGTATTTAAAATCCCCATAGGCGATGCTTTAACATTTTTTACTGGTTACATGTTTTGAGTTACAGAGGAGGTCTAGGGCTAGAATTATTGCTCTCGCTCTAACGTTCGCGGCGATACCTCACATGTGTGGTTTGAACACCGTTTTCATATGTGGGCGGGGCTTATGTATGCGTTCACTTCTGCGTACGAGCTCACGGGGACAGGGGCGCTTTAAAAAATTTTTTTTTTTATTATTGTTAATTTGACTTTTATTTTTTAAATTTGACAGTTTAAAAAAAAAAAAAAATGGATTACTTTTATTCCTATTACAAGGAATGTAAACATCCCTTGCAATAGGAATATTACCTGATCGGACCTATTAACAGTGAGATATGGGGTCAATAAGACCCCACATCTCACCTCTAGGCTGGAAAGCCTAAAATTAAAAAAAAAAAAAACGATCACCGCTTCCCAGCGGAGGCGGCGCCGTTATTCGAATGCAGAGGCCGGGCGTAACGTCATCACATCGCGCCCGGCCTCCGAACGATCATAGAGACTCCGGCGACCATCTGATCCGCCGGAAATCTCTATAGTGATCATCCGGTGCCGGCGGTTCCTGTGTCCGACTCACCGATGGAAGCGGTGAGTCGGTAGAAGCACCGGAGGGCGGCGGGAGGGGGGGCGTCCCCTCCCGCCGCCCATAAGAACGATCAAGCGGCGGAACAGCCGCTATGATCATTCTTATGGTGCAGGGAATCGCCGGCTGAAACCGGCAATATCTGAATGATGTCTGTAGCTACAGGCATCATTCAGATATACCCCCGCAAACCGGAGGCCGTCATATGACGGCCGACGGTCGGGAAGTGGTTAAAATCCTTTTACTAATTTGCACACCTAATATTTTTTGTATTGCTTTTAGACACATACATGGCTTTTCTTTGGTACGCTTTTTTAAAACCTTGTTTTTATTATAGACTGATGCCCCGTACACACGGTCGGATATTCCTATGGAAAAAGTCTGATTGGATTATGTTGCCGGAAAATCCGATCATGTGTGGGCTCTAGCGGGCTTTTTCCGTCGGAAAAAATTTGACGGACTTTGACAGATCATCCGATGGACAAAGTGCCACGCATGCTCAGATCAAATTACGAGACCAAATCTATTGGCTACTAGCCTCTACGTAGTTCCGTCGTACGCAACAAACGTCACCACGTTCGGAATGATCGGATTTTCCGACAACTTTGTCCGACCGTGTGTATGCAACACCAGTGTCGGACAAAATCCGTTGGAAAAAATCCAACGGATTTTGTGGTCAGAATTTCCAACCTTGTGTATGGGGGCTGAGAATTACTCAATGATTAAAGAAAAAATGTAGGGCTGTTACTGATTAAAATGTTTGTGTTCGATTAATCGTTTTTTTTTTATTAATTAATCAACTCATTTTGATTAATTATAATGCACATACAGATCCAACTACTTTTAGCTGATCTTCTTGCATTGCAACTCTGCATTAGTCAGTGGTAAATGTGGTATACATGATATACAATCACCCGACACTAGTTAGTTTCCACAATCAATGACTTAACTTCACAGTTCACACAAATTAGTTTTAAATTCAAACTGTAGCACTGACATAAGTAATTTTTTTTCCCACAGTAGCGTGACAATCCCTCCACCTCCGGTCTAACTAATCACTCTCACCTTATGGCATGGACCCCTGTGCAAACAGGTGGTCATGCAAGCGGGTATCAAAAGGGTTAAAGTGGACCATGAACTTCTCTCACGTCTCCTTAGATCTCAGCAAAGACGCCAGGTCATGGGTAGAAAGAAAAGATCTAAGTGCTCACCGCTTAAGTATAAGATTACATTTTTGTGTTCAAACACAAACTACTCACATAAAGATGATAAAAACACAGCATGTAAAGCCGACAATCGTGTTAGTTCTGTAGGGCAGCAGCGGGTGATGTCATGTGTAGCTCCTTCACCGTACGTGTTACGTTCAATCAGAACTTCAACATCACCGGACTCCTCCCCCTTCCCTTCATTAGCAGATGGAGGTACTTGGGTAAGGGGGGAGGAGTCCGGTGACATAGATGTCTGTGACGTCACCGGATCTCCCTTAAGACACGGAAGCCGGCGGAGGTGAGTACCGATCAAAAGAATCTTAATCGATCAAAAAAATTTACGATTAATCGAGGAATTAATCTTTAATTTCCACAGCCCTAAAAAAAATGTTTTTAAAAGCCTGCAATTGTATTTGGAAATCCCATTATTAAATAGATGAACACAGCCACCTTCAGGCTGCAGTGGCATCTGCAGTGCCATCTGCAGTGCCATCTGCAGTGCCATCTGCAGTGCCATCTGAAGGCTGAAGACTTATGCTGCGTACGCACGGTCGGAATTTCTGATGGAAACAGTCCGATGGGAGCTTTTCATCGGATTTTCCGACCGTGTGTATGCCCATCGGTCTTTTTCTGTCGGAATTTCCGACGGACTTTGGAATGAGAACCTGTTCTTAATTTTTCCGACGGAAAACCTTTCTATCAGATCTTCCGATCGTGTGTATGCAATTCCGACATGCAAAATTCCGACGCATGCTTGGAAACAATTTGACGCATGCTCAGAAGCATTAAACTTCCCTTTTATAGTGCAGTCGAACGTGTTGTATGCCGTGGGGTTATTGACCGTCAGAATTTGTTGTGACCGTGTGTAGGCAAGACAGTTTGAGTGAAATTCCGTCGGAATTCCGACGGGAAAACCATCAGAGCTTTTTCCGACGAGAATTCCAACCATGTGTACGCGGCTTTACATTGTCAATGAAACCTCCAGACTGCATGTGATCAGTATGTTATAGCTGACATAGTGATCACCTAATCAAGAATCATTCTGTTTAGATCTCGATCATCATTTAGAACTGCAACAGTCAGGGGCAGCCAGGATTGAAAGCCACCAGCCTCTCAAAGTATCAGCTGCTGGCTTGTAGAGGGGGGGAGTCTATTAAAGCGGTTCTGCACTCATTTCATTTAGTAAATCTCTTTGCCTTCCAAATCAGGCAAAGAGTACTAAATGAAATGTTTTTTTTTTTTTTTTTTTTACTTACCTTGTAATTGAAGACTTCCGGTCTTCTCCCTCTGCGCGGCGGGCGGGGTCTTGCGTCGATCGTCGTCACGCCGCACTGTCTCCTGGGATCTGGTGTCATTGATCCCAGCAGTCAGTGCGGGCATCTTCCGAAATCTCGCGAGATTTCGGCCACATCTTCCGAAATCTCCCGAGATTTCGGCCGCATCTGCCGAAATCTCGTGAGATCTCGGCAGATGAGCCGTTACTGCGCACGCGCGAGTAACGGCAGTGCATGCTGGGCCATCTAAAGTCCCTGTGGGTGTTTCACATGCCCACAGGCAAGATGGCCCCCAGCACTAAAGAAGAAGACGAGGAACTTCATCGGACGAAAACCGGCGGCGATCGAGATGGAAGATGGAACAGGTGAGTCCCCTAATAAAGGTAAGCACACTTTATATTACATCCTAAAAAAAATTTTTCAGAGTGCAGAACCGCTTTAATATATCCCCAACATAGACCATCATGCTAAGGAATGGTAATATGCAGTTTCCTTGTGGGAAGTGGTTAATAATAATTGTCCCCATTACAGGTGTACCATAATACTTTCCTTATTTTCTTGCAATTTGGTAAGTGACAGGTTCACTTTAATTGAACAAGTGAGCTTTTTTTTTATTTTACTAAGATCTAAATTATTAATGGAGACCTTGAACTCAGAGGCCTCATCCAATAACTGGCTTTACATCAACACAGTCTAAACAGATCTGATCAATGCAAAACACTGAATGCTAACTATTGGTCTCAGGAGCGGCCAAGACTTCTATTGAACGTCGGAACTGGGAGTCTGTGAAGGAAGAGTTTTCTGACTTCCTCATGATCAGCTTACACTTCTGTAGAAAACCTGGGGAATTACGAGCAGTAACTCCACTTTCCAAGAAAGGTTGATCAGGAAGCATAATAATCTTCCACTTCAAGCTTTGCTGACTCCGTCGTGAGTGAAAAGATTGCCAAGGGGATGGCTGTGGCATTCTTCATCATAATATGTAAATAGTAATACCCCAAATCCATAGAGCTGAGATTACCGCTGCCAGTGAAACACATGAGCTGTATGAATTCTATGCATAGGAAACCTGGGAGACATCCAAGTTAAATTGGGTGGAATGGGTCATATCACACAGGATAATGTGAATGATAGACTGCTGTAGTGACAAATAAGCACCTTATGCCTGTTTGTTTTGCAGTCATTCAGTGGGAGAAACCACATGCTGTTTTGCGCATACTTATTATAGAGGGGAAGGTGTCATAGACAACAAAAGTTGATATACGGAGGGGACTCGCATCTCAGTTCTGCTGCAGAGAGTTAATGATTATTAAACACTGCAGAGATCTGGCTTCACTCCCAAGACAGGCTGAATGAACATTATGTGCACATGAATGATACATTGCACAGTGGAGGATGCATTTTAAGTCACTCAAAAAGAACTACAAGGTGAATTAAGTAACAAAAAATAAAATACTACTGCGCCCAGGGGTGCACTACAAGTCAATGTGACAAATTTCAGTATAAGAGAGAAAGTTTTAAGTGTCAAAAATTAAGAAAAAAGCAACTTAGAATGAGCAAATACGAGATTTTCCCAATGAAGTGTCCTTTTTGCTACAGGAGCAAAAATATTACAATCACAGAGGATCAATTAATGGAAAGATCTGATAGTAATGGGCCTAAGGAAACATTTTTAGAGCGCCTGCTGTATATTATATGTTTTTTTCTTTAAACACCTGTAGATGAAACTGCATGGATTAAAGGAGAACTCTAGAAGCTCTTAAAATAAATAAAAAGGTTAGCTTTTTTTCTTGTTTCTATGAAGCATTTACCTCTCTGTCTCCTCCTAATCTATCTAAAAAAAACTCTCTCTTTTGCACATCTATGCCATAGCAAAAAAAAAATTGATACTTTTTTTTATCCAAGTACCCATTTTTCAATATTTCCTTTTAGTGCTATACTAACCAAACCATTTTCACAGTGCCATTTGCCCTCAGATGTCTAATAACCCATGTGGTCAGACAGACCATTAATGCTTAGTACACACCAGACAAATGTTGAGAGATATCGGTGGGTTCAATAAAAATTGGCTGAGATTCAACCCACCACCATTTATTTTAATTTACAGAACTTATTAAAAGATTTGATTTTTGTGGCAATTTTAAATGAGAAAAGTAAAGGCATTTCTATGCCCCTGTTGGACAGCAAACATCCTATTGCATTGTTTTTTTTATTATTTAGACCAAGTGTTGAAATAATGTTGCAGACTTTTTACACCTCTTTTCTCAGCGACATCCGGTCATCCGGTCAGATCAGAACAATTCTGATTGGTCAAATCATTTAAAAGCTAGCATGTGACCAATCAAAATTGCTCTGCTTCATCCCAGAAGAAGACAACAGCTTTCCAGTCCCTGGCCCCCTGCACCAGCTGAGTGGGCAGTGATGGCTAATCATTTATAAAGTGCAGTGAGGATGGAGGGGGGGGGGGGATGGTACAGTGTAATTTACCTTTTCATTTTTTCATGATGAGGTGAGAACACACTTTGAAAAAGACTTGGTCATTTTTGAGAAAGCAAAAAGCCATTGACAGGTATGGTAAACAGGCACTATGATAGAGTGCCTTTTTGGCCAATAGGAATGTACCATAGGCAAGAAGGGAAGTTTCAACACTGCCATGAACATGGTAAGCATCAAAATGACCTGCCAGTTGGGTAATGCAAATCCCCAAGCACTACTCAAGGTACAAGAAGCTGCTGCAGGTATGTACAAATACCTACCTGTGGAAAGTTGAGAAAGTAAAAGTTGCTTAGAACAGAGAGCTTAAAGTGTACCTGTAGTTGAGATGAAAAAATAAAATAAAAATAAGTGTCATGGGAGCTCCTTAAAAACCTGAACTTCTAGGTATGGCCTCCCAATCATCCACAAGACAGTGCTCAGTGCCTAAATAACCAACCGCTGGACCTAACACTGTCATGTGGTAGACAGACCCAAGCCTATGAAAATACTGACTTTAATTAAGTAAATATTTGCTTATGAATGGTGGGAGCTCAGCTGTTTCTACAGGGTCAAAAAGGTGGCCTGTTAAAAGTATGCAGCCACCCTGCCGTAAGCAGGAGGGTCCCTAAATTTAGTCTGCATGGCTGCAGTCAGTCAATGCCAATTATAATCTGTGTCTTGCCCGACTTCCCCTAAGCTCAGCCTGGCTGACAGTCCTCCCTTCTGTCAGTAGGAGGCACTGTCACCTCTGGCACTAGCATGAGATCTTACAGTGGGTTTGAGTTGTGAATATTAATTTCTTTTCTCAGCCAACCATTAGGCATTTCATTGCCAGTGGTGCATCATGGGAAAGAGTATAAACATTTGGGGTGAGCTGATGTAAGCTTTCTTCCCCCATGCTCTGGCTTGGAGAGGATGTATGTGGACTGAGCTGTTTCTTTATGCTTGCCTGTCTGAAGAGGCCTGCAGGTGTTTAGACCTGGAGCTCATGCTTGTGGATATTCCTGTCTGGATGAAGGATGGAGTCCCAAGAAATCTGGTGGATTTTCCCAGAGGAAGATGAAAACAGGATGGAGTTCCAAGACAGTTGGTGTATTCTCCTGGAGAAATCTGAAAACAGGATGGAGTCCCAAGGAAGTTGGTGGTTTCTCCTAGAGGAATCTGAAAATAGGATGGAGTCCCAAGGACGTTGGTGGGTTCTCCTAGAGGAAGCTGAAAATAGGATGGAGTCCCAAGGAAGTTGGTGGTTTCTCCTAGAGGAAGCTGAAAATAGGATGGAGTCCCAAGGATGTTGGTGGGTTCTCCTGGAGAGAAAGCTGGAAACAGGACTTTATTCTTTTTTTTAACTTCAACTTTAAATGTTAATTTTAATTGGACTTTCACATTGAAATATAACAAGTTTTTCTCACTGACACTTCAACTTATGGATTACCAGTTAATGAACTGCAGAGCCCACCCAAATATTTTATTTCCCATAAGCAATATTTACACAATGTTAAACAAGCCCGCTGCTATAAAAGTCATATTTTTAAAGCCTTGCTGCAAGATAACAATAAAGTATACATCTGTAAAAAAGAATATTAGTAACCAATGGGAGGAAAATCTCCTGAGTCTCTTCAACGCAGTCGTTTCACACATGGATAAACTCACACTGAGCCGCTGTCATATGAACAGGTAATCTGCTGTGTGGGTTTCACATCCTATATTTAATCCCCCCACAATCATTTTATATAAAACCTTATGCGACTGACATATATTTTCCATGGTTTGAAATTCCCATTTGAGCATTTGTGTAATATCTATTACAATAAATAGGAATGAACATACCGCAGTGAAGTAGAACCTATTCACTAACAGGCACAACTTCTTCATGATGGAAAGCTTGACAGAGAGGAAAAAAAAAAAAAATATATACAGTATATCCGTAACAAAACAAGTTTATACCCTTAGGAAACACGTACATTCTGACATCAATGGCTTCTGAAATGTGATCTAATCTTAGTGATAATAAGAACTAAACAACCAAGGACACTAATGATAGCAATAATTACAATCAAATGTTTTCTGTAGCCATTGTTCAGACAATCAGGAAACATTTCATCCATTCATTATAAAAACTGTTTTTTTTTTACTTTTATTTTTTTTACTTTTAAAAGTCCAAATTAACTCTCAGTTTAAATCAGCTAAATGCATTCCTTGTGCATCAAAAGGTGTTCCCTTTTTCCCACCCTTCCCCTCCCTCTCCCTCAACCCTTGGCATTATCGTTTGGACTAAGCACAATTTACTCATATCTATTTTCCCAAATGTTTTTGGTTTACCTACCCGCGGCACTAATTGCAATTTACCACACATTTAGCCTCCCGTGTCCGCCCTGGGTGGGAAATCCCCCTTGTGGGGACCCCAGGTGCCCCCTTCTGGATCCCCGAGGGACCCGAGCGGTGAGTGATGTCTACCCCAGTCTACTCCCACTGTTATTATCATAAATTTTTACCAGTGCCATTGGTCTCAATGTAATAAAAAGCTGTTTCATAGCATTAAGATGATATTTTCTTTTGCCCCAGATGCCCTAAAATCTCCTGAAGAAGCGATTTTTCGCGAAACTAGTTGAGAAACATTATTGGCATCCTTTTTTCCTCCCCTACAAGGGATCTTGGAACTATGTAAACTATATTTGTCTGTCTTAATCAATGTAATATTGTTATTGCAGCCCTACGTTTGGGCTACATATAAATGTTTATCTGTGTATTTTTTTTTTGTTATTCTTTTAATAAAAATTGAAATTTTATATACTTATTGTCTCAATGTATGGGTATCGAGATAGTCCGTTATTCTCACAGGTGTCGTATGGCCCAATTAGGGAGTAGTCCATACAACTTCACCTATCTTCTCACATTAAGTACACTATATTGTAAAAAGTATTGCGACGCCTGCCTTTACATGCACATGAACTTTAATGGCATCCCAGTCTTAATCCGTAGGGTTCAATTATTGAGTTGGGCCACCCTTTGCAGTTATAACAGCTTCAACCTATCTGGGAAGACTTTCCACAAGGTTTAGGAGTGTGTCTACCAGAATGTTTGACCATTCTTCCCGTAGCGCATTTGTGAGGTTAGGTACTTATATTGGACGAGAAGGCCTGGCCTGGTTCGCAGTCTCCGCTCTAATTCATCCCAAAGGTGTTCTATAGGGTTGAGGTCAGGACTGTGCAGACCAGTCAAGTTCCTCCACCCCAAACTTGCTCATCCATGTCTTTATGGACCTTGCTTTGTGAACTGGTCCAAATCATTGGTGGAGGGGGGATTATGGTGTTGGGTTGTTTTTCAGGGGTTGGGCTTTGCCCCTTAGTTCCAGTGAAGAAAACTTTTAAGGTGTAAGCATACCAAGACATTTTGGACAATTTCATGCTCCCAACTTTGTGGGAACAGTTTGGGGGTGGCCCCTTCCTATTCAAACATGACTGTGCACCCGCGCACAAAGCAAGGCCCATAAAGACATGGATGAGCGAGTTTGGGGTGGAGGAACTTGACTGGCCTGCACAGAATCCTGACCTCAACCCAATAGAACACCTTTGGAATGAATTAGTGGAGTGGAGACTGCAAGCCAGGCCTTCTCGTTCAACATCTGTGCCTGACCTCATGAATGCGCTTCCGGAACAATGGTCAAACATTCCTATAGACATACTCCTAAACCTTGTGGACAGCCTTCCCAGAAGAGTTAAAGCTGTTATAGCTGCAAAGGGTGGGCCAACTCAATATTAAACCCTACGGACTAAGACTGGGATGCCGTTAAAGTTCATGTGCGTGCAAAGGCAGCCTTCCCAATACTTTTGACAATATAGTGTATATTATACCTCTGAAGAGAGACTACTGTTTGTCCACAGAAAGCAAGGAATCCCACTCTGTGGCATGCTGGCAGGGGGTAGGCTTTTCTACTCAGGCTAAAAGAGGGAAAGGAGGATGAATAGGGCGCTTCTGCCAAGGATCTTCTGGCAAGCTGTAATCAAAGGATCAAAGTGTTCCAGATGTGTGGAGACTGGAATGGCACTGGAGCAGTACTTGACCACTTAACCACTTGACCACTGGGTACTTAAACACCCTTAATAACCAGACCAATTTTCAGCTTTCGGTGCTCTCACATTTTGAATGACAATTACTCAGTCATACAACACTGTCCCTTTTTCACACAAATAGAGCTTTCTTTTGGTGGTATATAATCAAAGCTGGGTTTTTAATTTTTCTGCGCTATAAAAGAAAAAAGACTGAAAATTCTGTAAAAAAAAATAATTTTTATTTGTTTCTGTTAAAAAATTTAGCACATTGGGCGGCACAGTGGTGTAGTGGTTAGCACTCTCACCTAGCAGTAAGAAGGGTCACTGGTTCGAATCCCAACCACGACACTTCCTGCCTGGAGTTTGCATGTTCTCCCTGTGCCTGCGTGGGTTTACTCCGGTTTCCTCCCACAATCTAAAGACATGCAGGTAGGTTAATTGGCTTCTGTCCAAAAATTGGCCCTAGTATATGAATGGGGACCTTAGATTGTGGGCTCCTTGAGGGTAGGGACTGATGTGAGTGTGCAATGTACAGGGATGGGGACAATTGTAGACACTCACTCAGGTTGAACTGGATGGACTGATGTCTTTATTCAACCTTACTAACTATGAAACTACTATGAAACTATGAAACATTTGTAATTTTTCTTGATAAATTTTGGCCAAAATTTATACTGCTACATATCTTTGGTAAAAATAAGTACAAATTGTTGTATATTATTTGGTCTTTGTGAAAGTTATAGAGTCCGCAAGCTATGGTGCCAATATCTGAAAATTGATCACACCAAGTACTGATGGCCTATCTCATTTCTTGAGTCCTTAACATGCCAGAAAAGTACAAATACCCCCAAAATGACCACTTTTTGGAAAGAAGACATTCCAAGGTATTTAGAAAGAGGCATGGAGAGTTTTTTGAAGTTGCCATTTTTTCCCACAATTCTTTGCAAAATCAAGATTCTTTTTTTTTTTTTTTCACAAAATGTTCATATTAGTAGGTTATTTCTCACACACAGCATATGCATACCACAAATTACACCCCAAAACACATTCTACTATTACTCCTGAGTACAGCGATACCACATGTGTGAGACTTTTACACAGCATGGCCACATACAGAGGCCCAACATGCAGGGAGCACCATCAGGTGTTCTGGAGCACCCAGGACAATTCTGACATTTCTCTCCTACATGTAAAAATCATAATTTATTCGCTAAAAAATTACATAGAACCCCAAAACATTATATATGTTTTTTTAGAAAATACCCTAGAGAATACAATGTCGGTCGTTGCAACTTTTTATCTAGCACGGTACTTGCGCAGCAATTTTTCAAACGCATTTTTTTTTGAAAAAAATATGTTTCCTGACGCACCATGGCAGCACACACATTGGGTTGTGACTCCGCCTCCACAACCTGATAGGACTGGTTAGCTATAAGATTCGAAGAGGAGTCAACCGTTGCATTCTCCTTTTTTTCCTCACCTGATAGTCGATCGTTTTGATCAAGGAAGGATCGGTTAGAATATGGGACCCCCCCTTACCACTTCGCCCCACTAGGTTCAGCCTCTCCTAGCTGGAAGCCCTATCTGTACAGTCTCTAAATGAGCTAAAACGAAGGGAAGCCCCACTCTGGTGGTCTCAGGGGCTAAAAAGAACATGGAAGATGCCTGACAAACCTTAAACAGGTTTTATATGGTATGCAGCGGTCATCCCGTTTCTTTTTTCTTACTTCCTCTATTGTTTACTCAAGCATAACATCTGCTATTTCACCTCCGCATCCTGTGTCTTATTTTTCCCCTTTTTTCGGCTGCGCTGGGCCTTGTAGTGCCTCGGCCGAGTTGCCTCCTCCATCATGGCGGCCGCACAGTACTCCCTCGGCGCTCGGGAAGTGACACAAGCGCTATTTCCATAGCTGCCAGCTTCCAAAATGGCGCCGAGCGTCGCGGAGCGCTACGGCGCATGCGCGGCAGTGACGTCATCACTCCCGCGACGGCGGCAAGTTTAAAAGGCGATCTGTGCCTTTTGCAAATGTCAGGCTGCAAACAACACTCTCCATCCTGTTTTTTTCTCTCCAAAAACGCTGCCCTGTTGGCCCTCATTACCCTCAGTCTCTGGTAAGCAGAACTTTACTTCTCTGTCTCCTAATACCAGCACCTGCTGCTCACTCAGCAATGCATTCTTATTTAAAAAAAAAAAAAAAAACACACCCTTTCCCCCTCTCAGGTATACCTTACTTTTCCTATGGAGGCCGCTGCTTCAGCAGACCAGCCGCAAACTACAAGGTAAGGGGGCACCTGACTAGGTAAGTAAGAAGAGGAGAAAAGAGAGCATTGCCACTAACGCCATTTTTTCTCTGGCAGTTCCGGCGTGTCATCGGGGTCATCGCATTCTAAAAGAAAAGAGCGCTCCCCCTCAAGGCATTCACACTCCCATAGGAGTCGGTCAAGATCCTCTCACCACAGAAGCTCATCCTCCGCTCACCCACAGCGCGATGGAGGACATACACGTCCTGCGCCTAACACCTGTTGGGTTTGCGGAGCGCAAGCCCTACCAGGCAAATTAGCATGCCAAGCCTGCTTGGAGGAAACAACCCGTGACAAGGAGTCTGATGCAAGAGAGGCATCTAATATAATAAGGGACTCAGTGAAGGAGTCGATCATGCAAGTAGCAGCCTATGATCCGGTCGGACCTTCTAATTCAGCCTCTACCTCCTATTCCCAGCAAGACCAGGAAGATTCCCCAGAGGAAGACGAAGTGTTACCACCCACGGCCTTTGACTTTGCGTTAATAGAACCGTTCGCAAAATCGGTAAAGGAGGCGATTGGATGGGAGGAGCAGAGGGAATCTCCTCCGAAGCTAAGAAAATATTTTCCAAACCTCAAGAAGGACCCGGAAACATTCCCGTTTATCGAGGAACTCGATGAACTCATAAAAGACGAATGGCAGCCAGCGATCACTTTGGCAGCAGTAGGTAGAGCCATCTCATGCTGGGCCACCAACACAGAGAAACTACTACTGGAGGCGGCAGATCAGGAAAAGATTATATCCGCCCTACAAGAACTCAACTTGGCGGGGGACTTTGTAGCAGAGGCAGCGGTGGATGTAATTAGGTCCTCAGCGAGAGCAATGTTGGCCTCCGTGACCGCTCGAAGAGCACTATGGTTAAAGCCCTGGGTGGCGGACACAACCTCTAAATCCAGCTGGTGTAGGATCCCCTACGATGGCATCAACCTATTTGGCCCCAAACTGGACTCTGCAATTTCTAAGGTCACAGGAGGAAAATCGGGCCTTATGCGTCAGATAGGAGGCCCAAGCAAAAAAAAACCCCCTTTAGACGCCATCTGCCTGAGAGGTACTGGGATGCAAGATCATACAGACCAGGCAAGGAGTTCAAGCGGAACTGGCGGGGTACACAGCCATCCTTTGTCAGATTACAGAAGGCTAAAGGCATGACCCCCGGGGACCAACCAAAGTCCTTTTGATGCCACGACCGCCCAGCCCGCAATAGTAGAAGCGAGGCTGAGGCTATTCACTCAAATATGGATGGATCATATTCAAGACCATTGGACGATCACTACCATTCGAGAGGGCCACAGGTGGAGGTTCAAACACACTCCTCCTCGAAATTACTACAGGGTCACCAGACTTCCATCCTCAATCCTGAAACGCAAGCTTTTAGTCAAGTACATCACGGAGCTTCTACAGAAGCAAGCAATCACAGAAGTTCCAAAGGAACAGAGGGGTGCAGGTTTCTACTCTCCCCTTTTTCTAGTCACAAAGAAAACGGGTGACTTGAGACCAGTGCTAGACCTGAAACGGCTCAATCGATCAATACAGGTCGAATCATTCAAGATGGAGAGTCTTCAGTCCATAATACTGGCAACGGGGGTAGGAGACTGGATGCTCTCAGTCGATTTGTCCGACGCTTATTTGCACATACCAGTCCACAAAACCTTCCAAAAATACCTGCGCTTCGCTATCGGCCAACAACATTTCCAGTTTCAAAGTCTCCCATTCGGGATTTCAACGGCACCCAGGACCTTCACAAAGGTATTGCTTTCAGTTATAGCACACCTGAGAGAGAAGGGACTAAGAGCCCTACACTATTTAGACGACATTATCCTCCTGGCAGACAGTCAGGAAACGCTCTTACAACATCGAGCCGTGTTAATCTCTACACTCCAACAGTTCGGTTGGCTGATAAACTGGAAAAAGAGCAGCCTGGTACCAACACAGAAGATGGTTTTCTTAGGAGCAGAATTAGACACCAGTTCCAACACGGTGGGTCTTCCCCAAGAGAAACTACACCCACTTATCGGCAAAGTAGGAAGACTCCTGGCAGCGGACCACTTATCTGCAAGATCATGCCTAAGCATTCTGGGGTCGATGTCCTCCACCTTCTTAATGATCCAGTGGTCCCAGTGGAACTCGAGGACTTTCCAGAACTCGTTCCTGAAGCAATGGAATGGACATTCGATGAATCAGCGAATAGTGATCACGCAGGCAGTGAAGAATTCTGCAGGGTGGTGGACCAAAATCACCAACCTGACACGTCATCGTCTTATTGTACCCCCACTACCAGAAATAGTAACGACGGATGCCAGCTTCCATGGGTGGGGTGCACATTACCAACACCAGGGAGTGCAAGGCTGTTGGCCCTTTCGACCGCAGGGCACAGTCTCGAATGTCCTAGAGCTCAGGGACGCCTGGCAAGCCCTTCGAACCTTTTCACATCTCCTCACAGGGAAAAGCGTCCTTCTGCGAATGGACAATACGGTAGCAGTAAACTACGTCCAGAGACAGGGAGGTACCCGAAGCAACACTCTCATGCAGGAACTGCGACCCATACTCGAATGGGCACAAGTCCATCTGACGGATCCGAGGGCAATATACGCCCCAGCGGCACAAAACCAGCTCGCGGACGACCTAAGTCGCGTGTTCGTGTCAAACAACGAGTGGTCCCTCAGCCATCAGGCTTTTGCTCTGCTTACACGCAGATGGGGAATGCCAGACATAGACTTAGCAGCAACACCGGAGAACAGCAAATGTCCCCGCTTTCTAGCCAGAACAGCATACCCAACAGCAATTGGGATCGATTGTCTGCACCATCCTTGGGAATTCCAGCTAGGGTACATATTCCCTCCAGTCCCTCTAATAGCCAGATTCTTGGCCAGATTGAGGAACTCAACGTCCACGGTAGTGGCGGTACTGCCATTCTGGCCGAGAAGGCCTTGGTTTGCGACTATCCTACAACTCAACACCAAAGAGCCTCTTCCGCTTCCACTGTACCCGGACCTACTCTCGCAGGGACAATTCCTGCATCCATCCCCAGAACGCCTTCATCTAGTGGCTTGGAGGTTGAGAGGGAGAGGTTGTTGGATCAAGGGTGCTTGCTTAGACTAATATCCACATTACAGCAAGCCAGAAAAAAATCAACCAACAACGTATACAGTAAGATCTGGGAAAGATTCTCCACTTTTTCTCACCAGCAATCCTTGGATCCAATATCCCCTTCTATCTCTCAGGTCCTAGAATTCCTGCAACTAGGACTGGAGAAGGGGCTAAGCTCTAGCACCTTAAAAGTCCAGGTCTCTGCTCTGTCCGCTATGACAGGGGTCAAATGGGCCTCAAATCCTCTAGTAATTCATTTCCAAAAAGGGTGCTTGCTTAGACTAATATCCACATTACAGCAAGCCAGAAAAAAATCAACCAACAACGTATACAGTAAGATCTGGGAAAGATTCTCCACTTTTTCTCACCAGCAATCCTTGGATCCAATATCCCCTTCTATCTCTCAGGTCCTAGAATTCCTGCAACTAGGACTGGAGAAGGGGCTAAGCTCTAGCACCTTAAAAGTCCAGGTCTCTGCTCTGTCCGCTATGACAGGGGTCAAATGGGCCTCAAATCCTCTAGTAATTCAATTCCAAAAAGCATGTCTGAAGATCAAGCCTCCCAGAAAACCAATCTTCCCGACTTGGGATCTACCAATTGTACTAGAAGCACTCTCAAAAGAACCATTCTTTCCTCTGGATTCAACGTCCCTGTGGGACTTAACTCTAAAAGTAGCTTTCCTACTGGCAATATCGTCGGCCAGGAGGGTCTCGGAACTACAGGCCCTGCTAATCAAGGAACCACACCTGGTATTTTACCCAGACAGAGTCATCCTCAGACCATCGGATCAATTTGTGCCCAAGGTGGCAACTACATTTCATTTCAGATCAGAAATCAACCTTCCAGTACTCCTTAACAGCGAAGGGAATCCCCATCCCTTAGACGTCAAGTCAGTCATCTCCTCCTACCTGGAGATTACTCACACATTTAGAAAAACGGAACGCCTCTTGGTCATACCGCACGGCACAAAGAAAGGCCAGGCAGCATCCTCAAGAACAATAGGATCTTGGCTGGTGAAGGTTATAAAAAAAGCCTACTCCGTTCAGCGTCTTCCAATACCAGAACGGTTGAGGGCCCACTCAACAAGAGCAGTAGCAACCTCCTGGGCAGCATATTGTAAGGTTTCACCAGAGACCATTTGCAGGGCAGCAACCTGGACCTCAAAGACCACCTTCATGGCTCACTACCGTATAGACCCGGCTCAGTTAACCACAGCCGAGTTTGGAAAATCAATCATCCAAATGAATTCATCCATACCTTGTACTTAAGCTAATAATTTTTTTCTTGCAAGCACCCACCCATGTAGCAAGCTATTTCCCAATGTGTGTGCTGCCATGGTGCGTCAGGAAAACGGAAAATTGTATACTCACCTTTACGTAATTTTCCTTTCCTGACGCACCCCATGGCAGCACACAAAACCCACCCCTCTAAGGTAATAGTTACTGAGAATGCAACGGTGGACTCCTCTTCGAATCTTATAGCTAACCAGTCCTATCAGGTTGTGGAGGCGGAGTCACAACCCAATGTGTGTGCTGCCATGGGGTGCGTCAGGAAAGGAAAATTACGGAAAGGTGAGTATACAATTTTCTGTTTTTCTGCTTAACAAAAAACAAAACCATAAAGTTAGCCCAATGTTTTTGCATAATGTGAAAGATGAAGTTACGCAGAGTAAATAGATACCTAACATGTCACCCTTCAAAATTGCACACACTCGTGGAATGGCACCAAACTTCGCTACTTAAAAATCCCCATAGGCGACGCTTTAATTTTTTTTACTGGTTACATGTTTTGAGTTACAGAGGAGGTCTAGGGCCAAAATTATTGTTCTCGCTATAACGTTTACAGCGATACCTCACATGTATGGTTTGAACACCGTTTTCATATGTGGGCGGGACTTCCGTATGCGTTCGCTTCTGCATGCTAGCACACGGGGACAGGGGTGCTTTTACTTTATTTATTTTAGTTTGACACTTTTTTCCCAACAATATTTTTTTGATCACTTTTATTCCTAATACAAGGAATGTAAACATCCCTTGTAATAGGAATAGGGCATGACAGGTCTTCTTTACAGTGATATATGGGGTCAATAAGACCCTACATCGCTGGAAAGCCTGAAATAAAAAATAAATAAAAAACGATCCTGGCTTCAATCATAGCGAATATTGCAGAGTATGGCTGGGTATGGCTGGGTATGGCTGGGTATTGCAGGATATCTCAGGGTATCGCATGGTATCGCAGGGTATTGCAGGGTATCGCATGGTATTGCAGGGTATTGCATGGTATTGCAGAGTATCGCAGGGTATTGCATGGTATGGCAGGGTATGGCAGGGTATGGCAGGGTATGGCAGAATATTGCAGGGTATGGCAGGGTATCGCAGAATATCGTAGGGTATGGCAGGGTATTGCAGAATATTGCAGGGTATCGCAGAGTATGGCAGGGTATTGCTGGGTATTGCTGGGTATTGCAGAGTAGTGCTGGGTATTGCAGAGTATTGTTGGGTATTGCAGAGTATTGCTGGGTATTGCTGGGTATTGCAGAGTATTGTTGGGTATTGCAGAGTATTGTTGGGTATTGCTGGGTATTGCAGAGTACTGCTGGGTATTGCAGAGTATTGTTGGGTATTGGAAAGTATTGTTGGGTATTGCTGGGTATTGCTGGGTATTGCAGAGTATTGCTGGGTATTGCTGGGTATTGCAGAGTATTGTTGGGTATTGCAGAGTATTGTTGGGTATTGCTGGGTATTGCAGAGTACTGCTGGGTATCCATCCATCCATGCTCAGCCATCCCTCCATACCCTGCAATACCCAGCAATACACTGCAGGGTATTGCTGTGTATTGCAGGGTATGGAGGGATGGCTGAGCATGGATGGATGGATCAGTGGTGACTGCAGAGCAGCACTGTGGGCACTACAGATCCCGCCCACAGCACTGCTGCCACCGATCCCTCCCCCTCTCCTCTCACACTGTACTGATCAGTACAGAGAGAGGAACCGGCATCATGAAATATTTTGTTTACATGTGATCACTCCGTCATTTGATGGAGCGATCACATGGTAAACGGCCGCGATGATCTGGCCGTGATGACCGTGATCCAACGGGTCCTCTGGACCTGGCGATCACGGATTTTCTTGAGTGCGCGCCCCAGGGGGCGTGCAAGAGGGGAATTCTGGGAGGACATCACTGTACGCCATCCCAGAGTTAAGTAAATGCCCTGTAGCCGTCATTCGGCTATGGGACGGTTGTTAAGTGGTTAAAGAGCAGAAGCAACTCTGATGCAAGGATAAACAACCAAAAGAAGGTGCTTCTAAGTGCAGTATTACAACAGTTAAATGAACATAAGGTTTAAAACACAAACAGCAAATAGGCAGGCTCATCAAAGTATTAATCCTGGCTCCTGCCACTGTACTCCATAATGCTATGCCGACCAGCAGCTGCAGAAGGAGGGGAGGGCGAGAGGGCAAGATGACCGGAACAACCTTGTGCCAGGAGCCGGGAATTAATACTTTGATAAGCCTGCCTATATGCTGTATCTTGTAAGCGTTTTAAACCTATGTTCATTAAACTGTTGGAATAAAATAAACTGCAAGCCATTGAACACCTTTTGTTTTGATACACCTGGAAAGAACAGCCCGCAGCAAAAAGCCCAAGTAAATAAGCGTAGGGCTGGCATGAATAAAGTAAACATGCCATTTAGGTGTATGGCCGTTTAAGAGAGTGGGTGGAGCTTGTGTAAAGGAAGGGGAGGTTCATTCCTCCCCAGAGTCAGTGCTGAAGGAGAAAAGTTCCCGCCCTCCCTCCCCTTTTTTCTTATTACAGGTGGTGTTAACAATTTTATTACAGGATCGTTTGGATGTCGTAGCAGTGGCGGATGTTGGCTGACGCAGGTAGAGAGAAGATACCCCCTCCCCACAGAGAACTTGATGCGGGACCCATTGGAGATATGGGCCCGTTTGGTATATTCCTTATAAGTGATGTAAGGAATATGGTGGATGACTGCACTGCGGGAATAGTTTTGTCTCTGAGCTAGTATGTCAGCTTGAGGCCTAGTTACAGTTGATATGACCGCAGTGCACGATGTTTTGATGCGGGACCCATTGGAGATATGGGCCCGTTTGGTGTATTCCTTATAGGTGATGTAAGGAATATGGTGGATGACTGCACTGCGGGAATAGTTTTGTCTCTGAGCTAGTATGTCAGCTTGAGGCCTAGTTACAGTTGATATGACCGCAGTGCACAATGTTTTGATTATGGTAAAATGGGTGGGGGGGGGGTAAGGTCCTCCTGCAGGCCTACGCCACGTTTTCAGTAATATGTTGTTATTTGTTTATAAGATTTGTTTACTATTTTGGTTATTTAATAAAGGGGCTGCTACGGCCTGTTTAGCACTCCAACTACGGTGTGGTCTCCGTTATTGGGAAAGGTAAAGGTGGGAGTGTCACAGCCGGGCAGCACAAAATGAGTTATGTTGTACTTGGTCATGTATTTAGTGGATTTAAACTGTGAGTTAAATTGGAATTTTAATTATGAAAGATGCATGAACACAGATGTTATCAAGAAGCACGTGCTGTTACTCAGTTGTCCCCCATAGAATTCTTTCTCACCTGTACATAGTGTCTCTGTGAAGAATAACAATGAAGCAAAATCTCTTCAATTTTGTACATATCAGCATGGCTCTAAAATGTTGGGAGCCTGGGTCTTTAATAATCTTTTTGTAACCTTTGGTTGAGCTCTATGGACCTTTGGTGAACTTGATTAACATGTCTTTTTTCAACCTGACTATGTAACTATATATATGAGCTGAAAAAACTCTCATTCTAAGGTCCCTTGTTCTCTCTTTTGATTGGACCATACTGCATTGTAGCACCCTCTACCTTAGGTAGGTAGGTGATAGAGTGGTGGGTTTGTTTTGTACTGTCAGCGCAGGTAAAATTAGGCAGGTCTATGCTGTGAGCTAGGCCTGTTTGTTTTTGATCTGGGGGCAGGGGAGTGGTTAAGTGCAGCAGTAGGTGACTGACATGTGCTTCAGCTCTTGGGCGCCTCCTCTGGTTTTCAGAAGGTTCTGAAAAAAAAAGGGCAGAGAGCTGGAGTGACATGGGGTGTATACGGGAGCCCTGACCAATCCCCAACTAGAATTGGCAGGGGGGCAGGCCTCCTATATTTACTCATGGTTAGCCTGCTGTGGGAGGAGTTGTCGGGTGGAAAAACTGAATGATGGAGTATTAGACTGTTGTGGTCTGAGGAAACCCCCTTTCTGGGGGGGGGGGGGGGTGACCTCAGGACTGGAGCTCAGGAGCTGGGAGGGAACCTCTCTCTACATGGTCATTGAGAGGTGTCCTGGAACAGGAGCAGGAAGAGGACAGTTGGGAGCACTGCCAGGAAAGTCATTCAGGAGGGATCCATGCCGGGGTCGGTGAGTGAGAAGCACAGTGTGAAGCTCTGGGAGAGACATGCCAGGATTGTATGTGAAGCCAGAGGAATAGACTGTGGTGTTGTTTTGGAGTCAAGTCGTTGCAGCCATGAGGGCTGCAGGATTTGCATTGGACGTGCTGGGATCAGTAGTCCACCAAGTGTCAGTTAGCCCATTCTTCTCAACTAAAACGGTTGCTACCACAAAGGGGGCTGCAGACCCCTGCCTGTAAAGGGCTACTAGAAAAACATTAGGACTTATTCAGAGTGAGGCCTAGCCATGTGCTAACGGTGACAGGAACCTAGATTTGGACAGTGAAGTTAAGCAAGTGATCTCAAGTACTGTGCTGGAGGAGATGTGCAGAGGAAGAGACTGTCAAATTTAGACTCAACCAACATTGATTTCATTGAGAAGTATTTATCATTTGGGCATCGCATGTCCCTTTCCCCATCCAAGTTTAATCCCCCAATAAAAACAAGAGACTATTCATTGTCTGGGAAAGTGTGCCAAAATGGATGTCTGGCCAGCAGGGTGAAATGTGTGGATGCTAGAATAGGTAGTGACCCCACAGGGGCGCCGCTACAGCATATTAACATTATTCTGTAACTATCTTATAGCAACTTGGCTACTTGCTGTACATTAGGAAGAAAGAAGATCTTACCCCCAATGTGTTCGATGTAATTGCACAATTTAAAGTAAATGTGAATAAAAATAAAAAAAACAGGTTTATACTTACATGCTCTGTGCAATGGAATTGCAGCCCCAAACCTCCTCTTCTCTGGTCCCCTGCTGGTGCTCCTGGCTTCTCCAGGCTTTCTATGGGGGCATTTATGTGGGTTTGCTCCCGAGCCTCACTGTCTGAGTCTATTGACAAAGACAGCGGGACCTGACCCTGCCTCCGCCTCCGGATCTCTCATCACTGACTTTAAGAGGGCTTTTCACACCATTACCGTCGGATTTGCGGTGCATTTCAGCCGATAGCGGGGTGCGGTTAAAACCGCCCACAATACGCAGCAATAGCGGCATTTTGCCAGTGGTATTGCAGCTCTGCCCCATTGACTTGAAAGGGAAAAATATACTGCGCTGTGAAAAATGTGCACAACTTAGCAGCCAACACTGCTATAGACAAACAGCAACCAGGTAAATATAAAGAAAAAAGTGTAGCGCTAAGTGGCAATGTCAATACTAAACATATATAAACCATAAATCTATAAATGTGTTAAACCATTAATCTAAAATTGATAAATGAATCCACCAAAGAAAGATGAACATGAAAGGAAAATACACAGTCTCTTGCTAATAATTATAAGGTGATTAGTCCATAAACATTTTCAAAAGTGCACGGTAAAACATCAAAGTCCAATCATGAAAATATTATCCAATAGTGTAGAAACTATTGTCCAACCACTAATGTGACTCTTATGCCGCGTACACACGGTCGAAATTCTCGTCGGAAAAAGCTCTGATGGTTTTCCCGTCGGAATTCCGACGGAATTTCACTCAAACTGTCTTGCCTACACACGGTCACACGAAATTCCGACGGTCAATAACACCACGGCACACAACGCGTTCGACTGCACTATAAAAGGGAAGTTTAATGCTTCTGAACATGCGTCAAATTGTTTCAGAGCATGCGTCAGAATTTTGCGCGTCGGAAGTGCATACACACGATCGGAAAATCCAGAAAAATTAAGAACAGGTTCTCAATCCTAAGTCCGTCGGAAATTCCGACAGAAAAAAACAGATGGGCATACACACGGTCGGAAAATCCGATGAAAAGCTCCCATTGGACTGTGTCCATCAGAAATTCTGACCGTGTGTACGCGGCATTAGAGTATTTGGGAGAAGTGAAACCGGTTAGTTTTGACCTGGCGGGGCTTACGCCACCCGGGTGTTTGACTCTCACTCCAGTGTGAAAGCCCAAGGGCTTTCACACTAAAGCGGTGCGCTGGCAGGGCGCTCAAAAAAGTCCTGCAAGCAGCATCTTTGAGGCGCTGTAGCAGCGATGTATACACCACTCCTAAATTAAAATCAATGGGCAGCGCCGCTGAAGCGCCGGTGCTATTAACTCTTTTTTGTCCGTTAGCGGGGGTTAAAGGCGCTCGCTAGCGTTCCGAAAAGTGCTTCAAAAATGCTGATGCCCACCCGCCCGCCCCAGTGTGAAAGTGCCCTAAGGGTGCCGTCACTTTCCATGAATTTCCCATTCATTGCCTGTTCTCTCCTACACACAGCATCGTTGTAGATCGGACTGAATCAGCTTCAGAAAAGGTGTGGATAGCGATTTCTTCTTTACATGGCTAGATAGATTAGAATGTGGCTGGGAATAGGTTTAGAGCTAAGTTTTGGGCGAACTTCCACTTTAAACTGCTATCTACCTCTGCAAAGCCTGAATTTTCAGGCCTACTGCAAACCTCCAGTGTTACAGCTTAGTAACAAGATCACACCAATGACTTCCTAAACTTGAAGCCAAAAGATAACATCATTTTAGACTAACATTATTTATGCAGAATGTAGAAAAGATGAGAATGACAAAGTACTAGTATGTGTCCAGTACATTTTTATTGTATATGAAAAGAAAAGAAGTCAATGTGTAGGTGGGTCCTAGTGTATAGTACCCCAGCAGGAAGTGCACATTGAGTTTCATGAGGATGCAGCACAATGTATTAATACAAAGTTCTAACAATTTGGCCAACAGACTTAAACAATGCAGCCAAACCTTTATAGTGAAGCCTTACAACAGGGTGTATATGTCAATCTTTCTCTCTACTGTAGAAGAGTACCCAACAGCATCTGACGAAGGAGACGGTTGTAGAGCAGTGTCACAGTAATAGCACCTGAAGCAGCAGAAGTTCCCACCGATGGACTCTTGATGGCCCTACTCTCGCATCCATTCCTTCCCCCTTTTCTTTGCTGGGCTTGTTATGTATAATTCATGCAGGTGTCTCAAGTCTCAAGGCATTCTCCATCCAGATTGCACAATGGTGGTGCTGGAGAGGTTGCCACTCATGCATTGATGCTCCAGCAGTGCCGTTTTGGAATCTGGATGGACAGGTGCACAGGATGATTACTGAGTGGACACCTGTGCTGTGCATTGTTTACTGTGGGCTGCTAGGATACTGGGGACAAAGCCAGAATGCCTGTTTAAGGAGGGCAGTATCTTGGAAACTGGGACAGTCCCCTGCAAAGGGCAACAAATGGTATCCTTATTCTCCATTGTCCCTGCCTTTTATGTTCAATTCGTAAAATGCAGGTCATGATGTGGAGCCACTGCAGAGGAAACTATGTGATTGAAAGAGACCAGTCACATGTCTTTGACAGCACTTTTTTAATTAATTGATATGAATTGGGCTTCACTTTTGCTGACACCGGTGCATTCCTTGCCACCCTAATAATTCTGCTCCCCCACCCAATAGTAATTCAGCTGTTTTCTAATCTTTAATAAAAACACAAAAAAGGTCCTTGGAAGGTGGAATTATGCCCCGTACACACGGTCGAAAATTCCGACAACAAAATCCGTCTGACTTTTTCGGACGGATTTTGTCCGACACTGGTGTTGCATACACACGGTCGGACAAAGTTGTCGGAAAATCCGATCATTCTGAACGTGGTGACGTTCGTTGCGTACGACGGAACTACGTAGAGGCTATTAGCCAATAGGTTTGGTCTCGTAATTTGATCTGAGCATGCGTGGCACTTTGTCCGTCGGAATTCTCTACACACGATCGGAAAAAGTCTGATCGGATTTTGTTGTCGGAAAATTTGAGAGCAGAATCTCAAATTTTTTCCGTCGGAGATTCCGACGCAAAAAGTCAGATGGAGCCCACACCGATTTTCCGACAACATGGTCCGATCGGACATTTTCCGTTGGAATTTCCGACCGTGTGTACGGGGCATAAGAGTGGTCTGAGCTGGTTGTGTGAGCTACTTGAACCACTTTTGTGTATGAATGTTGTGTATGAATTATTGCACTGTAACTGCAGCCACAGAAGTCTGAAAGGGCTTGTTTTAAAGTATCTATTATGTAACAGCTTAATATTTTTTATTGTTTAACTCAAATGTACCATGCAGATCTGTTATGAATGTTCACACTTAATAAATAAAAAAAGTTTAAGACATTGGCATTTTTATCCTTATTATCACAGCGTGCTACACAGGGCCGGTGCTACCACTAGGCAAACTAGGCGGCCGCCTAGGGCGCACTGCTGCCTAGGGGCGCTCGGCCACTGGTTTCCCTCCACGTCTGCATGCTCTGCAGGCTGCAGAATACAACTAACTAAGTCTGACCGGTAGTGTAATTAGAAGCGCAGCACTGGAGCCAGCGTTAGAGGAAGCATAGCCAATGCTTTCTGTATAGCGCCGCCTTCTGTCACATGGACAGTGTAAAGGGGGTGGAGCCAATGGTGGTGAAAAAATTGTTTTTTGCCTAGGGTGTCAAAAACCCTTGCACCACCCCTGTTGCTACATGATAAAATATTATTGTTTTTGTCCCATGACCATGATCATGTCCATCATCAGTTCAGCCCATTTATGGTTAAATGTGCCAAGCATGCATAGATACAATGTAAGCTGATTCTTAGTGATTAGTGATTTATTATAAGAAATTGTATCTTGTATCCAGTGGAAGGTGTTATATACATGTATTATGTATTCACAATGACTTTCCTGAGATTCATTTATTATACTGCTGCTTTACAAAAGTCATTGCCTGTAAAATAAATGGTATTTTAAATTAGGCTTTTCCAAGTAACATTACAATGATTTTCCTTCACCAGCCACATGATGGACATTATAAAGCTTCCACAAATCCCGTGTGGCTATAGATTATCCTCATACAAGGCTTGTAGCTTTAGAAACGTGAGTCAAAAATGTTACAATAGAGGGAATTTGTCCTATTTTTTTATTATGTAAATGGAAAACGCACACAGAAATGTTTAAAACCAAAAAATATTATGTTAAAGTCCAACTCCACCTTTTACTTAAATCATACAAATGAGTAGCCTAGCGTTTTGAAAATAAAAAAATAGCTCTGGTCGCAATACTTACTTTACTCTAGAGCTTTCCACTGCAGACTCACTGCTCACAGGCTCAGGTCTTCACTCCTCTTCAGGGTCGGTTGATACGGGCTAGTGACATCAACCCAACTCCTGTGAGATATGGCCATCATGGACATGACCCGGGAGGGCTTGCAGTAATCTAAGAGTAAAAACTGCCCACAGACACTGTACAAGTGCAACCTTTGCAACTCAGGTAGTTCCACCACTTGCAGGCAAGCTGGCAGATGCAGGATCTCAGATGCATGGTCAAGCAAAAGTTGGCAACAACTAGGTGACAGAAGTACATTATCAGGAACCAGGAGTGAATTCAGAGCCAGGCCAAGGTCAGTATCAGGTGAGCAGAAAAAGTACCGGAACAGCAGGCAGGAGGCAAGACTGGGTCAAAAGTCGGAGTAAGCAACAGAGTTTCCTGGAGCAAGCTGCGTCAAACAAGCTGGGTCAGAACACAAATGTAAAGATGGCATCATGTCACAGGCAGAAGTAGCTGACGACCACTCAGCAATGAGTCTTGCAGTGCTTTACTTAGGCCACTGGGCACCGAAGTCCACTCAAACATACACGTGTAGATGTGTCCATGGGCTTGATTCATTCTGTCTTGCCCAATATCCCCTAGCAACTTGATTGTTCTCTCCTCAGCTCCAACAGCAGCTCATGCTGACAATGCGCACATCCATGACCTCTCAGAGATGATTATAGTCGTAGATGAGTAGGCTATGAAGAAAGAAAGCAAACATTATAAGTATTGATAAGGGAGATAGATAACGTGATATAGCTAAATAGAAACTGATGGAAATAAATAGACATGGGCACACTGAAATATTTTGTTTTTCATAATTTTGGTTTCGTCCAAAAAATGTATTTATTTAGTTACTCCCGAAATTGATTTTTATTAATTGTATTTCGTTACAAAATGCATTCATCAAAATCCGAATTAAGGTCAAATCTGTCAGTTGAAGGCTTAGGGTGTCTGTCGGATGTTCTAAGAAGCTAAACTGTACGACGCTGCAATCGTGCATTTCCGGTTGAATGCTCCGCCCACAAGCTATAGTAGAATTCTAATGTTGTTTGACTAGTAATAATTATAACTATTATTACTAGTCAAACAACATTAGAATTATCCTATAGCCTATGGGCGGAGCATTTGACCATACATGTCCACTCGCGGCGATCGTATGCTTTTAGAATACAGGAGGTAATCCTGCGCAAGCACAAAGCGTGATACCTAGTGTACTGTGGCGCACACTGGGGGAAATGTCTGAACCCAGAAAAAATAAGTAAAGGAAGGTAGTGGCGCGCAGTAAAAATTAAACTAAACTAAATGATAAAAGACAGTAGGCAATCAAATAGCACCAGGTCAGGTGGCTATGGGAATAGCAGAGTCCAGATAGGGGGACTGAGTAAAGTGCATCAAAGTAAAAGTGCATCAAAATGTAAGAGAATCAGCAGATAATAATCATCGATAAAGCAATAATCCTGGATAGTAAATATTAAATCACTCGATAGTGCAACAAGGTAGGTGCATCAAAACACAAAGTAAGTGAAATAAATAAAGTGCAAAGAAAGCCAGAGCTGGCTGTGGCTGTGTGGCTGTGTGCCAGTGATAGTGATATGTCAAATAAATAATAAATAAATAAATAATCAATGCTGATTATTCCATAACTGGAGCAGTAAAAAAGTACATATAAAAGATATAACCAACGAATAAAACTTCAACGAATAAAAAATAATGTATATAAAAATAGTCCATAAAAATCATAAGGTGCAGGTAGTGTCCATCAATCCAATATAAAAAAAAGTGCAGATGTTGGAAATTGAGGTAGGGAACTCTGATATGCAGTGTTATCCGTGGGTATCCTGTGCGATTTCTCGTGTCCTGTGCAGTCCTAGTGGGGGTAGAATGAGTGGCCCCTTACCTTACGGCTGTAAGGTTACAGCATGGGTGTATAAGCCTTTGTGGTCCTTGGTGACCGTCCTCCTATGGATCCCAGATCGTATGCTTTTAGCTGCTTTGTCGAATCTTCATGTCTCTATAATGTCGAATCTTTTCTCTCTATGCCAAATAATCTTGGACTAATAGAGTTAGGTTAGGCACATTCAACTGCAGGTTCGATAGACACAGATCGCTATTGTCACCGTCATGTTGAATCTTCTATCTATCTATATCGAACTGTTGTTGCAACAATACGAATATAGCATTTTTTTAATTTCAGGATCTTTCAGATTTTGGATTCTGTGTGTTCGTTATCGTTTGTTAAAACAAACATGAAATTCCACGAAATTCGGCCGAAAATGCATTGGAACTAAAACAAAAGCACATGTCTACAAATAAATAGATAGATACATGGATAGACACAGTGAAAAAGAAAGATACCTGATGAGGTGGCACATCCATCTTTTCAACCTCTGATTTTAACAGAATCGACATGGTGTGGTTGTGGCTGCATATGAGGTGCTAGCCTCCATACTTTATTTCTCCTTATCCTCTGGCTAATGTACTAAACACGACAAATAAAAATAAATAAATAAAATTGTAAAACCACAAAACATGTTTTTTTAAATACCAAACTAATTTTTTTTAAATATATAATAAATAAATAAATAAAATATAATATATATATATATATATATATATATATATATATATATATATAAGATTTTAAACATTTCTAAAAACAATGAAAAAAGTGTAAAAAGTAGTAAAAGTAAAAAAAGTTCCTATCAAAAATTGATAGAAAGATTAAAAAAAAAAAAGAAGATAAAAAACACTGCTGCAACCCCCTCCACCCTACAAAAAATAAATTAAAATAGAATTTACTCTCTAGAAGTCATGGACTCTAGGAAACTAAGCTTCTCAGACTTAGGATGTTACCTGTGCATGCTGGAGGGCTCCACTCTACGCTGTGCTTCCATTTTTTTATTTATTTAACCAAAGATTTTTATTGAGTTTTACAATTTACATGTGATAGAAAGAACAATGTAAACATGCAGTTACAAGATAAGTTGTAGATACAGGAAAATCAAACCTTCTGTTAAACATCAACAAGCTATCTTACAGTCCTAGCTAATGGCCTCCAACTGGGCGCAGCCTGTCACCCCTTGCGGGTACTATTGTGAGCAGGCTGATAGTGAATATATTCCTAGGGCAGCCACCCATAGACCTTACTGAGGGTCTTGGGAGATAGCGAAGCCGCACAAGGTATTGCGTAACTGATAGAGAGCTTACAGTCATGTAAACAAATGCTACTAACTCAGAAAACTTTGATAAGTATGCAGGGTATTTTAGTACACGGGTAATCCTGCAATAACAGTGGTAATTTGTACACTCTTAAAGGATGCTACGAACATTGTCATTATTACTGTAGGGGATTTGCACGACCTCCACTAGGTGGACTCTAGCAAGACTTTATATCAGTAGAAATAGGTGGGTTGGTGGTGTTCACAAATGTGAGGAGGCATATTTGGACATTCTCCATGTTTCCCAGTATTTGTGGAAGGTAGGGGCTCTGCCTTCTTTATATGCTAATAGTTTTTCCATGGTATATTGGCTATTGACTCGTGAGATCACTATTGCCGGGACTGGTGGTGACGCCGAGCGCCATTCTTTCGCTAGAGCTATGCGGGCTGCAAACAATATGTGTGCGACCAATTTCCTCATCATAGGAGGATATTGTTCCATGCCAAGGCTAAGTAGTGCTAGGGCTGGATCAAGGTCCGCTGTGGTGTGGGTGATATCCTGTATGATGGAGGAAACTTCCTTCCAGAAGTGTGTGATGATTCCACAGCTCCAAAGGGTGTGGAGTAAGTTGCCATGACTCTGGCAGTTTCTCCAACAGAGAGGTGTGATATCTGCATCCATTTTGTGAAGACGGGTGGGTGTAAGATACCATCTATGTAGTATTTTTTGTGCATTATCCCAGTGGTCAATACATGCAGAGGATTTACTGTTTATCTTAATTGCTAGTTGCCATTGTGCCAGTGTAAAGACCTTCTTTAGTTCTTGTTCCCATTTGGTCATATTATTCGTTTTATAGTTAAGATATAGTGGTTGAGATTGTTTATAGAATAATGAGATCCCTTTTTTTTTAACTGAAGGTTTACTGATTAAAAAATCCCATAGTGATTGGGGAATTTCTATCGATTGAACTCTGTGAGAAGCTGAGTAGTGTTTCAATTGGTATAGTCTGTAATCGTCCAGTGGGGTGCTAGACTCCAGCTGAGAAGGGAAATTTATCCCCTTTTTCTTCCAGTCCAATGTGGAGATATGTGGTATGAGATATTGGTAAGATGCCAGGGGGGTCTGAATACTTTTAAGTGGGGTGTCAGTGAACTTTTGTCGTGTAAGATCTGACCAGGCCGCAACCGTGGCTTGGATAGTGGGGTACAGTGGTATTCTAGGTTTGAAGTGAATACTGGATGCCATTGCAAGGGCTGGGAGATCATGTCCCGGGGTAATTGTACACTCCAGGTTCGACCATCTGTTATTCGATTGGGATGAGAACCAGTATTTCATTTGGTCTAGTATCGCTGCCCGATAGTAGGAGTAGGCATTTGGCAGGCCCACCCCTCCTAAGTGTTTAGGCTTGTAAAGTTGGGATAATGCTATACGTGGTTTTTTCCCCGACCAAATGAAAGTGTTAAGGTGTTTAGATAGTTGTTTAAAAAAGGCTTGAGGGATGGGGATAGGTAGGGTTCTGAAATGATATATTAGTTTAGGCATTATTTGCATTTGGTATGCAGCAATTCTCCCCAGCCAGGATAGTTGGAGTTTAGCGATATTCTTCATTTCCTCTGTTACTTTAATAAGCAGTGGAGGGAAGTTGTGGGTGTAAGTGTTCGCTGATGAGGAGGATAGCTGCACCCCAAGATATGTGATAGAAGGTGAGTTCCAGTTGCATGGGAAAACTTGCTTCAGTCTCGTTTTGGTCAGCAATGATAGATTCTGTGTCAGTGCAAAGCATTTACTGGTATTGACTTTATAGTAGGATATGGATCCAAAGTCATGTAATATTTTGCTTATTGTTGCGATAGAGATTTCTGGCTTTGTAATTGTGAGAATAATATCATCAGCGAATAATCCTATTTTATGGGTTTCTCTCTCGACTTCAATTCCGAATACCGATTCTGAGGAGCGAATGCGCTCCGCTAGGGGTTCTATAACAAGGGAGAAAAGGATTGGTGACAACGGGCACCCTTGACGCGTACCGTTTGATAGTGGGAATTTGTCAGATAGCATTCCAGAGTTGTAAACTCTAGCTGAGGGGTGGGAGTAGAGTGACATTATTGCAGAGTGAATATGGCCTGACAATCCGAATTTCTGTAAGGTTTTTGATAGGTATAGCCAGTTAACCCTATCAAATGCCTTTTCAGCATCTAAGGCTAGGAATGCGCTAGGGGTATTGGTAATTTCCGTGAAACGCAATAGATTAAGCATCCTTCTGGTTCCATCTGGTGCTTGTCTGCCTTTTACAAAGCCTACTTGATCCAATCCAAGTAGATTGGGGGTGACCAACATTAATCTGTTGGCCAGTACTTTAGCAAAAATTTTGAGGTCTGAATTCAATAGAGATATTGGCCTAAAATTTTGGGGATGGGATGGGTCCTTGCCTGGTTTCGGTATGGTGACTATTATAGCTTGCAGCATTTCTTCGGGGAGTGAGCCTGATGTAATCGCCAGGTTATAAACGTTCACTAGTTTTGGTGCTAAGAGCGGGGAAAAAGCCTTATAGTATTCAGCTGAGAAACCGTCAGCCCCTGGGGATTTGTGCATGGGAAGCGATTTGATCACAGAGATCACCTCCTCGCAAGTAATGGGGGAATTAAGGTGGTGGAGTGTGGTTGCATCTACAGAGGGTAGGTTCACTTCATTGAGGAATTTGTCAATTTCGTCTCCTGAAGGTTGGTGAGTGGACGTGTCATGTCTGAGGTTGTAGAGGGAGTCATAGTAGTCTTTAAAGGTATTTGCGATGTCTTTAGGGTTATAGGATATTGTGTGGGATCTATGGTGTTGGAGTTGTGTGAGATTGCTTTTAGCTTGTCTTTTTTTTAATTGGGAAGCTAGGATTTTGCCTGCTCTGTTATTCTGCGAGTAGAAGGTTACTTTCATACGTTTATATAGTATATCTTGGTCTTTTTTAAGTTCCTGTCTTAGGTCTTCACGGCATTGTGTGAGTTGTTGGAGGATGCCTGGGGTGGCAGTAGTGGGATTTTTATGTAGTAATTCCAGGTCTGCTATGGACTTATGGAGTTGAGTCATGCGAAGGAGTTTCTTTTTGCGTTCCCTAGAGGCTATCTGAATGAGAGCGCCCCTAGAGTACGCTTTGTGAGCGCACCACGTTGTGGAAGGGGAGCAGTCACTATCATTGTTAAATTGAAAAAATTCTTTTAATTTCCCTTCGATCTCGTCCCTGAGCTGGGGGTGAGACAGGAGGAAGGTATTATTGCGCCACAGAGGTCTATGGTGCAGTTTGTTGGTATCCAGAATCTCAAGTGTTATTGGAGCATGGTCCGACCACGTGATATTGTGGATATCAGATTTTACCACATTTTGTAGTGTATGAATATCTGTGAGGAAAAAGTCAATCCTAGAGTAACTATTGTGTACAGCAGAATAAAACGAATAGTCCCTCTCGGTGGATCTGGAGCAGCGCCAGGGATCGAAAAGTCTTTCCTCATGACAGAAAGGGCCTAGGCAAGGCCTCTGCTTCAGGGTCACCGAGGAGGAGTCCAGTTCTACATTCATAACAGTATTGAAGTCACCACATATTACTAAACATCCCTTCTGTAGGGATCTAGCTTTACTTACTACTTTACGAATAAATTTCAATGGCTTAACATTAGGTGCATATAGGTTTACCAGTGTGTAGATACTTCTATTAATCTCTGCAACCAAGATAACATAGCGGCCACGTGTGTCAGTGTATTCCTGTAATAAAGAGAAGGTTACAGAATCTCTAATAGCAATCATTACACCATTTTTCTTGGAGTCATCATTCGCATGGAAAATATGTGGGAATTTCTTGTGAGTACATTTGGGTGGGTTGTTTTTGGTGAAATGGGTCTCTTGTGCACAGAGTATGTCGCAGTTCTTGTCCAGTGCGGATTTCCAGAGCGCCCTTCTCTTGTAGGGGCTGTTGAGGCCCCTCACATTGTGTGACAGGATTTTAATATTCATGTTCTTTTGTTAGAGAAGTTGTGTGCTGCCATCTAGTGGAGAGGTTGGATAGTTCTCTGAGGTAAGAAGAATTACTTGGTAGGTGTACTAAGGGCTGGGTAACTGCCTGAACTGACAGTGGGTTAGAAACAAAAACTAAACAAAACCAAAGAAAAACAGAACTAGACCATTGTCGGTCATGTGGAGAGCAGGATATGTGGTTCATCCTGCAGGTGAAATCTGGGGAGAAATGAGTGTTCGGAAACAGCCGAACAGCGGATGCTGTCGTGAGTTGCAGCCTGCAAATGTAGTTAGGGTAAGGGCGCCAGGGGAAAGCAGAAGGTTACATTACTTCTGAGGTATAATGGATACTGATAGAATTATGGTAATGTCATTTACTCATCTGTGTCTTCTTTCCTGGTGCTGGTGGGTGCGTCGGTTCTGGCGAGGGTCAGGGTCCGCAGCTTCTGCATCCGCAGGGAGTAGGCTCCATTGTCGCAGGAGTTCCAATCCTTTCTCAAGAGAAGAAATGACATAGGGATGATTATTCCAGTCAAGCATCAATTTGGCAGGGAAACCCCACTTGTACAGAATTTTGTGGTTTCGCAGTATTTTAGTTATTGGGACCAGGTTGTGTCTGGCCGTCAGTGTGGCTTGTGACAGGTCAGCGTACAATGCAATGCCAGTGAAGGGGTCAGGCAGGGAAGGGTGTTGCCTGGCGTAGCGCATAAGTTGATCTTTCACGTGGTAAAAATGAATTCTGGCAATGACATCCCTGGGGACCTGTTCAGACAGGAAGGAGGGTTTTGGCAGTCTGTGTGCTCTGTCAATGATAACGTCCGTAGGCCCTAAGGTAGGGAGGGCCGTGATCATTAGCTTTTGAATATACACAGTCAAATCAGCCGGTTTAACTGTTTCAGGGACCCCTCTGAATTTAACATTGTTCCTGCGTGCTCTGTCCTCGATGTCGGCCATTTTGAGGCGCATCGCTTTAAGTTCATCTTCAACATTGAAGTGGGCATCCACAATTTCATTATGTGCTATGGTGAAATCTTCCATTTTGTGTTCCACATATGTCACTCTGTTGCTGAGTGCTGACATATCTGCTTTAGTGGTGTGCATAAATGATACCATATCTTGCTGGAGGGCCCCCCTAAGTGTTTGAAGCATTTCCTTCAGGGTGGTATCTACAATAGGCTGGCCAGAGGTGGGGAAGGCGTCTAGCTGTTGTGCATATGAGGCAGATTCCTCCATAGAGTCCTCATGTGGGCCTGCGGTGTCTGTGTCATTTCCCTCTAATCCTAGCTTCCTTTTTTGCTTTACAGGGCTCACAAAGGGGGATGCAGGTAGTGGGGTCAGGGCGGAATGTGACTCACCCTCGGATGGCTGCTGGCTGGGATGATTCTGGCCTGATTGTGATGCATAGGCCGCGGCCTGACGGTCCCCGCGGGCGCCATCTTGGATTGCTACACCGGCCGCCGGAGGGAAGAATTCGGTGAGTTTCCGCGGCCCATCGCGCTCCTTCCTCTTAGCCATGGGTACCGGAGTACTCCTGGAGTGTTCCCCTGGCATGTGGGCGAAAAATCCGGGCTTTTTACTCGCTGTGTGCCGCTTTAAAGTATCCGCTGTGGCAGAGCGCTCTCCTCAGCCGTCCATGCGCTCTGGCCGCCGGCTCCGCCCCCCCCCCATTTTTTTATTTAAACACCTCTACTCACAGGGTCATGCAGGAAAAAAACCCATAAGCTTATATACTAAAAAAAAATCATGCAGACTTATGCATTTACACCGATACTTCATCTGGGTGTGTGTAAGACCATCCCAAACCACTTACTAGCAAGTTTCTTCCTAGATGTTTCTTTTAGATATGTGGTCTGCATATCTAGGTTGGGATTGGTCCCAAATTTGAGGGTGCATTTGTACAGCTGCAATCAGCAGTGTGCAGCGCGCAGTGCATTGTGGGGCGCTCGGTGGGCGAAGATCCCGACGAGTGCCCTGCAAATTCGGGTATTCGCCAACCAGGCGATGTTCGGGTCGAACTTTTGCTTGGCCCAAACCGTTCGCTAACTTTACTAAATGGTTTTTACGTTATGGTGAGCGCCTTGCATTCTAGGAATATCCACACTTAATGAACTTTTTTCACACATTGTGTTCACACTTTGCACTTTATTAGTTGCTTTTTGGACTTTTATTGAATTTTCTGTATCAGATTTATTAAAGAGGGAGTAAACCCTCCTGCAAAAAATAAAATAAAAACACACCCTGCAAGATAAAGGCATAATGAGCTAGTATGGATATATACACATTATGAATTAACCGAGAACGAAGCCCCCGCAACCATCCTCGTCTCCCCCTAAGGCTGCTGACATGACGCCCGGGGCTTGCTTCCGGGCATCACGGCTCCGGCGCTGTGGTTGGCCGGAGGCGCAATGACGTCACTCCCACGCATGCGCGGGACCCGCCGCAAATGGCACAGTGCAACTAAAGCAACGGCATGTACGTGCCATTGCTTCAGTTGGCTTAAGTGCGCATGTGCCACATACAGGGATATCTCCTACACCATGCAGGTTTAGGAGATATCCAGTGCATCTATAATTAGGTTTGCCTGTAGTTTAAAGTGGTTGTAAAGGGTTTACAACCACTTTAAGAACTGCACTTAATGTTTTTTGCTATTCTATATAACTTTCCGTAGAGCACATCTGAATTTGCCTGATTTGGAGCTAAATTGAGGAAAAGGACCTCCAAGGTAATATTCTCATAAATACTACCAGTACCTGGAGCCACACCAGAAAGGCAGCGGGAGATTAGTGAAGTAAACAAGTGGCTGAGGAGCTGGTGTAGAAAGGAGGGGTTTGGGTTCCTGGAGAACTGGGCCAACTTCTCAGTCGGTTACAAGCTTTTTAGCAGGGATGGACTGCACCTAAATGGTGAAGGTGCAGATCCGCTGGGACTGAAGATTACCGACAAGTTAAAGGGGCTTTTAAACTAGGCAACGGGGGGAGGTTCCAGAGGCAGAGATAGTCAGCGCGGAACAAATTCCAGAGGGTAGTATTGGGGGCATTAATGGTAGGTTGACTAAAGCACCTAAAACCAAGGCTAGTAAAGTAACAAGTCCTATTTTCAACCTCAGAACACCCAATAATGAGATAATATGCGACGGTCTAAACTACGTGGCATGTTCACCAACTCCAGGAGTCTGGCAGACAAGATGGGAGAACTAGAGCTACCGTTGTACGAAGAGGATTTCGATTTTGTAGGAATTTCAGAGACTTGGTTCAACAGCTCTGGCAACCAGCTCTGGCAACCATTCAAGGGTATTCCCTATATCGCAGGCATAGAGAGGGTAAAAAAGGGGTATGCCTGTATATCAAAAATGATGTACAAGTGAATGTGAGAGACGACATCACTAAGGGAGCAAGGGAGGAGGTGGAATCACTATGGGTAGAGCTACAAAGGGAGGAAACTAAGGGGAAAGTAATACTGGGTGTATGCTATAGGCTCCCTAACCAGAGGGAGGAGGGCGGGGGGGGCAGATCTTCTATCACAATTTGGATTAGCCACAAGGATGGGAAGTGTCATTATAATGGGGGATTTTAATTATCCAGACATAGACTGGACGGAAGGAAGCGCGCATTCATATAAAGCTCGCCATTTCCTAAATGTCTTGCAGAACAATTTCACGGGTCAGATGGTAAATGCATCAACTAGAAACAAAGCGTTACTAGACCTACTGATTACCAACAATACAGACCTAATTACGGATGTGGAAATACAGGGAAATTTAGGAAACAGCGATCACAGGTCAATTAGTTTCAGTATAAATCACACAAATAGGAAACATAAGGGGAAAACAAAGACACTGAATTTCAAATAAGCCAACTTCCCTAAACTACGATCCTTGCTAGAAGATGCTAAATGGGATAAAATCTTAGGAACCACGAACACGGAGGAAAAATGGGTATTCTTTAAGAGCATATTAACCACCCTGGCGGTATGATTACCTACCTATCAGATTTTTGCGTCTCAAACCGGTACATTGTTTTGCAAATTTGGTGTTTTATATTGTAGGCCTGTAATTCCTAGTAATAACACACTTAAACCTATCCAAACAAGAGTCTAGTAGACATCCCAGGTATAATAAAGTTTGAAAAACTAAATCATAAATTATAATATAATAAATAGCTATAAATAATTAAAAAGAATAATATAATAATAAAATGAATTTCCTCACGATTCACTATTGCTCAATTCTGCAAGTGTTCGAATTTACTTTTGCTGTTTTCTAGCTGGTCTAAAACCACTTTTGACGTAAAAGTATATATATATATATATATATATATATATATATATATGTATATAAAATGGGAATATGAAAGTGCATGCAGGGCATGGGACAAAAGGGATGTGAAATGATTTTATACAGTAATGTTATCTGTAAGATTACAGTGTACTGTATGTGTTATGTATGGTGTATGTTTTGAATTTGCCACCATGCTCCGCCCTCACGAGTCACAATGCTCACAGGGAACGGAGCCCGACACATAGGACATCGAGCGGAGGACACAGCCCACAGACACAGCGGAGGGACATTCCAGGATCCTGGGGACAAGGTAAGTAACCTGGACCAGGATTTTGCAATGCAATCCCCAGTGTGGCTCGGGGTTACCACTAATGATACTGAAATTTACCTGAGCCACACTCTGGAATACTGCCAGGGAGGTTAAATAAGGGTATTAGCCAGTGCATCCCAATGGGAAATACATTTAAAAGAGCTAATAAAAGTCCTGGGTGGCTTAACTTCAATGTAAAAATGCATATAAAGGCAAAGGAGAAGGTCTTCAAAAAATAAAAGGCTGAGGGGTCATCATTCCAACTTTACAAAGAGACAGCAGGGACCATCCGGATTGCGCAGCGCGACTTGCGCATGCGCAGTAGAGAACCGAGAAGTGAAGCCGCAAGGCTTATTTTCCTGATTCCCTTACCGAAGATGGTGGCGGCAGCACCCGAGAGCCCAGCTACAGATCAGCTTCGGGTGCCGACATCATGGGCACCCTGGACAGGTAAGTGTCCTTTTATTTAAAAGTCAGCAGCTGCAGTATTTGTAGCTGCTGGCTTTTAAAAAAAAAAAAACCTCCACTTTAAGTATATAAATAGAAAGAAAAATAAATTCATTTTTTTTTTACCTCCCTGGTCAGATCATATTGGTCCCATAAAGAATGATGGTGGTTACTAAGGATGGAGAGATGGCAAAAGGTATTGAATTTATTTTTCTCCTCAGTCTTCATACATTCTAAGAAAGTATTTGAAGTAGATAAATAAATTCCCTGCGATTCTACCCATGTCATTTACCTGATTTCTTCTCCGTGCGGGCTCCAATATGTGGGGCGCGCGACCAGGAAATTGCGGGTATGAATAAATGAGCATCTTAACAATATTAAAAAGGGGTTCCCTAAACTGGGGGGGGTTGTAACATGAAACAAAAAGTGTCAAAAAATTAGAGAATGGATCTTTAAATGAAATACTTTATATACTGCTGGTATTAATATAGATATTGATCTCAATTGTTATATTTCCTATTATCAATTGTAATGGTGTTGCAATAATGTCCCGTTCTATATCATTTTAAAAATATTTTTAATTTACTATTATATGTTATGGATTAATTTTCCATTTATCCATAAGATGGTGCCCATATTGGTTGAGAAGCTTTTTAGTATATTTTGGTGTGTCAATTCCATATGAACACCACTAGTGTGTGCCTTTGGAGTTGTTCGTTATTTTTCTTTCTCTTTTTCCTTTTTTTTCCTGATCTTTTTAGTATTTTATATATATATATATATATATATATATATATATATATATATATACTTTAATGTATTAGTATAATATTTTAACATATTCAATTTAACAATGGCCTTTGAACCGCTTCTGAGGATTGGAGCGAATTGGATATCCAATTGACAGTGACTGTGTATATATCTGCAGAGGAAGTGACTGGTCCGATCACATGACCCCTGATGACATCAGACGTTGCTGACAAAATACTTTGGGTCGCTTGTGCGTGACATGTCACTTCCCCCTTTGTCTCCTGGAACGCAATCGGTGTGCCTGCTGTTGCTTATGGGTCGTTTGATGTTTACTCAACTGTAAGTGTATACGTTTTTATGAAAAATTAATAGTTTCACGCCGTGCGTCTCTTCCCCTCCTCCTAGGTGTCCAATAGGATCCCCTGTCCTTTCAGCCAATCGGGTGATGGGTATCAGACCTGCTTCACGATTGGCCGGGAGGAGGATCAGTGTTTTAACAAAAAATGTTCATTCGCTGTTGCAACACAACTGCGTGGGCTTCAGACGCAATGCTCTGCGTCCCCAGCCCACCCCACTTTGAAGCCTATTAGAGCCCCTGACTCTAATCAGGTGCTTAACAAAAAAAACAGCTGCTGTAATTCATGGATAAGGGGGCGGCGCCCACAATGGACAGGCCGTCCCTGATGGGAAGGCTGGAGGAGTATTTAAACTAGGATTGTGGGGGGAAGGTAAATTTGATTATAATGGGGCAGACAGGTCAGACAGGGGTCAACCCCTATTGGTGGGTGGAATGGGGAAAGATGGGGGGGGGGGGCTATGGCAGATGATATGAAGGTTCCTATGTTACAATAAACAATTGGAAATGGTACCAATTTTACTAAAATTAAAAATATGCAACATATGTTTGCAAAATGTGACAATGAATTAAAGTGTTTGTTCACCAATGCCAGAATGCGTGAGTTGGAAGCTCTGGTGCACGAGGAGAACCATGATCTAATTGGTATTGCTGAATCTTGGCTTCATTCTTCTCATGACTGAGCTATTTATATTCCTGGCTTTGCTCTCTTTTGGAAAGACAGGGTAAAACAGAGGGGTGGTGGTGTTTGTCTATTTGAGAAGTGATCTCAAAAGCGAGTGTGAAAGAGGACCTAGTTGATGGAGAGTGTGATGAGTCTGAAGCATTATGGGTGGAACTGTACATGGGTGTGCGTACTACAATGGTTGTCATTGGAGTTTGTTATAGACATCCCAGTGTTAATAAGGAGGTGGAGACTCAGCTCTTTGCACAAATGGAAAGGGCTGCAAGGGCTGGGGCAGTGATAATAATGGGGGATTTTAACTACCCTGAAATTGAATGGAGTAATGACATTGCTGGGACAGTTAAAGGGCAAAAATGTATAAACCTATTACAGGACAATTTTATGGTCCAGTCATTCTGACTAGGAATGATGCTCTGCTGGACCTGGTAATCTCAAACCATGCAGAGCTTATTACCAATATTCATATAAAAGAACATCTGGGTAGCAGTGACCATAACATGATTTCAATGTTATTCAATTCAATTTTTAATGTTACTGTAAGCAACAAACACATTACGGGTAACATAAAAACACTTAACTTTAAGAGACAAAATTTTCCAAGGATAAGGGCTGCTCTCCAGGACTTAGACTGGGAGCGAATATTGGCATCAATGGACACAAAACAGAAATGGGAATTCTTCAAAGTGACTGTATGTAAACTATCTGCAAGTATATTCCCATAGGCAATAAGTTTAAAAGCCAAAAATAGGGCAGTGCGCATGCGCGGAGCTCTGTGATGGCCGCCTGAGCTCAGAGCTCCGTCCCGCACCAGAACAGCGGCGCCCATAGCGGAGGCTATTCCCTCCCTTCCCGGGACCGGGATCGGACACCCCCGGACACCCTCGGGCACACTCTGGGCACTCTCCGGCGGATTCCCAGGCCGCCCGCAAGCAATTTTTTTGTTCGGCGGTAAGAAGCCCTATTGAGGGGAACTGCGCAAGCGCAGAACGCTGAAACGGCCTGTACTCACAGCGCCGTTTCACAGCCACATTTTAGAGACAATTTCAGTGGAAATAATCCCCCTTGTGACCCGGGATCAGGATCGCCCCCCCCCCCCCCCCCCGCTCACCCTCAGACACCCTCAGAGTTAAAATAGCTGGCTTCTAGGAGCCCCACAGAACTCGCCTCACAGACATCATTCTTGGCCAAGATGGCGGCGGAACGGCTGCCTCAGGATTACTTAGGCAAGACAGCCTCATCTCCCTGGCGTTTAGCTCTGCATGAAGAGGTGTGTGGTGCAGCACATTCCCTCCCAGCACAATTAGAGCCACATTCACCGGCCTCTACCATCTCCCTGATACACCAGACACTGGTGGACATGACTGTACCCCCCACAAGCTTACCCTCACAGGAGCCCATAGAGCAGCAACAAGGCCCAAGCCTGATCACCTCACCAGCCCAGGACATTAATGTGCTGTTCAACAGATTTGCAGAAATGCTTGATAAAGGCCTAGCCCACACAGCAGCTAAAATTACCGCAGATATCACCTCTGATATTAAATCAGATCTACACATTTTGGGCTCTCGCATAGAACATATTGAAGACAAATTGGATGCCACAATTGATCGGGTTAACCAAAACACTGATCGATTCCAAGAATTACACGGACAGCTGGAGGGGGCGATGGCGAAAATTGATGACCTTGAAAATAGATCCAGAAGACTGAACTTTCGGATCAGAGGACTTCCAGAGGATATCACTGACATCCAGGGAGCGGTACATACCCTAATTAAAGACCTGATTCCGGATATAGGTGCTCACAAAATGGAACTTGATCGGGCCCATAGGGCTCTGGGGCCCCAACGCTCAGATGGTTTACCCCGTGACATAGTGGTGAAACCCCATTTCTACAATGTAAAGGAAGAAGTCATGCGGCGAGCTCGCTCATTACCACATGTGCAACTTCTGGGACATCCGGTTCAAATTTACGCCAACATTTCTCCTTTTACTATACAACGACGGCGGGCACTTAAACCCCTCCTTGTTGTTTTACAACAGAAGAACATCAAATACTGGTGGCTTTTCCCTCTGTGCCTGAAATTTGATTATAATGGCAAACCATACAGATTCTCCACAATGGCGGAAGGGGAACGCTTGCTGAAGGAACTGGGACTGTTACCGACCGAACCAACTTCACTGATGCAAACAACCTCTTTCAATATGTCCAAAAGACCCCCTCCTCAGAGTCCTCTCAACCCGACATGGCAAAAACCGAAATACAAGAAAAGCAAGGATTCCGCTACTACCTGAACTAATGGCCGATCTTACATTCCCTTTTTTTTACATTTTTCACCCGATAAGGGTTTTTTTTGGGCATGACTAGCCCTTGGGCTCCAGTGCCAGACACATTTTTATTCCCATGTCCCACTGACTAGATCGAACCTGATCAAACTGTTTGAATATATTGTATATTTTTACATTTCATTCCTCTGAAATCCTCAGGCAGAATAACACCCAATTAGTAGGCCTTTCTTAGGAGGTATCTGGGTTCTTCCCTAATATTTAAGCTCCACCGTTAGAGATAATTTGGGGAACTCCGACTTTACTACGGGTATTCATGGTTTATTACCAATATCCCTCTTTATTACCCATCCCATCTATGCCTCACCATTTGTCCCCTTTGCTATGTTGCATTTCTTGTTTATCCGTTCACTAATCCTTGGGGGGGGATGGGCCTCCACTCATTACCAACTTTTAAGTTTTGATAATATTAGAAAAGGCGCTGTGTTTGGTGCGGTGACCATGCGCTCCATTCTACACTTGGAGCCGGGAAAACTACATCAATTTTTTTCCCTGCTCCTGGGTAGGATCTCCCCCACTGGCTGGGGGGACCAAACTTACATTTCAGAGTATGGTGTCCATTTTTTCACCATATTCCTGGACCTTTTTGATTTTTTGTCTTCTTCTCTTCTTCGTTTCTTCTGTCCCTTTTCTATTCTTTTCACCCCTTTCCAACCTTGCATGTATTTCAGTGACGGATGCGGTCTTCTTCACCGGCGGCTCCCGGTCCTATGATACTTCGAATTTTCCAATGAACTACTCCTGTGGAACACATCCCCGATTTAAGGTAAGTGATTGCAGATTGCTGGCATTTCACCTGCTCACTCCCTATGGCTGACCACACCACTTCTAATCAGACGCTGCGTTTAGCTTCCCACAATGTGCAGGGACTTAATTCCCCTATCAAGTGTCGGAAGATATTTCAATACTACCATGACCAAAAGATTGACGTGTTGTTCTTACAAGAAACACATTTCCCGAAATCCTATGTTCCTTCCTTTATACACGCCAAATTCCCTACCTTTTATCTGGCCAACTCCGATACTAAAACCAAAGGGGTGGGCGTATTTTTTTCCCGGAACACCCAATTCTCATTGGTGTCTGAACACAAGGACCCTGAGGGCAGATTCATTTTGGTTAAAGGATTAATTGATGACCAACTCTATTCTCTAATATCATACTAGGCGCCTAATCGGGGCCAATCCAAATTTTTTCAATCTCTTTTCCGCTCTCTCTCCCCTTTGTTGGAAGGCACAGTGATTTATGGAGGCGACTCCAATGTTGCTTTTGACACAGGGAAGGATAAGTCTAGACCTCCAGGTAAGGATGGTGTGCGTCCCACCAGACAGAGTCTAGATATAGCCAGACAGTTGTTCCATCAGGGCTTGATTGATGCCTGGAGGGAATCTAATCCTGGGGCCCGAGACTACACACATTACTCGAACCCCCACAATACGTTTGCTAGGATTGACCACTTTTTTATTCTGCAAAAACACGCTCCATTGCTACAAAAAGTAACTATCAGAGACTCTGTCTGGTCGGATCACTCCTTCCTTCTCTTGACTATTCACAAATCATCATCTCACCATTGTACTTTCCATTGGAGACTGAATGCTTCCATCCTCAGTAATCCCACTCATGTTATTGAGATTGAAAAGGAGCTCCGAGAATATTTTATTCTTAATGATATTGATAATGTCTCAGCCTCGACACTGTGGGCAGCTCACAAACCCTGTATACGCAGGAAGCTGATACAAATTGCCTCCAGGCTACGTAAAGCACGCAAACTTGACATAGAGTGGCTTGAAAGGGAATTTTTCTGTCTCAGCAAACAACACAAGCATAACCCTTCTCCTAGTTCCAAAGCAAAACTTGAATCTGCTCGCACGGCCCTTAATCTATCACTAACTGCATTAGCCGAGAAAAGCCTCCGCTGGGATGGAGGGAAATTTTATCACCAAACAGATAAAATGGGTTCAATGCTGGCACGCAGAATAACTCCTAAGGTGCGGATTCGCACCATACCCAAAATACGCCTTCAAAACGGCTCTCTATCACAAAATCCTCAGAAGATTATGGAAGCCTTCCATAACTTCTTCCGCTCTTTATACAGTTCAAGCTCTACAGAATCCTCACCTTCTTTTCTTGACTCCTACCTTAACTCACTGCATATCCCCAAACTCAGAGAACACCATAGGGATTGTCTAGAAGACCCCATCACCACAGAGGAAATTGCTCAGGTAGTCCGCAATCTCAAAAATAACTCCGCACCAGGGCCGGATGGCTTCTCCACCCCATATTATAAATGCTTTTCTCCAATACTTTCTCCCTATCTAGCCAGATTCTTCAACTTGCTCCGCAAAGGCACTCACCTGGACACTTCTATTAATTCTGCTTTCATCACAGTGATACCGAAACCTGGTAAAGACACAAGTAGTATCACTAACTATCGCCCAATATCATTAATAAATAACGACCTTAAAATTCTAACAAAAATCCTCGCAAACAGACTATCCTCGTTTATTGGCCAGTATGTCCACAAGGACCAAGTGGGATTTATTCCCGGGAGACAGGGTCCAGACCAGATCAGAAGAGCCATAGATGTAATTTCGCTCCTGAAGTCTGGCTGGGATAAAGGAACTTCACAACAGGGCTTATTACTCTCCTTGGATTTAATGAAGGCCTTTGACTCTGTCTCCTGGTCCTTTATGTTCCCTCTACTTCAAAAATGGGGCTTTGGCAATTCCTTTCTAAATATGATAAAAGCTTTATATTCCTCGCCAAGTGCTCAAATCAAAATGCAAGGACATTACTCTCAGCCTTTCCGAATCTCCAAAGGTACTAGGCAGGGCTGTCCCCTATCCCCCTTGGTATTTGCCATGGTCATCGAGACACTTGCTATCGCTATACGGGACAATGCCGATATACAGGGAGTACGCTGCGGCCTGCAAGCCCACAAATGTGCTCTTTTTGCTGATGACGTGTTAATTTTCATCACTTCTCCACTCATCTCCTTACCTAACTTGTGCAAGGTTCTTGATGACTTTGGCGAAATATCCGGACTTAGGGTTAACTTCTTAAAATCTATGGCACTAAATGTGAATTTACCAGACTCCCTTGTTTCACAGCTCAAGGAAAGTTTTCGATTTAGTTGGGGAACATCTATGATTCCTTACCTGGGCATCAACCTCACGGCATCCATAGACTCTCTCTATAAGGCAAACTTCCCCCCTCTATATCTTAAACTTGAGGCAGACTTAAAATACTGGGATACATTAGGACTCTCGTGGTTGGGTAGAATTAACTCTGTAAAAATGACCCTCCTTCCCCGCATCCTTTATTTTTTCCGATCCCTTCCCATTCCCATCCTAAAAGATCACCTACGGAAGTTCCAGTTCAAAATTATAAAATTTATATGGGGTGGAAAAGGACATAGAATGGCTAGAAGCACCCTATATAGACACAGGAATCAGGGGGGGATGGGGGTTCCCAATCTCCTATGGTATCATCAGGCGGCACAACTTGCTCAATTGTCCACCATCTACTCTAAATTCGAACATCCAGATTGGGTACATATGGAGAGACAAGCTATCCCTCAGTACACTCTGGATTATATCCTATGGTCCTCTGCCAGATCTAGACCTGCCGTCATGGTCCCCACGCTATCCCAATCGCTCACTTTGTGGGACTCTCTCAAGTCCAAGCCTCGGCTAGTCTCACATTGGCAACCGTTGTCCCACTTGTTCCGCAATCCTCTATTCCCTCCTGGAATAGACATCAAAGCCTTTCAGTGGTGGTTGGATAAAGGGATGTATAGGATAGGACACTTCACTAACACCAGAGGCCCCCTCACTATGGCTCATTTTATTAGCAAACTCGACATGCCAAACGCGGAAAGATTCCGCTACAGACAAATTGCCCACTTTATCCGGTCTCTTCTTCCTCCAATGTCTAAATCTCTCTCGGTCACGGATTATGAAAGATGGTGTGGTCATACTGAGGAACAAAGGGGTGGGATTACAGTAATTTACCAATCACTTGCTCATGCTGATACTAAGACACTCTATATGAAAGAATGGGAAAATGATCTACAACATACATGGAATATAGCAGACTGGCATAGAGCCTCTATCTCTGCTTCAAAGGGGATTTTGAACATCACTTTAATTGAAGCTAATCTGAAGATCCTCATGAGGTGGTATATGGTCCCATTGAGACTTTCCAAAATCTATCCTGATTCTTCTCCTTTATGCTTCCGCGACTGCGGACATGTGGGGTCCATGTTACATGTTTGGTGGGAATGCCCCAAGATCAGGGATTTATGGAACAGAATATTCCACATAATTAGGAAAATTACTGGTATACCAATCCAGCAATCGCCTCACATTGCTCTTTTAAATTTTCCATGCTCCAATGCTCCCAAATTGACCCAAAGACTCATTAAGTTTATACTTCTTAGTACTAAACTCACGATAGCACGGGCATGGAAAACACCAAATGTCTCTCTTTTTCTGGTCAAAAGGAAGATCTCTTGGATCATGACAAAACAGCTAGTATCCTTCTTGACTTCACCGCTAAAAATGATGCTATATGGTCTCCCTGGATTAGATATCTATCTATACCAACCATTGACTAGCTTTATACCGGGTGCAGCTGGTGAATGAGATTTGCACTGTTATTCTTTCTGTAGCGCCTCCTTCTCCTTTTTCACCTCTATTTTCTTTCTTTTTCTCTTTTTACCTTTTACTGCTTTTTCTTTGGGCCTATCATACAGGTTATATGACAGTACCTCTTGGAATTTTCACATAAGCCTTATATTGTTTTTATCGAAATAGACAACTTTCATTGATTTATCTGTTTGCCTACCTTTTATTGTGACCTAGTGTTGGGTCTCTGATAAAATTTTTGTTTTATATTTTTTTATCCCATGTCTCTAGGTGATCTAACATCTGTTGTTTTACTTGCAATCGAAAGATTTTCTACACATGCTTACTGTCACAGGCAAACTTTTATGGTATCCCATTTCTATTTGCCCAATTTAACACAGTTAACTGGACAAAATTTTTCTATCTCAGGTCTTGTCCCTGGGTGCCCGGGCCCGATTGGGAGCGGACACTTTCCGTAGCACGGCACAGCTAGATCCCGTTAGGGGTGCCGGGCTGGGGGAAGGTGTTCTCTCTATCCGGGCTCATTTATCCTGGGCTTTACTCTCGGGACACGTTCTATAAGACCTGGATTGTCCCACATTTCGTTTTATCCGTTGTACTGTTATAGTGATTTTCAAGTGTTCTTGTTACCTGTATTGGCATTGTATTGTGCTTTTATTATTTTTCAAAAATTCAATAAAAATCTATTGAAAGTAAAAGCCAAAAATAAAACCTATGTGGCGCACAGCCTAAGTTTCTTACTTTGTGAAGTCCCTGCACAGCGCGGCCATTTCCAGTGTGGGCATCTGAAGCTACAGTGTCCTTCTTCCTGGGTTTTGTGCATGCTGGCTACCCAGCATGCACCTGCTGGTCTCACGCATGTGCGGTGCAGTGCAATCATGGTCAGCTTGCCAGATTTTCCATAGACGCCAATGTTAAATGTTACTGGAGCCATGCCAACCTGACCAAGATTTTTCATAGACGCCAATGTTAAATGTTACAGGAGCAGTGCCATGCTAAGCTGACCAAGATTTCCCAGGAGCCAATGCCAAACCAGAAATGATGTACGACAGCTAAAGGAGGAAGTGAAATTGGATATAGGCATAAATCAGGTAAGTGAACAGAAAAAAATAAAAATAAATTGCCAATTAATTTTAAGGATGCACATTAGTACTGCATGGTGAGGAGTGAAAATGTGGGTGGAACTCCACTTTACGGTCATCACAGAGGACAAGGGCACTCTTTATGTCTAGAGGAATACGGAAAGGTTTCTTCACAGTAAGAGCTGTGAAAATGTGGAATAGACTCCCTCCAGAGGTGGCCCTATCCAGGTCAGTAGATTGCTTTTAAAAAGGCCTGGATTCTTTCCTAAATGTACATAATATAACTAGGTATTAACCTTTTATAGGTAAAGTTGATCTAGGGAAAATCCGATTGCCTTTCGGGGGATCAGGAAGGATTTTTTTCCCCTGCTGTATCAAATTGAAGCATCCTTGCTGCGGTTTTTAGCCTTCCTCTGGATCAACTGTGGGTGAAGGATTTTGTATATGGGATTGTGTTTTTCTATTTTTTTGGTAGAACTAGATGGACTTGTGTTATTTTTTAACCTGACTAACTATGTAACAAGGTTCTGTACAGTCAGGTTCTGTGTGCCAGCTGCTGATATTTGGTGCGCTCCCTATATGCACTTTTTGGATTCTATCTACATATTTGTTCCAAGTTGGTGATTCAGAAAGTACTGACAGACAGGCAGGCAACTAGCATTTTCAGAAAGAGGTCTGCCATGGCAGCCCCTGTATTTCTCTCAAATATTTAAAAGACACCTGACATGACAGGGTGGCCTTTCTGAGCTGTAGAAATGCTCTTACTTTATGAAAAAAAAAATACTCTCTTAAATCAGCCAGTGACAATACAGACTAAAATATTTGTTATTATAGCACAATATTATACAGTATAAGTTTCCTTGCATGCATTGGTATTCAATGTTAATGCAACTACAGTGGAAGCTTGGATTACGAGCATAATCCATTCCAGGAGAATGCTTGTAATCCAAAGCACTCGCATATCAAAGCGAGTTTCCCCATAGATGTCAATAGAAACAAAGATAATTTGTTCCGCATTGACTTCTATTGCATGCAATACCGTATGTGGCCAGAGGTGGCGGGGACGCTGGAGAGCCTCTGAAATACTCTGGGACAGCTCGACTGAACTCGGAAAGGCTCGGAAACCCTTGGGAACTGAGTATTTACGAGTATTTCTGAGTGTTTCTGAGTATTTCTGAGCGTTTCTGAGTATTTACGAACGGCTCCGAACCGTTCCGAGTGTCACCAGCGCCCCCGCACCTCTGGCCAAATGTGGTACTGCACACCCCATTGGCTTGAATCCTGCTCGTATTGTGAGACAACACTCGCAAACCGATTCAGATTAAAAAAAAAAAAAGTTGCTTGTCTTTAAAAACGCTCGTTAACGGCGTTACTCGTAAACCAAGGTTCCACTGTATACTGTAATTACTAAGCTAAGTAAACATTCTCTGCTTCAGTAGAGTAGTCCTTTAGTCAATCAGTTCCCTGTACTAAATAAATCCCTTTGGATAAACTACCATGCATAGGCTTTGCACTCAATGCATAGAAAATGCTTTTTATGTTAGGGTGAATTCATCTCATTAAAATATTTTAGATCTCTAAATCTGGTTCAGTCACGTACAGAGAATACAAGTGTGTAATTTCTGCTACATGCTTGGCAATCAAAATACCGTACTTCAGCCGCCAATAAGACAAACTATTTCCTCCATGTATAGAATTCCGCATTAACAATGTTTATAAACTATGAATTTCCTCTTACGCATTTAGAGACTTTATGTTTCTCTATGGACCTATCCAGTAAATTCATTATTGTCACTGCAGGACATTTGTTATTAGCATCTAAATGTTTTACTGGAAAGAAAATGTACAATTCGGAAACATATGTATTTGCAAGTTCAAAGCCAAAGCACAACAACACGTTTAAAATAGAGCTGGAGAAATTTTTTAAAGGAACATGTAACCATTAACAAACCTCTAAAATGGGACTCCATTTAAAAATGACTTAGAATAGGGTAGTATCAAGGAATAATAATGACAACCCCTATCTTTAAAAAAAAAATGTGCAACTAGTCATTGGTTCTGTCATGCCCTGTACACACGATAGGATTTTCCGACAACAGACACGGATGTTGGCTCAAACTTGTCTTGCATACACACGGTCACACAAAGTTGGTCATAAATTCCGAACGTCAAGAACGCGGTCACGTACAACACCTACGACGAGCCGAGAAATTGAAGTTCAATAGCCAGTGCTGCTCTTCTGCTTGATTCCGAGCATGCGTGGCACTTTGTGCGTCAGAATTGTGTACACACGATCGGAATTTCCGAAAACGGATTTTGTTGTCGGAAAAATTGAGAACCAGATCTCAAATTTTGTGTGACGGAAATTCCTATGGAAAATGTGTGATGGAGCCTACACATGGTCGGAATTTTCGACAACAAGGTCCTATCACACATTTTCCATCGGATAATCCTATCGTGTGTACAGGGCAAAAGTGTCTTCAATGCTTTTAACTGCTATGATCAGAAACAGTAGGCTTGTCAAAAATATTACAATCTGATTTTAGGATTTCAAGTAGACAGCTTCTTCCTTAGGGCCTATGGAAAAAAAGGTTGCACATGCCAACAGCAAACCCTGAAGTGAATGGCAGAACTCCCAGTGCCAGCATTGGTTGTGATTGGTACAGTAGGCCATCAGCTGATATGGGGTTGGGTTTAAAGCATGCAAGTAATAATGTTCTTTTATTAAAATCATCATCCTCAGTGATATTTATAAAGGCTAAAGACTAAACCTGGCCATAGCAAGGTCTCTGCTGAAGGGGACAATCTTTTTTATGTCATACCCCCAAGCATCTTTGGCTGAGACTCATGGCCCATGTTTTCCTGATCTACCTTTAGTTTTTTTTAAAACATTAGGGTGATGGTTTTATTGATGGAATTTTATTGTCAGTGTAGGTATCATTTGAACCGGAACCAAGCTATCCAGCGTTCTAGCGGCTTACAACCACATATACAACTGTGAAGAGGTGCTCAGGTACTTGTTGCATACCTGTAGGAAGTATTTAAATCTGGAAATATAGAAAAGAATAGTGATGGGAAAACACAAGAGTATGTATTGCATGTCTTGACACAGTGCCCTGTAGATTTAGATCCCCACAGACTAGGGGTAGGCGAATAATTGGGATAACCTTTTTTTAGATTTATTACATACTCATACATACTTGCATACATACACGGCTCCATAGACGCACAGCTCTGGAGCGAGCAGACACTGTGTGCCCCATAGCAAATGGCTTGCTATAGGGACACACTAAGAAAAGAGGAGCCAAGCAGGGGACCTGAGAGGATGATCGGGCCGCACTGTGCAATACCACTGCACAGAGCATTTGAGTATGACATGTTTGTTATTTTAGTTTGTAAAAAAAATATTTTTAGTAACACTTCAATACCAGACACTTTCGCACCTTCCTGCCCAGGACAATTTTGAGCTTTCAGTGCTGTCACACTTTGAATGACAATTGCACGGTCATACAACACTGTACCCAAGCTAAACTTTTATCATTTTCTTCCCATAAATAGAGCTTTCTTTTGGTGGTATTTGATTACCTTTGGGGTTAAAATTTTTTTACTAAACAAACTAAAAAACCAACATATTTGAAAAAAATAAAAGTTTTTTTGTTTCTGTTATAAAATGTTGTTCTCCTTCACAGACAGACACTGATGAGTCAGCACTGATGGGCACTGATTAGGCGGCCCCAATGGGCACTGATGAGTTGGCACTGATAAGGTGGCACTGATGGGCACTGATATGTAGAATTGATGGGCACTGATAGGTGGCACGGACAGGCGGCACTGATGGGCACTGACAGGCGGCACTGATGGGCACTGACAGGCAGCACTGATGGGCACTGACAGGCGGCACTGATGGGCACTGATAGGTGGCACCGATTGGCAGCTTATGGGTAAATTTGATGGGGGCTGTGCTGATAATCAGTGTGCTAATAATCGGCTCTCCCTGTCAGTACGAACCCAGGAATGCAGTTTCCTGGTTCACGCGATGATCGGCTGTGATTGGTCACAGCTGATCACGTGGTAAGAGGCCTCTGTCAGAGGCTTCTTATCACGATCGGAGATGTGGCGTGTCAGACTGACACGCCACACTTGCGATCGCAGCGCTGTGCGCCCCGGCATGTTATCCTGGGGATAATAGAACCACTTCCCGGCCGTCATTCTGTTATAGGCCGGGCGGGAAGTGGTTAAAGTGTTACTAAACCCACAACAGTAAAACAGTCTGTATATGCAGTTAAACATGCTTGTTATACTGACCATGGAACCTAAAGGGTGTTTTTTCCTGTCTTTCCCGATCCTCCCCTTCTTCCACAGTCCCCAAACCATCTCCTGATAAAACAGAGCCTTGGGGACAAGCTGCACATGCTCAGTTTGGTGTGTATTGCTAAAGAGTTTGTTTTGTTTTCTCTTGGCAGAGTGCATGTTATCAGCACAGGGCCAATCAGCACTATCCAGACAGAGGGTCAGGGGTGCTGCAGCCTCATGGGACAATCAGGGGAGAATGAAAACTCCTCCTACAAGCTTTAACCAGACACTAATAGAAGTCACAAGACTGCTCTAACTGCTGATGAGAAAAGGAATTTAGCAACTATTGCGTTTCCATGTTCTGTGTACTGTGGGAGACCAGATATAGTAAATGCAGGGTCATGGGTTTAGTAACACTTAAAAAAAAAAAAACTGTTGCAAACCTTTTTGCTCTTACCAATCCTACTTAGATTTCCCCTTCTATATAATGTTAAGAATTTATATTAACCATAGTTTACCCTGTCTGTACTGTTCTGGTAGATCTCATAATCACTTGTAAACTAGATATGCACAGTCTGCCCTAACAAAGAGTTAAAGATCTTAAGGCTTGGGTGGTATACTGTTTGTTAACTGCACACTGAAAATTATTTTGTCTTTACAGCCCTATGTATAACCCTGCGCCAAAGAAACAACTATAGAGGTAAAAAACGGCAAGTTGTATGTGGTGTTATGGAGCATCACATAATGCAAAAGTGAAATAGATTTTTTACTTTTACATTTGGCTTATATTATACCTGACTTAAATACAGCAGCAGCACCCAATCAAATTTTAACCTAAAAACGTATTCTTTTTTTAAACAAATTTGCTGACAAAACATTTTAATATATTCTGCTTCTTGTTTTCTCCAGCACCCACAGTGCCACATTGCATTACCTTTAAAAGTTTTTAATGTCAACACAAAGTGAAAAAAAAACATTAATAATTTCCAAAAATACTCAAAAATATTTAAAATATAGACTTCAGTTATGTGTTTGTTAGAAATTGGCTAACATCTGGACAATAGCCAAGCACATGAACAGATAACCAACAGAAAGAAACAAGGCTGGTGTTATCTTGCAATACAAATTAAAGTGTACTATCTGAAAGACAATATCTACGTATTGGTAAGAAGAGCAAGCGAAAAAAAAAGATCATCCAATGTGGTTATTCAAAGGATAGGCACACGTTGTCTTCTTTAGTTAAACATCCAATTATGTTATTTTACCACACATCCAGAAGGTCCGATTGCCTTTTATTTTGTTTCACAAAGATAACACCAAAGACACCAAACTGGGGTCACATAGATGCATTTCACACATACATTTTGTGCTTAATCATGCTTCATGAATCATGATTAAGCACAAGATGTATGTGTGAAACACATCTACGTTTGGTGTCTTTGGTGTTATCTTTGTGAAACAAAATTAAAGGCAATTGGAAGTTCTGGATGTGCAGCCATTTCTTTCTTCTTTCGAAGTTACCCACGGAGGCGGGCTGGGGCTATCAATCTGCAAGATACTCCAATCAGCCTTATCTCTATACACCTGGAGCAGCGGTTCTTTTTCTTGTATGTTATTTTACCGAATGAATTGCATTTTGTAGCTTTAAATTGCTAATTTCTCAGTTCTAGGTGATAAAATTGGTGTCTGTGGGTACACAGTTGCCATACAATAGTCATTTAACATAATGCAAAAGCACAGTCAAAATCTTAAAATATAAAGAAAGCAGGGAGGGAGAAGTGTGCAAATAAAATATATGTAGCAGTCAGGAGACATATCCAATGTGTCAGAGATGGCATAAGATTGATATAGAAGTAATATAATAAATGTAGCAGTAAAAAAGTTTCTAAAATACCAAACATGTCAGAGATGGCATAATATAATATATATTATTGTTTCCACAAATATTTTTCAGTGGCTAAACAGTATGTAAACAGCTTTGCCAGGGCACAATATACAGAAGAGATGAGGCAGATTTTACCTTAGTCCTTTTCACTACCAGGTCCGCTGCCACTGAGAGTTTGTATATTTCTGACAACCCAAGTATTGGCTGTCAGATGGAAGAAATCTGGTGGCTTCGGTAACAGCCACCTCCAACGCCATGTTTCATGGGCTCCTTGCACCTATTGGTGTGTCCAGGAATGGCAGGGTGGGTTCCTGGGCTCTGCATGCCCATTGGCGTGTCTGAGATTGGCATGGCAGATTGCACTGTGTAGAGGGGAGGGAGCCAAGTAAATCCCTTGTTGACCTGGAAGCGAAGTGTATAATGTCACTTCTGGGTCCCCCTTTAACTTACCCCAGCCTAAACGGCTGGGGATTGGGGAAGAATCTAATGCAGAGTGATCTGTACTTTGTTAAATTTATTGGAGGATAGGTGAAAAAGGAGACCACGTCCCCAAAATGCATCATATAAATGGCAACCCCCCACACTCCTTCACTGTTATACAGAGCCAATGCCTGTCTCCTCTTCTGGCTTTGGCACCTGTCAGATACTAGCTGTGAGTGTGGCTAGCTGCTTGTCACTCTCCTCTCTCTATGCTCACACACTGGGACAGGTTGAGGGTTACAAGCTGCATGCAGGATTTCAGTTGGCGCTTGGACAGAGGGTTTTATGTGTTTCACACCTGATGGACCCAAAGGGCATAGTCATCATTCATTCACCAGGACCCATATGAGAGTAGTATTTACTGTTTTCATGTATCCGTTAAAAACGTTTTGGGTTGTGCGTCCCGTTTTTTTTTCTCTGGTCACAGAGGCCATCTGATGGACAGTTATGAACAACACCTAAAGAAAATATCAATCAGTTGCTGGATGTCAGAAAGCCATCAGCACCACATCCATTAGTTAACAGAATTTTAGGGAAAATAAAAATATGGGACTTTGAAGGTGCCAAAACACAACACGAATATAAAATATATCAAAATTTTATTGAAAACCTTGATTTTAAAATTTGCATATTGTCATCATACAGTGTCCACACGATTATGGAAAAATGAAGTAACTTCAGCTCTACATGTTTCGCCATGTGGTGGCTTCTTCAGGAGACTTTTAGTGAGTACTGCATATGCCATCACTATGAATTAAAAATAGTAATATTTAGACAAACAAATAATTGGTGTCAAACAAAAATATAAATAATACATTACAAATCCACAGAGAAATAACATATCTCCCATATGCATGAGCCTGGTAAAATCACAAAGGAAGGCAATAGGACTCCAAAAAAAGGCCTGCCTGAGAGGGAGATTTCCAATATAAATCAAATGTATTAAACTAATTAACCTGATTCAGCTAACTAAATTCATGACCTACCAGTATATACACCAACAACGGATCCCTAATTGCTGAAAGCTGGTATGAATCACCTAAATAAACATTAAGGTAATAAATAGAAATACCTTCCAAAAATTTGTGGGTAAATTCTCTGAACTACACCTTTTAGGCTAGTCCTTAGATAAGGGAAATTTGAGGATAAAAGGGTAAGTTCAGGGAGAAAAGGGACCTTCCTCAAGCGCTCTGAAATGGATTCTCACACAGAAATTTATCTGATCATCATCTCAACTCTCCAGACTCTCCTACCACATCAAATAATGTTTTTAGAGGCCATTGCGAATCCTCGGGATGTGGTCCTATAATAGACCACAGTTATCTTTGCGTGGTAAAATATACATTTCCCCAAAGTTACATTTCAGCTTACTTCTGAATCTGACTGAATTTGTGCTTGCATATTTATGTTTTTTTTTTTTTGGGTGTAATATCATATTCAAAGGTGTCATCTTCACTTAAGGTTCTGGCAGGCTCAGTCGATTGCTTTGGCCTGGATTCTTTCCTAAATGTACATAATATAATGGATACTAACATTTATAGGTAAAGTTGATCCGGGGAAAATCCGATTGCCTCTCGAGGGATCAGGAAGGAATTTTTTCCCCTGCTGTAGCAAATTGGATCATGCTTTGCTGGGGTTTTTTGCCTTCCTCTGGATCAACTATGGGTGTAGGTTTTTATTTTATTTTTTGGTTGAACTTGATGGATTTGTGTCTTTTTTTCAACCCGACTAACTATGTAACTACAGTATCTCACAAAAGTGAGTACACCCCTCACATTTTTGTAAATATTTTATTCAATTGTTTCATGTGACAACACTGAAGAAATTACACTTTGCTACAATTTAAAGTAGTGAGTGTACAGCTTGTATAACAGTGTAAATTAGCTGGCCCCTCAGAATAACTCAGCACACAGCCATTAATGTCTAAACCACTGGCAACAAAAGTTAATATACCCCTAAGTGAAAATGTCCAAATTGGGCCCAAAGTGTCAATATTTTGTGTGGCCACCATTATTTTCCAGCACTGCCTTAACCCTCTTGGGCATGGAGTTCACTAGAGGTTCACAGGTTGCCACTGGAGTCCTCTTCAACTCCTCCATGATGACATCATGGAGCTGGTTGATGTTAGAGACCTTGCGCTCCTCCATCTTCTGTTTGAGGATGCCCCACAGATGCTCAATAGGGTTTAGGTCTGGAGACATACTTGGGAAGTCTATCACCTTTGCCCTCAGATTCTTTAGCAAGGCAGTGGTCATCTTGGAGGTGTGTTTGGGGTCGTTATCATGTTGGAATACTGCCCTACGGCCCAGTCTCTGAAGGGAGGGAATTATGCTCTGCTTCCATGTCACAGTACATGTTGGAATTCATGGTTCCCTCAATGAACTGTAGCTTCCCAGTGCCGGCAGCACTCATGCAGCCCCATACCATGATACTCCCACCACCATGCTTGACTGTAGACAAGACACACTTTTCTTTGTACTCCTTACCTGGTTTCCGCCACACACGCTTGACACCATCTGAACCAAATACATTTATCTTGGTCTCATCAGACCACAGGACATGGTTCGAGTAATCCATGTCCTTAGTCTGCTTGTCTTCAGCAAACTGTTTGCAGGCTTTCTTGTGCATCATCTTTAGAAGAGGCTTCATTCTGGGACGACAGCCATGCAGACCAATTTGATGCATTGTGCGGCGTATGGTCTGATCAATGACAGGCTGACCCCCCACCCCTTCAACCTCTGCAGCAACGCTGGCAGCACTCATACATCTATTTCCCAAAGAAAACCTCTGGATATGATGCTGAGCACGTGCACTCAACTTCTTTGGTCAACCATGGCGAGGCCTGTTCTGAGTGGAACCTGTCCTGTTAAACTGCTGTATGGTCTTGGCCACCATGCTGAAGCTCAGTTTCAGGGCCTTGGCAATCTTCTTATAGCCTAGGCCATCTTTATGTAGAGCAAGAATACTTTTTTTCAGATCCTCAGAGTTCTTTGAGTGAGAGCGATAACACCAAATTTAACACACCTGCTCCCCATTCACACCTGAGACCTTGTAACACTAAAGAGTCACATGATACCAGGGAGGGAAAATGGCTAATTGGGCCCAATTTGGACATTTTCACTTAGGGGTGTTATTGTTGCCAGCAGTTTAGACATTAATGGCTGTGTGAGTTATTTTGAGGGGACAGCAAATTTACACTGTTATACAAGCTGTGCACTCACTACTTTACATTGTAGCAAAATGTAATTTCTTCAGTGTTGTCACATGAAAAGATAGAATAAAATATTTACAAACATGTGAGGGGTGTACTCACTTTTGTGAGATACTGTATGTAATTTGAGCTGTGCCAGTGTAACTAGTAGTATAGACTCAGTCCTTGCATTTCGCTGCAGAGAATTTCGAGGAGAGGGACTGACTGGGTGGACATTTTTGTTTACCAGCATAGTCTGAATTACTTATATTCCAAGGCGGTGGTGACTTTACCTACTGAATGAACAAGAGGGAATATGATTTCTCTTAACCTCCTTGGTACCAATATACATATGGTTATATTTATTACTGATGAAATAATATGCTATTGTTATAATGTGATTTAGGACTTCACAATAAATCGGTATCAATATATAATTGTAGTGACTTGATGATTGAAATAAATTGTCATTTGTTTTATTGATATGCAGTCTATACCTTCACTGAAAATGTTATTGTGCTAAAAATATGTACATAGCAGGGATGGACTGGGCTGGAGGGCAGAGTGGCATTTGCCCCCCCCCCCCCCCCGGGCTGCTCTGATGACCGAAAAAAGGCTAAACACATGCCCCTCCGTGCACCTGTGAAGTTCGGTCCTACAGGATGCTGTCTGGAACTTCTTTTGGGCGACAGGCGTCCCGCGATTCTGTTTGCACGATTTTACTGTGTTTCGTTGGGTGACAATCGTGGCATGATTTGCGTGCCATTGAAAATAACGGGGTTTGCAAGCGTGCCCCACGATTTGCAGAGATTTGGAAGCGGTGGCAGAATCACAGCGATTCCGGATGCCATAGTGAGAAGGGAGCCAGACGCTTCAAGCTAAAAAACGCTGAGGTGTGAAAGGGGTCTCAAAGAGGAGTTTGAGCAAGTTGAGCAAGAGGAGGCCATATGCAGTCATGATGCTTTATTACCGTAGGTTCACACCATTTAACATGGTTTCCTTTAGTACACGTCGACATCTAGGTGTTTTGCAGCCGGTGCGTTTTTGGAAAGGGTCGGGGACTTTTTTCCCTGTGTTTTGCATGTAATAGACTTTTGTGTTTGTGATGCAATTTTTAGATGTTTTGCCTTTTTTATTTTTTCCCATTTAAACACTGTATATAGCTGGTTGCTAAGGCACGGGCTGGGAAGCCAGTCACCACATCCTTAAAGTGGTTGTAAACCCTGTCCAACCACTTTTACCTACAGGTAAGCCTGTAATAAGGCTTACCTGTAGGTACCATGAATTTCTTCTAAACTTGCGGATACAGTGAATATCTCCTAAACAATGCATGTGCCGACGTCATCGGCACATGCACACTGAAGAAACAGCTCGCTCGTGCCATTTCTTTAGATGCTGTGCCGTTACCGGCGGCTCCCGTGTCCTGTAATGTCATTGCTGCTCCGACTAATCACAGAGCCGGATCCCGGGAACACGGAATTAACTTTGAGACGTCATGTCGCCGGTCACAGCGGTGTGCCGGGACTGCTGCAACGGCATCGTTCTAAGGTATGTATTTCATAATGAGCTAGTATGTGATGCGATGCATACTCGCTCATTAGGCCTTTGTCTTGCAGGTTTTATTTTTTTATCTGGGTTCACAACCACTTTAACAACCAATGAGTCATCAGGTGAGTTGTCAGCGGGGTTCCCTTCGGGTCTTGTATGGATTTGGAGGGGACACCCCCATGCCAAAATTTAAAACAAATTGGTGTGGGGTTCCCCCCAAACTCCATACCAAACCCTTATCCGAGCATGCAGCCTGGCAGGTCAGGGAAGGGAGGGGACGAGCGAGCGCTCCCCCCCTCCTGAACCATACTAGGCCACATGCCCTCAACATTGGGGGAGTGGTTGTGGGGGTCTGCGGGCAGGGGGATTATCAGAATCTGGAAGCTCCCTTTAACAAGGGGACCTCCCCCTATGTGAATGAGTATGGGGTACATTGTACCCCTACCCATTCACCATTATTATTATTATTATTAATTATTTATTAGCTAAAAAAATGCTCACAACTTTTCATGTATGAGCCTCCTTTTTATAGAAATGCCAGAAAATACATTTAAAAAAAAAAAAAAAAATTCACAGTTATCCTAAATAGCCCCCCTAAAGTACATTCATTTTGTTTCAAGCAGGGAACAATACATTACGAGAACACATTTGAAATAAAAGACATATTAGACAGCAATACATTTGGACAATTTGACAAAGACGGATTAGCATAATCCCTAGTGCTGTTTTCTGAGCGGCTAATCTCTTAATAGTTTATTCCATTTACCTTGCATGCACAAGACTAACAGCTTACCTTCCTCGTTTTTTCACCATATAGTAATTAATCTGATTATTCTCTTTGGATTTCCACTATTTCATTCTTTTTAGAATATTTAAGCATTTGTAGCGATATCTCTAAATGAGCCAGAACCTTTATTAAAAATGTATTTTGCACAATATTTGGAAACTTTTATGAAAAATAAATCAGCATATTTATTTAGTGACAAGTTGGAATTTACATTGCTAGTTATTCCTTTTTTAAAGATAGCTTGTTAACCTGTGTTGAAATTCATTAGACGGTACTGTTTTAATAGGAAGAGATTGCATCTACCACTGCCAGCTTGTACGCGCTTGCCATGTATAAAAGGGATTCATAGACCTGGGTGGTTGACATATCGAAATTTTTTTTTTTTCAGCTGCGATTTTTAAAGACACATTCAGACCTCTGTAGAAACCTGCAGCTAATAGATCTGGGTGGAAAGTCAGCAGAATAGGTCTCTGTTGTAGAGACAGATATGCATGTTCATGTAATACAAGCACAAATGAAAAAAATACTTAGGACATGAAAAGATAATAATCTGAGAACTAGACTACTTGGTTAATAATCCATATTTGTAAATGCTGGATCATTTGCTTGGCCCAGGATGCACACTCGCCTAATTTTTCTTTTTTGCAAAATTACATGTAAATAACTGTTTACCCTCACCCCTTAAAGCCTAAATAACCTCTTGTAAAAAGGTGTACCTATCGTTCCTGGGTAAACCAAAATGACAAGTAATGAATATCATATCTGTCACCTCAATGTAAGAATACCACGACTGCTATTTAAAGTTTAACTCCAGGTTATTGTGATTTTTTCCATAGTTACAGTAGTACAGCTTGGCATAATACAAATGTACATATCTGATTTCTGATGAGCCTCTTGGAAAGCTGTAAATCACTCTAGAAGCTTGCACTCTTAAGCCCCATACACACGGTCGGATTTTCGCATGGATTCTGTCCGATCGGACAATGTTGTCGAAAAATCCGACTGTGTGTATGCACCATCGGACAGTGTACGTCCGATTGTCCGACGGACAAAGTCCTATCTCCTGCTGGATAGATTTTTGGACAACAAGGTCCGATCACACCAAATCCGATCGTGTGTATGGTAGTCCGACGGACAAAGTGCTATGCATGCTCAGAAGAAATTCTGTGACGGAAGCGCTCGGTCAGGTAAAACTACCTTTCCTAATCGAGACAGCACATTCGTCACGCTGCAATGTTAAAATGTCTTTAATGCAGCGCATTCTCTTTTTCTTTACAATGCAAGAAGAATGACATGTTTTAGCTGCTCCTCTTCACCCGCACTTCTCACAAACTTAGTTCCTTATTAGTTTTCAGGATTTCTACACTACATGTTTATTTGTACTCAGATCGTAAAAGAATCTTTGTTTTTTTTTTCGGATGATTTGTCATTTTTATTTTTTTGTTGGAAGACATATTTTAAGGAGCTTTTTTTTTTTTGTGGAGGGGGGTTGTGTCTCAACTTAGCAAAACCACTTTATTAACATTTGTATTTGTTGCTTACATTTACTAGGAGTTTGTTTGTTGTTGGTGCCCCTTGTTAATTGGACTTTATGATTAGTGAAATGTACCAGCCTACTCACAAATAAACTGTCATTGTAGAAAAGTAAAACACATAGGCAATGATTATTTCAAATCAAAAAGACCTTTATTTAGGTGTCAGCAACAAACCAAAGAGGAACGCAGCGATGAAGAAACTTGGGGAATTTGCAAAGCCTTGGACCCCCACGGCAACCATCATTTTTGAAGTGTCTAAAATTGGGGGCCTGAGGAGTACGTATCTAAATAATAAGGTAGTGCAATCTGGTCCTGAAGTCCAAAACACCCGGAACTGCAGCAGATGCCATCTAGGTCCCCAGGCTCTGGTACTACGAGAGGCTCCATCTTCTCTCAGACCAGACTGAATCCAGGTCGTCACTCTCAGGTCTTCCTTCCACGCTTCCTTGCACGCTGTGGCTGTGTTGCTGGTGGGGTAGCAGAAGGAGGAGGAGGAGGAGGAGGCGGAGCATGGTCACTATGGCAAACATGTGTGAGTGGGGTCATCTCCCCAGCCATCCCCTCATTTAGGACCTTGAGGATGAGCCCCTCACACATGTTGCGTTGCCTCACCTCCATATCCTTCATTTTAGTGACAACCACAGAGGCAAAGGTCTCCTCGTTGGTGGGTGTGGCATGTAGGGAGGCTGAAGCCTCTCGGATCATCCGGAGCGCTGACTCTCCCGCCTCACCCCCCCTTCTCGCCCTTTTGTAGGGAAGGCGGAGGGGAGGGACTTGGGAGACAGTCAGGCTCCGAGGCCTACCCCCCTCTTGGCTGCCACTACCCACCTCTTGGCTGCCACTAACCCCTTCCTCCTTCTGACTGCCACATTCCACAGCCTCCTCCTGGCTGAGGTCTTCCTGTGTATGAAAAAGGGACATAGTTTCAGTTATTTGTTCATCAAACACACACAATTCTCATCTAGTGACTGTTGCAAAATGGTTACAAATCGCAAACCATACAATTCTCAGCCCTGCAGTTTAGATTCTTGCCCCAACTGTCTCCAACACTACTGTCAGTTGATATGTCAAACACGTTATGAACTAAGCAATTGGTGATCCTGAATTCAGTGAACATCATTCCTTTTTCACAAAAATGGTTCCCAAACTACTATACCTGGAACAAGCTGGGCTCCTCCACCTATTCCAGACTGGAAGGCCCAGGTTGCTCCTCGGAAGCCTCATCAGGGGTGGCCTGCGCGCAAGGAAGCGTGGAAGGAGGAGGCGAGAGTGACTCCGTGACATCAGCCTGGTCTTTGAGAAAATGGAGACTGTCATAGTACCAGAGCTTGGGGACATAGACATCTGCTGCAGCTCCAGATTCTAGGGACTTCAGGACCTTCTTGCGCTCCCTGATATACGCACTCCTCAGGCTGCCAATTTTCTTTCTTAAATCACCAACAGTTGCCGTGGGGAACCTTGGCTTTACAAATTCCACAAGTTCCAGCAGGGCTGCGTACCTCATTGGTTTGATGCCGTAATGGGGGTGTTTGGCCTGCCATAAAAGGGGAATTTCCCTGTATTTCTCAATGAAGAGGGGGAGAAAACTCACGTCGTTGAATTCCTGCATAATCTCTGCAAGACACAACACCACACAAAACACTATAAATAATGTCAGGCAAAAGTCTCCTAATCTTCTCCATAAAGAAGCCTCAAGGTCTAATCAGTCTAGGCTAGTTATGTACCAACGTCAAATTGTACCTTCGTTATAGCGATCGTCTCGTGCGTGAGCTTTCTCTCCCCTCGTCTCACAGATCGTGGCTACGACACAGGCGTGTGACGTTTTATATACAGTGCGCATGCGTCAAACTCCGCCCGCCCCTGACGATCTTTCTTGTCTATTCCCCACCCCTTCTCTTTACGGCGCAGTGGGGAGAGCACATGGCGGGGACACAGCAGGTGCGCCCCAAATATCCCACCAATGAGGAGGAGGACGAGGAAAGGCCGAAGGCAGAAACGTCCCGATCCCGGGGCCTGAAATTCAAGGCCTCCAATATGTCATTTGTAGAAATGTTGGAGATGGTGGACATATTAAAGAGGAGCGACTATGATGGGAAGTATGGGCCTTACCTCAACCCCAATGTCCGCAAGGCCAAGATCATGTCTAAAGTTGTGAGGAGGCTGTACAATCATTTTGGGGTACAACGATCCAAGGAGCAACTGAGGAAACGCTGGTCAGACCTGAAACTGAGGGAGCCCGATCAGTACAGAAAGATCAAGCGAGTTCTTTAAAAAAGTAAGTAGTTGTCGTGTTTTGTGTTTGTTTTCTTGCTTGCATGCTGCTCCATGTGTTAGGATTTTTACAAAGTTGTACATTCCAAAATGGCCACTTTCAGGTTCGTCTGTGCATTCGATCGTACTCAACCTCGATCGTTCGGACACTTATAATACGAGGTTTGTTGTTTTTTTTGGAGGAAGGAAGTTTGTTCTCATTAGAAATGTCATCAAGAATGTAAAGCCAATTTATTCGATGTAAAGGAGAGGTCACCCAGTAGCTGATTACCCATCTGGACTCTAGAGCACTAGTGCTGGGACACCCAAACCCACTTTTTATTATGCTTTTCTACACATGGGCTCCAGTGGATACTAGAGGGGGGTCTCCATCAAAAAAAATTCTACCAAAAAGCTAATCAGTTTTGCACCTTTAAAAAGTGACTACATTCATGTTGTTGTCATTTGTAACTGGCCCAACAAAAATATTGTCCCTCACTTTCAAGCAATGTTTGACATTTCCTATTTCTGCCATCAATAGATTGTGCTGCTAAATCTTCCTTTTGTACCTTCTCATAGGGGAGCGAAAACACGTGACGTCAGAGGAAACCACCAAACCAACACCTCCCAAAGAAGGGGAAAGACCAGAAGCAGAGGAGGAGGAGGAGGAAGGAGAGATCATAGAAATTGGAGAACTTGTCACCACAACAGGTGAGTGTGGGAGAACACAGCTACTGGTAAGCTAATCAATGTATGCCTGCCTCATTTCCAAGACATTTTTTTGTTTTTTGTTTGTTTTTAGGTGACGTGGATGTTGTGGAAGAAGAATCGCACTTTACCACAGAGAGTGCCCACGTACTCATCGGGGAGATAATGGTCTGCATTCGAGATCTAGATGACATAAAGCAAAACATCAATGATGTTCAACAAAAATTGAAGAACATCATTGATGTTTTAGGAAAAATCTGAAAACGCACCAAGTAATTCACACACATTTGTGGCTGCTTCTGAACACATTTGCAACTTAAGAACTGTGTGAAATTTAGAACATGCACACATTGTGTCCACATGTGCTAGCTCCCATCATGGTGGATGAATGCCAACGTTTTTTTGGGGGTGCAACCACTTTACGAACTACTAAAGTGGTTGTGGTGAAGGGGTTGCACCCCCAAAAAAACGTCCATTCATCCCCATGATGGAAAATGGCACTTTTGAAGATTCTAGGCATGTGTTTTACCATCTAATGACCATTTTCAGAACTAAATTGTGTGCATGTTCTAAAATTCCAGTTTCCAGGGGTGACCCCCCATGTGATGAAGGCAAGATCAAACACACTTTGAACATATAGTCATGTCTGATCTTGGCTTCACTTTAGAAAGTTGATCTTTCCGAGTTCCTAGGTTCTGTTTTGCTCCATGCCTGGTTTTACCAAATGCGGAATGTTTGTAAACAATGTTGTAAATAACCCAGATCTTGTCAGTTTTGGCAAGAAGTTTGTAAACGCACTTTTGAATGTGTTGCAAGTAAACTTTTTTACATTTCTAAATGTGTGGCTTCCTTATTTAAATACAAACAAGCATTATGTATGTCAAATGTAAAGGATTTGGGGGGCAATGGGTGTTATTTACTAAAGGCAAGTCCAGTTTGCACTGCAAGTTTCTTTTCCAGGGCACTTTTGCACTGCACTTGTAGAGCATAGTAGATTTGACTTATGTAAATGACACCCACAGTGATTTGTTTGATAACACGTAGCACACCATTTTTGTGAATACACACATTTCTGTCATGGTGATGAAAAGGAGTATTTTGTGTGTGAGTTCTGCACTACAAACCTTCTCTAGACCAAAGATTAGGTATCAAACACACAACATGAGAATAATCTTTTTGGGAAGAAGAGACTGTTACCTCCTTTTGCCCAGAAAGTGCATTCCCACTGTCGAAGCCAAACGGAAAAAAATTCACGGTCAAATAAGCAATAATACGGAAATAACAAGAAATCATAGGTTGGTTGAAAAAAGAAATTTATTTAAAAATGCCTCTCACACATCGTCAGGCAGAGCAATGGCCCCCCTACCCGCAAAGTAGTCCATATATTGCACGCGGACCGCGCGGGCATTTAGAGGGGGCAAGCCTGGACGTGCCGCTTGAAGGGCTGTGAGGTCAGCATTTGGAGGGCCCTCCACATCTGGGCCAACGGGCACCACATAGTTCCTGTTGTGTCGTTTTAAAAAGTTGTGCAATATGCAACAGGCAAGAACTATGTGGTTCAGTTTGTATTCCGCCAAGTTAATCGCTGTCAAGAACAGGCGGAAGCGGCTGGCCAGGATGCCAAAGGTGTTCTCCACAACTCTTCGGGCTCTGGACAGCCTGTAGTTGAAGACCCTCTGGTCTGGGGTGAGGGTCCTCATCGGGAAGGGCCTCATCAGATGGGGAGTCAACGCAAACGCTTCATCTGTGACAAAGACGAAGGGGAGTCCTTCAGCATTCTCCTCTGGAGGTGGCAAGCACAGACTGCCACTTTGGAGACGCCAGTAGAACTCCGTGTGCGCAATGGCACCACCATCTGAGATCCGGCCGTTCATCCCCACGTCCACATACATAAACTCGTATGTCGCCGACACCACCACCAACATCACTACACTATTAAACCCCTTGTAATTATAATAGTAGGACCCCGAGTTGGGTGGTGGGACCATGCGGACGTGTTTCCCATCAATTGCCCCTCCGCAGATAGGAAAGTCCCAACGGCTGGCAAAGTGGGAGGCCACAGTCTGCCATTCCTGTGGCGTGGAAGGGAACTGTGGAGTGAAACAATAAAATAAAATTAGTCACTTTGCACATAAACATTGCAAGCAGATTAGACAATCAACATCTTGGAACAAGAGCATACTTTAAAATTTGAGGCTGGAAAGTATTTGCACAGAAAAGTAGAAGGTCCCCTTCGCAGATTACTCACCCCCCATCAATCCCCCCACTTCTGATGGGCCATTGGCAATAACTAGGGTTTTGGGGGGGGGGGGTTGGACAGGTAACCCTCTGCACTTCATTGATTGCCAAATGGCTCAATAATGTGTGCTAGTTTGGCCAGACCCTCCTTACTTAACACTATTGGCAGCCCCCAGGAAAGATAAAATAACATTTCAAACCCCCCCCCCCCCCCAAAAAAAAAGGAACGCACATTTGGACATTCTGAAATTGCCAAGCAAGCTAATAGGAGGGAAAGAACACCAAAAAAGAGGAAATGGAAAGTATGGAGACAGCCCCTTGCACTACATGCTTTGCTGAATTCATCCCTAAAGATTCCCACTATAAAGAGGTAAGTATATAGTGTGTATTGACCTTGGGAGAGCCAGCAGATAGAGGATTGGTACCATCTGACAGAGCAGTTGGGGGAGGGGGTTCCTAATGAGTTTGCCCCCCCACAAAAAAAAAAAGAAAGGGGGCTCTACATGAAGTAAACCACACAGCAAACATTTGTGCATATTTTAGGGGGTGTTTGGGGGAAAACAATACTATGCAGCAGACAAAATACATTGCTTAAGTGACTAGGCCATAGGTGTCTATTGGGCCAGAAGAGCATGCTGGGGAGGTAAGTGAAGGGAAAAATGCATGAAGGAGAAAAGGGGCACAGCATATTAGAACATATTGCAAGCATGGTAATTCTGGAAGGAGGACAAAAATAGAAGACATTAGCAAACAGAGCATACATAGAATGGAATAGTAAAGTAGAAATGTTACCTTAATATAGTCCTCCTGCAGGACCTCGATGATGGCAGAACAGGTCTCTGGAATAATGATTCCCAGGGCCTGGGGAGAGATACCTGAAGAGAACTTCAAATCCTGAAGACTTCTCCCTGTCTCCAAGTACCTCAACGTAGCAACAAGCCTCTGCTCCGGAGTGATGGCTTGTCTCATGCAGGTATCCTGCCGGCTGATAAAAGGGGTCAGCAAAGCCAAAAGACGGTGAAAAACGGGGTCCGTCATCCGGAGAAAGTTCCTAAAATCATCAGGATTATTCTCCCGGAACTCACGAAGCAAAGGCATGTGCGAGAACTGATCACGCTGAAGCAACCAATTCTTGGTCCACATACTCCTCGTCACTCTGTTCATGGACGGGTCTTGGCTCAAAGCTAAAAGCCCGACACCAATTCCGCGTACAGCACGAACTCGGCGACGAGTACGCACGGGAAACATCGCTCACAAGCTCACAAAAGGTCGGCTGGTCAGAACGGACAAACAGAAAGCACCGATAAACAGCAAGGCCTGAAAGAACGAAATGAATACCAGAAACGAGCAGACAATAAGCAGTGCAAATCAAAGCGTTCTATATCAAGATATAGGCCGCAATGACCAACAAATGCGAACTGACTACACGCACTAATAAACAGATACGCACGACAAGCACAAACTGAAGAATAGTAACGATCTGAGTCAGAAAACTGAGAAGCACGAATCTTAAGTCCCCAAACTTCGACTAACTCGCGATAAACACGGGATCAGCAGAAGGAGCCCAACGGGTGCCTGACGTGGTGCTGAACTTCCCTTTTCTAGTCTCGTGGAAGACGACTTACGTCACGACGTTCTTGCAGACCGGAAATTCCGACAACGTTGTCCGTACGACCGACAGGATCCGACGGACCTGGTCCGACCGTGTGTACGCAACACCAACTTCGGTTTTCTGTGTGAGTGGTGTAGCACTGACCCCCGAAGGAGCTGCTGGTTTTATTTGAGCTTACCGTTACCTCACCTGCTTGTATCTCCGTCTTGGGGATCCCATGGAAAGTGGCCCAAAGAATGTGAATTTCCAATACTCAGTCCTTTTTATGGTTATTTATTCAAAATAGAAGCAAAGTCTCTCAATAAAAGATTAGAGGGTTAAGGGTGAGTTCAGGCACCTGGTAACTGCGGGTTTAAGATCTCTTTTCAGATCAAGAAGATAATAGTTCCACTAACTAGATCCAGCCTCTACCAGATAGGCACCTCTCACTTGACCTAGCAGCCGGTGGGGTATTTGACACAGTCTCTGCCACAGATTTAAATTTCAATTTAAGCGTTGCTGAGAGATTTAAAGAATTTCCATACAATACCAGTCTCTTTCAGCCGAACCGGCGATACTGTATGTGTATTGATCCGGGTTTCGTTCTTCAACTGAGTTTCCAGGCTCCTCCAGAGATACCACCCTTACGCACGGTCTTCTCTTGGGAGAGTTCTCCCCTGGATCCTCCAGTTTCTGGGCCTCTCTCTTCAGGCGAGACAGCACCGGACCATCCCTGGATCAGTAGGCCCCGAAATTCTCTCAGGCCTATCCTCTCAGTTGAGCAGCCTATTATGGGGCCATGGGGTCTGGGTAAAGGAGAACCCAGAGAAGCAAATACCAAAAAAAAAAACAAAGATGGCATCTGTACCATAAATACCATCTCCCAGATGCACAGCAGGAAAAACACTCCCACTGGGCTGGTTCCAAGCAATGGGTGGCATTCAATACATCCAGCTGAACTGCGCTTCTACACTTACCGGCGGCGACAGTGACACCTACGGTCAAGGAGAAATCTATGCAACCCAGCTGAACTGGTACAGAAACCAGTACTTTTAGTGAAATTAGCCTGAAGCCCAACTGTGGCCTCAGGCAACTTAATTTTGAAAAAACAATAGCGTCTACTCATTAGGAGCCGGGGCTACAGTGGCTTACCCTTTGCACACAGAAGACTGGGAGTTGGACATTAGGCGACCATTCATTTGTTTTTCTCATTGAAAACAAGAAGACATTCTCTGATTGAAGGACCTCTTTGCTGATTGATTGAGTTCTTCCTGACAATGCTGGCCAAGTGGTTGTCAGAGTCTGCAGGCAGTGGGCTTATCAGAATCAGATATATGCCCCACAACCCCCACTTGAATGTAATAAACACAATCATACCTTAGAAAAAGTTCTTCCCACCAAGTCAAGTGATATACATCTTCCCCCCGGTCATGACGGCAACACCCAGTGACAAAACAATCCACCCCTCATTCCACCGACCCACACTCACCCCTTCCTTGGGGTGAAGTCTTTTACCCTATTTGGTAACTGACATCACTGCATCACCTCTTTTACATTCAGATGACATTGCAGCACTGTTATAAGTGGCTGGAAACGTGGCAAGTTGGGGTCATTGGGACTGCAGGTGGATTGATTAGTAGGAGAAATTTTTTTTTATCATTTGCAAAGCCTTTTTCTGCATGGTGTATATGCAATTTATTTATGGAGCTGTGTGGAAAAATGCAGACATGATCCGAACTCACAAACAAATACTCAGTTTTGTTCCTTATCCATGCATGCACAGCATTCCGTGACAGTGAAAATTAGCAGACTGTGCATGCATGGCTTGGCAACAATTCTGAATGCTTATTCCTGAGTTCCTGAGGTTGTGCATTCAATACTGGGTACATTGTGCCATCTGCAAGAGTGAGAATGCTCAATTTTATGAGCCCCTGAAAAGCAAGCATTTCTTTTTAAAATCGAACACTGCATATTAATGTATTAAGGACATTGTCATACATAGAGAGGTTTTGAGAAAAGTAGGGTAAACTAAACCCTCAAGTGTTAGGGTTTCAGAATAGGTTTGGATCATGGGTTTAGGGTTATGGATTGGCCCACTTTCAGCCCCAGATAGACAAAGTCACTATCCTGTTAAAGGACTTGTACAGTCAGGTCCATAAATATTCGGACATCGACACAATTCTAATCTTTTTGGCTCTATACACTACCACAATGGATTTGAAATGAAACAAACAAGATGTGCTTTAACTGCAGACTTTCAGCTTTAATTTGAGGGTATTTACATCCAAATCAGGTGAACGGGGTAGGAATTAGAACAGTTTGTATATGTGCCTCCCACTTTTTAAGGGACCAAAAGTAATGGGACAGATTAACACTCATCCATCAAACTTTCACTTTTTAATACTTGGTTGAAAATCCTTTGCAGTCAATTACAGCCTGAAGTCTGGAATGCATAGACATCACCAGACGCTGGGTTTCATCCCTGATGATGCTCTGCCAAGCCTCTATTGTAACTGTCTTCAGTTCCTGCTTGTTCTTGGGGCATTTTCCCTTCAGTTTTGTCTTCAGCAAGTGAAATGCATGCTCAATCAGATTCAGGTCAGGTGATTGACTTGGCCATTGCATAACATTCCACTTCTTTCCCTTAAAAAACTCTTTGGTTGCTTTCGCAGTATGCTTCGGGTCATTGTCCATCTGCACTGTGAAGCAACGTCCAATAAGTTCTGAAGCATTTTGCTGAAAATGAGCAGATAATATTGCCCGAAACACTTCAGAATTCATCCTGCTGCTTTTGTCAGCAGTCACATCATCAATAAATACAAGAGAACCAGTTCCATTGGCAGCCATACATGCCCACACCATGACACTACCACCACCATGCTTCACTGATGAGGTGGTATGCTTTGGATCATGAGCAGTTCCTTTCCTTCTCCATACTCTTCTCTTCCCATCACTCTGGTACAAGTTGATCTTGGTCTCATCTGTCCATAGAATGTTGTTCCAGAACTGTGAAGGCTTTTTTAGATGTTTGGCAAACTCTAATCTGACCTTCCTGTTTTTCATTCTCACCAATGGTTTACATCTTGTGGGGAACCCTCTGTATTCACTCTGGTGAAGTCTTCTCTTGATTATTGACTTTGACACACATACACCTACCTCCTGGAGAGTGTTCTTGATCTGGCCAACTGTTGTGAAGGGTGTTTTCTTCACCAGGGAAAGAATTATTCGATCATCCACCACAGTTGTTTTCCGTGGTCTTCCAGGTTTTTTGGTGTTGCTGAGCTCACCGGTGCGTTCTTTCTTTTTAAGGATGTTCCAAACAGTTGATTTGCCCACACCTAATGTTTTTGCTATCTCTCTGATGGGTTTGTTTTGTTTTTTCAGCCTAATGATGGCTTGCTTCACTGATAGTGACAGCTCTTTGGATCTCATATTGAGAGTTGACAGCAACAGATTCCACATGCAAATAGCACACTTGAAATGAACTCTGGCCCTTGTATCTGCTCCTTGTAAATGGGATAATGAGGGAATAACGCACACCTGGCCATGGAACAGCTGAGCAGCCAATTATACCATTACTTTTGGTCCCTTAAAAAGTGGGAGGCACATATACAAACTGTTGTAATTCTTACATCGTTCACCTGATTTGGATGTAAATACCCTCAAATTAAAGCTGAAGGTCTGCAGTTAAAGCATATCTTGTTCATTTCATTTCAAATCCATTTTGGTGGTGTATAGAGCCAAAAAGATTAGAATTGTGTCAATGTCCCAATATTTATGGACCTGACTGTAAGTTAGTTTCAGCTAAGGGGTACTTTCTATCATGTTACATTACACACTCAACTAATGTGCATGCTCCTGAAGAGTGGATTAATTCACAAAACGCGTAGAGATACTAAATGCTGTGTTTGAAATCATCATGTGTTTCATTATATATTTCTTTCAATATGTGTATTAGGTGATACTAACTGTCTGCAATGATGTGGTATTTTACCTCTATTGTATGTAAGGGGTTGCCTCAAACACATTAATCTAGGGGAAGGGGCGGGTACCATCATCCTTAGTAGTAGGATTTTGGGAAGGTATACCTATGGCTGCCAAAAACATGCCACCAGTGTATTAGGAAAAACAGGACTATCTTGGTACCCAAGGATTAGGCCAAGCTTATAGTAAAAGTAACAATTTTATTACGAAAAAGGCATTGTTAAAATTGGTTTGTACACAAAGTAATTTGAAGACAGTTGTTTTTTACCGCGCACAATTAATACAATTGGTTCCAAGAGGATATAATGTAAAACTGAATTGTTAAGAATCCATATATTCATGTGTTGCTTACCAGTGGAGACCAATAGATGGAGCAGCCCCTAATGAGGCACCCGAAGATAATCTATCCACGGTGGACAGGGGAGAAACTTAAAGGCGTTGGTTGCTATGATTTAAAAAAATAATATGATAGTAGGTAGGAAGAAATGGAGGTTAAAAGGAAGGGGGGGGGGGGGTTGGGGAGATTGGGAAAGAGAAAGAGAAATAAAAGAAAAATTAAGAAGTAAAAAGAACAAAAAAAGAGACCAGAAATGTCAAAGATTTGTTGTGAAAAACACACCTAATAAATCAAGGTATTGTGAATGAAAACCCTGGGGGTCAGAGGCAGAGGACAGAGGGCAATGTCATCACATCAGTGTAGAAAAAATAAGTAAGTATTTTTGGAGAAAGTTCCCCAACCAAGCGGAGACACTCCTCCATCCTGGAGCGATGCATGTCCGAGACTGGGGGAAGCAAAACACATCAGGCTGCAACGATCACCATGGGAACCAATGGAACAGCGCAGGAGAGCCAATGGAGCCAATGGAGCAACGTGTCTCTCCAGGATGGAGGAGTGTCTCTGCTTGATTGGGGGACTTTCTCCACTCCTACCTGGATGACAGCCATTCCTGGCCACTCACCTTTACTATATACAACCACAAGAATGTTATATCACTGGCTGAGGTTTGAGTCTTTATTTCGGCCAACAGTGCCCTCCAATGTGGAGAGTACATGTGTTTTTCTATATTTCTTATCTCTTTTTACTCCTTAATTTTTTCTTTTTTCCCAATCTCCCCAACCCCCCCCCCCCTCTCTTCCTTTCACACTCCCTTTCTTCCTGACCCATTCACAGCAGTGATGTAGAAGGGAAACTGAATTCTGGGGACGCCTTGCTGCTCTCTGCTCCAGCGAGACACTGAAAGCTGAAAACAGATGAAGCGCACAGAATCCTGGTCCAGTATCCTTTTAATAATGAATTAAAAACAGATTACGATACACTCAAAAGCTCAGGCTTGTATAGAGCATTACACCTATGATATTGCTGTTGATGTGGTATTTTTATGTTGACCAGCAGTATAGGCAATGTTGCCAGTGGCTTTGGTAGCAGCTTAACACTCACTTAACACTCACTCCATCAGCCGATAAGCTGTCAGGCTCACAGTGAGGCTGGTGTACTCATGGTCACCCGACAGGCTGGCTCTGTGCACAGCAATGCATGAGAGGGGAGATAGGCAGTGGATTGGATGGTAGTATAGTTTCTATGACAGTGCATTTTGGATGGGCGGGGCCTCCTTTTTCAAAATCTGATGCAGCTGTGCATATTAGCCAATCAGCTTTTAAGTTCAGCATTTTCAATTAAACTTTGACAATAAAACCTGGAAGATTATTGGTTTCTATGCAGAGATGCACCAGATTTTGCACTCTCCTGTTTTAGTAAATCAACCCCACGTGTTTTGGCCCCTTGCAAAAGCAAGGTGCATGGGGGTGCCATTAAGAAATACTGGCACCACTGTACAACTGCAAAAGGGTTGTGTTTTTTTTTGCATTGTAGGAATACTTAAAATTTTTCACACATTATTGCAACACAAATGTCAACCTAGGGTAGAGAGAAGAGACTAAGGAAGTCTAAAGAGGATGGGGGGAGGTCTAGGGCTGAGTTGTTCCCCCTCTTTCCCCCCTGTACTCACAGATCACAAATAAAGTTCCCACCTGCAAGTAAGAGGCAGCTTCATCTTCTCCACTCTAGTCATTTGAAGGGGTCACATTATAAGAGGAGAGATGAAGGGCAGTCTGCCCTCACTCCTCAGCAGCTCTGCGTTGAGACTAAGTATTCACTTCATAGAACACCGGCTCTCTTCTACCTGGCTGGAGGGATGAGAAGGCCAGAAAAGTCAATACAAAGGACAAGACAGCATTTTTTTTTTTCTTGTTAAATATTTTTATTGAAATTTGTATCAAAGAATACAAATTATAACAAGTGTTGTAACAAAAATTAAGACATGAGACAATGAGACAATATAGGATGGTAATAGATGTGAGGATCCAGAATAAGGTCAAAATCGATGGAAATAATTTGTAGAGCATGCCTCCAGACCACCCATACACCCCATATGGGCTGTGGATGGGTGGGGGCATGGTTATTTAGTTTTGGAAATGTAATTGCAAATAATATTTGGATTAGGTGGTTTATAATATAAAGATGTAACAATCTCATTAATAAACATTAGCTGAGTGTAACCAATTTAAAAAAGACAAATAGTGAAACTCTAATCCTCAGAAGAGCATAACTTGATGCAAATTGAGGAATAACACAGTAAGTAAAATATTAAGGTATCCCAGAGTTGTCTTTTATATAGTAAACAAGAAAAGAAAAATAGGAAAAGTAAATAAAGAATATATAAAAACCGTACGGGCAACATAGTAGTATTAATGAATATCAAATAAGGGATACATTAAATTGCCCTTCATATAAAAGATGACTTAGGAAGACAAGAAATAGAACAGAAAAGAAGAGGGAGAGATAAAAGAAAAGAAGAAGAGGAGGAAAAGAGGAGACATCTCTTGAGGTAATGACCCAGCTCACAGCATCGATAAATAATACGACATTAATAACACAAGGAATCTGGTAAGGTAGCAACAACGACTGGTCAAATTCTGGAGAAAAGAAGTGTTTAACCCATGATTGCCAAATCATACGGAATTTATTAATGTTATTATCTTCGATAGCTGTAATTTTAGCAACATTTTTAGTAAATATCGAAATATCTCATTATTTGAGATCCCAAATTTTGTACATAACATAGTAAATGTTTGAAAAGAGTTGGTAGATACTAGCTTGTACAATCTAGGCAAATTTGAAGAAGTCCATGCAGAAAAAGATTTTGGAAATTTCCAGGCAGGATAAAAAGCTGGATTCTCGAGAAAAGAAAGAAGGGGATTATGTATTGATTGGAGTTTATGGGAGCTACCAAACTTATCCCAGATGGCCAAGGAATGTTTCGTGATGGGGTTAGTAAGATGAGATCTATCTTTTGGCAGAATCCGCAGCAGGTGGGCTACTGAAATGGGGTCTCTGACAATAGATTCAATAGCTACCCACAAGGGTATTTCTTCAGTAGAATGATATTTAGTTAATATTGACAGTTGTGCAGCATAGTAATAAGAGGAGAAGTTTGGGAGGCCCAACCCCCCAAGACAGCATTCTTATGTCTGGAGGGAAGGAGATTTAACCTCTGCATATGGAAACGTATCTTCACAGTAAGAGCTGTGAAAATGTGGAAAAGACCTCAAGAACTAGTTCTGATCAGCTCAGGTAATGGTTTAAAAAATAGCTGTATGCATTCCTAAATGCACAGGATATAACTAGATATTAACATATGTAGGTTATAAAACCAGAGTGTCAGGTCACCTGAGATTCAGGTGACAGATGCACTCCGTAGGAATCGGAAGTGCACCGCTAAGAAAGTGGACCCTAGGACTGACTGCTGCGGATTGTACCCAGCGAGGTTCAGGAAGCTGGATCACTAACACAGATCCCAGTGGGAGCTAGAGCATAGATTCCCCAGGGTGTGGAGTCTAAGAGCCAGCAGGTATTCACCAGAGCCTCTAGTGGTGAGGATGGACTGAGCTGCAGTCTGGCTCCAGGTCACGGCCCCTAGGGTCTCGTAGCTCACGGTAGACTACAGGAAGCAGCAGGCTGGAACAACAAGGATAGTAAAGGGATAAGGCAGAGGTCAGAGCAACTAGCAGACAGGAACAACAGAGTATAGGCCAAAGGTTCAGGGTCACAGACAAACAGGAATAGTCAGGGACACGCCAAAAGGTCGAGATCACAAGCAGACAGGAATAGTCAAGAACACGCCAAGGTTGGTAACAGAGACAAACGTAGAGCAAACAGGACCCCAACACACAGTGGATACACAATGGTTGATCAGCACTGCTGGCTAGCAGTGCACATGTTAATATAGGGTTCCTTGATAGGACCTGAGGTGGAGCCATGCTTAGAGAAGTGGTTATAAAACCAGCCAGGTGTGAGTGGCTGGCCTCTTAGTCTGAACACATGAGGAGAAGGTAAGCTAAAAGAGAAAGATTACTGCATAACCATGACACAGGTATTGATGAGTGACCCCTTTCAATCATGGGAGTCTGTAGGCACACATTTATTGTTTTTTAAAGCAATGTTAAAGTAATGTTGGGGCAAAATCCAATTGCCTTCATGTTATCAGAATACATTTTTTCCCCCACTGGAGTAAACTGAACCATGTTTTATAGTGGTTTTTACCTTCTTCTGGATCAACTGTATGTTTAGGACTGTATATGGAGGTTTTCTATGCAATCATTTTTTCTACTGGTTGAACTAGATGGACTTTTTTTTCCACCTGGCTACCTATGCAAGTACAGAATGCAGGACTTCTGTAAAGTGAATTTGGTATTGCCTAGTATTGGCAAAGACAGGGCCTGTGTGCACATCCTTCTTTGTCTCTAAACTTTTTTCTCCAACAGTTTTTCAGGAAATGCAAAACGCAAATTGAAGCAGTGAAATTCAGCCTAGAAGAAGGTGAAATAAACCTGTCAATGAACTTAGCAGCATCTCAAATGCAAGCTGATTATGCCTAAAAGAAAACTTCATTTGTCCATTAGCACACCCCCTCAAGCTCTAAGGTTTACCTTAAAGCCCCACTCCAAGCGGAGAAAAAGAAAATTAACCTTGCAGTAGGGACTAGGGTTGAGCGAACCCGAACTGTAAAGTTCGGGTCCGTACCAGACTTTTGGGTTTTCGGGTTCCTGACCCGAACCCAAACAATTGACTGTATGTTCGGGTTCGGGTCCGGTGTTCAGCGATGTAATGGTGCTTTTTAAAAAGTCTTTTAAAAGCACTCGCGGCTATAATAAATTGTCGGATCCCCGTAATACAGAGAACAGTCATTGAAAGTCATTTATTTTTAAAGTTATTGTCATAAAAAGTGTTTGGGGACCCGGGTCCTGCCCCAGGGGATATGTATCAATGCAAAAAAAACTTTTAAAAACTGAAGTTTTTTCGGGAGCAGTGATTTTAATAATGCTTAAAGTGAAACAATAAAAGTGTAATATTCCTTTAAATTTCATACCTGGGGGGTGTCTATAGTATGCATGTAAAGGGCGCATGTTTCCCGTGCTTAGAACTGCGAGTTATAGCTGCGAGTGATTTTAAATAGCTTTTTTTCCTGCAAAAATGACACTTTGTGCAGGGACACTGCACAAAGTGTCATTTTTGCAGGAAAAAAAGCTATTTAAAATCACTCGCAGCTATAATGAATTGTCGGCTCCCGTAATACAGAAAACAGTCATTTATTGAAAGCCATTGATAAAAAAAAAAAAGCGCAGGGGTACCCCCAAATTCAATTACCAGGCCCTTCAGGTCTGCTATGGATATTAAGGGGAACCCCGCGTCTAATTAAAAAAAAAAATGACGTGGGGTTCCCCCTAAATATCCATACCAGGCCCTACAGGTCTGGGATGGATTTTAAGGGGAACCCTGCGCCAAAAAAAAATGGCGTGGGGTCCCCCTCAAAACCATACCAGACCCTTATCCGAGCATGCAACCTGGCAGGCCACAGGAAAAGAGGGGGGGGGGGGGGCTGAGAGCACCCCCCTCCTGTACCGTACCAGGCCACATGCCCTCAACATTGGGAGGATACTTTGGGGGTCTGGGACCCCTCAAAGCACCATGTCCCCATGTTGATGGGGACAAGGGCCTCATCCCCACAACCCTGGGCAGTGGTTGTGGGGGTCTGCGGGCGGGGGGCTTATCAGAATCTAGAAACCCCCTTTAACAAGGGTACCCCCAGATCCTGGCCTCCCCCCTGTGTGAAATGGTAAGGGGGTACAAAAGTACCCCTACCATTTCACCAAAAAAGTGACAAAAATTTAAAAAATGAAACCGAAGGATGAAGAAAGGAAGAAGGAAGAAGACCAGAAGAAAGAAGATGAAAGAAGACTTTAATAAAGGAATTGTCAAAGACCGTCTCCTGTCATTTTTAATATTTTTGTCACTTTTTTGGTGAAATGGTAGGGGTACTTTTGTACCCCCTTACCATTTCACAAAGGGGGGAGGCCGGGATCTGGGGGTCCCCTTGTTAAAGGGGGCTTCCAGATTCCGATAAGCCCCCCGCCTGCAGACCCCCACAACCACCGCCCAGGGTTGTGGGGATGAGGCCCTTGTCCCCATCAACATGTCACAGACCCCCAAAGCATCCTCCCAATGTTGAGGGCATGTGGCTTGGTACGGTTCAGGAGGGAGGGGGCGCTCTCGTCCCCCCTCTTTTCCTGCGGCCTGCCAGGTTGCGCCATTTTTTTTTTTTATTTGACGCAGGGTTCCCCTTAATATCCATAGCAGACCTGAAGGGCCTGGTAATTTAATTTGGGGGAACCCCTGCGCTTTTATTTTTTTATCAATGACTTTCAATGAATGACTGTTCTCTGTATTACGGGAGCCGACAATTCATTATAGCCGCGAGTGATTTTAAATAGCTTTTTTTTCCTGCAAAAATGACACTTTGTGCAGGGACAGTTCTAAGCACGGGAAACATGCGCCCTTTTACATGCATACTATAGACACCCCCCAGGTATGAAATTTAAAGGAATATTACACTTTTATTGTTTCACTTTAAGCATTATTAAAATCACTGCTCCCGAAAAAACGTCCGTTTTTAAAAGTTTTTTTTGCATTGATACATGTCCCCTGGGGCAGGACCCGGGTCCCCAAACACTTTTTATGACAATAACTTTTTAAAAATCAATGACTTTCAATGACTGTTCTCTGTATTATGGGAACTTCAATGGGGTTCGGGGTCAAGTTCGGGTCAAGTTTGGTCCCGAACCCGAACTTTTTTCCGAAGTTCGGCCAAACCTGCCGAACCCGAACATCCAGGTGTCCGCTCAACTCTAGTAGGGACCCATTACACACACAGAGCTATATTTTCTTCCCAGAAGCACCTATAGGACTTGAAGTGTGTTAGTCCCATTACACACACAGAGCTATATTTTCTTCCCAGAAGCACCTATAGGACTTGAAGTGTGTTAGTCCCATTACACACACAGAGCTATATTTTCTTCCCAGAAGCACCTATAGGACTTGAAGTGTGTTAGTCCCATCACACACACAGAGCTATATTTTGTTCCCAGAAGCACCTATAGGACTTGAAGTGTGTTAGTCCCATTACACACACAGAGCTATATTTTGTTCCCAGAAGCACCTATAGGACTTGAAGTGTGTTAGTCCCATCACACACACAGAGCTATATTTTGTTCCCAGAAGCACCTATAGGACTTGAAGTGTGTTAGTCCCATTACACACACAGAGCTATATTTTGTTCCCAGAAGCCTATAGGACTTGAAGTGTGTTAGTCCCATTACACACACAGAGCTATATTTTGTTCCCAGAAGCACCTATAGGACTTGAAGTGTGTTAGTCCCATTACACACACAGAGCTATATTTTGTTCCCAGAAGCACCTATAGGACTTGAAGTGTGTTAGTCCCATTACACACACAGAGCTATATTTTCTTCCCAGAAGCACCTATAGGACTTGAAGTGTGTTAGTCCCATTACACACACAGAGCTATATTTTGTTCCCAGAAGCACCTATAGGACTTGAAGTGTGTTAGTCCCATCACACACACAGAGCTATATTTTCTTCCCAGAAGCACCTATAGGACTTGAAGTGTGTTAGTCCCATTACACACACAGAGCTATATTTTTTCCCAGAAGCACCTATAGGACTTGAAGTGTGTTAGTCCCATTACACACACAGAGCTATATTTTCTTCCCAGAAGCACCTATAGGACTTGAAGTGTGTTAGTCCCATTACACACACAGAGCTATATTTTTTTCCCAGAAGCACCTATAGGACTTGAAGTGTGTTAGTCCCATTACACACACAGAGCTATATTTTGTTCCCAGAAGCACCTATAGGACTTGAAGTGTGTTAGTCCCATCACACACACAGAGCTATATTTTTTGTTCCCAGAAGCACCTATAGGACTTGAAGTGTGTTAGTCCCATTACACACACAGAGCTATATTTTGTTCCCAGAAGCACCTATAGGACTTGAAGTGTGTTAGTCCCATTACACACACACACACAGAGAGCTATATTTTGTTCCCAGAAGCACCTATAGGACTTGAAGTGTGTTAGTCCCATTACACACACAGAGCTATATTTTCTTCCCAGAAGCACCTATAGGACTTGAAGTGTGTTAGTCCCATTACACACACAGAGCTATATTTTTGTTCCCAGAAGCACCTATAGGACTTGAAGTGTGTTAGTCCCATCACACACACAGTGTGTGTTAGTCCCATAGAGCTCCCATTACCTATAGGACTTGAAGTGTGTTAGTCCACACACACAGAGCTATATTTTCTTCCCAGAAGCACCTATAGGACTTGAAGTGTGTTAGTCCCATCACACACAGAGCTATATTTTTGTTCCCAGAAGCACCTATAGGACTTGAAGTGTGTTAGTCCCATCACACACACAGAGCTATATTTTGTTCCCAGAAGCACCTATAGGACTTGAAGTGTGTTAGTCCCATTACACACACAGAGCTATATTTTCTTCCCAGAAGCACCTATAGGACTTGAAGTGTGTTAGTCCCATTACACACACAGAGCTATATTTTCTTCCCAGAAGCACCTATAGGACTTGAAGTGTGTTAGTCCCATCACACAGAGCTATATATTTTCTTTGCCCAGAAGCACCTATAGGACTTGAAGTGTGTTAGTCCCATCACACACACAGAGCTATATTTTTTTCCCAGAAGCACCCATAGGACTTGAAGTGTGTTAGTCCCATCACACACAGCTCCTATATTTTTTCCCAGAAGCACCCATAGGACTTGAAGTGTGTTAGTCCCATCACACACACAGAGCTATATTTTTCTTTTCTTTGCAGAAGCACCTATAGGACTTCTAGTGTGTTAGTGGCATCACACAGAGCTCCTATATTTTCTTTGCAGAAGCACCCACAGGACTTCTAGTGTGTTAGTGGCATCACACAGAGCTCCTCTATTTTCTTTGCAGAAGCACCCATAGGACTTCTAGTGTGTTAGTGGCATCACACACACAGAGCTCCTATTTTCTTTGCAGAAGCACCCACAGGACTTCTAGTGTGTTAGTGGCATCACACAGAGCTCCTCTATTTTCTTTGCAGAAGCACCCACAGGACTTCTAGTGTGTTAGTGGCATCACACAGAGCTCCTCTATTTTCTTTGCAGAAGCACCCATAGGACTTCTAGTGTGTTAGTGGCATCACACAGAGCTCCTATATATTCTTCTCAGCAGCAGCACCCACAGGACTTCTAGTGTGTTAGTGGCATCACACAGAGCTCCTCTATTTTCTTTGCAGAAGCACCCACAGGACTTCTAGTGTGTTAGTGGCATCACACAGAGCTCCTCTATTTTCTTTGCAGAAGCACCCATAGGACTTCTAGTGTGTTAGTGGCATCACACAGAGCTCCTATATTTCTTTCAGAAGCACCCACAGGACTTCTAGTGTGTTAGTGGCATCACACAGAGCTCCTATATTTTCTTTGCAGAAGCACCCATAGGACTTCTAGTGTGTGTTAGTGGCATCACACAGAGCTCCTCTATTTTCTTTGCAGAAGCACCCACAGGACTTCTAGTGTGTTAGTGGCATCACACAGAGCTCCTCTATTTTCTTTGCAGAAGCACCCATAGGACTTCTAGTGTGTTAGTGGCATCACACAGAGCTCCTCTATTTTCTTTGCAGAAGCACCCACAGGACTTCTAGTGTGTTAGTGGCATCACACAGAGCTCCTCTATTTTCTTTGCAGAAGCACCCATAGGACTTCTAGTGTGTTTAGTGGCATCACACAGAGCTCCTCTATTTTCTTTGCAGAAGCACCCACAGGACTTCTAGTGTGTTAGTGGCATCACACAGAGCTCCTCTATTTTCTTTCAGAAGCACCCACAGGACTTCTAGTGTGTTAGTGGCATCACACAGAGCTCCTCTATTTTCTTTGCAGAAGCACCCATAGGACTTCTAGTGTGTTAGTGGCATCACACAGAGCTCCTATATTTTCTTCTCAGCAGCACCCACAGGACTTCTAGTGTGTTAGTGGCATCACACAGAGCTCCTCTATTTTTTCTTTGCAGAAGCACCCACAGGACTTCTAGTGTGTTAGTGGCATCACACAGAGCTCCTATATTTTCTTTCAGCAGCACCCACAGGACTTCTAGTGTGTTAGTGGCATCACACAGAGCTCCTATATTTTTCTCAGAAGCACCCACAGGACTTCTAGTGTGTTAGTGGCATCACACAGAGCTCCTCTATTTTCTTTGCAGAAGCACCCACAGGACTTCTAGTGTGTTAGTGGCATCACACAGAGCTCCTATATTTTCTTTCTAGTGCAGAAGCACCCACAGGACTTCTAGTGTGTTAGTGGCATCACACAGAGCTCCTCTATTTTCTTTGCAGAAGCACCCACAGGACTTCTAGTGTGTTAGTGGCATCACACAGAGCTCCTCTATTTTCTTTGCAGAAGCCCCCATAGGACTTCTAGTGTGTTAGTGGCATCACACAGAGCTCCTATATTTTCTTCTCAGCAGCACCCACAGGACTACCGACTACAATGGCTGGAAGACCGCCAAGGGGAGGCAGAGCGTGCAGAGCCAAGAACACAGGGCAGGCAGGCTCTGTTTCTAGTGGACGTGGCCGTGGACGTGGACGTGGTCGTGCATCGTCATCAGCACGTGGCCATGGGACACGCGCGTCTTTGTTTTCGGCAGCTGGACATGTGGAGCCCGCATCATGCTGAAGGCTTGGTAGAATGGATGACCAAGCCCTCCTCATCCTCCTCATCCTCTCTCACCCAGGCTCAGGGTACTGACAGAGCATCATCAGCCACCCCTTCCCTAGACCCACCATGTCCTCCTGAGGAGTCCCCCGAACTCTTTGAGCACAGTGTTGGGTACATGCTCCAGGAGGATGCCCAACGATTCGAAGGCTCGGATGACGATACCCAGCTTGAGGAATCTGGCAGTACAGTTCCACCAGCTGCAGCTTACTGCCAGGTTTGCTCTAGTGGTGAAGAGGGAGGGGATGATGAGGTCACTGACTCCACGTGGGTGCCTCAAGGGAGAGAGGATGAGGAGGAGGACGAGGAGGAGGAGGATGCGGCGTCACATGTCCAACGAGGCAGGATGCCCCCTGGAGGCCAGGTAGAGGCCAGCACAGCAACTGTACAACACCGCAGAGCTCCGCCTGTGCAGGGCGCTGCCTCTGCACGTTATCAGAAAAGTTCTTTGGTGTGGGCCTTTTTTGAGACGAGTGCAGCAGATCGCACCACTGCTATTTGCAATATTTGTCTCAAGCGTATCTCGCGTGGCCAAAACATCAGCCGCTTGGGCACGACAAGCATGACCAGACATATGGCGACCTGCCATGCAGCTCGTTGGCAGGCACACATAAAAGACCCACACCAAAGAACTAAGCGGACCTCTCCTTGCTCCTCCTCAGCTGGGATCTCCATCCCCACTACACCTTCAGTCCTCTCTGAAAGCTGCTCTGAGAGGACTGAAGGTGTAGAATTCGGTGTGTCACAACCAAGTACTTGCAGTACACCGACGTCCGAATGCAGCAGGCAAATTTCCCTGCCCCAGCTGCTGGACCGTAGAAAGAAGTACACTCCCAGCCATCCACATGCCCAGCGGTTGAATGCTAGCCTTGCTAAATTGCTAGCACTTCAACTGCTGCCTTTTCAGTTGGTAGACTCGGCCCCCTTCCGTGAGTTTGTTCAATGTGCGGTTCCTCAGTGGCAGGTTCCCAAACGCCACTTTTTCTCGCGGAAGGCGATTCCGTCTCTCTACCGGCATGTGGAGGGCAATGTCCATGCCTCGCTGGACAGGGCGGTCAGCGGTAAGGTGCATATTACCGCTGACTCATGGTCCAGCAGGCATGGACAGGGACGGTACCTTTCTTTCACGGCCCATTGGGTCACTCTATTGGCAGCTGGGAGGGATGCAGGACAAGGTGCAGTAGTGTTGGAGGTTGTTCCGCCACCACGCCTCCAAAACGCGACTACTGCTTGGTGGTTGTGACACACCTCTCTCCTCCACCCCCCCTCCTCTTCTTCTTCCTCCAGTGCTCTGTCCTTGGAACCAGCGGTGCTCCGTAGGCGTACAAGGGGCTACGCAAGTACGCAGGCAAAAAGATGCCATGCCGTGCTTGCGCTGGTGTGTTTGGGGGACAGGAGCCACACTGGGCCAGAGGTTCTGGCAGCTCTGCAGGGGCAGGCCGAGAGGTGGTTGACGCCACGTCAGCTTAAGCCAGGAATGGTCGTTTCTGACAATGGCACCAACCTCCTCTCCGCCCTGCGACAGGGGCAGCTCACCCATGTGCCCTGCATGGCTCACGTCCTCAACCTGGTGGTGCAGCGGTTCTTGGGCAGGTTCCCAGGCTTACAGGATGTCCTGAGGCAGGCCAGGAAAGTCTGTGTGCATTTCCGCCGATCTTATAATGCCAGTGCTCGGCTGACTGAGCTGCAAAAGGAGCTGAACCTGCCCAAGAACCGCCTAATATCTGACATGCCCACCAGGTGGAACTCAACGTTGGCCATGCTGCAGCGACTGCACACGCAGCAGAGGGCCATCAATGAGTACCTTTGCGACTACGGCACCAGGACAGGGTCAGGGGAGCTTGGTTTTTTTTTTTCCCCACGTCAGTGGAGCATGATCAGGGATGCATGCACTGTCCTCTCACCATTTGAGGAGGCCACGAGGATGGTGAGCAGTGACAGTGCATGCATCAGTGACACTGTCCCTCTTGTCCACCTGTTGGAGCATACGCTGCGTGGGATAATGGACAGGGCACTTGAGGCAGAACAGAGGCAGGAAGAGGAGGACTTCCTTGCCTCTCAAGGCCCCCTTTATCCGGACAGTGTTCCTTCTGTCCCACCCATCACACAGGAAGAGGATGAGGAGGAGGAGGAGGAGGGAGGAGGAGGATTGTGTGAGCATGGAGGTGGAGCCTGGCACTCAGCATCAGCAGCAGCAGTCTTTTAGGGATGATGTACAGTCCCAACAAGCCAGTGGACTTGTACGTGGCTGGGAGGAGGTGGCTGGCGATCATGTCATCCTCAGTGACCCAGAAGACTCCGGACCGAATGCCTCAGCTAACCTACGCTGCATGGCCTCCCTGATCCTGCAAAGCCTGCGGAAGGATCCTCGTGTTCTTCGGATCAAGGAGAGGGACCATTACTGGCTGGCCACTCTCCTTGATCCGCGGTACAAGGGTAAGGTTGCGGACCTTATCTTGCCGTCGCAGAGGGAGCAGAGGATGAGACATCTCAGGGAGGCCTTGCAGAAAGGTCTGTGCAACGCGTTCCCAGAAACTGGGAGGCTACAAACTCCTGGTCCTGGGCGACGAGTTGCTGAGGCTTCGGTCAGTGGCAGAAGGAGCGGTGGGGAAAGGTGGACGTCTGACCGATGCGTTCAGACAATTTTTTAGTCCGCAGCCCCAAGGTATGATCGGTTCCAGCAACCATCGCCAGCGTCTGATATACATGGTGCAGGAATACCTTGGGGCAAGGTCAGACTTGGACACCTTTCCCACCGAAAATCCTCTGGCTTACTGGGTCCTGAGGATGGATCACTGGCCAGAGCTTGCACAGTATGCAATTGAGCTACTGGCCTGTCCTGCCTCCAGCGTTCTTTCCGAACGCACATTCAGTGCTGCTGGAGGATTTGTGACTGATCATAGGGTGCGCCTGTCCACCGCCTCGGTTGATCGACTGACATTCATCAAAATGAATCAGTCTTGGATCACCACCAGCTACCAGGCACCTGAGGCGGATATAACCGAATAATTTTTAATGTCACATCCCTTCAAGACTGCCTATGCTGATGCTGAGTGACTGTCCTCTTATGTTCACTGACTATCCTCTTCCTCCTCCTCAATGATCCATGCCACCACACCAGTGCCTAAGGCACAATTTTTCAGCCCCTGTTTAACAGGGGCGTGTACTTACAATTTTTTAAAAAAAATGCTTCGCAACACGTGTGACTGCTGTGCTCCAAGTACAGTCTCTGTGAGGGCCGTGTTGCAGTGTTGTGGCACACCAGCACCAGTGCCTAAGGCACAATTTTTCAGCCCCTGTTTAACAGGGGCGTACTTACAATTTTTTAAAAAAATGCTTCGCAACACGTGTGACTGCTGTGCTCCAAGTACAGTCTCTGTGAGGGCCGTTGCAGTGTTGTGGCACCATCCACAACTCTGAGGTAGCCCCAAACCACATAATTTAGGGAATGCTCATGGATAAGGTTGACCTTTAAGCTGGTTGAAAAGATCCAATTCCAGCTGACCTATATTAAATATTTTGCATTGGTACATGTCTCCCAGGTTACGGTCCCATGCCCCTTGTTTGACAATCCCTTGCCTATTAGGTAAAAAAAAAAAATTGATATTACTGATATCTGAAATTTGTCTCCCATTGACTTTGATCATTGATTGGTGGGGTTCAGATTCACCATCCAAACTTTTGTTAAATTCAATATCATAACCAAAATCAGAACCCCAGGCGATCAGCTCATTGGCACAAATAACAAACAATAACACCTTATTAACATGATTTACAAAAAGTAAATCATTTTACAGGTATGTCTGAAAACAGAAACCAAATACAAAAAAGCATCAGAATCCTTTTAATATAAACCTACTAGCAAATGTATGTAGGCATAGGACACGCCCCTTGCCACACCCCCTTAAAGGAGAATTAACCAAAAAACAAAGAGGTTAATTAAATCCACAAGGGTGCTTTTTTTACCACTACTATTCCTTTATATGGGTGTCACAAATGTCACGTCTACCTCAGGTGCAGGTGGTCAGACACTATAGCTGGCTACTAAAACAAGCAGGCCTACCGGTACTTGGTTGCCCCAGGGCTTAAATGCAATGCTATAGTGTCTGGCCATCACACCCGGGCAGACACGAATAAAGCAAACAGATTACTTGCAGTTAGCAGACAGACAACGTGCTTCTAAGACGTTCCAGGTAAGAAGGCAGACTGAGTTCAGGGGTAGTCCAATATTCGATCCGGGTTATACACAGGGAGGTCTAACAGCAAAGCAGGGCAGGCAAACAGGAGGCTTGATCAGAACAATGCAGGTATCTGTCTCTATCACAAGCGAGGGATAGAGTGTTCGGTTTGCTTATATCAGGTGACTGACCAGTAGGGTTGGGCCAAACACCCCCCGGGTTCGGTTTGCACCAGAACATACCGAACAGGCAAAAAATTCTGCAGAACACACGAACACCATTAAAGTCTATGGGACACGAACATGAATAATCAAAAGTTCTAATTTTAAAGGCTTATATGCAAGTTATTGTCATAAAAAGTGTTTGGGGACCTGGGTCCTGCCCCAGGGGACATGCATCAATGCAAAAAAAAAGTTTTAAAATGTCTGTTTTTTCGGGAGCAGTGATTTTAATAATGCTTAAAGTGAAACAATAAAAGTGAAATATTCCTTTAAATTTCGAACCTGGGGGGTATCTATAGTATGCCTGTAAAGGGGCGCATTTTTCCCGTGTTTTGAACAGTCCCTGCACAAAATGACATTTCTTTGGCCCTTTGGGTCTGGTATGAATATTAAGGGGAACCACAAACCAAAATTAAAAAAATAAATACGTGGGGGTCCCCCCCAAATTCCATACAAGACCCTTCAGGTCTGGTATGGATATTAAGGGGAACCCTGCGCCACATTTTAAAAAACAAATGGCGTAGGGGCCCCCCTCAAAATCTATACCAGACCCTTCAGGTCTGGTATGGATTTAATAGCAAAGGGAAGACACATTGGAAAGAGATGCTGGTGCTGGTACCCCGATAAGAAAAAGAAAATGGGAAGTTTCCCCCATGGGGTTTTTTAGGCAGCTAGGTATAGATAATAAGAAAGGTAAACATTTTGGTAAAAAGTAAAAATTTCTTTATTGAAAAAATGAGTTGTTACATGAGTGTTAAGATGTGAGCTCAAGTGGGAATATACCCGTGCCAAATACATAAAATAGCAAACATAAGGGCTATACACAGCATATGATAATTATTATTATTATTATTGTACAGGATTTATATAGCGCCAACAGTTTGCGCAGCGCTTAACAAAATAAAGGCAGACATTACAATTACATAACAATTTGGTACAAGAGGAATCAGAGGGCCCTGCTCGTTAGAGCTTACAATCTAAAAAGAAAGGGTCAATTGATACAAGAGGTAATAGCTGTGGGGAATGAGTTGATGTTGGAAGTAAAATAGTGCTAGTTAGAAGCAGGATAGGCTTCTTTAAAGAGAAAGGTTTTCAGGGATCGTCTAAAGATGGATAGATTAGGGGACAGTCGGACAGATTGGGGTAGAGAGTTCCAAAGGATGGGAGAAGCTCTGGAGAAATCCTGGAGGCAAGCATGGGAGGAGGTGACAAGGGAGCTAGAGAGCAGGAGGTCTTGGGAGGACCGAAGAGAGCGGCTTGGTTGGTATTTTGGTACTAGGTTAGTGATGTAGCTGGGGGCAGAGTTATGGATGGCTTTGTAAACTATTGTTAGTACTTTGAATTTTATTTGTTGGGTGAGTGGAAGCCAGTGGAGGGAGTGGCATAGAGGGGTGGAGGACACTGAATGGTTGGTAAGGTGGATGAGTCTTGCAGCAGCATTCATTATGGACTGAAGGGGGGATAGTCTATGTAAAGGTACTCCAATGAGGTGGGAGTTGCAGTAGTCGAGGCGAGAGATAACCAGGGAGTGAGTTAGGAGCTTGGTGGTGTCATTCGTTAAAAAGGGGCGTATTCTGGAAATGTTGCGGAGGCTAAGGCGGCATGATTTGGACAGGGATTGTATGTGGGTCTGAAAGGACAGTTCAGAGTCTAGGATTACCCCTAGCACCCTGGCATGTGGGGACGGACTGATAGATGTGCCATTGATCTTGACTGGGAAGTCAGGGGAAGGGGCACGTGGAGGAGGAAATATTAAGAGCTCAGTTTTAGACAGATTAAGTTTGAGGAAGTGGTTTGACATCCAGACTGATATGTCTGTTAGTAAATCAGTGTTGCGTGAGGAGATTGATGGGGTGAGTTGAGGGGCAGAGAGATAGATCTGGGTGTCATCAGCATATAAATGGTAGTGGAAGCCATGTGAGGCTATCAGCTGACCCAGGGAGGATGTGTAGATTGAGAATAGTAGAGGTCCAAGGACAGAACCTTGGGGGACCCCAACAGTAAGAGGAGTTGGAGAGGAGGAAGCTGAGTTGTAAGTGACACTGAAGGTGCGATGAGATAGGTAAGATTCGAACCAACGGAGAGCACAGCCATGGAGACCAAGCCAATTTAGTTTTTTGAGGAGGAGGGGGTGGTCAACTGTATCAAAGGCAGCAGAAAGGTCTAAGAGTAAAGCCCCATACACACGCTCGGACAATCCGCGGACCAGGTCGGTCGGACTTTGTCCGACGTACTTTGTCCGATGTTGGCGTTGCGTACACACGGTCGGACTACGTTGTCGGAATATCCGGTCCGGAAGAACGTCGTGACGTAAGTCGTCGTCCACGAGATTACAAAAGGGAAGTTCAGCACCACGTCAGGCACCCGTTGGGCTCCTTCTGCTGATCCCGTGTTTATCGAGAGTTAGTGGAAGTTTGGTGACTTAAGATTCGCGCTTCTCAGTTTTCTGACTCAGATCGTTACTGCTCTTCAGTTTGTGCTTGTCGTGCGTATCTGTTTATTAGTGCGTGTAGTCAGTTCGCATTTGTTGGTCATTGCGGCCTATATCTTGATATAGGACGCTTTGATTTGCACTGCTTATTGTCTGCTCGTTGCTGGTATTCACTTCGTTCTTTCAGGCCTTGCTGTTTATCGGTGCTTTCTGTTTGTCCGTTCTGACCAGCCGACCTTTTGTGACCTTCTGAGCGATGTTTCCCGTGCGTACTCGTCGCCGAGTTCGTGCTGTACGCGGAATTGGTGTCGGGCTTTTAGCTTTGAGCCAAGACCCGTCCATTAACAGAGTGACGAGGAGTATGTGGACCAAGAATTGGTTGCTTCAGCGTGACCAGTTCTCGCACATGCCTTTGCTTCGTGAGATCCGGGAGAATAATCCTGATGATTTCAGGAACTTTCTCAGGATGACGGACCCCGATTTTCACCGTCTTTTGGCTTTGCTGACCCCCTTTATCAGCCGGCAGGATACCTGCATGAGACAAGCCATTACTCCGGAGCAGAGGCTTGTTGCCACGTTGAGGTACTTGGCGACAGGGAGAAGTCTTCAGGATTTGAAGTTCTCTTCAGGTATCTCTCCCCAGGCCCTGGGAATCATTATTCCAGAGACCTGTTCTGCCATCATTCAGGTCCTGCAGGAGGACTATATTAAGGTAACATTTCTACTTTACTATTCCCTTCTATGTATGCTCTGTTTGCTAATGTCTTCTATTTTTGACCTCCTTCCCTAATTACCATGATTGCAATATGTTCTAATATGCTGTGCCCCTTTTCTCCTTCATGCATTTTTCCCTTCACTTACCTCCCCAGCATGCTCTTCTGCCCCAATAGACACCTATGGCCTAGTCACTTAAGCAATGTCTTTTGTCTGCTGCATAGTATTGTTTGCCCCAAAACACCCCCTAAAATATGCACAAATGTTTGCTGTGTGGTTTACTTCATGTAGAGCCCCCTTTTTTTTTTCTTTTGGTGGGGGGGGGGGGGCAAACTCATTAGGAACCCCCTCCCCCAACTGCTCTGTCAGATGGTACCAATCCTTTATCTGCTGGCTTTCCCAAGGTCCATACACACTATATACCTACCTCTTTATAGTGCGCATCTTTAGGGATGAATTCAGCAAAGCATGTAGTGCAAGGGGCTGCCTCCATACATTCCATTTCCTATTTTTTTGTCTTCTTTCCCTCCTATTAGCTTGCTTGGTAATTTAATAATGTCACACTGTGCCTGCCTTTTTTTGGGGGGGGGGGGGGGGGTTGAAATGTTATTTGATCTTTCCTGTGGCCTGCCAATAGTGTTAAGTACAGAGGGTCTGGCCAAACTAGCCCACATTATTGAGCCATTTGCCAATCAATGAAGTGCAGAGGGTTAGCTGTCCACCACCCCCCCCCCCCCAAAACCCTAGTTATTGCCAATGTCCCATCAGAAGTGGGGGGATTGATGGGGGGTGAGTAATCTGTGAAGGGGAGCCTCTACTTTTCTGTGCAAATACTTTCCAGCCTCCAATTTTATACAATGCTCTTGTTCCAAGATGTTGATTGTCTAATCTGCTTGCAATGTTTAGGTGCAAAGTGACTAATTTTTTTTTCTTGTTTCACTCCACAGTTCCCTTCCACGCCACAGGAATGGCAGACTGTGGCCTCCCACTTTGCCAGCCGTTGGGACTTTCCTAACTGCGGAGGGGCAATTGATGGGAAACACGTCCACATCGTCCCACCGCCCAACTCGGGTCCTACTATTATAATTATAAAGGGTTTAATAGTGTAGTGATGTTGGCGGTGGTGTCGGCAACATACGAGTTTATGTATGTGGACGTGGGGATGAACGGCCGGATATCGGATGGTGGGGCCATTACGCACACGGAGTTCTACTGGCGTCTCCAAAGTGGCAGTCTGTGCTTGCCACCTCCAGAGGAGAATGCCGAAGGACTCCCCTTCGTCTTTGTCGCAGATGAAGCGTTTGCGTTGACTCCCCATGTGATGAGGCCGTTCCCGATGAGGACCCTCACCCCGGACCAGAGGGTCTTCAACTACAGGCTGTCCAGAGCCAGAAGAGTTGTGGAGAACGCTTTTGGCATCCTGGCCAGCCGCTTCCGCCTGTTCCTGACGGCATTTAACTTGGCGGAATACAAACTGAACCACATAGTTCTTGCCTGTTGCATATTGCACAACTTCCTCAAAAGAAATAACAGGAACTATGTGGTGCCCGTTGGCCCAGATGTGGAGGGCCCTCCAAATGCGGAACTCACAGCCCTTCGAGTGGCACGTCCAGGCTTGCCCCCTCTAAATGCCCGTGTGGTCCGGGACCAATATATGGAGTACTTTGTGGGTAGGGGGGCCATTGCTCTGCCTGACGATGTGTGAGAGGCATTTTTTAATAAATCTGATATTTTAACCAACCTATGATTTCTTGTCATTTCAGTCTTCTTTTTAGCTTATTTTACTTTGACATTTTTTCCCTTTGCCTTCGACAGTGGGAATGCACTTTCTGGGCAAAAGGAGGTAACAGTCTCTTCTTCCCAAAAAGATTATTCTCATGTTGTGTGTTTGCTACCTAATCTTTGGTCTAGAGAAGGTTTGTACTGCATAACTGACACCCAAAATACTCCTTTTCATCACCAGGTCTGACATGTGTGTATTCTCCAAAATGCTGTGCTCCGTGTTTTCGTACAAAGCACTGTGGGTGTCATTTACATAAGTCAAATCCGCTATGCTCTACAAGTGCATTGAAAAAGTTCCCAGGGAAAGAAAATTGGAGTGCAAAGTGGATTTGCCTTTAGTAAATAACACCCATTGCCCCCCATATCCTTTTCATTTTACATACATAATGCATTGTGTTTTTTAAATAAGGAAGCCACACATTTAGAAAAATAAAAGTTTACTAGGAAAACATTCACAAGTGCGTTTACAATCTTCACGCCAAAACTGACAACATCTTGGTTATTTACAACATTGTTTACAAACATTCCGCAATTGGTAAAACCAGGCATGGAGCAAAACAGAACCTAGGAACTTGGAAAGTTCAACTTTGTAAAGTGAAGACAAGATCAGACATGACTATATGTTCAAAGTGTGTTTGATCTTGCCTTCATCACATGGGGGGGTCACCCCCGAAAAGTGGAAATTTGGAACATGCACACAATTTGGGTCTGAAAATGGTCATTAGATGGGAAAACACATGCCTAGAAGCTTCAAAAGTGCCATTTTCCATCATGGGGATGAATGGACGTTTTTTGGGGGTGCAACCCCTTCACCACAACCACTTTCGTAGTTCGTAAAGTGTTTGCACCCCCAAAAAAACGTTGCCATTCATCCACCATGGTGGGAGCTAGCACATGTGGACACAATGTGTGCATGTTCCAAATTTCACACAGTTTTTAAGTTGCAAATGTGTTCAGAAGCTGGCACAAATGTGTGTTAATTACTTGGTGCGTTTTCATATTTTTCCTAAAACATCAATGATGTTCTTCAATTTTTGTTGAACATCATTGATGTTTTGCTTTATGTAATCTAGATCTCGATTGCAGACCATTATCTCTCCGATGAGTACGTGGGCACTCTCTGTGGTAAAGTGCGATTTTTCTTCCACAACATCCACGTCACCTAAAAACCACAAACAAACAAAAATGGGGTGTTGGAAATGAGGCAGCCATACATGGATTAGCTTACCAGTAGCTGTGTTCTCCCACACTCACCTGTTGTGGTGACAATTTCTCCAAGTTCGATGATCTCTCCTTCCTCCTCCTCCTCCTCCTCTGCTTCTGCTCTTTCCCCTTTTTTGGGAGGTGTTGGTTTGGGGGTTTCCTCAGACGGCCCAAGTTTTCGCTCCCCTATGAGAATGTCCAAAAGGAAGATTTAGCAACACAAGCTATTGAGGGCAGAAATAGGAAATGACAAACATTGCTTGAAAGTGACGGACACTATTTTAGTTTGGCCAGTTACAAATGTCAACTACATGAATGTAGTCACTTTGTAAAGGTGCTAAACTGACTAGCTTTTTGGTAGAAGTTTGTGTGATGGAGACCCCCCTCTAGTATCCACTGGAGCACATGTGTGGAAAAGCATAATAAAAAGGGGGTTTGGGTGTCCCAGCACTAGTGCTCTAGAGTCCAGATGGGTAAACAGCTACTGAGTGACCTCTCCTTTACATTGAATAAATTGGCTTTACATTCTTGATGACATTTCTAGTGAGAACAAACTTCCTTTCCCCAAAAAAAACACCAAACATCGTATTATAAGTGGCCGAACGATCGAGGTTGCGTACGATCGAATGCACACACACGATCATGACAGTGGCAGAAAGATCGAGGCTGAGTACGATCGAATGCACAGACGAACCTGAAAGTGGCCATTTTGGAATGTACAACTTGGTAAAAATCAAAACACAATGGAGCAGTATGCAAGCAAGAAATCAAACACAAAACACAACTACTTACTTTTTTGAAGAATTCTCTTGATCTTTCTGTACTGATCGGCCTCCCTCAGTTTCAGGTCTGACCAGCGTTTCCTCAGTTGTTCCTTGGATCGTTGTACCCCAAACTGATTGTACAGCCTCCTCACAACTTTAGACATGATCTTGGCCTTGCGGACATTGGGGTTGAGGTAAGGCCCATACTTCCCATCATAGTCGCTCCTCTTTAATATGTCCACCATCTCCAACATTTCTCCAAATGACATATTGGAGGCCTTGAATTTCAGGCTCCGGGATCGGGACGTTTCTGCATCCGGACTTTCCTCGTCCTCCTCCTCGTTGGTGGGATATTTGTGGCGCACATGCTGTGTCCCCGCCATGTGCTCTCCCCACTACGCCGTAAAGAGAAGGGGTGGGGAATAGACGAGAAAGATCGTCAGGGGCGGGCGGAGTTTGAAGCATGCGCAGTGTATATAAAACGTCACACGCCTGTGTCGTAGCCACGATCTGGGAGACGAGGGGAGAGAAAACTCACACGAGACGATCGCTACAAACGAAGGTACAATTTAACGTTGGTACATAACTAGCCTAGACTGATTTGAACTTGAGGCTTCTTTATGGAGAAGATTAGGAGAGTTTAGCCTGACATAATTTATAGGGTTTGGTGTGTTGTTGTGTCTTGCAGAGATTGATATGAAGGGATTCAACGACATGAGTTTTCTCCCCCTCTTCATTGCCAAATACAGGGATTTTCCCATATTGTGGCAGGGTATACACCCACATTACACCAACAAACCAAAGAGGCACGCAGCCCTGGAGGAACTTGTGGAATTTGTCAAGCCAAGGTTCCCCACGGCAACTGTTGATGATATTAGAAAGAAAATTGGCAGCCTGAGGAGTGCGTATATCAGGGAGCGGAAGAAGGTCGTGAAGTCTGAGGAAACTGCAACTTCAGCAGATGAGGTCTATGTCCCCAAGCTCTGGTACTATCAGAGTCTCCATTTTCTGAAGGACCAGGCTGATGTCACGGAGCCAACCTCAACTCCTCCTTCCACGCTTCCTTGCGCGCAGCCCACCCCTGATGAGGCTTCCGAGGAGCAACCTGGGCCTTCCAGTCTGGAAGAGGTGGAGGAGCCCAGCTTGTTCCAGGTATAGTAGTTTTGTTACCATTTATGGGAATAATGAATGATGTTCACTTAATTCAGGATCGCCAATTGCTTAGTTCCTAACGTGTTTGACATATCAACAGACAGTGGTGTGGGAGACATTTGGGGCCAGAATCTAAACTGCAGGGCTGAGAATTGTATGGTTTTCTATTTGTAAACATTTTGCACCAGTCACTAGATGAGAATTGTGTGTGTTTGATGAACAAATAACTGAAACTATGTCCCTTTTTCATACACAGGAAGACCTCAGCCAGGAGGTGGCTGTGGAAGGTGGCAGTCAGGAGGAGGCAGGGGTTAGTGGCAGCCACCAGCTGGGTAGTGGCAGCCAAGAGGGGGCTAGGCCTCGGAGCCTGACTGACACCCAAACCCCTCCCCTCCGCCCTCCGTACAAAAGGGCGAGAAGGGGGGGTTATGCGGCACAGTCAGCGCTCCGGATGATCAGAGAGGCTTCAGACTCCCTACATGCCACACCCGCCGACGAGGAGACCTTTGGCTCGGTGGTTGTCACAAAAATGATGGGTATGGAGGTGGGGCAACGCAACATGTGTGAGGGGCTCATCCTCCATGTCCTAAATAAGGGTAGGGCTGGGGAGATGACCCCAGTCACACATGTTTGCCATAGCTACCATGCTCCGCCTCCTCCTCCTCCTCCTCCTCCTTCTGCCACCCCACCAGCACGACAGCCACAGCGTGCAAGGAAGCGTGGAAGGAAGACCTGAGAGTGACGACCTGCAATCAGTCTGGTGTGAGAGAAGATGGAGCCTCTTGTAGTACCAGAGCCTGGGGACCTAGATGGCATCTGCTGCAGTTCCGGATACTTTGGACTTCACGACCAGATTGCACTCCCCTTAATATACGTACTCCTCAGGCCCCCAATTTTCTACGCTTGGACAATGATGGTTGCCGTGGGGGGCCAAGACTTTGCAAATTCCCCAAGTTTCACCATGGCTGCGTTCCTCTTTGGTTTGTTGGTGTGACCTAAATAAAGGTTTTTTTGATTTGAAATAATCATTGACTATTGTGTTTTACTTTGCTACAATGACAGTTTTTCTTTGAGTAGGCAGGTACATTTCACTAATCCTAAAGTAGAATTAACAAGGGGCAACAACAACAAACAACCTCCTAGTAAATTTAAGCAAGAAATACAAATGTAAATAATGTGTTTTTGGTAATTTGAGACACACAACCCCCTCCAAAAAAAAAAAAAAAAAAAACATTCAAATATGTATTCCCCCCCCCCCCAAAAAAAAAAAAAAAAGACAAATCATGGTAAAAAAATAACAAAGATTCTTTTCCGTTCAGAGTAAAAATAAACATGTAGTGTATAAATGCTGCAAAGTAATAAAGAAGTAAGTTTGTGAGAAGTGCGGGTGAATAGGAGCAGCTAAAAGATGTCATTCTTGTTGCATTGTAAAGAAAAAGAGAATGCGCTGCATTAAAGACATTTTAACATTGCAGCGTGACGAATGTGCTGTGTCGATTAGGAAAGGTAGTTTTACCTGACCGAGCGCTTCCGTCACAGAATTTCTTCTGAGCATGCGTAGCACTTTGTCCGTCGGACAAGCGTACACACGCTCGGATTTGGTGTGATCGGACCGGGTTGACGGCAAATCTTTCCAGCAGGAGATAAGACTTTGTCCGACGGACAAACCGACGAACACTGTCCGATGGTGCATACCCACGGTCTGATTTTTCAACAACCTTGTCCGATCGGACCAAATTGATGAAAAAGTCCGACCGTGTGTATGGGGCTTAAGAGTACGGAATAATGACCATTGGTTTTTGCTGTTAGTAAGTCATTTGTGAGTTTTAGGAGGGCAGTTTCTGTGGAGTGCTGAGGGCGAAATCCAGACTGAAGGGGATCCAGAAGGTTATTCTCAATGAGGTGGTCGCTCAGTTGGCTGTAGACTAAACATTCAAGGAGTTTGGAGGCAAAAGGGAGTAGAGAGATGGGTCTTAGATTGCTAAGATTGGTTGGGTCTAGTGAGGCCTTTTTTGGTATGGGAGTGACTAGTGCATGTTTTAGGGTTGGGGAAGATGCCAGTAGAGAGGGAGAGGTTGAAGATATGAGTTAAAGAGTGTAGGATAGAGTCAGAGGGTGACCGTAGTATTTGAGAAGGAACAGGGTCCAGGGGGCTGGAGGTTAGGTGGGCATTAGAAAAATTTTTAGTGACTTCCTCTATAGTAGCTGGATTAAAAGAGGAAAGTATTGATTGTGCAGGAGGACAAGGAGTGTAAAGTGAGGGAGATATGTGTAGAGTAGAGAACTCGAGACGAATTGTCTCAATCTTATTTTTGAAGTGATTAGCAATCTCCTGGGCAGTGAGTAAGTTAGTGGGTGGAGGTAATGGAGGACGAAGTAGAGAAGTAAATGTAGAAAAGAGTTGACGGGGACTGTGTGAGAGGGTGTTAATGAGAGTGGTAAAGTAGGTCTGTTTGGCAGTGCGCAGGCAGGAATGGTATTTTTGGAGGGGATTTATATTGGCTGAAATCTTGCTGTGACTTAGTCTTACGCCACAGACGCTCAAGAGCACGGCTCTGTTTTTTGCGGCTTCTGGTGTTGTCTGTCTGCCAGGGTTGTAGCGGCCGGGGCCTGATTCTGTGTGTAGTGAGGGGGGCCAAGGTATCCAGGGTGGATGACAAAGAGCTGTTGTATACGGAAGTGGCCAAGTTGGGGCAGGACAAGGATGAGATTTTGTCGTAGAGACAATCTGTAGCAGAAAAAAGAAGAGAAGGGTTAAGATGGCGAAGGTTTCTACGGGTAATAGTTTGGTAGTTGGAAGGCAAGGAGGAGGCAGACAAGGAGAGAGTGAAACTAATAAGGTGGTGATCAGAGAGAGGAAAAGGAATATTGGAGAGGTTGTGCGGAGTGCACAGGTAGGAGAATATGAGGTCAAGGCAGTTGCCAACAGAGTGAGTAGAAGCGCTCGTCCATTGTTTTAGGTCAAAAGAGGAGGTTAGGCTCAGCAGCTTAGAAGTAGCGGGAGTGTTAAGATTAACAGGGATGTTGAAGTCATCAAGAATGATTGTTGGAATTTCAGAAGAGAGAAAGTAGGGGAGCCAGGCAGAGAAGTCGTCAAGGAAGTTTGATACGGGTCCAGGGGGCCGATATATCACAGCAATTCTCAGTGAAACTGGAGAAAATTGACGAATACAGTGAGCTTCAAATGAGGAGAGGGACAGAGAGGGCGGTGGATGAAGAACCAGTAAGGACCGGAATATAATGTACAGCAGGGAAATGTCATGCAGGTCCGCCTATGACAGTGTGTCTGGTGACACAGCAGGCTAGGAGTGAGTTAACAATTTAGGGGTGGGTATCTGTGAGAGCTGGGAGGAGCGGCCATATAAAAGGGAGGGGCGGAGCCGGGAGGTCAGTGCGGGAAAGCCAGAGCACGAGGAGGCAGGTTTTTCACTCTGCTCCTCTGTGCTTTTAAAAAACATGGCCGACGGAGGGGATTTTGCGGCGATGGTGAGGGCGGCGGCGGCGCAGCAAGGACCCGAATGGGTCATGGAGCAGATCGCAGCGGCGCTGGATGGCTCAGGAAGGGGCACAGGAGACCGGTCATCGGCGATGGATATCCAAGCCGGACAGCGCGGCCGAGTGTCCAGGGCGCCAGAGCGCTACTCTCCAGGGGCCATAGCAGGACCTTCGAGACTGGTAAGGAGCCCTAGGAGGGAGCGATCCACCCCCCCAGCCAAGAGAGTGCAGAGGGACAGCGCTGGAGGGTCACACAAGCAGGCAGGACTCAGGCCTGGTGGAGGAGGGGGGGCGGGGGGCCGACCGGGAAGAGGATCCCTAACATCAGGTGGCAGTCCTTCAACAGCCTCAATAGCCCCAGCGCCTTTACACGAGGTGGGGGGCAGTAGAAACACTGGGGGGAGGGGGGGTGGGGGGGCCGCGGCAAGGGGGAGGAAGATGGCCAGCGCATCAGGCTCTTCAGGGACCACATCCGCCCCAGCAGCTCTGCACGAGCAGGGGGGAGGGGATTCAAGGGCCACTCGGGCAACGGCCAGGAGGGGGGTCACAGCTCCCGGACGTGCCTTTTCAGCGAACCCCCCGGAGGCTCTGCACGAGTCGGGGGGGAGGACGGAAGGGTCAGTGGGGCATCACGGATGGGGGGGAGGGGGACTCACTCAGCACAACGCGCAAGGGATGGCGGGACGCCACCAGCAAGCACGGCAGTGAACCGAGTCAGCAGGAGCGGAGCCCGAACCGGCCCACCTGCACAGCGGAGTTCGGATCAGCCAGGGACCAGCCAGCAGCCCGAAGTGGGAACGGGCAGGCGGGAACGTAACTCTTACAGGACCCCCTCCCCTAGGGTGCGTGCCTTGTCTTTTACGCAGGAGGACGTTTCTCGGTCTGAAGGCGAATTGTCGGAAGAGGAGGAGGAGCTCAGTCGCCCTATCCCGCCGGTGGAGGCCCGTGCAGCGGCTGTGGGAATCCCGCCCGGTCAGCCCGGTAAGTCCACTGACAATAGTTCTTTTGTAAAAGTTTTACAATCTTTGTTGGGGACAGGTAACAGTGGGGGGTGCCCAGGGTTACCTCCCGCATCGTCGTTGGCAGAGACGGACCAACCAACTGCGAGCGGTGAGCGGGAGGGTGGATACTGGGCCTGGGCAAATGCAGGAATTGTTGGAAGGGTTAAGGGTGCTGATAGGCCGTTTTGGTGAGAAGAGGAATGCTCCAGCAGGAGGGGTGAGTATGGAAGTTGGAGAAGTGGGGGCTGGTGTAGCAGTCGGGGGAGGGGTGGCGGCCGACGCCACGGCAGGAAGTCTGCCGACCTCCGTTGTGGTGGGAGCATATAAGGGGAATGAGGTGGAAAAAGGGGAAAAGGAACAGACGACGAGGGATGATATAGTACGGATGGCCGATGCGGCAAAGTGTGAGGTCTATGTCTGTTTTGAAGGACCGCTCGGGGCCCATTTAAAGCAGGAGGTCAGGGAGAAGATTTGGAAGGGGGAGTACGTGGAGATTTTCTCCTTGCTCCCCCTGGAAAAATTCAACCTGGATAGGGTAAAACCGGATAGTAGCAAAAAGGATGATGAAGAAAAAAGGAGGTATAGACTCATTCCGCGGACTTTCGCCAATTGGCTCCAGGCGTTTGCCATTTTGGCGGGAGTGATTGGGGAGAAGAACCCTGAACATTGTTCGGCGTTGTTCTGCTACATGGACGCAATTGGGGAGGCTTATCGGGTTTACGGTGGAACGGCGTGGCTGCGGTACGACGAGCAGTTCCGCCAGCGTAGGGCTGTACGTCCGGCTTTAAGGTGGGATCACAAAGATATTAGCCTCTGGATGAAGCTGATGGCGTCGGCTAAGACGCCGGCTCAGACATTTCAAGGTGGGGCTGGAAGTAGCCAAGCCTCGGGACCTCCGGCCGGTAAGAAGTGGCGGGTATGTTGGCAATTTAATGAGGGGGCCTGTAAGTTTGGAGGGACCTGTAAATTCAAGCATGAATGTTCAGGATGTGGGGGGGGGTCACACCCTCGCCAGATGTTTTAAGAAAGGCAAGCGGGGAGGGGAATCTGGCCACAAGAAGGACGACGCCGGTGATGTGGGAAAGGATGCAGCCTTTCCTAAATAGATATCCGGACAGGGGGGCGGCGGTTTTGTTGAGCAGGGGTTTCAGGGAGGGTTTCAAGATTCCGTGTAAATTGTCAGTGATTCCACCACTGGCCAAGAACTTGAGATCCGCCCTGCAACACCCTGAGGTAGTGTCGGAAAAACTCTCCAAGGAAGTGGGGTTGGGTAGGATGGCGGGGCCATTTAAGGTTAAGCCGTTAGAGGATCTGGTGGTGTCCCCGTTAGGTGTGGTACCCAAGAAAGAGCCGAACAAGTTTCGGCTCATTCACCTTTTGTCGTTCCCAAAAGGGGGCTCGGTCAATGATTTTATAGACCCAGATGAGTGTACGGTGTCTTACACGTCATTTGATGCCGCAGTGCGTTGGGTGCGGCGGTACGGAAAAGGGGCGCTAATGGCGAAATCTGACGTGGAAGCAGCATTTCGGCTATTACCGGTACACCCGGAGAGCTTTCGGTTATTGGGCTGTTGCTGGGAGGGCGAGTTTTACGTTGATCGGTGTTTACCGATGGGATGTTCCATTTCTTGCGCCATGTTTGAGGCGTTTAGTTCCTTCTTGGAATGGGTAGTGAGGGATGTGACAGAGATCGATTCTGTCATCCACTACCTGGATGATTTCTTGTGCGTGGGTCCTCCTACTTCCAATGTGTGTGCGATGCTGTTGTCCACGTTGCAGCACATTGCGGACAAATTTCGGGTGCCATTGGCAGCCGATAAAACGGAGGGCCCGCGGACAGAGTTGAGTTTTTTGGGCATAGTAATAGATTCCATGGCCATGGAATGTAGGCTGCCGGAAGAGAAGGTAGGGGATTTGAGAAAAATGGTGGGAGAGGTTTATGGTTGGAAAAAAGTTCAGTTGCGCACGTTACAATTGTTGTTGGGAAAGTTGAATTTTGCGTGCAGGATTATTCCCATGGGTAGGATATTTTGTAGGCGGTTGTCGGCAGCGACTAAGGGGGTGCGAGTACCGACACATTTCATTAGGCTTAACAAGGAACATAGAGAGGATTTGAAGATATGGGATCAGTTCTTGGAAGGATACAATGGCAGGGCGGTTTGGATGTCGGGACCGGTAAGTAACTTTGATGTGGAGCTGGTGACAGACGCCGCTGGATCTACAGGTTATGGGGCTTTCTTCCAGGGACAGTGGAGTGCGGAGCCTTGGCCGCAGTCATGGTTAAAGGTGGGGTTTCAGAAAAATTTGGTACTGCTGGAACTGTTTCCGGTGGTGCTGGCCTTGGAGTTGTGGGGAGAGTCGTGCAGGAACCTCAAGTTGAGGCTGAACTGCGATAATATGGGGGTGGTTCAGGTGATCAACAACATGTCTGCGGCTTCTCCTCCTATCATCAGATTGATGAGACATCTGGTGTTGCGTTGCATGCGGTTGAACATCTTTTTGTATGCTGTTCACATCCGGGTGTTGAGAACACTTTAGCTGATGCCTTGTCTCGCTTTCAGTGGGACAAGTTCAGGGAGCTGGCGCCGACAGCAAGAGCGGAGGGTGTTCCATGCCCGGGCTGGATGTGGGAGTTAGCATTGGAACCACGGCAGAGTGGATACGGAGGTCTGTAAGTGAGTCGACATGGCTGGCCTACTCTAAAGTGTGGAAGGAATGGACTGACCTTCGGGGCATGGCACAATCCAGGGGGGAGGACCCGGGAGACAGGTTGTTATTGCTGAATTGGGTGGCCAGGGATATGGAAATGGGAAAATCTGTGTCGGCAATTGAAAAGAGGATGGCGGGGCTTGCGTTTTGGTTTAAATTGAGGAGAAGGGAGGATTTGACGAAGGATTTCTGGGTAAAGCAAGCCATAAAGGGGTATTGGAAGTCGCATAGGAGTAAAGACAAGCGGCGCCCCATCACATTTGGGAACTTGTTAGATATAAGTGTACAGCTTAAAGGGGCGTGTCAGTCAGCGTACGAGGTGAGGTTGTTTTCAGCTGCATTTGCATTGGCATTCTTTGGAGCGTTCCGTATTGGGGAATTGGTCAGCCCATCAAAAGAGGTGGTGGGGGGCTTGATGGTTCAGGATGTGGAAATAAGGGACGATAAGGTTATGGTCAGGTTGAGAAGATCAAAAACGGACCAAAGAGGACGAGGGACGCAGGTGAGTTTGTATGCTGTACAAGGGTGCGGGGTTTGCCCTTTATTAACGGTGACGAAGTTTCTGGCAGTAAGACCGGGGGGGGGGAGGGTCCGCTGTTGTTACATGCGGATGGACGGTATTTGTCCAAATTTCAGTTTGTGGCGGTGTTGAGAAAGTGTATGGGGAGGCTGGGATTGGATAGTAACGCCTACGCTTCACACTCCTTCCGCATTGGGGCAGCTACTGAAGCCGCCAGGTGTGGGTTGGATGAAGCGGATGTGCAAAAGTTAGGGAGATGGGAATCTCAGCGATTCCGCAGTTATGTTCGGCCACAGTTGGTGTGTGAATAATAAAAAAAAAAAAAAGAGTTTGGTTGTTGATATAATTAACGTTTCAATAGAAGTATCGGTTGGTATGTAGGGGTACTGCATAAGGTGGAAGTAGTATGGGGTGTTGTGCGTGTAACGTTGTTCTTGTTGTTACAGATGCAGGGCGACAACTCCTTGTATGGATCCTCGGCCATTCCTACGTGTGCTGGGGAGCCAGGAGGGGGGACGTGAGACCAGGTAGGAGACAGCTGGGCATCTCCAGGAGGGATGCAGTTATCAGGTGGTTAGGTAGGCCGGGCATGATGTGGGGCAGGGTGGTCCCGGAGGTTGAAAGGTACGCTTGGCTAGACCGAACACCTGAAGTGTTGGTCATTCATGCCGGCGGCAATGATTTGGGTGTAAGGACCGTGAGGGACTTGATAGCTGATATCAAGGCGGACATTATGTTCCTCCTGGCCACGTTCCCGGGCACCATACTGATTTGGTCGGATATGGTAGCCAGGACTAACTGGCGCATGGCCAGGTCGGTGATTAGGATCAATAAAGCCAGGATCCGGGTCAATAAAGTGGTGGGACGGTTCATAGCTTGGCAAGGTGGCCTAGTTGTTCGCCACCGGGAGTTGGAGGTAAATGTGGGGATGTATTTGAGACGGGATGGAGTACATCTTACAGATGTGGGCATTGACCTTTGGTCATTGGGTTTGCAGGAGGGTATCCAGGCGGCCCTGTGGGTGTGGAGGTGCCATCAAGGGTGAGGTGGTCCCCCTTTCAGGCTGTGGCGTTGGTTGTTTTGTTGGTCAGTGACGGCAGCAGTTATACTGGTGGTAAGTGGGTGGGGGGCTCATCAATAGATGGCCCCTCCTTGTTACATCAAACGTTGTTGTCATGAAGATCCTGCCAGAAATCTAAACCCGGGCCGTCCCGGCCCTCAGATTCCATTGCGCATGCGCATGCGCGCCCGGGCGTGGGCACGTGCACAACCGCGCACAGGGAGACGGGCGCGCGCCCTAGTTAGCACCAGCCGGCCTATTTAAGCCTGACTTGTGCAGACGGTCTTTGCTGTCTGCTCTACAGCGTTGTGGTGTTGTAAAAGTAACCTGATCCTGTTATACCTGTTCCTTTGACCCGGCTTGCCATAGACCATCCAGCTTTCTGCCTGTACCCGACCCCGGCTTCCTGTGACCATCCTCCTGCCTGATCCATTGTACCTCGCTCTTAGTTCTGAACTATTACCTGGCTTCTTTGATGAACTCTGGTTCCTTGCTAAGTCCCCATCCAGTCTGCAGTCTGACCCCTGTAACGAGCCTGATCACCTGTTGGCTTCCAGTCCATTCAGTGGTTCCGTTTCCTGTGTCCAGTTCCTGTCAGCTCTGCTATCCAAGCTTACCTGTGAACCTGCTTGCCAAGCCGTTGTCCAGTTCCTGTCAGCTCTGCTATCCAGTTTACCTGTGAACCTGCTTGCCAAGCCGTTGTCCAGTTCCTGTCAGCTCTGCTATCCAAGCTTACCTGTGAACCTGCTTGCCAAGCCGTTGTTCAGTTCCTGTCAGCTCTGCTATCCAGTTTACCTGTGAACCTGCTTGCCAAGCCGTTGTCCAGTTCCTGTCAGCTCTGCTATCCAAGTTTACCTGTGAACCTGCTTGCCAAGCCGTTGTTCAGTTCCTGTCAGCTCTGCTATCCAGTTTACCTGTGAGCCTGCTTTCCAGAGATCCTGCCAGCTCTGCTATCAAGTTTACCTGTGAGCCTGCTTTCCAGAGATCCTGCCAGCTCTGCTATCCAGTTTACCTGTGAGCCTGCTTTCCAGAGATCCTGCCAGCTCTGCTATCCAGTTTACCTGTCAGCCTGCTTTCCAGAGATCCTGCCAGCTCTGCTATCCAGTTTACCTGTGAGCCTGCTTTCCAGAGATCCTGCCAGCTCTGCTATCCAGTTTACCTGTGAGCCTGCTTTCCAGAGATCCTGCCAGCTCTGCTATCCAGTTTACCTGTGAGCCTGCTTTCCAGAGATCCTGCCAGCTCTGCTATCCAGTTTACCTGTGAGCCTGCTTTCCAGAGATCCTGCCAGCTCTGCTATCCAGTTTACCTGTGAGCCTGCTTTCCAGAGATCCTGCCAGCTCTGCTATCCAGTTTATCTGTGAGCCTGCTTTCCAAAGACCCCGCCAGCTCAGCTAACCTGTTACCTTCCCACCGGTCTGTTGATCCTGCCAGGCACCCGTGCTCCTCCTCACTCCTGGCTCTCCTGTTCCCACACCAGGGGACCAGGAGTGGGAGACGCAAGGGAGGCCTCTCCCTGCAATCTCAGGCTCGCACCACCAGGTACGTGACAGTAGCAGACAGCCATGTCTGAGCCCGAGCAGGGAGCCCCCGCCATGGAGGGGCTATGCCAACACCTGGCAGGTCTGACCGAGGTGGTGAAGAACCTCCAGCAGGGGTACACCCGGCTGGAGGAACGGGTACTGGCCCTGTCTGGACCATCCAGTACCCAAGGAACTCCTCACCCAGCAATACCCCCAACGGGGCCTGCACCTACCCAGACTATAGTGATGCTACCACCTGAGCCCAAGGTACCCACTCCAGAGAAATTTACGGGTGCCCGTGGTAGCTTCAGAACTTTCCGTAACTCCTGTGAACTCCATTTTGCCCTGCAACCTAGGACCTTTTCTCTAGAGACCACCAAGGTGGGTTTTGTGGTAGCCCTACTGACTGGGGATCCCCAAATCTGGGCCCACCGTCTTGTGGAACAAAAGGATGCAGCTTTGACCAGTCTCTCCACCTTTTTTGATGCCATGGCACAGCTTTATGAGGACCCCCAACTCTCAACCACTGCGGAGGCCGCCTTACGTTCTCTCCAACAGGGTCGAAGACCAGCAGAGGACTATGTGGCTGAGTTCAGGCGTTGGGGTGCCGACACCGACTGGAACGATGCTGCTCTCCGTCACCAATTCCGCATGGGCCTCTCAGACGCACTCAAAGACGAGCTTGCCAGAGTGGGGGTACCTCAGACCCTGAATTCCCTCATTGACCTAAGCATCCAAATTGACCGGCGCCTACGGGAGCGTAGGGCCGAACGAACCTTGGGGTCCCCAAGACCTACCTGGATGCTTCCCAGGGGTCCAAGTCACTTCCGCACTGCTCCCCCTGTTAAACCTGCTCATGCCTCTTCAGCATCAGAACCCATGCAACTTGGACTCCTGCGGCCTTCTCTCACTCCAGCAGAACGCCAGAGACGCCGCAGCAACAATCTGTGCCTGTATTGCGGAGAGCCTGGTCATTATGTCCGGAACTGCCCGGCTAAACTCCGTAAGTTCCCCACTATTCTCTCCAGTTATGTGGATCCTGTGACCGGGGTTTCATCTCATCTTGCCCTTTCTGTTTCTTTCCAGTTCTCTGGAAGGACCCTACAGACCACAGCTATCATTGACTCTGGTGCCTGTAGTTGCTTCATGGACTCTGCTTTTGCTGCCCGGCATCGAATTCCCCTCCGTCCAAGGGAGCAGGGCCTGTCCGTCCACCTGGCGGATGGGTCCACCATTAAATCTGGCCCAGTGACTCAGGAGACTGCCCCACTGCACACAGTGATCTCAGAGTCACATCAAGAACTGTTATGTTTGGACATAATTTCTTCTCCCTTGTTTCCAGTTATTCTAGGGATCCCCTGGCTGCAAGCACACAACCCAGTCATCAACTGGTCCACAGGAGAGGTGGCCTTTTCTTCTCCCTACTGCCAAGGGTCCTGCGGCTCACTGGTCCCCGCAGGACCCTCTGCTTTGCTCTGCCTCGAAAACGAGGCAGGTCTACGTCAGTCCATCCCTGAAGTCTACCATGCATACCTGGATGTGTTCAGCAAACGAAGGGCAGATGTGCTGCCACCCCATAGGCCCTATGACTGTCCCATTGAACTTCTTCCCGGGGCCAAGATTCCCTTCGGTAGGGTTTTTCCGTTAACAGAGGTGGAGCAGGGAAAACTAAAGGACTATATTGATGATAACCTGAAAAAAGGGTTTATCCGCCCGTCTACGTCTCCTGCAGGCGCAGGAATATTTTTCGTGGAGAAGAAGGACCATTCTCTCAGACCCTGTGTGGACTACCGTGCCCTAAACGAGGTCACAGTCAAAAATCGCTACCCGCTCCCCCTGGTACCTGAACTGTTTCAGAGGCTTGGCACAGCCTCCATCTTTTCTAAACTGGACCTCAGAGGGGCATACAATTTAATTCGTATAAAGGATGGGGACGAATGGAAGACGGCATTTCGGTCTCGATTTGGGCACTTCGAGTACCTGGTGATGCCATTCGGTCTCTGTAACGCCCCCGCTACCTTCCAGTCTTTCATAAATGATGTGCTTCGGGACTTCCTTGATGTTTTTGCTGTTGTTTATCTTGATGACATACTAATTTTCTCTTCCTCCCTAGAGCTGCATCGTGGACATGTTAAAAGTGTTTTGGGCCGTCTCCGGCAACATGGCCTCTATGCCAAGGCAGAAAAATGCCTCTTTGAGGTAGAAAGCATACCCTTCCTAGGTTTGATCATCTCCAGTAGAGGCATCCGGATGGACCCCCAGAAGATCTCAGCCATCCTGGACTGGCCAGTTCCCGCAGACAAAAAGGGGATCCAGCGATTCATTGGCTTTCCCACTTTTTATCGCAAATTCATCAAGGGATTCTCGGCCATAGTGGCACCCATTACTCAACTCACCAAACAAGGTACCCGTTTTCATTGGTCCCCTGAGGCCCAAGGGGCCTTCGAGGCCCTCAAGGGGCTCTTTACCTCAGCCCCTATCCTGAAGCATCCAGATCCTTCTCTGCCCTTTGTCCTAGAAGTGGATGCCTCGGAGATAGCGGTAGGGGCCATCCTGTCCCAGAGACAGGGCATCAAGGCCCTGCTTCACCCCGTGGCATTCTTCTCACGGAAACTGTCCCCAGCCGAGAAGAACTACGACGTGGGGGATTGGGAATTACTGGCCATAAAGACTGCCCTCGAGGAATGGCGTTACCTACTAGAGGGGGCTACTCACCCGATCCTGATCTTCACAGATCACAAAAATCTAGAGTACTTGAAGACTGCCAAGAGGTTGAAACCTAGACAGGCCCGTTGGGCCTTATTTTTCTCTCGTTTTACCTTTCACGTGACATATCGTCCGGGTTCCAAGAACGCGAGGCCGGACGTTCTGTCTCGTATGTATCACAAATCCCAGGATGGTTCCCCTCCAGACACTATCCTTGCCCCTGGAAACTTTCTCCTGCTACAGGAAGACTTGCTGTCCCAGCTCAGGCGGGCTTCCAGTGGCCTCATACCCACGCCCGGTCCTGGGTTGCAGGCCAAGGATGGGCTATTGTGGCATGGGGATAAGATTTTCATTCCCGAGGGTCTGCGGGTAACCGTCCTGGAATTGTGCCATGATCATAAGCTTGCCGGACACTTCGGTGTCACCAAAACCACTGAATTGGTACAACGTACCTTCTGGTGGCCTCAGCTAAGGGAAGACTGCAGGAAATTTGTGGAAACATGCACTGTGTGTATTCGGAGCAAAAGTTACAGAACCAAAGCCTGGGGTCTACTCAAACCATTGCCAGTCCCAGACCGTCCCTGGAAAATGCTGTCCATAGATTTCATTGTGGAACTGCCCCCAGCAGAGGACCACACTACGATCTTCGTGATAGTTGATCGTCTGTCAAAGATGGCACACTTTGTTCCCATGAAGGGCACCCCTTCTGCCTCAGAAACCGCACAAGTGTTTATCCGAGAAGTCATCAGACTCCATGGGGTACCGGCCAACATAGTGTCCGACCGAGGGGTACAATTCACCTCTCGGTTCTGGAAGTCACTCTGCAAGGCCCTCAACATTGAGCTATCGTTTTCTTCCGCTTATCACCCTCAAACCAATGGGCAGACCGAAAGAACCAATCAGACCCTGGAACAATATCTACAATGCTTTTCTACCTTCTCCCAAGATGATTGGATCTCCCTATTACCAGTTGCCGAGTTTGCATACAACAATGCAATCCACTCGGCCACTCAACAGACGCCTTTCTTTGCCAACTATGGCTTCCATCCTTCGTTCCTGCCCAATTCTCTTCCTGAATGTACTGTGCCCGCAGTTCAGAAAAAGATTGACTTCTTTGCTTCCAATAACCGACTCCTACAGGACACCATGGCCCGGACCCAGGAACATAACAAGACAGTCTTTGACCAAAAGAGGCGCGGGGAATTGGTACTGGCACCAGGTGACACAGTATGGCTCTCTACCTTGAATCTGAGGATGGCTTGTCCCTCGAAAAAACTGGGCCCTAAGTTCTTAGGTCCCTTTCCAGTCAAACGAAAGATCAATGAAGTAGCCTATGAGTTGGAACTTCCTGATTCCCTCAAGGTCCATCCAGTCTTTCATGTTTCTCTGTTAAAGCCCTCCACTCCCAACCCCTTTTCAACAGAAGGACTGTACCCCCGGACCCAGTCTTGGTAGATGGCGAGGAGGAATATGAGGTAGAGGCCATACTAAATGTTAGAAAAAGGAGAAATCAGAATCAGTTCTTGATCAAATGGAAGGGATATGGTCCCGAAGAGAATTCCTGGGAGCCCGAATGTAATATCCACGCTAAGAGTCTAGTTCAAGCCTTCAAAAGAGCACATCCTGAGAGATTTGCCCAGAGGGGCACCCGGAGGTTGCCCCTAGGAGGGGGGCAATGTCATGAAGATCCTGCCAGAAATCTAAACCCGGGCCGTCCCGGCCCTCAGATTCCATTGCGCATGCGCGTGAGCGCCCGGGCGCGGGCACGTGCACAACCGCGCACAGGGAGACGGGCGCGCGCCCTAGTTAGCACCAGCCGGCCTATTTAAGCCTGACTTGTGCAGACGGTCTTTGCTGTCTGCTCTACAGCGTTGTGGTGTTGTAAAAGTAACCTGATCCTGTTATACCTGTTCCTTTGACCCGGCTTGCCATAGACCATCCAGCTTTCTGCCTGTACCCGACCCCGGCTTCCTGTGACCATCCTCCTGCCTGATCCATTGTACCTCGCTCTTAGTTCTGAACTATTACCTGGCTTCTTTGATGAACTCTGGTTCCTTGCTAAGTCCCCATCCAGTCTGCAGTCTGACCCCTGTAACGAGCCTGATCACCTGTTGGCTTCCAGTCCATTCAGTGGTTCCGTTTCCTGTGTCCAGTTCCTGTCAGCTCTGCTATCCAAGCTTACCTGTGAACCTGCTTGCCAAGCCGTTGTCCAGTTCCTGTCAGCTCTGCTATCCAGTTTACCTGTGAACCTGCTTGCCAAGCCGTTGTCCAGTTCCTGTCAGCTCTGCTATCCAAGCTTACCTGTGAACCTGCTTGCCAAGCCGTTGTCCAGTTCCTGTCAGCTCTGCTATCCAGTTTACCTGTGAACCTGCTTGCCAAGCCGTTGTCCAGTTCCTGTCAGCTCTGCTATCCAAGCTTACCTGTGAACCTGCTTGCCAAGCCGTTGTCCAGTTCCTGTCAGCTCTGCTATCCAGTTTACCTGTGAACCTGCTTGCCAAGCCGTTGTCCAGTTCCTGTCAGCTCTGCTATCCAGTTTACCTGTGAACCTGCTTGCCAAGCCGTTGTCCAGTTCCTGTCAGCTCTGCTATCCAGTTTGACCTGTGAGCCTGCTTTCCAGAGATCCTGCCAGCTCTGCTATCCAGTTTACCTGTGAGCCTGCTTTCCAGAGATCCTGCCAGCTCTGCTATCCAGTTTACCTGTGAGCCTGCTTTCCAGATCCTGCCAGCTCTGCTATCCAGTTTACCTGTGAGCCTGCTTTCCAGAGATCCTGCCAGCTCTGCTATCCAGTTTACCTGTGAGCCTGCTTTCCAGAGATCCTGCCAGCTCTGCTATCCAGTTTACCTGTGAGCCTGCTTTCCAGAGATCCTGCCAGCTCTGCTATCCAGTTTACCTGTGAGCCTGCTTTCCAGAGATCCTGCCAGCTCTGCTATCCAGTTTACCTGTGAGCCTGCTTTCCAGAGATCCTGCCAGCTCTGCTATCCAGTTTACCTGTGAGCCTGCTTTCCAGAGATCCTGCCAGCTCTGCTATCCAGTTTACCTGTGAGCCTGCTTTCCAGAGATCCTGCCAGCTCTGCTATCCAGTTTATCTGTGAGCCTGCTTTCCAAAGACCCCGCCAGCTCAGCTAACCTGTTACCTTCCCACCGGTCTGTTGATCCTGCCAGGCACCCGTGCTCCTCCTCACTCCTGGCTCTCCTGTTCCCACACCAGGGGAGCAGGAGTGGGAGACGCAAGGGAGGCCTCTCCCTGCAATCTCGGGCTCGCACCACCAGGTACGTGACAGTTGTTGATGTCTAATGGTATTGTGCACTGCGGGAATGTTGGTTATCGGGGGGTACGGTAGAGAGTCATGGGTTTCTTTATCTCCCGCAGTGCCCCCTTGTGTTGATATCAGTTGATATCAGGTTGTGTTATAAGCACTTAGCTCCGTCACTGACCAACATATATAGGGGTTTAACCTGTTTTGTTTTGTTTTCAGCAAGGGGTCTGAAAGTGTTTATTGTTGTTGTTATTTATGTTTTATTTGTTTTAATAAGAAACTGGAGTTCTTATTATTGGTATTTTAAATAAATAGCTGTTATGGCCATTTAACTCCATAACCGGTGTGGTCTCTCATTTATTAATTAAGTTAAGTTGATGGGGTTTTATGGTTACAGCTAAGGGGTTATATCGTGACTACACTAGTCATGAAAAGTGCTTTGAGGGGATAGGAGGATTCCAACACCACCTCCTTTCCGTCCACTAGGCCTGGGGGAGTGAGTCCACAGAAGGCCACCGTAGGAGAGAGTAGCAGGAGAAGGAAGGTCAGATTCTTGAATCCAGGTCTCAGTAATTGCAAGTAGGTTCAGGGAGTTTGTGATAAATAGGTCATGGACAGTGGTGAGTTTGTTACAAACAGAGCGGGCATTCCAGAGGGCACAGGAGAAGGGGAGGCTGGTTCTAGGCAGAAGAGGAATGGAAATGAGATTGTGTGGATTGTGACTGCAATGAGAGGATGGGGGTTGCCGAGTATGTTGGCCGAAGGTAAAGGATGGCGGTCCAGGATTTGGGGAAATATCTCCAGAAATCAGGAGAAGTAGAAGGGTGAGGGAGATGATATGGTATTGCGACTTGTGTGGTGGGACACGTCCCAGTGTCCTGCAGGTTTTATTGGCATTTGGGTTCAGAGTTAGCAGGAGCTGATATGTGCAGTAATAAGGCGATGACAGGAGTGAGGGTGATATATATATGCTGTGGGGTGGAGAAGATGGGTGAAGGAGAGAGAATTTAAGGAGAGAGGATGCAACTGTGAGAAGGAAAAGTAGGGAGTGCATGACAGAGTGACAAGATTGGAGATGAAGCCTGGATGAGAGATGAGCAAGTTTAATGGAGAATCAGGTCACCTGTAGTCTGTTTAATGTTCTGCTGAAGTCTGTTGTGCTTTTTCGCTTTGTGCATTCGCTGAAGTGCTAAGCCGAAGTGCAATACTTAATCCAATATGAATACTTTATCCAAGATGATAGTTGCCAATGCAATCCCTGCCTGTGCACACCCCTGGCTGTGCTTCCCCTAAGTAGGGCCTTAATTTATACTCAGTTTGGGTGGGGGTATTGCCAATTAATTAGACAGGATTGCATAGGAGAAACACTTGGCTAACAGAATGAACTTCTCACACTAAGGGCTGGCTGACTACAAGACACAGCAAGAGAGCAGAGAGGTCACAGTCATAAAGATAGGAAAAGCTAATAATTTAGGTATAGACACTAAGAAAGTAAAACAAACATCACAGTGCTATGGGCCGAGGTAAAGAATTTGAATGCAGCATAGATCACCAAAAGCACATACACAGAATTAGCAATTCTAGATGGAGTTGCAGCAGTATGAGCATACCAGTGTTAAAAGGGACATAAACAGTTTTCAGTAATGCGATTCTAGATGGAGTTGCAGCAGTATGAGCATACCAGTGTTAAAAGGGACATAAACAGTTTTCAGTAATGCGATTCTAGATGGAGTTGCAGCAGTATGAGCTAAACCTCAATAATGACTATTGCATAACAATCTGACGCGTTTTGACCGATAGTGTTTGGGGTATCTTCGGAGGATGAGTTTGCTAGAAAAAGAAAATTTGTAATAATATATCAAATTTGTTAAAAAACAAAAAATAATATATGTAAAAGAATGTTTAAAAGAAAGTTACCACTGCACCACTGAGATGCCTCTCAGTCAGGAGGTCCCCCACATAGCTATCAGACCATTCTGTGCGCCTCCATGCCACAACGAAATACCAAGAAAGGGACGAGGATCCACTCAATGCGGCTTACAAGGAGTCACGCGTAAACAGGCGTCCCAGAGGGGGCGAGGCCAGGACCTACGGCAATTACCAGCGTGTTAGCTCATGGGGAACCCATATAAGTTAAAGGTTTATGGTATTAACTATGTTTAACTTAACTATTGAACGGTCAGACAATATTAAAATAATCCATCATAGGTTTGGGTAATTAAATGTATAGAGGGGAGAGTATTAGTAGTATTTAATTCCTAGCAATATGAAAGAAAGAGTTAATGATAATATCAAGGATTTAATCAGTGGTGTGAATAAGCCAGAAGTGGCTTCATCTATGTGCTCAGGGAATGACGTGGTGAATGATGTCACAGAGAATGTGGAGAGGGATAAAGGGTTGAAAACGTATAAAGTGTTTGGAAATGGTGTGAAAGTGGTTGTATAAGGTTATTTTTTCAACCCTTTATCCCACAAGTGTGTCTTGTGTTTTTTTTTTAAATCTTGACACTTTTTTTGTGAAATGGTATGGGTAAAATGTACCCATACCATTTCAAACAGGGGGGCCGGGATCTGGGGGTTCCCTTGTTAAAGGGGGCTTCCAAACTCCGATAAGCCCCCCGCCCGCAGAACCCCACAACCACCGGGCGGGGATGAGGCCCTTGTCCCCATCAACATGGGGACAAGGTGCTTTGGGGGTTACCCCAAAACACCCTCCCCATGTTGAGGGCATGTGGTCTGGTACGGTTCAGGAGGGGGTGCTCTCTCATCCCTGCGGCCTGCCAGGTTGCGTGCTCGCATAAGGGTCTGGTATGGATTTTCGGGGGGACCCCCACGGCATTTTTTTTTTTATTTTGGCGCGGGGTTCCCCTTAAAATCTTTAGGGGACCCCTACGCCATTTAAAAAAAAAAATTGGCGCAGGGTTCCCCTTAATATCCATACCAGACCTGAAGGGCCTGGTATGGAATTTGGGGGGACCCCCACGCAATTTAAAAAAAAAAATTGGTTCGGGGTTCCCCTTAATATTCATACCAGACCCAAAGGGCCTGGTAATGGACTGGGGGGGGGGATCCCATGACGTTTTTTTCAATGACTTTTTTTCCGGGACCGACAATTCATTATAGCACTTTTAAATTACTTTTTTTCCTTTAGAAATGTCATCTTGTGCAGGTACTGTTCTAAACACAGGAAAAATTTACCACTTTACAGGCATACTATAAACACCCCCCAGGTATGAAATTTAAAGGAATATTATACTTTTATTGTTTCACTTTAAGCATTATTTTGTTTTTAAAACTTTTTTTTGCATTGATACATGTCCCCTGGGGCAGGACCCGGGTCCCCAAACACTTTTATGACAATAACTTGCATATAAGCCTTTAAAATAAACACTTTTGATTTTTCATGTTAATGTCCCATAGACTTTAACGGTTTTCCGGCGGCTTTCCAATTTGCCCCGAACACTGCATATTGTTCGGTGTTCGCAGAACATCCAAACAACCAAAGTTCGACCCGAACTTGTGCTCGGGTCGAACCATTTGCCCATCCCTACTGACCAGATCAGCTAACAGGTGAACACAGACAGGGAGGAAAAGCAACAGCCAACACCTGGGTGCTGGAATGCGGAATAGGGGCACTAAGTGATCATGACAATTGGCTTTTAAAAGTTACACAAATGTAGCAATTTAGAAATTGGATGAAAGGTTTAGCACTGAAAAACACTATTTGAAAGATAAAAAGTGCGTTTTATATACAACTATATAGATCAGACCAAAATGAGGGACAAATGAGGAGGAAAGAGGGACAGAGGGACATTGCTCCAAATCTGGGACAGTCCCTCCAAATCAGGGACAGTTGGGAGCTATGCAGTTACCTACTGTGACCATGTCACAAATACCTGGCCTCAACAGCTTACTTAAAAGACTGAACTATGAAGGATCTACTGTTTATGCAGCACAGCATCTTCCCCAGAAGCCATGTTCTACCTAACTCACCTCACAGTACTCTTGAGGAACTTGGGGACAATGCTACAGTACATATGCTGTAGGTCCACTCATGGAGGTGAGTTGCTATTACATCAGGTTGAGGATTTATGAGGTGTATTGCTAAAAATATCCTATTAAATGTATCAAGATAATATATGTCACAAGAAAAACCTGTATTTGAAAGACAAATATTTATACACACAGTATATGGACTGATATTTCACACAGAAATTGCAAGGACTATTTATTGAGGGTGCGAGAAACCACTTGATACATGTTGTTTTTTGGTTCATGTGTACATCAGTTTGGCTGTCATTATTTGATATAAAGGAGAGCCACCACTAATGTTATTATGCTATGCAGATATGTAGGTTAATACTCTTGGGGAACGGTGCCACCATTCTACATATTGGTAAAGCTGCATTTTTTTTCTATTGTTATTGCAGATGTGGTAACACATGTCAATATTAGTTACTACCCACTAATGTCATTTACTTTTTGTGTTCACTACTGTGGTTGCGTGGTAGTTTTCTTTATACCTTTTTTTTGGTGTTGAAAAACAACATACCCCCCTTAAGTTCTTTTTACCATATCCCGTTTTACCTATCTGTTACCTACTGATTCAGTCAACTGATGCAAACTCATTTTTGAATACCATGCTTCTAAAGGGACCATCTCTTCAACTTGTTGATCAAAAGACTGTTCTGATTCTTTCCCATCAGTACTTTGGGTGCCCTATCATTTACACTAGCCTAGAAATTCAGAAGAACTATGCTAGACCACCTTAGAGAACTATCATTTCTACCTATGAATCATTAATATATATCCTTCTTTTCCTTTCAGTTCATGGTCTTTATACCTAAAAGATTTCTCAGCTCTGGATGCCATGTTCATCAGATTTGGATCTTTCCTAATTGGCAGTTTATTATTAGGTGTAACATTGTTGTTGTTATCTCACATTCTTAAAGGACAGTTATCATTAGGTTAATGTATTTATTAATAATCAGTAGATTAATTCAATTTTGTATTTAGCACGCCTTCATCATTTGTTTCTTCATTTACATGATATTTCATCAATACTTACTGTAAATCATTTAAATTAAATCTGCCCATTGTAAGCACCCTGCCAATTTCTAGTTTGTTCCAACTCTAGCCAGTCTCGCGTATGCTAGACAGCTTGATTTTAAACTTAAATGTGGTGAAAAAAAATGTATATTCTAAATATTAAGGTGTGCAGTTAAGCCACTTAAGGATCAAGCCTCTTTTTGAGATTTGTGTTAACAAGTTAAAATAATTATTTTTTTTTGCTAGAAAATTACTTAGAACCCCCACACATTATATATATATATATATATATATATATATATATATATATATATATATATATATATATAATGTGTGGGGGTTCTAAGTAATTTTCTAGCAAAAAAAAATAATTATTTATTATTTATATATATAATTTTTTTTTTTCAGACACCCTAGAGAATAAAATGGTGGTCATTGCAATACTTTGTCACACTGTATTTGCGCAGCAGCCTCACAAGTGCAATTTTTTTGGAAAAAAAAAAGAAACTTTTTTGAAAAAATAAGACAGCGATAAATTTAGCGCAATTTTTTTTTTAAGTTGTGAAAGATGATGTTACGCCGAGTAAATTGATACCCAACATGTCATGCTTTAAAATTGAGCCCGCTCGTTGAATGGAGACAAACTTTGACCCTTAAAAATTTCCGAAGGCGACGTTCAAAAATGTCTACAGGTTACCAGTTTTGAGTTAAAGAAGAGGTGCTAGAAATATTGCTCACGCTCTAGCAATCGCGGTGATACCTCACATGTGTGGTTTTCATATGCGGGCGTGACTTGCGTATGCGTTCCCTTCTGGACGGGGAGCTTTCAATTTGTTATTTTTTTTCTTTTATTTATTTTTTTTATTTTTACACTGTCTTTTAAAAAAAAATTAAATTGGGTCACTTTTATTCCTATTACAAGGAATGTAAACATCCCTTGAAATAGAAGAAAAGCATGACAGGACATCCTAAATGTGAGATCTGGGGTCAAAAAGACCTCATCTTATCTTATATTTACACTAAAATGCAAAAAAAATATATATTTAAAAAAAATGTAATATCGTTTTTTATTTTTTTTACCAATTTTTTTTTCCCCTTTAGGACCATTGGGCAGAAGTGACCTTTAACATCACTTCAGCCATCCAATGGTGTGGAGCCGAGCAGGGCCATATTTCCTTCACTCGGCATCCAGCCTGTGAGGGAAGACCCGATCGCATCCGGAGGGCCTCTTCTGCTCCTGATAAAACTGTTTTTACGGCGAATCCGTCGCTGAGACCGTCTTTGCCTGAAAGCCGACCGCCCACTGAAGAAGATACCGGGGTTATGACAGCTATCTGCTGCGATAACAACAGTATTCCTCTTCAAACAGCCGCCGTAAAATTATGGTGGGTGGTCGATAAGTGGTAGTAAAACTAAAGGTTAGTTTTAAATAAGGTGGAGATGGGATTAGACCACCTGTCAGGTTTTTATTGCTGTCTGTACCCCCCATTAGGGAGATTCATCCTATCTATAGGTCCTGTTTACCATTATCATTGAAAGTGAAAGTAAAAGAAACCCCAAATTTTTGGTTGTCCCCAGAAAAATAATAGTGGGGGAAATTTCCAATGGGGATACAAGTTTTGGTGACCTGGGGGTCCCCAAGCAATTCCCTTAAATTGCAGGGATTTCCTCTCACTTCCTGATTTGGCTATGGCTTTCTTGCTGCTGGCATGGACTCTGGACTATGATATTTTAGTAGGCATAGAGCAGTGCACATGAGGGGGGGAGTAAATGGAGAGGTTTTGGGGCTAAAGAAGGATATTACGAGGAGGACAAAAAATATAGTAAGAAACAATTTAATAAAAAACTGTTTACAGGGCCATAATTAATAAATGTGTTATGATAACTTTTGAAGAATAAGGATATTGAGTAGTATCACTTGAAGTGCATGCATTCTAAATAATGAGTTATGCCGCATACACACGATCGGAAATGCCACTAGCAAAAGACAGATGTGAGAATTTGGTCTAAAAATGCAACCCTGTGTATGCTCCATCGGTCTTTTGCTGGCGGAATTCCAGCCAGCAAAAGATTGAGAGCAGGTTCTCTATTTTTCGTTCGGGAAAAGTTCCAATCCGAAAATATGATCGTCTGTATGCAATTCGGACGCGGAAAAAATGATGCCGCTCACACACGAGCGGATTTTCCGTCAGAAAAATCTTGGATGGTTTTTCCGATAGAATTCCGCTCAAGCTTGGCTTGCATACACACGGTCACACAAAAGTTCGCTGAACTTTTGACCGTCAAGAACGCGGTGACTTACAACACTACGACAAGCCGAGAACATTAAGTTCAATGCTTCCGAGCATGCGTCTAGTTGTTTCCGAGCATGCGTAGCAATTTTGCGCGGCGGAATTGCTACAGAATTTCCGATCAGAACTTTTTCCGTCAGAAAAATTGAGAACATGCTCTCAATCTTTTGCTGGCGGAAATTCGGGCAGCAAAAGTCCGATGGAGCATTCTCCGACCAAAAGCTCTCATTGGTCTTTTGCTGCCCGAATTTTCGATTCCCCAGACAATGTCTATATCAGATTTTCTCTCCAAAAGCACAGTGGCTGAATGGTTAGTAATAGGGTCAATGGTTCAAATTCCAAACATAAAGCCTCATGCACACTGGTTTCTTGTAAACGTTGTTTATCCTGACAGGAGAAAATCTGCGTTATAAACTCACCTAAGCTGCAATTTTTCAAAACAGTCTAGGTGAGTTTAACAGAGTTTGGAGTTGTGGAGTTTATTTAATTGGCCAGAATTTAAATTTATTATTTATTATTATTATTATTATACACAAGCATGTGTATGCTTGTCTTGCATACACATGGTCATACAAATTTTAATTTATTCTGGCCACTGAAATAAACAAATGTTGAAGTGCTAGATGTGCCTAGAGTTGTTGTGCGTTTATGCACGTTTATGAATGTTTATGAACGTTTATGAGCATTTGTCAGCGTTCAGCATTTTTGTGGTCAGAAGGACTGTTCTTAAACATGATTTTAAAGTTACATAGTTACATAGTTGGTGAGGTTGAAAAAATACACAAGTCCATCGAGTCCAACGTGTGTGTGTGTTTAGATGTTAATAGTACATTGTATACCCCTATATGTTGTGGTCATTAAGGTACCCATCTAATAGTTTTTTTTAATTATCGATGCTCACCGCTGATACCACTGCTTGTAGAAGAGAATTCCACATCCTTACCGCTCTTACAGTAAAGGACCCTCTACGCAACTTAAGGTTAAACCGATTATCTTCTAATTTTAGTGATAGTCCTTGTGTCTTTTTAAATTCCCTTTTGCTGAAAAGTTTTTTTCCCTATGCTAGGGTCACCAGTATGGTATTTGTACATTGATATCATATCCCCTCTCAAGCGTCATATCCCCTCTCAAGGATCCAGCACATCCTTCCTGAGGACTGGTGCCCAGAACTAGATGGTATACACCAGGTGTGTAATTATTGTTTTATCTCAGGAGTGAATACCCTTTTAATGCATGCTAATATTCTGTTGGCTTTGCTTGCAGCAGTTTGGCATTGCATGCCATTGTTGAGCCTGTCCTCTACTAGGACCCCCAGGTCCTTTTCCATTCTAGATTCCCCCAGAGGTTCTCCCTCTAGCGAGTAAATTGCATTCCTATTTTTGGCAACCAAATGTATTACTTTACATTTTTCAACATTGAACCTCATTTGCCATGTAGTTGCCCACCCCATTAATTTGTTTAGATCTTCTTTCAAGGTTTCCACACCCTGCGTAAAAGTTATTGCCCTGCTTAGCATTGTATTGTCTGCAAATACTGAAATTGAACTGTTTATCCCATCCTCCAGATCGTTTATGAATACATTTAATAGGATTGGTTCCAGGACAGAATCGTGGGGGACCCCACTTTCCACACCTGACCATTGGCCATGGAGTACTCTCCATTTATCACTACCCTTTGGACTCGCCCCTGTAGCTAGTTATCAATCCATGTACTCACCCTATGGTCCATGCCAAGAGACCTTAGTTTGTACAGTAAATGTTTGTGGAGAACTGTATCAAATGCCTTTGCAAAATCCAGATACACCACATCCACAGGCCTGCTACGTTGGCTTTTCTCCAATCAGCCGGTACCATTCCAGTCAGTAAACTGTCTATAAATATTAGGAACAATATTCTTGCTATCACTTGACTTAGTTCCTTAAGGACCCTCGGGTGTAAGCCATCTGGTCCCGGTGACTTATTTATGTTACATTTTTCAAGTCTATTTCTAATTCTGTCCTCTGTTAGCCATGAGGGTACCCATGTAACGTGTTATGAAGATTAACATTATAATCTTGGTTACTGTATCCCCCGTTTCCCTTGTGAAGACTGAGGAGAAGAATATATTCAAAACCTTTGCCATCCCTCTGTCTTTTGTAACCAGATTCCTTTTGTGATCTCTTATGGGGCCAATCTGTTTTGGCCTCCCTTTCTTACTATTTATATATTTAAAGAATTTATTGGGATTTTTTTTTACTCTCCTTCACTATGTGCCTTTCGCGTTCTATCTTAGCCACCTGATTGCACCCTTACATTTCTTACTGCATTCTTTTTAAAGTTGTAATGCTGACAATGACCCCTCAGGCCTTTTCCTTTGCTTTTATATACATTTTTATGTTGAAGTTAAGCCATCTGAGATTTTTATTAGCTCTTTTAAATTTGTTTACCATTGGAATGCACTGGCCAATACCTTTTATTTAGTATGTTCCGAAAGCACTTCCATTTTTCCTTTGTGTTCTTTGTTCCTAGGATTTTATCCCATTTAATATCTTCTAGCAAAGAGCGCAGTTTAGGGAAGTTGGATCTTTTGAAATTCAGTTTATTACCTTTGTGTTCCCTATTTCTGTGATTTATACTGAAACTAATTGACCTGTGATCGCTGTTTCCCTGATTGCCCCATATTTACACATCTGCGATCAGGTTTGTATTGTTAGTAATCAGTAAGTCTAGTAATGCACTGTTTCTTGTTGGTGCATTTACCATCTGACCCATGAAATTGTCCTGCAAGATATTTAGGAAATGATGAGTCTTAGACGAATGTGCGGTTTTCTTCCACCCAGTCTATATCTGGATAATTAAAATCCCCCATTATAATGACACTTCCCATCCTTGCAGCCATTCCAAACTATGATAAGAGGTCTGCCTCCCCCTCCTCTCTCTGGTTATGGGGCCAATAGCATACACCCAGTATTACTTCCCCTTGGTTTCCTCCCTTTGAAGCTCTACCCATAAGGATTCCACCCCCTCCCTGGCTCCATTAGTGATGTTGTCTCTCACATTCACTTGCACATTATTCTTGATACTTATTATTCTCTGTGATATAGGGAATACCCCTGAATGGTTGCCAGACAATCAGGAAAGCTGTTAAAACAAATCTCTGAAATTCCCCAAAAAATCTAAATCCTCCTCGTACATCAGCAGCTCCAGTTCTCCCATCTTGTCAGCCAGACTTCTAGCATTAGTGTAGAAGCCTCATAGTTTTTTCTGGTCACATACTATCTCCTTGTTGTTTGTTTTGAGGCTGCAATTTGGATTTGTCATATTATGTACCTTGGGTTTAGATACTCTAGTCACCCTACCACTAATGCTTCCAATACTACCCTCTGAACCTTGTTCCATGCTGGCTATCTCTACATCTGGACCCTCCCCCCTGTCACCTAGTTTAAAAGCCCCTATAACTTTTTGGCAAACTTCCAGCAGACCTGCATCCCCCCATTTAGGGGCAGTCTGTCCCTGCTAAAGAGCCAGTAACCAACTGAGAAGTCGGCCTAGTTCTCCAGGAACCCAAACCCCTCTTTTCTACACCAGCTCCTCAGCCCCTTGTTAACTTCCCTAATCTCCTGCTGCCTCTCTGGTGTGGCTCGAGGTACCAGTAGTATTTCTGAATACTACTTTGGAGGTTCTATTTCTTTAGCTCCTAATGTCCCATACACACGAGCAGATTTTCTGTCGGAAAAAACATCCTTGGCTTGCATACACACGGTCACACAATAGTTCTCTGAACTTTCGACCGTCAAGAACGCTGTGATGTACATCACTACGACGAGCCGAGAAAATTAAGTTCAATGCTTCCGAGCATGCGTCGAATTGTTTCCGAGTATACGTAGGAATTTTGCGCGTCAGAATTTGTACAGACAATCAGAATTTCCGAGCCTGCTCTCAATCTTTTGCAGGTGGGAATTCCGCCAGCAAAAGTCTGATGGAGAATACACACGGTTGGAATTTCTGACCAAAAGCTCACATCGGACTTTTGCTGGGGGAATTTATGATCGTGTGTACGGGGCATAAGTCCTTAAAATCGTTTTTAGGACACTCCATCTTCCTCTGACTTTGTCATTGCTGCCAACGTGTACCATGACAGCTGGTTCTTCCCCAGCCCCACCCAATAATCTGTCCACCAGATCTGTGATATGCGGAACCCGAGCACCCGGTAAACAACATACAGTTCAGCGCTTCTGGTCTTTTTGACAATCTGTCTTTCCCTTCCCTTGACTTTACCCTCACTGGAGGAGTTTTTACCATGGCAGCCAGGGGCGTCACTCTGCTTCAGCAATGCTGGTTCCTGCTGGTTTCTCCAACATCATGCAACACAGCGTATTTATTGGGATGTTCCAGCCCAGGACCGGCCTCCCTGACACTTTCCCCTTCCTGAGTGTCACCCATCTACTCTGTTCTGGTGTATCCACCCACCTCTGTGCTGGCTCTTGCCGTCACCTGCCGGGTATGTTCCCAACTCTCCTTTTCATATGGAGATTCTTCTCGGTGTTGCCAGTTGTTTCCCTAGATTCAGGACCTGGGCTTCCAGGGAAGCAGGGTGCTTACATTTTGCACAGCAATATTTACTCTCGATTGGATGATCAAGGAATGCCTACATGCCACAAAATGTGCACCGAGTCGCATCTCCACACCCGCCGGGCATCATACCTACTAATTTAATGGGAATTATACTCTGTCCAATTAACTGATATCTAGCTTCCTGACACAATTTCTCAGCACACCGTTTACTCCTCAGTACTTAGTCACACAGTTACTCTGCAGTATTCAACAATACACAGGTACTCAACAATACTCAACTATATTTAATTTCCCAACGGTACTCAGTTACCCAACAGTACTCGGCTACACCACAATACTCAGTTACCCCTCAATACTCAGTTACCCCTTAATACTCAGTTATACCACAATACTCAGCTACTCAACAGTACACCACAATACTCAGTTACCCAACAATACTCAGTTACCCCACAATATTCAGTTATATCACTATACTCAGTTACACCACAATACTAAGTTACCCAATAGTACACCAAAATACTCAGTTACCCAACAGTACTCAGTTATACCACAATACTCAGTGACTAAACAGTACACCACAATACTCAGTTAAACAACAATACTCAGTCACTCACACTACACCCTCCTCAGCCAGTGTCCCCACTACACACAGTCAGCCTTTTCTTTCGGCTGTGTCACTCTGTGTCTGCTTCTGCTCAGCTGCCCCTGTAAACTGATACTTGCAGGGCTTGTCAGCACTTAGTTTCCCCCATTCAGCCTGCCTTTGACTGCTCCCATCCCTTTCCTGGTCTGCCTGTCATGCTCCCCCTCCAGTCCGCAGGGACACTTATCTGCTGCCTCTCCTGGTCAATCTGTCACCTCTCGGTCCCGCCGATTACACACTCGTCTCCTCTGTCGGAGTCTATGGGGTGGCACTGTCCTCGGTCACTCCCGCTCCTCATTCCAGATGGCCCGCACCTGCCACTGCTCTCAGTCCCCGGGTCAGCTGCCGCTCTCGGTCTCAGTGGGAGGAGGTGGGGCAGGGGGTTGTCCGGCCCACAGCTCCCACACACACAGCTCCCACATACCACACTGCTCAGCATCTGCCTCCCATGGGTTTTCCAACAATCAGAGTGTTTGATGGTGTTCAAACAACAGCCCATTAGCTCCTCTGCTGATAAACTGCTAAAAACTTCTTCATGTGCATGTACACATAGGATAACATAGAGGGGAGTTTAAGGGCAGTTAAAAAAACTCACAAAACCAAGTATTTAACAGCAGAAGTGTGCATGAGGCCTAACACTATCTGCATAGAGTTTGCATGTTCTCCCTGTGCTTGCATTGGTTTTGACACGCACCCTGCATGGAGTCAGTTCTTGACTAACACAGTGTTTCCTCATGGGTTCCCTAAAACAAATTACATCTTTTTAGTCTTTAGTCAGCAGTCAGGCTTTTCATACAGTACCGAGTGAAAGAGAGCTCCGAGCATCAGTCGGCTCACATGTATAAAGGCCTTTGGACAGCAGAGACTAATAATGTGGACCTAGAAATGGAGTCTTTAACCCACTTAAAGCTCTACAAATAGGATTTTTAAATACAGCTTACCTGTAAAATCCTTTTCTTGGGAATACATCACGGGGCACAGAGGCTTGATAATTACTTATCAAGTGGGTTAGATAGTCACCATCAGGTGATAAGTATAAGTCACCATCAGGTGACTTATACTTATCAGTGGGTTATATAGTCACCATCAGGTGATTGGACACTGGCAAGCCTAAATACAAGGTGAGTTTCTCCCCTATATAACCCCTCCCATATGGAGAGTACCTCAGTTTTGTAGCAAAGCAATAAGTGTCCCAACGCATAATCCCAAAGAGGGGCGGGTGCTCTGTATTCCCAAGAAAAGGATTTTACAGGTAAGCTGTATTTAAAAATCCTATTTTCTTGTTCATACATCACGGGACACAGAGACTTGATAATTACTTAGTGGGGTGTCCTATAGCAATGCCCAAATTGAGGGGAGGGATACACAGATCAGAAAACAACATAGACCACCAATGGACTAGAGGAACTATACTGTTGCCTGCAGCACACTGCGCCCGAAGGCAGCATCCTCATGCCCTCTTATATCCACCTGATAGAATCTAGTGAATGTATGGACTGAAGACCAAGTTGCAGCCTTGCAGATCTGAGCCATGGAGGCCTGGTGATGCACTGCCCATGAAGCACTAACTGCTCTAGTAGAGTGCGCTTTAACCTGAAAAGGAGGAACTTTCTTCTTTACACCATAAGCCTGAATAATAACCTGTCAAATCCAACTAGAGATAGTGGATTTCGATGCATAAGCCAAAGACACATGTACACATGTGTACGAGCAAGAGGGAAAGGCGGGATGCTTGCTGAACAGAATCCATAATGGCATCAATCACAAAACATAAGGCCTTGGAAGGTCTGCATAAACCTCACCCTCAGTGGGAAGGAGGTCAATTACCTGCTTCATTTGTTCCTTGAGGAACTAGCACATGCCGACTGCTGCAACCGCAGGCTGGACCACAGCGCCAGCCATAGAAAAGGAGGCTTTAAATAAATTTTCCAGTTTGATCCTTGAACCCCTGATCATTGTCCACAAGACAGGTCAGGCTTTTATTTACACAAGAAATAGCCACATCTATAGCTGGCACCTCCCATTTCTTGGTGAATTTTTCCTCCACCAGATAAAGCATAGAAAACCTCTTAAGAGGAGAAAATAGTTTATCTGGGTGACCCCAGTCATCATACAACAACTTCTCCATTAAGGGATGAATTGGGAAGGTATATGCAGCCTGTGGGAATTTCCGGGATCCCAGGGTGGAAAAAAAGGATTTGGCAGCCTCAGTAAAGGGCAATCTACATGTGGTACGCACCAACTCAGTAAAGTATTGCACCTGAACTTTGAGGCCTGGGAGACAGAAGAGAGCTTCTCCTCTTCCCCTGAATCGTCTGACTGCTCACGATCACCCTTCCCAGATAGGGATATTTCACCGTCAGAATACTCATCCGATAGGGAACCTAAAGCAGAGGAAGGGGATCTACCCCTCTTTCTGCAATTCTTTAAGAAAGCTGTGATAAAAGTAGTAATCCTTCCTTTCAAACCATCCAATGCAGCCTTCATATTGTCTTCAGTGACATATACAGGGACTGTAACATTGGGAGAGGCTGCAAAGCCTGAAAGGGGCACAGACTCATCCTGTGAGGCTGCCCCCAGTCTTTCAGGAGGGGGGGGGGGTGGAATCCTGCAGGCATGCCCAGAACCCCTTGAAGTAGGCGGTGATCTTTTAGTGCCTCTTTTACCTCCCCCTGAAGCCCTCTTATGAGGAGACATAATCCTAAGCTGCAAAGCAGAGGTACTAGTACAAATGCAATTACTGCTGTGCCATGGTCTTACAATATAAACATTAGCTCAGTCTGCACAACCTGATGCCGAGTAGGTGTCTTAGGTATGCCTAGATCCGAATCCACTGAGATGCTTACTGCCCACAGCTCTGTGTCCCACTGCTTACACGAGCTCTGGCGTACTGGGCTTTAAACATAGCCGATTCGTGCCTGTGCACTGGGATGCTGTGCACGGCACCAAAACCACGCCCCCTCCTTCCCCACCAAACATCACCGTAAAAGTGCGCCCCTTGCACGCACGTAGGACTGACATGGCAGCGGCCGTGGGTGAGGGGGGAGAAAGAGGGGATTCCCTGATAACTGCGGACAGCGTCGGAGCGCCTCCCTTCTATATTATGTGACAGAGCCTGCAGCGGAGGAGATGAGTGGCTTCTCAGACCAGCTTCACTGAGCATGTATCCTGGATGGCATGTAAGTATACACCAGGTATGTTTTTACTCCCTCGAGTGGCGGAGACCAGGTAAGACATGCAACTACTCAAAAAGAAGATAATTCATAATGTGAATACTTTAGGATTGTCTTCATTTACCTTATCCCCGCCGCAAGACTGCTGTTAACAGACAGATCCAATCTTCACCCATCACGGCGGGTAGCGTTGTGCCAACCTTCAGGGTTCTGGGTTCCTACTCACCGGATCCTCTTCCCCGGACCTGTAGAAGACTCTTCCAGAAAAACTTTTCACGCAACTTTAATTTGTGCATCAAAGCACTGGATCCCAGAGCCCAGTCCTCAAAGAGACATTAAAGGCAAAACCTTGTTTCTTCACGCACGAGGCCCGGGTACCATCCATCTTAGGCGTATATATTGGCCTGCTGTATGGATCTGGTTATATAGCTCCTAGGCCCCCACAGATACCATCAAGTAGAGCATTCTTCTTAGCACATCTTCCAGCGTGACCAACCACCTTAGGGCTCTTTCACACATGCCAGCCAGTGTCTCACAATTTACACACACATCAGTACAACATAGTTATATATGGGAAACACACACATAAGATAAATGCATAAAAAACTATACAGCTTTTTTTTTTTCAGCAAGTACAGCTTCATATGCAAAATAATAAATTCACACTCCACCACTACAAGAATTAATAAAGCGGATTCCCATGTTCATTTAGAAATGGAAAAACACTCAAAAGGGTAGGGTAGCAAAATGAAAAACTAATCAGATATGAGGTGATTGGAGTTGCCAAAAATGCTCATTCTTTTTTGTACTGCAAGCATTTATTGCCATGGGTTCCAAGAACCAAGGCATCCACTAGTTCTGCACTGAACAACATGGGGTAATGAATGGATGGATCCTACGGGTTTCTTGTTGAAAATATGGACTCATTTTATTGGGTAAATTCTGTGTTAATAGCAATTGTGTGTTCTGAAAAGTTTAGCTTTATAGATCTAATTTTTCTAGCTGTCTTGGAAAGGAAAAAGTCTCTGGATACAAATAGATCCAATTTGTAAGTAAAACTATTGAGCCTGAGGCCTGCACTGACACAAACACACAGGTAAGGCAGCTTTTTTATTACTTTACTGTTGTTCAATTCGATTTCCATAGGAATTGCTGAGATTTTATAATATCATGGACAAATGTATGTGTTTTAATTTTATCGCTTAGATATTCAACATATATTTTCTCTATGTTTTTCTGCGGAGGTGGATGAGGCAATGTTATGGGTCACTTATGCCTGCCAGCACTTACATTCTGATAGCTGATATACAGAAATATAAAACAAGTTCAATAAACAAGTGAACATTTTATTGTATTCCCCCCTCTCCATCCTTTCTCTGTAAAACTACATATTCTCTTCCTTTAAAAAGTGAGTGCCTTAAGGCCTCTTTCACACTTGTGCGACTTGGGACTGCAAAGTCGCATGACAAGTCATACCATATGATTTCCAATGAGTACCATTCATATCTGTGCGACTTCAATTTGATGCAACTCGCGGTCCATAGACCTCAAGATTAAACAGGCTTTGGTTAAAGTCCGGTCAAAATTGCGTAAAAAAGTTGTGGCCAAATCGTGTGACTTTCAGGTCGCACATGCGTGAAAGGGGACTGAAGAACAGCTGCAGCTAGGATAAAAAATAATAATCAGGTTATGCCTTTAACAGAATGGATAATCTGATGAATGATCAGACAGAGTAATGCCCCGTACACAAATTCTGCCAGCAAAATTCCGATGAGAGCTATTGGTCGGAAAATGTGACCGTGTGTATGCTCCATCGGACTTTTGCTGGCAGAATTCCAGCCAGCAAAAGAGTGAGAGCAGGTTCTCAATTTTCCGGTCGTAAAAAGTTCCGATCGGAAATTCTGATCGTCTGTACCAATTCCGACGCACAAAATTCCTACCCATGCTTGGAAACAATTTGACGCATGCTCGGAATCATTGAACATTTTCTTAGCTCGACGTAGTGTTGTACGTCACCACGTTCTTGGTGGTCGAAAGTCCAGAGAACTTTTGTGTGAACGTGTGTATGCAAGCCAAGCTTGAGCGGAATTCCGTCGGAAAAAACATCCAAGATTTTTCCGATGGAAAATCTGCTCGTGTGTATGCAGCATTACTGTAACATGCAGTTTACTAAGCCGGTACTAAGCTAGAAGAAGTAATGCAAAACTGGTTTGGGATGGCAAAGATCATACATACATACACCAAAGATTAATAGAATCTGAACAAACACAGTATGAAAGCGGCACAAACATGGACTCACAACAATACCTCTTTGCCTCAATCAGGGTAACATGTGGCTGTATAATATAGTCTTTAAAAGACTCTGTAACAACAGAGATTCTAGTTGAGAATCACTGCTTCAATAAATCATCATGGAACACCGATACAGTACTTGTGATTATTCCCATTCATAGCATCCATCTCAGTGAAGTTCAAGGTAGATCAGGTAACACAGGTGAACAAATGGAGGTATCCAAGGCTCAAAGAAGAATAGGCACCCCACTGGAACTTGAGTTCTCTGCTAGCAATCAGGGAGGGGCTCCCCACAGTAGCTGAGTCTTTTGGAGAAGCTGTGTGCTATTGGGCTCTGGTCTGGGTGCCTAAATGTTGGTTCTGACTGTGGAGGGCATCTCAACTGTCTGGAGATCATTTGACCTCAGCTACCTCAGCTTCATCAAATGTAGAAAATATATCATGTCTGGGTACATCCAGGAACCCAGGGAGTTGTGAGAAAAGGAATTAAATGTGCCTTGCATGGGGCCATGCAAGGAGCATGGTGAGTAAATGGGCACTCAGATAAATGTCCACTAGGCACATCCTTGTTTCATACCTCTCCTCTTTTTGAGCTACAAGCGAGGGGCACCTTAAAAAAGTATGAATGTGAAGTAAACTACCCTGCCATGCCCAAAAAAGAATTAATGTCCAGAAAAGGATTGTCCAAACTCACAAGTGCCTTTTTCACCACAATTTTTTCTTTTAAATAATACTTACAATAATATAAAGGTTGAACGTTTATAGTATAAATTTAATGGTAAAATACAAAGTTTTACACTAACCTTGGTTAGCCCTGCCCCTACAATGGGGTTATATTGCCTCTGTTAGCCATTTCCCAGTGACTTGACAAAGCAAGTAAGCATGTGAAACCGGTAGTCACAGCAACGGACGCCCTGCTCCACGTTGGTCGTGGCTGGTTCCTTCTCTGGTACCTCAGTTCCAGCTTGCCTTCGGCGACGCCCCCCTCTCTCACCGCTCACCACAAAGATTCTGGACACAGTCAGCTGCTTGGCTCTATTCACATCGCCAGTGTTAGTGACACCATCTTCCCATGTCGGCGGGTCCGGCTCTACACACTACACACTGCAGCTGCGGCTTTCCATGGTCGGTGTCCCCTGGTTGGTTGTCCCGGTCGGTCCTAGTGATACAGTGCCTGAACCAGCCTTACAGTCTTGTGGTAATGTTGTCATTCAGATTTGTACTGTTTTAATCTTTGGAATAAATTGCCAGCAACTTTTTTGTGTATACATGTGGTTCATTGCAGCCATTACCCATCAATTTCAGCTCAGTTCCTGAGCGCTGTAAACCCCTTTTGTCTTCAGTGTGTCAATTCTGGAGTGTGAATAGTCACTAATTCAAGTAGTTGTGACTGGGGGAAATTCAGTCCTATGTGGGTAGGTGCCTGTCCATCCTAAGGGTGAAGGCGTCGTCAGTCCTTGGTTGGGAGATGGTGGGAGTGTCCAAGGGTGAGGACACAATATGCAGACCAGCAGGAGGATGGGCAGGTGTGGGAGCTGTCTGTACTAGTTATTTGGATTTGGTTATTGGACTAGTCCAGGGCTGTTCTAGGGAAGTAGAATGTAATGTATATTTGTAATGGGGGTGTGTACAAGATCAGAAGACTGTACTTCACAGGTCACAATTTTGTTTTCATCTCATTTAGACATTATATCCATATAGGTTATTGTGGAAAGGGACTAAAGGAATCAAATAGCCCTCAGCTCTAATCAGTTCATACCACAGTAAAAGCCTTCTCAAAACTGGAGGTGTTCACCCATCTCATTCCATCACATATCCCAAAAATAAGAGCATTATTCCTCATTTCAGGACAGTTGGCAGAGCCATATAAATCATTCTTTTATGACCCATCAGCCAGAAGCAGATTCAGAACTGTTGTTGTATTGGGTAAATATAGCCCAATATTATAGAGCCATTAATTCCAAGCGGCATACTACTCTATCAGGCTTTTTGGCAAGCAACAGTGCAGTGTTTGAAAACCATGACTTTAATGGATTAGGGCTTAGAATCCAACATAACAGTTTAACCATACAGGTTATGGGAATAAGGGACTAATGGAATTTTAAAGTCCTTCAGCTGAATCAGTCTATAGCACTTTTTCCTGTTTACATTGCACGTTGCCTCATTTACAATAAGAGCTTAATAAAGAATCCATTTGCCATGTATACATTGTGTTAGACTATTAAAAAGTGAACAATAAAATGTTTTGAAATCACTAATTCTGGATGTCAAGAACAACTCCCAGAATGGATCTCCCTGCTTTAGCTGGAGTGCAGGATTACACAACTGCCACTCCTCCCCATCCCTATACCAACTGCACTCACACACTTGTTCTGCAAACTATAGGTCTTATCCATACCTACCATGTAACAGGCTGTAACAGGCTCAGCACATCTTTTCATCTAAGGTATATTTGTAATAGACCAAAGTAAATTCTTCATATATTCCTATGGAGCAGCTTTTAGAAGGATACAGTATTTATGTTCTTAAATTTCAACTGACTTTACTATAGGATTGAGAGGCAACCAGAAGATTTCGAGCTGATGAAGATCTACAAGTCCTATACCAGCTCCTTAACTGATCTTATACACAGTTTGCATGGTAGGACATTACAGGACTTGTCATTCACCAGCAGCTGGAGAACTACTAGTAGCTAGCTAGCGAGAATAGTAGTTCAGCTGAAAAAAACAGAGAATTAAATGCTCAACATGCCACTCAAGATGAAGAAATTAGTGCAGTTGACATGCTTTTTTTTATGTGAAATGAAGACTAAATTCACAATATGCACAAGATATAAAATACATTTTGCCTTTTGTCCAATGCATAGTAAATACATACTGTACATTTTGTATTACTTTGCATTTTTCTCTGCCCAGTAGTCTTGAATAATCATTTTTATCTTAATCTGTAACACGCTTGCCACAGATACTTTTCCTTAGCACTGACATTGAAAATCCTCAGGAATTTTAGATTTATCTTTTAGAGATACTTAAGGAAAACGCTTTGAATTACAAGAAATCCCTAAAGAAGACTTGAAAGTTATTTAAAATTCTGGAAGACTTTCAACAAAAATAAAAGGACAAGATACAGTTAATCTATCATCTTTCTACATACTACTGTCTCCTTTTGTTTGTGTGTATGTGGCACACTTTACTTTGTGTTTTTTTTAGAATTTTTATGTCTCTTGGGATATCATTTTCATTTTCAGAAACCTTTTTTTTTTTTACTTCAGATTAACAAAGCTTTGTGTTTTCCTGGCTACAGCTACATTGCGGAAAAAAAGTAATAAAATAAACTATGTTTAGCAGCTTTGAAATGTAGGCTTTGTTCTTTGATGGAAATATTTTTTTTTCAACAAACAAGATGAATTTGAAAAAAGGTTAAAATCAAAAGTTAGAAACTTGCTTAATGAAAGCATAAACATGAAAAGATGTAAAAACCTTCAGACAGGAGAACTTTATCTAACAGAACTTTTTAAATATGCAGAGAATATCTTGGAACATTTGAAGGTTTTATAGCGTTTGTAACCTTATGTAGTAAATCAAAAGAAAAATTTGCTAAGTTGTTAGTGAAAATAACAGCCTGTAGACCAGAGTTTGTCAGTGTTATTAAAGTATATACTCCTTTATGAAAACAAGTCTTTGCTAGCTACTTAACTTATCTCAAGTATCCCTTCAAGTGGGTACTTTAATTACCTGTACCCCCCCCCCCCCCTCATTGTGTATAAAGGGAAGATGGAGTCTACTGTATTTAAACCCAATAACTAAAATCTGTTATAAGATTTAACATGTAAATGTATTTACAAACATAATTTTTTTCTGCAGCTTTCATTGAACTTATACCTTGCTATCCTGCCACAAATGTCTTAATTTGTTAATTTGGGCCCTTCCTGTTATTCTGTCCCTGTTTCCCAAATGTGTTCCTGCATTGTCACTCTTTGAGAACTATTTGCCAATGTAGACCACAGCTGCGCCAATGCGCATAGGCTCTCTCTCAGCAGCCATGAATGTATGCGCGCAGACTACAAAGAGGCTATGTTTGGTAGAAGTACTGATATGCAATAAAGGTGATAGTATTTTATTTAAAAAAAATAGGCAATTGTGGAGGGGAGCACACAAGCAGGATGTCAGAACAAGAATGGGATTGATTATTGCTCAGTCTCCTCCAAACAGTAGAGCATCCCAATAAAACCAAGTGAATTTTTACATCCCATATTTATTTTGGGTTGATAGGATCAGTTTTCTTCTACTTTGCACACCCATATGCACACCCATAATCAAGCTGATGGGGGAGCTTTTCCATTGGGCAGTAACACAAAATTTGGCCTCATTTAGCAGATTACATAGAATAGATTTTTGATAAGTCTTTGTGGGAATGGAAGTGGATGGAGGCGAAAGAAGGCTGGGTCGCGAGGAAGCGGGAAATCTGTAAATTTTTTAGATAGTCCCCTAACCTGGGTCTAGAATGGTTGTATCAGTGGCGGACCTACCAGGGTCACAGCAGTCACACTTGCGACCGGGCCCTGGCATTCCGCCACTGTTGGGGGGGGGGGGCCCCGTGGGGTTGCTAGCAACCCCACAGTTCTGAGCGGAGAGTGTATCTCTCATACAGCTCAGAGCCGACAGTTCTCTCTGCTCCCCCCTCCCTCCCTCCTTCCTCTCTCGCACAGGATGACACAGCCGATCTGCTCCTTCTCCCCCCCACCGTACTCCTGTGTGTGCTTTGCGGGAATTCAAGTGTGAAGCTGATGAGCTCACACCTCCCATGGGTCACATACGGGAGAGCAGTGGGGGGAGAAGGAGCAGATCGGCTGTGTCATCCAGTGCGAGAGAGGAAGGAGGGTGGGAGGGGGAGCAGAGAACTGTCAGCTCTGAGCATTATGAAAGACGATATCCGCTAACAGCCTGTAGACCAGAGTTTGTCAGTGTTATTAAAGTATATACTCCTTTATGAAAACAAGTCTTTGCTAGCTACGTAACTTATCTCAAGTATCCCTTCAAGTGGGTACTTTAATTACCTGCACTCCCCCCCTCTCATTGTGTATAAAGGGAAGGTGGAGTCTACTGTATTTAAACCCAATAACTAAAATCTGTTATAAGATTTAACATGTAAATGTATTTACAAACATAATTTTTTTCTGCAGCTTTCATTGAACTTATACCTTGCTATCCTGCCATAAATGTCTTAATTTGTTAATTTGGGCCCTTCCTGTTATTCTGTCCCTGTTTCCCAAATGTGTTCCTGCATTGTCACTCTTTGAGAACTATTTGCCAATGTAGACCACAGCTGCGCCGATGCGCATAGGCTCTCATCATCAGGAAACCTGTCCTGAGAAATCATGTGCAGCAGCCATGATTGTATGCGCGCAGACTACAAAGAGGCTATGTTTGGTAGAAGTACTGATATGCAATAAAGGTGATAGTATTTTATTTTTAAAAAATAGGCAATTGTGGAGGGGAGAACACAGGCAGGATGTCAGAACAAGAATGGGATTGATTATTGCTCAGTCTCCTCCAAACAGTAGAGCATCCAAATAAAACCAAGTGAATTTTTACATCCCATATTTATTTTGGGTTGATAGGATCAGTTTTCTTCTACTTTGCACACCCATATGCACACCCATAATCAAGCTGATGGGGAGCTTTTCCATTGGGCAGTAACACAAAATTTGGCCACATTTAGCAGATGACATAGAATAGATTTTTGATAAGTCTTTGTGGGAATGGAAGTGGATGGAGGCGAAAGAAGGCTGGGTCGCGAGGAAGCGGGAAATCTGTAATTTTTTTAGATAGTCCCCTAACCTGGGTCTAGAATGGTTGTATCAGTGGCGGACCTACCAGGGTCACAGCAGTCACACTTGCGCCTGGGCCCTGGCATTCCGCCACTGTTGGGGGGGGGGCCCCGTGGGGTTGCTAGCAACCCCATGGTTCTGAGCGGAGAGTGTATCTCTCATACAGCTCAGAGCCGACAGTTCTCTCTGCTCCCCCCTCCCTCCTTCCTCTCTCGCACGGGATGACACAGCCGATCTGCTCCTTCTCCCCCCCACCGTACTCCTGTGTGTGCTTTGCAGGGATTCAAGTGTGAAGCTAATGATCTCACACCTCCCACGGGTCACATACGGGAGAGCAGTGGGGGGAGAAGGAGCAGATCGGCTGTGTCATCCAGTGCGAGAGAGGAAGGAGGGTGGGAGGGGGAGCAGAGAGAACTGTCGGCTCTGAGCTGTATGAAAGACGATATCCGCTCAGAGCCATGCTGAGAAGGCAGGCAGCATTGATGAGCACTGATTGGCTGCACTGATAGGCAGTGCGGATAGGACGCATTTATGGGGATTGATCGTCTGTACTGATAGGAGGCATTGGCATTGATAAGCAATGATCTGTGGCACGGATAGGTAGCGTGACACTGATGGGCATTGATGAGCACTGATAGGTGGCACTGATTGGCACTGCTAGGTGGCACTGATGGGCTGCACTGATACGCAGCACTGATACGCAGTACTGATAGTTGGCATTGATGAGCAATGGTCTGTGGTAGTAATGGGCATTGATGAGCACTGATAGGCAGCATTGATGAGCACTGATAGGGGGCACTGATGGGCACTGATAGGCGGCATTGATGAGCACTGATGGGCAGTGCTGATAGGAGGCATTGATGGTCACTGATACGCAGCACTGATATGCAGCACTAATAGGTGGGAATGGCATTGATGAACAATGATTTGTGGCATGGATAGGTGGCATGGCACTGATGGGCATTGATGAGCACTGATAGGTGACATTGATGAGAACTAATAGGTGGCACTGATAGATGGCACTGATAGGCTGCACTGATACGCAACACTGATAGTTGGCATTGATGAGCAAAGGTATGTGACACTGATGGGCATTGATAAGCACTGATGGGCACTGATAGGCGGCATTGATGAGCACTGATAGGCAACACTCATAGGCTGCACTGATGGGCACTGATAGGCTGCACTGATGGGCACTGATAAGCAGCATTGATGGGCACTGATAGGCATTAAGGACTGATAGGTGGCACTGATGGGCATGTAAAGGCAGCATTGATAAGCTCTGATAGGTGGCACTAATGGACATCATTGATGAGTGCTGATAGGCAGAATTCATGGGCACTGATAGGCGGCACTGATGGGCATTGACCACTGATAAGCGGCAATGATAAGTGGTACTGATAAGCAGCACTGATAGGTGGCACTGATGGACACTGATAGGCAGCATTAATGGGCACTGATAGGCGGCACTTGGCACTGGTAGGCAGAATTGATGGGCACTGATAGGCGGAATTGATGGGCACTGATAGGCAGTATTGATAAGCACTGATAGGCGGCACTGAAATGCAGCACTGATCGGCAGTATTGATGAGCACTGATAGGCAGCATTGATGGGCACTGATAGGTGGTACTGATAGGCAGCATTGATGAGCAATTATAGGCGGCACTGAAATGCAGCACCGATCAGCGGTACTGATAGGCAGCATTGATGGACACTAATAGGTGGCATTGATGAGCACTGATAGGCAGCACTGATTATCAGTGTAAACAATTTACTGACATTCTTGGCAGTTAACGCCTCTCCTTTCCTTACACATACACAAAGTGGGAGGAAAGGGCTGCCAATTACCAGCAAGTCTGTTTACATGTGTTCAGCTAATCACATGGTAAAGGGCCACCATGATTGCGCTGGATGCATGTCCCGGGGGCATAGTTCTGGGAGGGTATCCATGGACACCCTCCCAAAATTGAAAGCCCGGGGGTCGGATGGAAGGGGGGTTCAGGGGGGCCCATCATGGTTTCTTGCACCGGGGCCCTGAAGGTTCTAGTTACGCTCCTGGGTTGTATAGTGGGGCATGACCTAAAGATATGTAACAATGTGTCAGTGGCCTTTTCAACAGGTATCTAGCACTTAAAAAAAAATTCAGTGAATAATGTCACCACCATGTACCATGGAGATAAATTTTTGAAGTTGGTTTCTTGGAGGATTTCAACAAGAAGTGTATTATGTGTATTATGTTGTGGGTTTGGGAAACTGTTAAGTCCTTTTGAAGTTGGGTAATGTATGGTATTGGGTAATGTATGGTACCTGAAAGTCATCTTGGGTTTGTAAAGAAGGGCTGCATACTGATTTTAGAAAAAAACAAATATACAACAAAATACGTTTAAAAAACACATCTTGTCAAAACTTCAATATAGTCAATACAAGCCACACATGTAACCTATAATATCTAGCCTTGGGGGCACCAGTAAGGACGATCAGCTAGAATTAGCAAGTCCAATGTTTGTAGGGTGTCCAACGATGAGGCGAGGGTACAGTGGGGCGAAGATATTCGTGACAATAGCTCTACATGTTTCGCGTTTTGCGTAAACGCTTCATCTGGAGCGTGACGAAAAGATCATGAAATTTCAAGTGTGACTGTATGATGTGGTAAGCAAGGACCAGCTCGCCGCCTGGACGCCGTTTGTTCATACCCTTCTGGGTTGTTTTTTAGATCCCTGGCCATACCATCAGCAATTTGGGTTACCAAATCGTTGGACATCCAGCCTCCCCATACATTTTTGGGCAATTACTGCTTGTGTACTAGATTCATACTAACTACTCGGTATGGGCCAGATACCTGCAAAAACACGCATTTCCGTTCCAGGACCCTGACCAGTGCTACCACCCTTTTACCTTCTACCGGCTACCCATACATACACGGCGCATTGGATTTTTGGGACATACCTCCTTGCTTACCACATCATACAGTCACACTTGAAATTTCATGATCTTTTCGTCACGCTCCAGATGAAGCGTTTACGCAAAACGCGAAACATGTAGAGCTATTGTCACGAATATCTTCGCCCCACTGTACCCTCGCCTCATCGTTGGACACCCTACAAACATTGGACTTGCTAATTCTAGCTGATCGTCCTTACTGGTGCCCCCAAGGCTAGATATTATAGGTTACATGTGTGGCTTGTATTGACTATATTGAAGTTTTGACAAGATGTGGTTTTTAAACGTATTTTGTTGTATATTTGTTTTTTTCTTTTTTATATAAAATAAACGTTGTAAAATTATACGTTGTCGCATACTGATTTTAGTTTTTTTATGGCTCTGGAAAAGGTAGAGGGTTTCCTCAGAGCAAGGCTAGCTCTGATGAAGGGGGTGCGCCCCTGAAACACGCTAACTGTACTGTATAATTATTAAATTATCTCTGGTAATACACCAGGTGTGCACGCCTTCCATTTCTATTTTTCTTGTAGTTCCTTTCGGATTACCCCATCTGAGGAAGGCAGCATCCACCTAGTATTGGGATACCATATATACCTTTCACACCACCATTTTATCTGACATCTGTTACTCAATACCTTGGAAAACCTATTAGTGCTGGAAGTGACTGTGTTTTTTGTAGCTCAGTGTGGGGATCGAGGCCCAAAGTCCAGAGATAGGAAAATGAGAGGCCTGGTTTGTATTGTTCTCTAGAAGGTTAAGAAAGGGACGAGTGGAGGAGCCCAGTGGGAAAGTTGGATTGCCTAGAATAGGGAATAGGGGATAAGGAGGCGAGGAGATACAGATACAGTATACTGGCGAATTTTGGGAGGTGTCTTCATCCTATCAGGGGTGCAGACATCCCCAAAAACTAACAAGAATTCTAATCCCTCTTCACTCTATCCCCAAGAAAAAATAAGAGAGGATTTCATTTAGTTTAACTACTAAATTCAACTGTCGTGCATGTAAATGGCCCATTTAGACCTTGTTTAATAGAAAACACCAGTTGCCTTTCACTAGAAAATTTGTTAGCCCAGTCCTGGAAATCTGCATCTACTTTACTATTAATTTCCATAAAAATTGGGTTCCTGCAGCTAGATGCGCCAAATGCATTTAGATGTGCGACCACTGTGTATGAGAGATGCGCAACTGTTCTGTGCGCAGAGGTATGTCCCCGTGGTGCATATCTGGTTCCCAGAAACAGTGGCCAGAACACAGGAAGGACATCATGCCCCTCCAGGAAGTTGCTTGCACTGCTGCTAATTTCTTCACACCACCATGCCCGCTCACTGTTCTCTGAGGAAGAGATGATCCTTATTTGCCAATTAAGATAATTTTTTTATTATTTTTACATCGGGTGGTGTTTGTGTGGGTCATGCGTGTATGTCTAAATGATTTGGCCTCAAAACACACATTTACCTCCTGTGTACAGATTCACTTGCGGGCCAATGTATATTGCTTCCTGCTTCAGTGTGTGTGTGTATATATAGATAGATCTATAGATCTATCTATAGATGTAGGTTATTGTGTCCACCAGCATAGAGAAGTTGGGTAGATGCCACACTCCCAATTCTGGAGGCATAATAATGGTCTTGCACAGGGGTTTTCAAACTACGCCCCTCCAGTTGTTCAGGAACTACAATTTCCATCATGAAGGCCTCTTGAGCCCTTTAGGGAAAGAGAGCCTTGACTGATGGGGGCATGACCAGGGTGGGTCAAGGTGACCGAGGGGTCACTAAGGATTGGTTGTGAAGGGGGACGGGCTGGGCCTGAGCTCAGTAAAAGTGTTGTCCCAGGGGATTCTGGATCCTTCTGGAAGCGTGGTTGGAAGAGCTGCTGACCCTGTCCCTCCAGCCATGGACACCAAGCTCCTTTTGGCCAAGGTCCAAACTGGCTCTGCAAGGTCAGGCTGACTGGCTCTTCTCTCTCTTATGCCCAGAGACTGCTTCTCCTGCTCCCCATTCCCCCCTCCTCCTCCTCCTGAGGAACCTCCTGAAGGGCCCAGGGCCCCGGAGACGGACCCGCCCGCCTTCTTGTCTAAGCCCCAGCACTTCAAGGGCCTCCGCTGGACAGTCCTATCATCCCTGCTCCTCCGATCGCTCTGCAGCCTCAGGTGCCAGCGCTTCCATAGCTGGGAAGTGTGGCACCTCCGCCCGCCATCGCCAGGGCCCCCGCTCGGCGTTCCTTCCCCCTGCCGGTGGATCACCAATCTGCGGCCCGGGTTTCCTCCCGTCCTGCCAGCTCACGGAGCCCTCGTTCCACGAAGAGCTCCGCTCGGGCTGCTTCACACACTGCCCCTTCCCCTGCATGCGCAGTGACACGTGGCTGGGCTGGAGCTGAAGCGCTCCCTAACTCTGAAGTAGTTCCCGCTGTACCTGAGCCCGCACCCGTGGCAGGATGGGTGATGGCGGCCGGTGGGGGTCCACGGTCCTTGGTCTGTCGATCCTCTGCGCACTCTGGGCGGCACAAGAAGCGACTCTCCTCAGCGGCCGCCCACTCTAGCCTCCTGGACAGAGGTTCCGCTGAGGAATTGGTGCCTGCTCTGCTGCCCCCAGTGGATCCTTTTCTCCCTGCTCCTGGCTGGGCGGGAGAAGTGACTGCTTGTGATTTCTCATCTCCAGCGGTGCTGCGTGGGCTGAATCTCCCTGCGCCCAGCAGGGCGGGAGATTCATACATGCCCGTTGATCCAGATTTACATGACATAGCTGCCCTGAATCTCCCTGCGCCCAGCGGGGCGGGAGATTCATACGTGCCTGTAAGTTCAGACCTAAGATTATTGACTGCTCTGAATCTCCCTGCATCCAGCAGGACGGGAGATTCAACCGTGACTGTTTCTACAGATATGCTCCAGTTGCCTGATCGGAATCTCTCTGCGCCCTGCAGGGTGGGAGATCCGCTATCGTCTCCGACCTCCCATCAGCCTGGGCTCATGGCACAGATTCTCCCTGCGCCCAGTGGGACAGGAGGTCTGAATGTGGCTATGACGTCCCATCAGTCAAGGCTGCTGGCTCCCAGTCCCCCTGCGCTCGGATGGGTGAAGGATCTGCATTTTCCTAGTGCAGGTAGTGCATCATGGTCTCCCTGCGTCCGGCAGGGCGGGCAATGTTTTTTCTGCAACGACGATCCACCCACCTCAGATGCTTTGTGCCCACCACCACCTCCCTGCACACAGCAGGGTGGGTGGTGGTCACTCCGCTCTGACCGGCAGGGTGGGAGACTCCTTCTCCAGGCCCGTTATGGCGGCTGCACCCGCCCCGGGTCACCCGCCTTGTGCCAGCAGATGATCTTGTGGTTGCCCAGCCACTGTCCTTGGCCAGTCGGACTCTTTGGGGTCGGTGGTCGGACCCTTGACCTCACCGTCCATCATCCCAGTCCTGCCTCCCCCTCCGTTTCTCCAGGTGATGGTCATCTCAGGGCCCCTGCCTTCCATGGCCGTTCCGGTACTGGATGCCCCGCCGGGTCCTGCTGCTGGTCGCCCTTCATCGGACCTGCCTCCACGCCTCGGTGAGTATGACTGTAATTTAATTTGGGGTAAGTCAACTGACGCTTTCGAATCGGGCCCGCCAAAGGAATGCATAGCTTCGGTCATCAAATCAGTTCTGTCCAGCATGGGGGTATCGGGTCCAGCGACTGCCCCCCCGTCTCCGGTGGTGCTTTGTGGGCTGTCTCGCTGATGAGCACGCACTTAACGGAGGAAGTAAAGGACAAGATATGGCGTTGCAAATCTGACGACTTCCTCGCTCTTGTGCCGCCGGACAGGGAGACGATCGACAAATCTCGACAGATCAATGTATTAGCGCAGGGCGACAAGCCAAAACAGCTTCCTAGAACTTTCAGGAACTGGCTGCAAGGGTTCTGCGCTTACGCGGGAGTGCTCTGTGAGCTGTCCCCAGAGTTAGCCACTTCTCTATTTTGTTACTTAGACCTCATTTGGGTTGCATACAAGGTTTACAGCGGACATTGTTGGTTTCACTAAGACACTCAGTTTTGCCAAAAAATGGCGGCACGTAAGGAGTTTAATTTCGATTGTCAGGACGGTAGCATGTGGTTGTTGCTTATGTGCCCCCACAGGCCTTCATCCTTTCAGTCCTCGGCCGGCGCTTCCACCAGAAGAGAAGGGCAGGCAGGCTACGTGCTCAGAGCATCAGGCCGGTAGAAGGAGCTGATGCTGTAACAGCTTTTCTGAATGTCTCCCCGTTGTCCGTGATGTCATTTCCTTGCCTTCCATGCTGGTTCCCATTGTCTTCCTGGTGGCCACAGGACGCGCTGCGGACCCTTCACCATCACAGCCATGCATGGGTGTCATATTCAGACACTAGGTGTTACCTGGACTACCAGACTATAGATGAGCTCATGTTTTATCTTCATCTTGTGAGTGATTTTATGTACCTTGCCATTAAAACCCTGCTTTTAATACTGCACTTAGGTGGGGCTTCCTGTGTTTTCCCCTTTCAATTCCATATATACAGGGTTGGATTTTAAGCTGTTCTCACAGTTCTCACATCTCCAAAGAGCACCAACTAGTGGTCTTAAGAAACAACTTGTTTACAATTAATGACCAGAGAGGAGCACTTTGACACAGTTGGACAGCTTGAGCACACTGTTTATTGCAATGTATGCAAACCAAGAATACCAGTTTTTTTTTTACAAATGTAGCATTAGCTTAGAATTGCACGTTCATCTGCGCCACTTTGACCCTGTGAACTTTCCAGCCCTCTTGACACTCTAGGTTCAGACATGCAGTATGTACCTTTAAATAATACACAGACACAATGCAGGTTGATTAGCTATCTTTGATTTTACTCATTCAAAGGGAGAGTCGTGTAACAGGGTATTAGTCAGTCATGAGTAAACAGCCAAAACTCAGTTGAAAAGGTCCCCTGAGACAAAGAAAGAACAACATGGAATCATATATATAAAATAGCAATACACATAGAAGCAGACAATAAATGAAAGAATATCTAAGGAAAACTACAACTTGCTGTATATACTATCACTGCTAAACAGGGGACCCCAGGATAGCCTATCACAGTGCCTTGAAAAATAATTCATACCCCTTGAAATTTTCCACATTTTGTCATATTACAACCAAAAACGTAAATGCATTTTATTGGGTTTTTATGTAATAGACCAACACAAAGTGGCACATAATTGTGAAGTGGAAGGAAAATTATAAATGGTTTTCAATTTTTTTTACAAATAAATATGTGAAAAGTGTGGCGTGCATTTGTATTCAGCCCCCTTTACTCTGATACCCCTAACTAAAATCTAGTGGAACAAATTGCCTTCAGAAGTCACGTAATTTGTAAATAGAGTTCACCTGTGTGTGATTTAATCTTGGTATAAATACAGCTGTTCTGTGAAGCCCACATAGGTTTGTTAGAGAACCTTAATGAACAAACAGCATCACAAAGGCTAAATAACACACCAGACAGGTCAGGGATAAAATTGTGGAGAAGTTTAAAGCAGGGTTAGTTTATAAAAAAAATATCCCACGCTTTGAACATCTCATGGAGCACTGTTCAATCCATAATCCTATAATGGAAAGAGTATAGCCTAACTGCAAACCTACCAAGACATGTCTGTCCACCTAAACTGACAGGCTGGACAAGGAGAGCATTCATCGGAGAAGAAGCCAAGAGGCCCATGCAAACTCTGCAGGAGCTGCAGAGATCAACAGCTCAGGTGGGAGAATCTGTACACAGGCCAACTATTAGTCGTGCACTCCACAAATCTGGCCTTAATGGAGGAGTGGCAAGAAGCCATTGTTGAAAGAAAGCCATAAGAAGTCCTATTTACAGTTTGCTAGAAGCCATGTAGGGGACACAGCAAACATGTGGAATAAGGTGCTCTGCTCAGATGAGACCAAAATGTAACTTTTTGGCCTAAAAACAAAATGCTATGTGTGGCTAAAAATGAACACTGCACATCACCCTGAACACACCATCCCCACTGTGAAACATGGTGGTGGCGGGATCGTGTTGTGGGGATGCTATTCTTCAGCAGGGACAGGGAAATTGGTCAGAGTTGATGGGAAGATGGATGGAGCCAAATACAGGGCAATCTTAGAAGAAAACCTGTTAGAGTCTACAAAAGACTTGAGACTGGGGCGGAGGTTCGCCTTCCAGCAGGGCAACGACCCTAAACATACAGTCAGAGCTAAAATGGAATGGTTGAGATCAAATCCTATTCATGTGTTACAATTACCCAGTCAAAGTCCAAACCTAAATCCAATTGAGAATCTGTAGCAAGACTTGAAAATTGCTGTTCACAGACACTCTCCATCCAACCTGACAGAGCTTGAGCTATTTTGCAAAGAAAAATGGGCAAAAATTTCACTCTCTAGGTGTGCAAAGCTGGTAGAGACAACCCCAAAAGGACTTACAGCTGTAATTGCAGCGAAAGGTGGTTCTACAAAGTATTGTAGGGGGGGGGGGGGGGGCTGAATACAAATGCAAGCCACACTTTTCACATATTTATTTGAAAACATTTTGAAAACCATTCATCATTTTCCTTCCACGTTACAATCATGTGCCACTTTGTGTTGGTCTATCACATAAAATCCCAATAAAATACATTTACGTTTTTGGCTGTAACATGAACAAATTTGGAAAATTTCAAGGGGTATGAATACTTATTCAAACAAGTAAAAAAGGCGCATAGTCACAGTACCTCGTATGTATGCAAGAGGTTCCTAATAGTCCAGAGAAAAAGGAGGGGGGGGGAGAGTAAAGCGACTGGGTGTGTATGTACGGTATACACAATGGGGCATAAGGGGTCGTCATGGCTGCCACCGAAGAGGCCTGAAGCCAGGTCCAATAAGAGCTGAAGGAAAAAAACAAGGAGAGGGGCGCCTCTGAGTATATATCACATAAACATTTATTGAAAAAACAATATCCACTCACATCTTAGAAAGTAGTGTTGCATTCAGACATCTCTGTAGACGGAGGGCCAGCGGGACTACAAGTCACAGGAGGTTCGCCCAGAAGCTGTCGTCCTTCTCATGTCCAGAGGGAGATGAATAAGGCAGATGGGTATAGCAGGTGGGGTTGTTTCCTCTCTTTGGTCCTCCGGAGGGGTGGTCACATCAATTCCAAGAGAAGTCAGATTGGGTATCACAGCTCTTTAAAGTTTAAAGAGGGTTCCAGGTGGTAAGAGGGGGGGTGGGGGGAAGAAAGTCTCAGTATAGAGTTACATTTTAAAGGCGGGAGGGATGGAGGGTGGGGAGACGTTTTTAGCCCGGTTGCCTAGTTGCCCACTGCAGCGTCTGTGCGGCCAGGTTCGTTACCAGGATGTGTTCAGGCACGGCCGTGTCTACGGTGTCGGAACGAGGCTTGGAGCGCAAACAGTACTAGGCGCCGAGGCGTGACGTCATGTCTCTGCGACGCGTTTCCGAGCTGGCAACGCTATAGATGGTCAGTATAGCGACACTCCTTTCTCAAGCAAGGGGGATGTGGGGGCAGGGGACGAGGCTGAATTTATTTAATCGGGAGGGGATGGGCCAGGGGGCGGAGTGTAATAGAAATGGAAGGAGAGAAAAATATATGTATGTAGTAAAGAAAAACGGTGGTTAAAAGTGTAATTAAAAATGTAATTAAAAACCGGCACAGAAAATAATAATAATAGATAGGGAATGTGACAAGAGATTAGGCATGGGACTGTGGAGTAAGATGGACATGTAGAGCAAAAAGTATTATTCAACAGATGCGGAGGGGGTGGGGGAGGGGAGGAAAACGAAACTGTATTTATAGAGAACCCTGTACATATGAAACTATGACAGAGCAGAGGGTGAAAACTGACGGACAGGGGTAGTAGATAATATATATAAAAGAGGACTGATACTATGATGGGGATAAAGAACTAATTATAAAGGCGTAATAAGCAAAGGGGCGGAGCTAGGTGATGCTACTGATGGAGAACAAGGGAAATTAATTGATGGAGAGGTGAAATAAACTGAAGATGTAGCCATGGGCGTCCGCAGAACTTTTTTCAAGGGGGGGCATCATTTTAAGGTCTGGCCGTGTGATCTTACCTGTGTCAGTCAACAGCGGCTGCAGGGGAGAAAGCGCTTGGCGACGGCTGATAAAGCCTGATGAGGTGATATCACCCATAGGTTCCCATGTCACAGTTGTTATTGGTGCTCCCTCCTCTCCCCTGCATACGCTGCTGGATCACACAGGTGAGATAACATGACCAGATTGGAACAGTCTGAAAATAGGTTAGTCTGCATAGGTGTTAGGGGTAAGGGGACGGGGGGCAGTTTTTAAGGCTAGCACAAGCTGGAATTCTACTTTCAATCTACCCTCCCTATTGGTGGCTTGTGGCAGTGTTAAAGTAGAGCTCCACCCAAAAGGGGAAGCACCACTTGTTTGCACCCACCCCCCTTCCACTGCCACATTTGGCACTTTTTGGGGTAGAGAGTGTACCTGGTTTTGCCGTGGTGATCTGAGCCACATGCAAAACCATGCAAAATATGCTGCGAGCGACCACAGCAAGTGAAGGTATAAATAAACATACAATTAGGCAATCAATCAATTACAAAAAATAAATAAAAAATACACCTGCATGGTGCAGCATTGGCTTAAGACAGTGGAGATTTTAAAATCCGTATGGACACAATAGCATCTTTATGCTGTTGTGCCCATATAGCTGCTTTTGTGCCCATATAGATGCTGGTGTGCCTCAATAGCAGTTATATGGGCACAATAGCATAAAGATGATATTAACTTACCTGACAGGGCCCCCCTAAAAAATATCAAAACAATATTTTCAATAAAAATACACAAAAATCATCATTAGTGGACACAAACACAACATAACTTACAATCTTATGGGGGGAACAGGAGGGTACAGTCAGGGGGGGGGGGGGGGCAGGATGGCACGGTACAGCAGTTAGGAGTGTACAGTACAGGGAGCCACAGAAGAAGTGGGACAGGAAGGTACAGTACGGGGGGGGGGGGAGGGCAGGAGGGCACAGTACAGTGGTTAGGAGGGTACATTACAGGGGAGGGTAAGTGGACACAGTACAGGGGGCAGGACGGTACAGTATAGGGTACAGTGTAGGGGCAGTAACGTATTACACAGATATGGTCTTCTTAAGAAGTGCTGTGCAGGGAAGCGGACATCACAGATTCTGGCAGGGCTAACACTGGGCTAAATCTACAAATGGAAGAGCAACTCCCCCTCTACTTTCCCCTCCAGAGTTTTTGGCTTTCTTCTGGTGCTCTGCAGAGGTTAAGGAAGAACTCCAAGGCGGAACATCTTATTACTGCTGCTGCTTGTGTGGGTGGGATGTGTACTGTGCCAATCACATAGGATGAATAGGAGAGGAGGGTCAGCAGGGATTGGCGCAGTACACATCCCACCCACACAAGCAGCAGCAGTAATTGGATGCTCCAATTTGGGGTTCTTCCAAAACCCTGAAAAAAAGAAGGGGGGAATGGAGATGGGAACCATGGGGTAAGGGAGAACGAGGAGGGGGGTGGAGGTGGGTAGGGGATGGGTAGAGGAGAACTGGAGTGAGACAGGGGGAATTCTGGTCTGTATAGGGATAAAAAAAGGATTAGATGGGGGTGGAGGGGACTGGAGAGGGATGGGCATGGGGAATACTGTTGGCTGTGAGGAATAGCTACAGGATAATAAAAGCAAATAGGATGTCTGTCAGGGAGGTGTGGAGGGTGAGATTCCATTAACTATTAAAGATTCAGTGTTGGGGGTGTGCAGGCTGGGGAATTCCAGCAAGTTATAGTGTTGTGTATGTGGGGGGGGGCATACACCTGTGTGAAGGTGGGGGGGGTGGTACCTGTGTGAAGGTGGGGGGCACACACCTGTGTGAAGGTGGGGGGGCATACACCTGTGTGAAGGTGGGGGGTGGTACCTGTGTGAAGGTGGGGGGCACACACCTGTGTGAAGGTGGGGGGGCACACACCTGTGTGAAGGTGGGGGGGCACACACCTGTGTGAAGGAGGGGGGGCACACACCTGTGTGAAGGAGGGGGGGCACACACCTGTGTGAAGGAGGGGGGGCACACACCTGTGTGAAGGTGAAGTGTCTGCAGAGAAGAAGACTGGGAGGGGAGTGAGGGACTATTGTTTGTAAAGTGTCAGGAAAAGAATGTGTGGATGGCTGGAGACTAGGCTGAAAATTAGCAAGCAGAGAGGGTTAACATCTGGGAGAAGAGCCGTGTGACAGGCAGAGACTGATGGGTGACCTGTGTGAGGATGAAAGGAAAGCAGGACGAGATAGTGGCTGAGGTGGGGAGGAAGATGCCGGGAGGGAGAGAGACATTAGGGCAGCTGGACACAAGACACATTACAGCACTGACCTGTAGAAAAGAGCCAGCCAAAGCGAGGGGAACTTGTAACAAGAGGACCGCAGGGAGCAGTGGGAGGAAACTTCTAGGCCCCCCCCATGCACTAAGGACCCCTGGGCAGTTCTCAGAGGTGCCTGTGTCTTAAGGGGCCTTAAATTACATATCCACCGGCACTTCCTCCGCTCTCAGTGTCCTGGCACATCTGTGTTCCTAGTCTAGAGGAACACAGGCAGCGCTGCTTTCAGATGTATCTAGCAGCTGAAAACCGACAGGAGGGAGAGAAATCGGCTTTCAGCTGCTAGATGAATTCTTTCTGTATTTGTCAATCCGCACCGATCTGCCCCCCTGTCCGGGCCCCTGTGTGTGCGCGGGCCCCGTACAGAAGGACCGGTGGGTCCCCCCCTATCAGCGGCCCTGGTGTTATGAGCATAGTGCAGCTCACAATCTGGTGCTGCCTCTCCTCCCTGCCTTGCCTGCAAGGACTGCTCGTGGACACCAGTGTGTGTGTGTGCAGACACCTTGCCGATTCCAGGGGGGGGGCACTTGACCCCCCTTGCCTCTATCTGTGGACGCCCATGGATGTAGCATAACATTATGCAGAATATGAGAGCTGTGGCTATATCCAGTATATATTTAGCTGGATGAATATGAAGTGATAAAAGATGTTATCGAAGTGTGGGAAACACATATATACAAATGTAAATAAAAATAAATAAATGAATAAATACGTGCATATATGAACAAGTACAAACATACACGTAAGTAAATAAATATCTATAAAGAAAGGGGATGGGGGAGTAAATAAATAGATATGTGCATATATAAATAAATATAGATATACACGTAATTAGATAAATACATATAAAATTTGATAAAGGGATACATATATGAATAAATAAAAAAATATATATAAATATATATATATATATCGGTATATATACATAAAGATGTGTATACATATACCAACATATAAGAGTAACAGCATAGGAATGTTAGTGGCCATAAGTTTATAAAATACCGAATACATAGAAACCACACATATGCATATGTATAAATACATAGGGGTACGTGAATAGATACATAAATGCACAGAGATATAATTATATACATATATAAATATATAAAACCATATAAAACTATATTGGAAGCACAGATATAATATGACATGGGATTATTTGTTGGGGGAGACGGGGGGTGGAGGAAAAAAAGGGGGGAGGGAAGGAGAGGGAAGGGAAAGGGATATATATAGGTATATATGTATACATACATATGGGCGTATTTTTATTCGATGTTGGAATCATGGATTAGATATTGATGGATTGGTGCATACATATATACACTAAAGGAAGGGAAAGGGGTGGGTTAGGTGAGGGAGTAGTGGGGAAGGAACAGGAGGGAGTGAAGGGGGTGAGGGAAGAGAAATGGGAAGGGCAAGGGGGAGGAAAGGAAATGGTGGGGAGGGGGGGGGGGGGAAGAAGGATGGGTAATGTGGTGTAGTACTTACAAAAAAGGAAGAGAGGACGACCAAGCCACCCCCAAAAAAAGGCTATTATATAAGAACCGGTTATAAAAAATCTGCGTTGAGGATGACAAGAAAGGGGTATATCAATATCAATATCAATATAAATATAAATATATATTTGGTAAGTAATGGTATATAAAATATATAGTTTTAAAAGAAAAAGGGGGAATTTATTTAGACTATAATAAGAGTTTAATTAATAACATTATCGATACTGGTCCAACAACAAAAAAAGAGGGGAGGGGGAGGGGGGGATAGTTTATGTGGAGATTCTAAAAAATGGCAGTGTGGAGAGGTAACTGGAAATAGATAAAAATAAATATAAATATAAATATAATAATAATATTATCATAGTATGGTGGCGATCTCGATCCCTTCGTTTAAACCACCGGGGGAGAGGACGTCAAGGAAGTATATCCAGAACGTCTCTCTTGCGCACAGTTTTTTGAAACGTTCAGCAGGGGTAAGTGTCTTAGAGATTTGTTCTATGACCCAAACTCTTAAACCTGTGGTGGACTTTTGATGATGTTCGGCAAAATGTCGCGGGACACTATGTTGGTCCCTCCCACCTTCTATGAGCCTGCGATGTTGGCCGAAACGTTGTCTGAGTGGGCATATGGTTCGGCCAACATATATTAGGCCACATGGGCATTTAAGGCCGTATACGACAAAATCTGAAGAGCAGTTGAAAAATTGATCTAGCGTATACGTTTTACCTTTGGAAGAAAATGATTTTTGGCCATGTAGTACAAAGGAACAGGTCTTACAACGGCTTTTCTTACACTGGTACATCCCGGCAAGGGGTATAAGAACTGATGGAGTAGAGTTGAGGGGTGTGGTTTTCAATTTACTCTGAGCAATTTTATTTTTGAGATTGGGTGCTCTCCGGTAGGTGATCCTGGGTGTAGGCGGAATACTGTTTTTTAGGAGAGGGTCCTGTAACAGGATGCCCCAGTGTCTTTTGAGGATATTCTCCATTTTTTTGTATTGGAAATTGAAAGTGGTGATGAATCTGGTAGAGGGGTCTATATTACTTTTCTCCTTTTTGGGAGGTTTGCCATTGGCGAAGAGTGTATACGCCCTATCGACCAGTTCCTCGGGGTAGTTCTTGTCTGCAAATTTTTTCTTTAATAGAGTGCTAGAGGCTACATAGTCGCTATCTAGTGTACAATTCTGCCTCAAACGGCAGAACTGTCCTTTCGGTATGTTCTGTGTCCATTTAGGGTAATGACAACTGCTATAGTGAAGAAAAGAATTACCAGAAGTGGGTTTAACGTAATTTTTAGCTGTTATATTATTGTCTGTATGACCCAGTTCAATATCCAGGAAGGCTAGGGACGTGGGGTCACACACATGGGTAAAAGCAAGTCCATAGGGGTTCTTATTGCAGTGATCTAAAAAGGAGGAGATTAAAAGAGCAGGGCCATCCCAGATGATTATGATATCGTCGATATAGCGCCCGAAGAAGACAATATTGGCGGAGAAAGGGTTATCATGCCAAATAAGGTTTTTCTCCCAATAGCCCATGGCCAGATTTGCATAGGAGGGTGCGAAATTTGCCCCCATAGCAGTACCTTGGATTTGCAAATAAAAGTCGCCATCAAAGTTAAAATTGTTATGTGTTAGACAAAAACTGGTAGCATCAAGGATAAAAGCAGCTTGTCTGGGGTTGATAAGGGGATCCTGTGCCAGGTAAAATTCTAGTGCTAAAAGGCCAAAATGGCTCTTTACTCCTATATGTTGGTATATGTATACACATCTTTATGTATATATACCGATATATATATATTTTTATATATATTTTTTTATTTATTCATATATGTATCCCTTTATCAAATTTTATATGTATTTATCTAATTACGTGTATATCTATATTTATTTATATATGCACATATCTATTTATTTACTCCCCCATTCCCTTTCTTTATAGATATTTATTTACTTACATGTATGTTTGTACTTGTTCATATATGCACGTATTTATTCATTTATTTATTTTTATTTACATTTGTATATATGTTTTTCCCACACTTCGATAACATCTTTTATCACTTCATATTCATCCAGCTAAATATATACTGGATATAGCCACAGCCCTCATATTCTGCATAATGTTATGCTGCATCTTCAGTTTATTTCACCTCTCCATCAATTCATTTCCCTTGTTCTCCATCAGTAGCATCACCTAGCTCCGCCCCTTTGCTTATTACGCCTTTATAATTAGTCCTTTATCCCCATCATAGTATCAGTCCTCTTTTATATATATTATCTACTACCCCTGTCCGTCAGTTTTCACCCTCTGCTCTGTCATAGTTTCATATGTACAGGGTTCTCTATACATACAGTTTCGCTTTCCTCCCCTCCCTCACCCCCTCCGCATCTGTTGAATAATACTTTTTGCTCTACATGTCCATCTTACTCCACAGTCCCATGCCTAATCTCTTGTCACATTTCCTATCTATTATTATTATTTTCTGTGCCGGTTTTTAATTACATTTTTAATTACACTTTTAACCACCGTTTTTCTTTACTACATACATATATTTTTCTCTCCTTCCATTTCTATTACACTCCGCCCCCTGGCCCATCCCCTCCCGATTAAATAAATTCAGCCTCTTCCCCTGCCCCCACATCCCCCTTGCTTGAGAAAAGAGTGCCGCTATACTGACCATCTATAGCGTTGCCAGCTCGGAAACGCGTCGCAGAGACATGACGTCACGCCTCGGCGCCTAGTACTGTTTGCGCTCCAAGCCTCGTTCCGACACCGTAGACACGGCCGTGCCTGAACACATCCTGGTAATGAACCTGGCCGCACAGACGCTGCAGTGGACAACTAGGCAACCGGGCTAAAAACGTCTTCCCACCCTCCATCCCTCCCTCCTTTAAAATTTAACTCTATACTGAGACTTTCTTTCCCCACCCCACCTCTTACCACCTGGAACCCTCTTTGAACTTTAAAGAGCTGTGATACCCAATCTGAGTTCTCTTGGAATTGATGTGACCACCCCTCCGGAGGACCAAAGAGAGGAAACAACCCCACCTGCTATACCCATCTGCCTTATTCATCTCCCTCTGGACATGAGAAGGACGACAGCTTCTGGGCGAACCTCCTGTGACTTGTAGTCCCGCTGGCCCTCCGTCTACAGAGATGTCTGAATGCAACACTACTTTCTAAGATGTGAGTGGATATTGTTTTTTCAATAAATGTTTATGTGATATATACTCAGAGGCGCCCCTCTCCTTGTTTGAATACTTATTCAAGGCACTGTATACCTTTAATCCTAATAAGAGACAGGGTATTCTAGATCTTAGGGGTGTGTCCCTTTAAATAGCAATAGGATAGCAGGGTCCAGAATGCAAGGCCTTGCAATGATCTTCACTGGCAAGTTGGAGCTCATAGAACAAGAATCCTGAGTGTGGCACAGTGGTGTGTAATCAAAGCAAGCAGTTGTGTCTGGCTAGTTGCAATCCTTAGGGTAATTTCGGGTGTAAGATGTCTGTATACAATGTTCTGTGAACTAGGATCAAGTAGAGATTGTATTGGTGGGCGGATGGCACTCACCAAACTGAAGAACAGTATAGGAACCTCCTGAAGAGCAATCCAAGTCGGTGCATCCTTCTCCAGAATGGGCGGAGATGCCGGACCAACTGCTGGGACTGTGAGTCGTCTGATCTGGCTGGTTACAGCGACGCTGCGGTGATGCCCCTTGTGTAGCAAGCGCTGTTGGGCCCACCTGGGTCGGAGCTGGAATCGCCCTATTGCTGCATGGTAGGCCGCAGTCCTCTCACACAGCAGCAGAGGGGTGTTTTCTTGATGGAACCCGGGAAGCCAAAGACTTGGGCCTAATCGGCTGACCCTTTTAAAGCCTCTCCCGGAGTTCTTTCACTGGAGCAGATGACATGCTGGGATGTGTAGTCCAGAGATAGTTCTGCAGATCCAGGATGTCTGTTAAGGAGACTACAGCCCCCACACTACTCCCTGCTGGGCTCAGGTAGATGCAAGTATTTTTTAAGACCAGCACTAGAGGAACACAGAAACGGTCTAAGAAAGGAGAGGGGAGTCTGCAGTGCCAGGTAACTATAGTCTGCTGTCGGCTACACAAAGGTTCACTAGAAATATGAAAAGATGTATAACAGTTTTCAGAGGGTTAATTCAGAATTTTCATTGTGTACAACTCTGATGGACCCAAAGCAGGTCCAGACAATGTTAGTGGGACAGAAAAGATAAACCATTATATTGCAATGTTTTCAGAGCCCGCAGAAACGCATACATTTTGAAAAATTACACAAATTTTTGAGCAGTTGTTGCAAGGTACAGTATGTATTTCAACCACCGAGCTGACATACACACCTTATTTTAGAAAGTTTCCCAGCACAAAAAGTTTCCCAGCATCACTCTGTCAGCCCCTAAGCCAATCTCAGCTACTTCAACCTTGGCTGTCAATCATTCTGGAAATTTCTGCATTTCTATTGTCCATATGCAGAATTCCCATACTTTCTGAAGCATGAAATCACCTAGCTGAATAAATCAGAAATAAAATTCCTATCTGTCTTCTAATACATCCACTTAATATGAAAATATTACGCACATCACAATGACTGAGAAGAGAATCATTTTTATTCTCATTTTAACCTTATAGGAATCTATCACTAAATTACATGGTATGTTAATTAATGTGACATGGTGTAAAAAGAATGGCTATTTTGAATTGCTATGAAAGAAACATGGTCTACATTAGGTCCTGTGTATATGCTTTCCTTTATATTTTCCACGGTAGGCATGAGTTAATCTAGAATTTTTCACAATTCTCAGACTAAGAGGTTTGGGAACCCAAAGCACCACTGACATATAAAATACACCAGCTCTTAATTGTTCAAGTGATCAGTGATTGCCAGACATGACAGGTTAACCGCTTCCCGACCGCCTCACGCAGATATACTGCGGCAGAAGGGAACGTACAGGCAGATTAACTTACCTGTACGTTGGCCTTTAAGAGGCAGCTTGTGTGCGCCCATGCCTGCTAGAAGCTCCGTGACGGTGATCACGGGTCCCGCGGACCTGATGTCGTCTCACAGAGAGGAAGAATGGGGAAATGCTAATGTAAACAAGCATCTTTCCGTACTGTCTAGTGACACTGACACTGATCACAGCTCCCTGTATTCGGGAGCAGAGATCAGTGACATGTCACATACAGCCCCTCCCCCCCACAGTTAGAATCACTCCCTAGGACACACTTAACCCCTACAGCACCACCTAGTGGTTAACCCCACTGCCAGTGACATTTTCACTGTAATCAATGCAATTTTTTAGCATTGATCGCTGTATTAATGCCAATGGTCCCAAAAATGCGTCAAAATTGTCCGATGTTTCCGCCATAATGTCGCAGTGACGATAAAAATCGCTGATCGCCGCCATTACTAGTAAAAAAAAAATATCAATAAAAATGCCATAAAACTGTCCCTATTTTGTATAACTTTTGCGCAAACCAATCAATAAACGCTTTTTTTTTTTTTTTTTTTTTTTACCAAAAATATGAAGAAGAATATGTATCGGCCTAAACTGAGGAAAAAAAAAATTTTTTTTAATATTTTTTGGGGATATTTATTATAGCAAAAACTAAAAAATTATGTGTTTTTTTCAAAATTATCGCTATCTTTTTGTTTATAGCGCAAAAAATAAAAACCGCAGAGGTGATCAAATAGTGGAAGTGGTTAATAACGTATATTTATCATTCATCACTAACCCCAAATTTCTTTTGTGGTGTACAAGTGAATAATATACATTTTAGAATGGACTTTGTGTTTTATTATAATTACCAAAGTGTACTAATGCTAAGCCATTTCCATTGTGTGCAGCACATAAAATAATGTTTAACATGATCCTTGCTGTTTTATTATAAAGGACTGACTGCACCTGTAGCAGGGTGGAGTGTCCAGTTTGAGAGAATGTCCCACCTTTAAAAGTGATGGCCCCTATCACTCAAGTCATATTTCCAGGAGTTGTTTAAGGGAGGAGATGAAGTGGGTAGTTTGGTAGCTTCAAGATGAAAGATGTACTGTAGCTTACGAAAGTGTATGCTTGCTTTCCCTATAGGGATTGTTTGACAGCTGGTCCCCTATAAAGGGGGAGGCTGGGATGGAGAGGCTTGTTTGAAACTACAGCAGAGAATAATGCAAGACAATTTTGTAGGTACCACAATATCCAACACTGTTTAAGCTAAGGTGATTTGTGCTTTTGACTAGGGATGAGCCGAACACCACCTGAACATGCGAACAGACAAAAAATTTGTGCGAACACCGTTAAAGTCTTTGGGACACGAACGTGAAAAATAAAGTGTTCATTTTAAAGGCTTATATGCAAGTTATTGCCATAAAAAGTGTTTGGGGACTAGGGTACTGCCCCAGGGGATATGTTTCAATGCAAAAAAAGTTTTTAAAATGGACGTTTTTTCAGGAGCAGTGATTTTAATGCTTAAAGTGAAACAATAAAAAATAAATATTGCTTTAAATATTGTGCATGGGGGGTCCCCTTAGTCTGCCTGTAAAGTAGTGCCTCTTTCCCATGTTTATAACAGGACCGCAGAAAAATTTAATTTCTAAAGGAAAAATGTCATTAAAAATTGTATTGTCGGATCCCAGCAATATACATAATGTATTGTCGGATCCCAACAATATACATAAAAAATCATTGAAAAAAACAACGTGGGTCCCCCCACAGTCCATTACCAGGCCCTTCGGGTCAGGAATGGATATTAAGGGGAACTCTACGCCAAAATTAAAAAAAAAAATGGCAAGGGGGTCCCCCCAAAATCTATACCAGACCCTTATCCGAGCATGCAACCTGGCAGGCCACAGAAAAGGGGGGGGGCAAGAGAGCACCCCCCTCCTGAACCGTACCAGGCCACATGCCCTCAACATGGGGTGGGTGCTTAGGGGTCCCCTTTTTTTTAATTTGGCGCATGGTTTCCATTAACCACTTCAACTCCCTGTGTTATAAAATTAAACTACACTGCCTGCATTGACTGAATATATATATATATAGGCTATATATATATATATATATATATATATATATATATATATATACAGTGGTGTGAAAAAGGTGTTTGCCCCCTTCCTCATTTCCTGTTCCTTTGCATGTTTGTCACACTTAAGTGTTTCGGAACATCAAACCAATTTAAACAATAGTCAAGGACAACACAAGTAAACACAAAATGCAATTTGTAAATGAAGGTGTTTATTATTAAAGGTGAAAAAAAATCCAAACCATCATGGCCCTGTGTGAAAAAGTGATTGCCCCCTAAACCTAATAACTGGTTGGGCCACCCTTAGCAGCAACAACTGCAACCAAGCGTTTGCGATAACGTGCAATGAGGCTTTTACAGCGTCCTGGAGGAATTTTGGCCCACTCATCTTTGCAGAATGATCCTAATTCAGTTACATTAGAGGGTTTTCGAGCATGAACGGCCTTTTTAAGGTCATACCACAACATCTCAATAGGATTTAGGTCAGGACTTTGGCTAGGCCACTCCAAAGTCTTCATTTTGTTTTTCTTCAGCCATTCGGTGGTGGACTTGCTGGTGTGTTTAGGATCATTGTCCTGCTGCAGAACCCAAGTTCGTTTCAGCTTGAGTACACGAACAGATGGTCGGACATTCTCCTTCAGGATCTCTTGGTAGACAGCAGAATTCATAGTTCCTTTTATCACGGCAAGTCTTCCAGGTCCTGAAGCAGCAAAACAGCCCCAGACCATCACACTACCACCACCATATTTTACTGTTGGTATAATGTTCTTTTTCTGAAATGCAGTGTTCCTTCTACGCCAGATATACTTGGACACACACCTTCCAAAGAGTTCCACTTTTGTCTCATCGGTCCACAGAATGTTGTTCCAAAAGTCTTGGGGATCATCAAGATGTGTTGTGGAGAAATTGAGACGAGCTTTGATGTTCTTTTTGCTCAGCAGTGGTTTTCTCCTTGGAACTCTGCCATGCAGGCCATTTTTGCCCAGTCTTTTCCTGATGGTGGAGGCATGAACGCTGACCTTAACTGAGGCAAGTGAGGCCTGCAGTTCCTTGGACGTTGTTGTGGGGTCTTTTGTGACCTCTTGGATGAGTCGTCGCTGCGCTCTTGGGGTAATTTTGGGCGGCCGGCCACTCCTGGGAAGGTTCACCACTGTTCCATGTCTTCGCCATTTGTGGATAATGGCTCTCACTGTGGTTCGCTGGATTCCCAAAGCTTTGGAAATGGCTTTATAACCCTTTCCAGACTGATAGATCTCAATTACTTTCTTTCTCAATTGTTCCTGAATTTCTTTGGGTCTCGGCATGATGTGTAGCTTTTAAGGATCTTCTGGTGGACCTTACTGTGTCAAGCAGCTCCTATTTAAGTGATGCCTTGATTGTGAACAGGTGTGGCAATAATCAGGCCTGGGTGTGGCTAGAGAAATTGAACTCAGGTGTGGACAACCACAGTTATAGTATGTTTTAACAAGGGGGGGCAATCACTTTTTCACACAGGGCCATGATGGTTTGGATTTTTTTTCACCTTTAATAATAAACACCTTCATTTACAAATTGCATTTTGTGTTTACTTGTGTTGTCCTTGACTATTGTTTAAATTGGTTTGATGTTCCGAAACACTGAAGTGTGACAAACATGCAAAGGAACAGGAAATGAGGAAGGGGGCAAACACTTTTTCACACCACTGTATATATCAAATACACTGCCACTAACTAACCTTCCTGCCTAATCTAGCTCAAACTATCTACACTATACACGGCCGCTATGTAAGCAGCCTTATATAGTGTGGGGCGTGGACTTATGCCCCGTACACACGATCGGACATTCCGACAACAAAACCGTGGATTTTTTTTTCCGACAGATGGTGGCTCAAATCTGTCGGAAATTCTGAAAGTCAAGAACGCGGTGACGTATAACACGTACAACGAGCCGAGAAAAATTAAGTTCAATAGACAGTGCTGCTCTTCTGCTTGAATCCGAGCATGCATGGACTTTTGTGCGTCGGAATTGTGTACACACGCTCGGGACTTCCGACAACAAGTTTTCTTGTCTGAAAATTTGAGAACCTGCTCTCAAACATTTGTTTGCGGAAATTCCTATTGCGTGTACAGGGCATTAGACCCCCTGAGCCATGATTGGGCAAAACCAATTATGGCTCTCTCAGCAGAGCATGCTTTGATCAGCCAAAGCATGCAGGTCAGGTGTATGCTTTGGCCAATCATCATACAGCAATGCACTGCGACCTCAAAGTGCATTATGGGGCATTCCGCAGCGCTCACATTTCCCGTGAACGCTCCATATGTTCAGTACATTTTAGAACAAACAATAACCCGATGTTCGAAACAAACTTACATTCGACTTGAACCGCGGGTTCATCCCTACTTTTGACCATATTCTTTTTTTTGAGAAATCTATGTATGCAAATAATTGTTTTCTTAAAGTGTTTGTAAATGATCACCTTGTAAAACAACACATTCAGTTTAAAATAGAAATGAAAGGCAAACCATTTGTGTATAGATATATAAAAAAACATTATAAACACCTTTTTCACTTTTTTTTTTAGAAGTGATCACCAGTGTTGGTCATCTTACTTTAAAAAAGTAATTAGTTAAGTTACAAATTACTTCTCCCAAAAAAGTAATTGAGTTAGTAACTCAGTTACTACATTGGAAAAGTAATTAGTTACTCAGCAAAGTAACTGTGCCTTTTTTTTTTAATATTCTTCGGGGCGGGTCTAGTATTACTGTAAGCAAGGGGCGTGTTCCCCCTGCACGTCTATTTCCCCTCTGTACCCCCCTGCATGTCTGTTCCCCCCCAACACATATATATCTGTTTCCCCTCTGTACCCCACTACACATCTGCCCCCCCCCCCCCCACACACACATATACAGTGGTGTGAAAAAGTGTTTGCCCCCTTCCTCATTTCCTGTTCCTTTGCATGTTTGTCACACTTAAGTGTTTCGGAACATCAAACCAATTTAAACAATAGTCAAGGACAACACAAGTAAACACAAAATGCAATTTGTAAATGAAGGTGTTTATTATTAAAGGTGAAAAAAAATCCAAACCATCATGGCCCTGTGTGAAAAAGTGATTGCCCCCCTTGTTAAAACATACTATAACTGTGGTTGTCCACACCTGAGTTCAATTTCTCTAGCCACACCCAGGCCTGATTATTGCCACACCTGTTCACAATCAAGGCATCACTTAAATAGGAGCTGCTTGACACAGTACCCTCATCCAAGAGGTCACAAAAGACCCCACAACAACGTCCAAGGAACTGCAGGCCTCACTTGCCTCAGTTAAGGTCAGCGTTCATGCCTCCACCATCAGGAAAAGACTGGGCAAAAAATGGCCTGCATGGCAGAGTTCCAAGGAGAAAACCACTGCTGAGCAAAAAGAACATCAAAGCTCGTCTCAATTTCTCCACAACACATCTTGATGATCCCCAAGACTTTTGGGACAACATTCTGTGGACCGATGAGACAAAAGTGGAACTCTTTGGAAGGTGTGTGTCCAAGTATATCTGGCGTAGAAGGAACACTGCATTTCAGAAAAAGAACATTATACCAACAGTAAAATATGGTGGTGGTAGTGTGATGGTCTGGGGCTGTTTTGCTGCTTCAGGACCTGGAAGACTTGCCGTGATAAAAGGAACTATGAATTCTGCTGTCTACCAAGAGATCCTGAAGGAGAATGTCCGACCATCTGTTCGTGTACTCAAGCTGAAACGAACTTGGGTTCTGCAGCAGGACAATGATCCTAAACACACCAGCAAGTCCACCACCGAATGGCTGAAGAAAAACAAAATGAAGACTTTGGAGTGGCCTAGCCAAAGTCCTGACCTGAATCCTATTGAGATGTTGTGGTATGACCTTAAAAAGGCCGTTCAAGCTCGAAAACCCTCTAATGTAACTGAATTAGGACAATTCTGCAAAGATGAGTGGGCCAAAATTCCTCCAAGACGCTGTAAAAGCCTCATTGCGCGTTATCGCAAACGCTTGGTTGCAGTTGTTGCTGCTAAGGGTGGCCCAACCAGTTATTAGGTTTAGGGGGCAATCACTTTTTCACACAGGGCCATGATGGTTTGGATTTTTTTTCACCTTTAATAATAAACACCTTAATTTACAAATTGCATTTTGTGTTTACTTGTGTTGTCCTTGACTATTGTTTAAATTGGTTTGATGTTCCGAAACACTTAAGTGTGACAAACATGCAAAGGAACAGGAAATGAGGAAGGGGGCAAACACTTTTTCACACCACTGTATCTGTCCCCCCTCTGTACCCCACTACACGTCTGTCCCCCCCACACACACATATATCTGTTCCCCCTCTGTACATCTGTCCCCCCCCAAACTCACGGATCGGATCGTTGCTCGGATCACAGTCATGGATCGGATCATTTTTCGGATCAGCAAATAATAATTGAATTTGCAAAAACCTTTGAAAATTCCACCACCATAAAGCCCCCACTGTAATATCCACAATCTCCCCCACTGTAATATCCATGTCATCTCCCCAACTGTAATATTGTCTGAGTATGGCTGGTTACGGCTGAGCATGGCTGAGCATGGCTGGGTACGGCTGGGTATCGCTGAGTATGGCTGGGTATTACCGTGTATTGCAGAGTATGGCAGAGTATGGCTGGGTATGGTAGAGTATTGGCAGGGTATTGCAGAGTATTAGCAGGGTGTTGCAGAGTATTAGCAGGGTGTTGCAGAGTATTGGCAGGGTGTTGCAGAGTATTGGCAGGGTATTGCAGAGTATTGTCAGGGTATTGCAGAGTATTGTCCGAGTATTGCAGGGTGTTGCAGAGTATTGGCAGGGTGTTGCAGAGTATTTGCAGGGTATTGCAGAGTATTGGCAGGGTATTGCAGAGTATTGGCAGGGTATTGCAGCGTATTGGCTGGGTATTGCAGAGTATTGCAGAGTATTGCAGAGTATGGCTGGGTATTACCGAGTATTGCAGAGTATGGCTGGGTATTACCGAGTATTGCAGAGTATGGCTGGGTATTACCGAGTATTGCAGAGTATGGCTGGGTATTACGGGGTATTGCAGAGTATGGCTGGGTATTACTAAGTATGGCTGGGTATGGCAGAGTATTGGCAGGGTGTTGCAGAGTATTGGCATGGTGTTGCAGAGTATTGGCATGGTGTTGCAGAGTATTGGCATGGTGTTGCAGAGTATTTGCAGGGTGTTGCAGAGTATTGGCATGGTGTTGCACAGTATTTGCAGGGTATTGCAGAGTATTGGTAGGGTATTGCAGAGTATTGGCAAGGTATTGAAGAGTATTGAAGAGTATTGCAGAGTATTGGCAGAGTACTGGCTGGGTATTGCAGAGTATTGTCAGGGTATTGCAGAGTATTGCAGAGTATTGCAGAGTATTGGCAGGGTATTGCAGGGTGTTGCAGAGTATTGTCAGGGTATTGCAGAGTATTGGCAGGGTATTGGCTGGGTATTGCAGAGTATTGCAGAGTATTGGCAGGGTATTGACTGGGTATTGCAGAGTATTGGCTGGGTATTGCAGAGTATTGGCAGGGTGTTGCAGAGTATTGGCAAGGTACTGCAGAGTATTGTCAGGGTATAGCAGGGTATTGGCTGGGTATTGCAGAGTATTGGCAGGGTATGGAGGGATGGCTGCTGCCATCCGATCTCTCCCCTCCACTGTACAGATCTGTACACAGAGGGGAGAGAGGAGCCGGCGTCATCTTGACGCCGGTTTGTTTACAAGTGATCGCTCCGTCATTTGACGGAGCAATCACATTGTAAACGGCCGACGGTGCACCAAGATGGCCGCCGCTCTGGAGCTAGGCCGGAGCTGCGGCTATCAGGTGCACCAAGATGGCCGCCGCTCCGAAGCTAGGCCGAAGCCGCAGCCTTTCCTAAGGCAGAGGCCGTGGACGGCTCCGAGGATCGCGGCGGGTATTTGCGGTAACGCCGCCCCAGTAATGGGAACGGCGTTACCGCGAGGGGAAGAGTAATCAGTTAGATTACTCGTTACCCTCTAAAGTAACGGCGTTACGTAACGCCGTTTACTTTAACGGCGTTAGTTCTATCACTGGTGATCACATAAACTCTGTTCCCTCTGTTCTCAGCTGCATGAGAGCTGGGGGGAGGAGAAACAACAGCACACTGAGCTTACCAGTGAAATGCAGTGCAGGGGAGTTGTTCATGCTGCTGCTATCAATGCTGGACTGTGCCCTTATTCTTGGTGCAGTCAATACCTAGGGAAGTTTGGAAATTGAAACCGAACTAGTTGAGAATGAATGGTGGCCTAGTGGAGGAGGGTCTGTCTGCTTGGTAGTAAGAAGTAAGGTTTCCCCTGGGTGCACGTACCTGGCAACCTGGGCCCTTTGTCTAATGTGGACTAGGTCTGAAACCAATGGAAACTGAGAGTCATCTTGTAAGTATATGAATGAGTGTTTTCTGTCATGGTATAGGACCAAAATTAGTGGAAACCTGAACAGTGGTGAACCAGAGGTATGGTTACTGGGGTCTTTTATCTCATCATCACCTAAAATTGCATTGTAGGCCTCAGCGTGAGAACTTGATTAACAACCTGTAGAAAAGGGGTGCTACATACCTGTAGACACCAGTACCAGGGATTACAGATTGTCAGTCAATGCATAGGGATAGCTCTTACAAATTCAAAGAATATATATGAATGTTACTGCAAACATGTAAAGAAACTGAAACCCTCACCTCCATCCTGTGCTTGGCACCTTCGGTGCCTAAACTTACATTTAGCGCTGAACATTTACACCTTACGAGTGATTGGCGTTTTAGGCCTCAATGCATTATAGTAAACATGAGACATATCATTTCTTCCCCTATACCTGGAAGTTCTAGTAATTAACTTATGGGAATGGTTGAGTAGTGGCTCTAAAAGTAAGAGTAGGCACCAGAGGGGGCTTAGCATAGAGTATGGCAGAATAAGGACAAATGTGACCCACCACAACTAGCACCGACATGCCTTGATCCCTAATACATAAGTATATGGAAAGAAAGAGGGGATAGTGGGACTTTGCATGAGGTATGTCTATGTCCTAAAAATAAAATAAAAAAATGAAAATTAAATAATATATAATTAAATATAAATGAATATAATATGATATCACAATCATGCGATACATTGTGATATCACATGATATAAATTTGTATTTAATTATATATTATTTCATTTCATTATTTCATTTTCATTTTATATTTACCCCATAGACATGCCTCATGCAAAGCCCCACTATCCCCTCTTTTTTCCATATACTTAGCATAGGGTAGTTGGGACATTTTTAGATTTATGTTTTTATGACAGCAGGATATTGTTAAAATAGGCAGCTTTTTGAAATAACTGAATACAAATAAATTACTTTTAAAAGTGAAATCATCAAATACAGAGCCCAGAACCTGCCTCTACTCCATTACGACAACAGCTCAGTTTACTCTAAGCAGCACCTGTTGAATCAAAGGGATTTTTATCTTCTCTTGTATGTGTTCAGCTTTTAAATGTGAAAGACAGGAGTGGGGAAATAGTAAAAAAAAAAAATTATTTTTTATTTCAGCTCAGAGTGTTTATTATCCATGTAATTCGTGTAGAGGACTGCTTCCCATATTCCACATCTTTGATCACCTGTGTCTTACCCACGTTATTTATGTAAGTGACTTCTTACTATATTCTATAGATTTGATTACTTGTGCCGCTGTATGTATGTAGAGTCCTTTTCCTTTTGCAGAGCAAAGCTACCAGCACAATATTCCATTCACGTTTAACAATTCATCAATCCTTTGAATGATTATCCCCCCCCCCCCCCCAAAATGCTCTGTGGTTCAATCTGCAGCCTCACTATAGGACACAGTAGTGATGAAGAGGCTGGTGAGTGCAGCTGAGGCACTTGGAAGTGTGTCAGATGTGAAGATTCCACCAGCGGATTTGCTCTGCAAGAGAAAGAAGATTCCATGAATGAGTGATGGCACAGATACGAATTACATTTCTGCTCTTGCAGAGTAATTTTTTTTTTTTTTTAGTTTGGTGTCAGAAAGTAAAGTAAACCTGTTACTTGGCCATGGTTGACTTACAGTGCCACAACACAAGCACAGTACACTCAGTCATGAACATAGCTCTCCTGCCTGCTGTGAAAATGCATACTGAAGGTCACTGATAGCTATTGAACAATGGTTCCTACCATCACTCAGAAGACAAGCTGTGCTTGGCAAGAACAAGTAGAAATAAAACACAATTTGAAGATATTTATATGCAGCATTCCTTAGCAATCAAACAGATTTTAGCAAACACTAACCAGAATAAAACAATACTTTTGCTTATTTAGAATCTGCATGTTGAATATTGCTCTTTGCCTTATCAAGGCCAGTATGCCTAAACATATATATATAGAGTGTATATATTTTTCCACTAACTAGTTAGTATTCCCTTCCTTCTAGCTTAAGTTACTGCCAATGTTCAAAGGATGAAAAATACTGGACTACCAGTTGAATGATAAAGTTCTATAGCAATATTACAATGAGATTAAACAACGTGTAGGGTTGAATCATGGTTAGACAATCATCATCTCTAAAATATACTGATGCACCACAATGTTAATTACACTGTTCAAATTCACTATTTTATAAAAGTTTGTGTTGGGACAGTCTGATTGTACAACGTTTCTAAAGCCGACCACACGTCTGATTGCACAGTCTATATATAATCTCCTTTACATTTATCAATATGTATGTAGTGGGGGGGCACTTATATAATCCAGTTTATATCCAATAAGGTGTGCCTTGCACTATATATACAGCGGTGCAATGCTAGGGCCCACTACCTTGGACATAAATTAAATGGATTATTTAGGCTTGCCATATATAAGACTGGGCTGAATGACATAAATCCATAGACTTCCCCATCCTCATCTAAACAGCATGTATAGATGGATCCCACACCAGTAAATATTGTATTCTGACAGCCAGTGCTCACGACTGTCAGAATACCTGAACAGTGACTGTAGCTGATTGGCTACAGTCATTGTTTGGCTGATATTTTTCTCTGGGTTCTTTGATTGCTCAGTCAAAGTTTGTTAGTCTGGGTGGTGTCAGCAGGGACACCCATGGCACAAATTTTGTCGGATTCACAGGAATGGCCAGCTTTAAATCTATGCAGTATATACTGTAGTTGTTGATAAAGGACATACTTTAAATTAGTGCCCATTTGCCCACTTAAAGTGGATGTAAACCTGAAAATATATTTTTTAATGAAGACTTCTACCTGGTACAGTAGAGGATGTCAAGTCATCTGTGCCCAGTCTTGCCACAAAGAGTTAATCCAGCTCTGAGTAATCCTCTTGTGTTTTTGTAGTAAGATAAAAACTGAAACACAGATAAGTTTGTGTCTCCACATCCCCCACTGCTGTGACTGACATCTGATTTCTTTATCTCATGAATGAGCAGAGAGCAGAGTGTGTGTTACGATTCCAGCTTCACATCACCCTCCCAGGATTGGCTGCTCCACACCTCAGCATGATTGGGCATGCTGAAGTCATGTGGTGCCTTTCCTGGGCTTTGACTGGATGTTACACATCATGGGGCATTATCAGTGTGACTGAAAAGTAGGAGAGTCTTGGGACATCACGCCTTCGCCAACCGAGCTCGAGGAAAGAGACCCACCCACTGATTCCAGAGTTTTGCGGGGCTCCTACTGCTGAAGGGGAAGGGGGTGACATTTGCAAGGTAGGGATACATGGAGGAGGCTTGCATGTATATATACATTAATACTGTGCCAATACTGGTGGGTTTACATCCACTTTAACTTGGGAAGTCCAACAGCAGGAACTAGTCTGATTGTAAGCAATAAAGTAAAAATTCACTTTACAAGGAAAACCCAATTATGTATAAGAAATAAAAACAAAAACGTATGCTTGCTCATGATTGAATTTTTGAGGTCAACACAACTTCACCTAATTTAGGTAAGTAAATATTCTCTTTGCAAAGGAATTTTTTCACTTAGCTTAGTAAAGGAAGTGAAGATGCACTGACTTCAGTTATAATGTGGGTTGCTGTGTGACTAACACAGAGCTATGGATAGCTGGAATGGGCAGGTCACAGTGGGGTTGATTTACTAAAACTGGAAAAAGCTAAATCTAGTGCAGATGTGCATGGTAGCAAATCCGCTTCTAATCAGCTTTTTAAATGAAGCTTTGACAATAAAACCTGGAAGCTGATTGGTTTCTATGAAGATCTGCACCAGATTTTGCACTCCCCAGGTTTAGCAAATGAACCCCAATGTGACTGTGGTATGACCTCTTCACAATTGATTTAATAAAATTCCTCAGGTTTTTTGATTTACATCTCACTTCCATCACAAATCCAAAAGCATAAGGGGTTTTATTCCTCATTAAAAAAATATTGGAATAGCTCACAAATCATTCCTTATTGGATGCTGGTGATAATTGTAAATCATAAATCATTAGTTTATAGTACATGTACAGCCCAATATTCTAAAGCCAGTAACTCCAAACTGCATTCAGCTGATTGCATTCTGACTGCATTCAGCTGACTGGCCATAGTCAGTGTAGTCCAGAGGTCTCCAAACTGCTGTCCACAGGCCAGATGCGGCCTTTTGCTTGCCTTTATCTGGCCCTTGGGGCACTATTTTGCCCACTGATACAAGGAACTATTCCTTCATCTGATACCAACAATGAGACACCATTACTTTTGCTGACAACAACAGTGTACATTATCCCTACTATTGATACCAACAATGAGGTATTATTCCTCCCACATCAAGGTTGGGGCACTATTCCTATCACTGATACACCAATGGGGCACCACACTGATACAAACAAAAGGCCACTATTCCTCATCCTGCTGACCACAGGCACTATGTATCTTTTTTTTTTTACTCCCGGTACCCACCAAGCCTGGGGCATTATCTACTCCCACTGGCCACAGTCTAGCCTGCTAAAGTCTGAAGGGCAGTAAACTGGACCTTTGTTTAAAAAGTTTTAAAAGTTGTTTAAAAAGTTTGGAGAGCCCTGTATATGGAAACTATGGCTTCTATGTAGTAGGGCTTATAAACTGACAGGATAGTACAAACAGACAGGTTATGGTGAGCTTGACTAAAAGGAACCAAAAGCCCTCCCACTTAAATCGGACTTGTAGTAAAATGCAAGGTTCACTTATAAAGTCTTGGCAAGTGTGTATGAAGAGACCTGGACAGATGAACTTTATCGTCTCAAAGTCAGTTTGCTAACTTTTAAAAACCAACAGATACACTTCTTTACCAGTGTTTATAGTGTGTGTACTTTTTTGAATATGATGGCTCCTGCCCTTATAATCTGGTATCATTGTGACCTTGCAAAGTAAGCTTTTGTGTTCCGTTGCCAACAGGAACACTACCTGCATTAGGTTTCTGTATTCTCACACTGATTGCTCCTGTTTTCTCTCACAGTCCAACAAATTGATTGGATTAATCTTAAATCTGTGCCTGCATACTTGCGGTAATGACATTAGATTACCAGTAAGAGAAACTATTGTGAACATCTAGATGAACTCTGTACCTCATAGAATATGTGGGTCCTTTATAAATGAATTCAATAAATACATTCTCTGTTGCTGATTATGCTAAAATCCTTTTCTTTAAAAAAAACTTATGAATCAATTACTGTCGGATATCATTAGGAAATCAGTTTTGTGCTTTAATTTTTAATAAGCATTGCAGATTACATATGTTTTTCTTGTCTAATGTTGTGCTTCATTCACACATCAAGCTAAATTACCAGTTTGTTATTTACTTAGGCAGTAAGCACAGATCCCTCTTTCATCCTCAGCAGCGGCATAAGCCAGCCTTGTTAAGTGTCCTCAGTTTCCATGGTTTTGCAATGCTATGTAGTGCAGACAATCCCAATATGATAAGGTAAGAGTCAAAATACCCCCAGATTCATTAAAAGCACTGAAATAGAACATATTAATTCAGCTCCAATTTACAAGTCTGATGCTTTCCACATTTACTTAACAATTGCGTGCTGCAAAAATTAATTAAATGGCACTTGTGGAAAGGTGAGGCCAATGACAAGAGAGTTTTTGACGGTTAGCATTAGAAGCATTGTCATAAACCTCCTGAATTTAGCTACAAGGAATTATATAAAAGTCAGTTTACATGTAAATTGAGTGCACTCTTTGACTTTAGCATAGTGGTAATGTTTCGTCAATAGCACTACCTGATCACTGAAATAGAGTTAGCGTTAGCAGTTCACAAAATATATTACCTTCTGCCTTGAGTTATCCTTTAATAACAGTGACCAGACAATAAATAGGGGGTGATGCTCAAGGCTCCAGCTGGGTCCTATCCTGTAGAACACTGCTAGGAGTGCTAGAGAGGACAGAGCTCACCCCAGCTCCAATGATACAACAGACAAAACAGGTCCTACGCACTGCATATCACTGCAAGACCCTGTGGATATGTGAAATGACAGCCTCAGCCCAGGCTCCAGTCATATGCTTTCATTTCACATATCCACAGAGTCTTGCAGTGATGTAAGGTGCATAGGACCTTTTTTGTCTGCTGTACCTGAAAGGTGCCATTACACCTTTAAACTCTAGTCCTGACTATCATCTTATTATCTTTATAATTACCTTACCATTGCCAGATTCCGTTGCTTCATATCCAAATATCTCTATGCATGAATAACACACACAGCAAAATTGCTTCGTACACTTGCCGGAGCACATGTTATTTAGGTACTTTCAGTTAAGGCATCCAGTCAGAGCTCAGTTCCCGGGGGAGGTGGTGTTGCAGCCAGACCCTGTTGAAGAGACCCTTGCCCAGAAAACGCTAGCAAAAACCCTTTCCACTTTATATTTTATTCTATTGGGGGCGGACTCTCCTAAGATGAACACTCTTTGGGGCAAATGGCACGATGATATCCCGAGTCTAGATAGGGAATTATGGGAGGAATGTTTTGAGGATGGGGCGAAGTTAGTGATATCTATAGGCTAGTACACACTAAATTTATGCACCGGGTATACTTCACCCCCCAGAGGCTGGGGCGAAGTTAGTGATATCTTCTAGGGATAGGCTAGTACACACTAAATTTATATGAAAGCCGATTTCTCTCCCTCCTGTCGGTTTTCAGCTGCTAGATACATCTGAAAGCAGCGCTGCCTGTGTTCCTCTAGACTAGGAACACAGATGTGCCAGGACACTGAGAGCAGGTAATTTAAGGCCCCTTAAGACACAGGCACCTCTGAGAACTGCCCAGGGGTCCTTAGTGCATGGGGGGGGCCTATTTCCTCCCACTGCTCCCTGCGGTCCTCTTGTTACAAGGTGTCAGTCCCCAGAAGGTACGTTTATACACATGTTTTGGCTGTGCCCGCAAATAGTGAGGTTTTGGTCAGCAGTTTTTGAATGCATTAATATACGTCTGCAGCTTGACGTGCCGATGACGCCCGAACTAGCGCTGCTGGGCATTTACGAAGACGAACAGAGGCCCAGGTACACTAGGTTGCTGATTTCTCTTCTGTTTTTTTTTACGCCAGAAGAGAAATCCTCAGGACTTGGATCTCACCTTCCCCCCCTACGGTGGCTTCATGGGATTCTGCAGTCAACGCAGTGCTTCCCTTGTACAAACTAACATACACTAATAGAGGATGTCCACAAAAATTTGACCGGCTTTGGATACCCTGGTTGGAACAATTCTAATAGTTGATGCTTGGAACACGGGGGCGAACTGGGACGCTAGGCTGGATGGGAGTCGGGGGCCTTGCTCCCCCCCTTCCCCTCCCCCCCTTCTGGTTGGGGGGCTGAGCACGATAATATTCATCTTTTTCAGAAAGCTTTGCAATGTAGTTGCTCTATTAATGCAGGAGTATATATCTGACTACTGTAGTAGCTTGTATTACTTTTGTTTGTTGTCATTGACTGTCACAATTCTGTTTGCCGTACTATGTCTTGTACTGTGATACTTTACTTAATAAAGACCAACCTTGTTTTTAAAAAAAAAAAATGCTTCGTACACTGTTCAGTTTATTATCCCGGTCATGGTGTTAAATATTGGTTAAAAGGTAGGCGTTACAACCACTGTCCACCAATAAATAAATTAGTATTTAAATGACACATCTCCTTTTTAACATATGTAGCCCCCTGTTCCTAAAATTGGGGCTATAGTGTAAATTTTGTTTTTGGCTGAGCTGTAAACAGCTCAGATTGATTGTACATAGTTTGTTTGGTTCTGTTCTTATCTTGGCTGAGTTGTGCATTTCTCACTGTTGCCAGTAGGTGTCACTGGTACAACAGGACAGTGTGAGAATTACAACTAGGTTGAGCTGTAATGAATATTCATTTTCAGGAAACAGCCCAGTAGGAGGTTCCTGGCCGCTGTGCATTCTGGGAAGGGGTATTTATTGGACAGATGCCATGTGCACTTAGTCAGTTCTTACCTCAGGGCCCTCCTGGCCAGAGGATGTGCTGCTGCATATTCTGCAAGTAGGCTCAGAAGCCTGTCTGGGGCCTACTAATCCTGAGGTGGTCCTTAGGCTGTCTTGCCTGTGTGGAAGAAGCCGAGCCAAGCTGAGGAGATCCAGGGGAGGACCCTTGCTGAATAGAGCCAGGATGAAGGCTGGTCTCTCAGGAGGGCCTGGTGACTCGTTTGGAAGACGCACCTATATCTAAATCACCCTTAATGCCCCGTACACATGGTCAGAAAATCCAACGGAAAATGTCCGATCGGACCATGTTGTCGGAAAATCCGCCCGTGTGTGGGCTCCATCTGACTTTTTCCGTCGGAATTTCTGACGGAAAAAATTTGAGATCCTGCTCTCAAATTTTCCGACAACAAAATCCGATCGGATTTTTTCTAATCATGTGTAGAGATATCCGACGGACAAAGTGCCACGCATGCTCAGATCAAATTACGAGATCAAAGCTATTGGCTAATAACCTCTACGTAGTTCTGTCGTACGCAACAAACGTCATCCCGTTCAGAATGATCAGATTTTCCGACAACTTTGTCCGACCGTGTGTATACAACACCAGTGTCGGACAAAATCTGTCGGATTTTGTGGTTGGAATTTCCGACCGTGTGTATGGGGCATTACAGTATCTCCAGGTCGGCTTAAAGGTTCTGGTACTGTCAAGCTGTTCTACAATCTAATCAAGGTAACTATCTCCTGGCTGCTAAGTCTGTGAGAGAGACTTGTCCAAGAGTTCTACTGGCTGCTAAGTCTGTGAGAGAGACTTGTGCAGGAGTTCTGCTGGCTGCTAAGTCTGTCAGAGAGGCTTGTCCAGACATTCTACCAGTTGCTAGGTCTGTGTGAGAGACCTATCCAGGTATCCAAGATCTTCTAAAGAAAGCTGTTTTGTCCTTTGGATTCAAGGAGTCTGTAAGTGATTTGCTATAAAGGGTATCTGAAACCTCCCCTGACCCTCTTTCCTACAACCTTTCTCAAGTTCTCATTAAAGCATTGAAAAATACCTAAAGTGACTGTGAAATTCTGTTCTAACTCCCCATTATAGCCATGGATTCAGCACTGGGGTGAATGTAAGCTCGCTCCCTGCCTCTGGAGGTACTTCTTTGCTCCCAGTAGACCCAGTCATTAACTCTTTATCTAAGCAAACCCATCATGTCACATTATTATTATGTCAGATTTAAATGCAGACATCTCATGACACATACGTAACTTCCCATGACTGGTTTCGTTTTCAGCACAAGACCCATTTATACAACAACACATATTTTTTACTTTATCAGCAAAGCAATATTTTTAAAGGGAGAGTCACATATTAGATTACAAAACACAAGGGGGCTTTTTCATGACCCTTTCAGTACCCTTTAATAACAATTACTCTAATGTGTTTTTCTTAAAAGTAGGTCCTGTAGGGTCCACCTACAATTTTGCGATGCCATGATGCACATGTGTTAACATGCATTATGTCATGTGTTCAAGGCCGGTACAAGGGGTGGGCAGGAGGGGAAGCTGTCCTGGGCACTGTGGTATCATGTTTGATGGGAGGGCGCCGTGAGGAGATTGGGGGGAAAGGATTTGTGCTAGAGGGGGAATTTGGGGGATGACAGGGGGTACGATTTGTTCTAGGAGGGGAAATTTAGGGGGTGTGCTAGGATTAGTGATTTAGGGGGGTCTGTGTTGGGAGGGGGGATAGGATTTGTGCTAGGAGAGTGGATTGGGGGTTTTGTGATAGAAGAAGTGATATGGTGAGGGGGTGGAATTATGCTAGGAGGGGACTTTTTTGGGGGGGTTGTGCTAGTAGGGATGATTGGGGGTTATTTGTGCAAGGAGGAGAAATGGGGGGGGGGTTGTGCTAGGAGGAGGGACTGAAGGGGAATTTTGTTCTGGGAGAAGAGGACTTGGAGTGGGGGAGAGGATGTGTACATGGAGGGGATGTAGAGGATCTATACTAGGAGGGGTGATTTTTTTTGAGGGGGGGAGGGCATTTGTGTTGGGTGAATTTGGGGGATGGGGGCAAAAATGTGTACAGGGAGGGATGATTTCAGGGGGGGGGGGGGGGGGGTTGGTTTTGTACTGGAAGAGGGAGAAATTATGCTTAGGGGGTAATCATGTAGATTAGTGCTCAGTTTTGAGCACTTGGCGGATTATTGTCGACACATAATGCTCATGTATCCTGGGGGGGAGGGGGCAGTTTGGCATGTTTGCACTGGGCTCTAGATTGCCTTGTCCCGACACTGCATGTGTTATGTTGTGTGTTATTTTACATTGCATTAAGGCAGCCCATAAAATGAAAGGGCTGCCAACACATCAAAATGCCCTGAAACTCAGATTTGCCACAAATTTTCATTCATTCAAGCCATTGAAGTCCACATTGAAGTGTTGAGTTGATGAGTATTATGGCACGCTGCAAGGCATATTCATTTCCTTAGCGTGTTGGATTGCCATTTTGTTTTAATTTTGGCTGATTCCTGAAATTTGAGTATACCCGGCTTGGCAAAAGTCAGATTAAAAAATTTAAGGAGCCATGTGGGTACTGTGGCTGCCCGAATACGATCATTGGCAGTGTAGAGTACTAAATCCATGCTGTTTCGTGTGAAGGGGGGGATAGGACGATATATTTCTCTCATTCATACTACTGAGATTCTCCCTGTGCTCCCCTATCTATATGTCTGAAATCACATTAGACTGAAAGCTGTGTGCAGTGCAATAGAACCTGGCACATATTTCCTCTTACTCTTAGTTTGATCATTACCATTTCACTCTCAGTATATATGCTGCTGTGCAAGAATTATGGGAAGAAAATATAAAGACGGATTTAATCTTGAACACTGTGCTTGTAATCTTCTGTGTAGGGAAGAGTAGGAAGATAATATGAAGATAGATGTATCCTCTCACTCTCAGCCAAGGTTCACACTAGATGTGTTTCAAATTCACAGCAAATTCGCTGTGGATTCTGCACCGCATCTAAATCGCAACCCGTCTATGCAAACCGATTGCCGAGTGTATGTTAAGTTAATGACACCCACAATTAGTGTGTAAAACGCACCCATGCAATCTGATTATGGTGCGGATGAAAAAAGGGTCCTGCACCATTTGGTGTGAATGAGGTGTGATTTGAACCATACAAATCCATGGCTTGATTTGCACCCCAGTGACCACAAATGTAAGGAATGTGCTGCAATTTCTGTGCAAATTACATGCAGTGTCTGCACCGCAGCAGTGTGAACCCAAGCTTACTCTGATATCTGCTTTGCATGGAATAGTGGGAACTGGCATCTCCTGTGTAGGGAATAGTGGAAAGATAATCTTAAAACAGATTTATCCACTGATTTCATTCTGTATTTGCTGTACTGGGAATTGAGGGGATGATAATATAAAGGCCAACTTTTCCCCTCACTCTTATTTTGTTTCTGCTGTGCAGGTAATTGTGGGTAGATAATATAAAACATATTTATCCTCTCACTATTATTCTGTACCTGCTGTGCAGGCAATTGTGAGAATATAATATAAAGATAGATTTCCAGCAGTTATACAGTCAGAATTTGAGAATACAGTTTTGCACTTAATATATAATTGGACAAAGGTGTTATTTTATTGTTGCCTGATGTAGAATTATAAGTGCAAAATGCCAAAGCCAACTGGAATTTCGAAATTCATGTTAAATAAGAAACAATAAACAAAAAAACAAAACAAAAAAGAAGCACAAAAAAAAGAAAAAACAATAAAGAAAAACACCACCAATGTGCACAGTATACTTCACATATCTAATAAAGAACATAGCAAGGACTATATATCTGAAAAAGGCATCATGCAAACACTATTCTCTTCCCCCAACAAAACAGACTTGGCAAGTGATCTCCAATATTTTATCTCAGAATAAATTAGACACACTTGCCCAATATAAAATGAAGAAGGAAGTGTAATTATTTTCTTGATGTATGAAAACTAGAATAGGTAAGGTGCACAAGGTAATGTGGACATGGTTATTTATCTAAGACCAGTCATTAATGAGGAAAACAGTGAGCAACATGGCAACAGAACACAAAATGTACTCTGAACATTAGCCAGAACATTTTGTGTTGTTGTGAGCTATCTGTTGTTTTCCTCATTATTGATTGGCACTGGATATGTGTCCATATTTCCTATTTTAGCTCTTAGTTTTGTTTAGTTGAGGCCCGAAGCTTCCATCACTTGGTATGCCTTAACAAAGAACTGTCCTGTCAGAATGTGTATAAACCACTACTGCTCTTTCTGAAGAGTGCTTAGTGCTCAAAGTCTATATTTAATTTTAGCCCTCAAACAGCAAACAGCATACAGCATGATCATTCACTTGACAAAGGCTCTGACGCTTACAACTCCACTTCTCAGCCCACCACAAATTATTTGTTTATGAAAGAAGAGGTTGAACATAAAAGTGGGAAAAGACAAAATTAAGGTTTTAAACCTTTCCTTCGTAAAAAATCAAACATTTTTTTTTTTGTGTCTTAAGTAGAGCTCTGGTGTCAACTTTTTAGGTTTGGGTGGTAAAGAATTCTGCATGATAAGAATACGCTTCTAGCCACAATGAATGCTAAGTAGGGACAAGCGTAAGAGTTGGCCTGAACACAAGTTCTGACTGAACCTTGGCTGCTTGGGTGTTTGGATGAATGTCCAAACATTTACCTAATAAAATCAGTATTACTACTGCCATTATACACGACAGCTACTCACTGTCAATGGTTGTTAAGGATTCCGGTGGATGCAGGCACAACCTAGTCCTTAACAACCTATGATGTCACCAGTCCTATTCACTAACATGGCCATGTAAGCAATGAGCCAGGGCTAGTTTTAAAAAGAATCGCCAGGGCCCCCCCCCCCCCCCCCCCCCCCCCATAATTCTACCAGGCCCTTCAGGTTTAGTATGGATTTAAGGGAAACCCCATGCAAAAAATATCAATAAAAAGTGTGTAGTACCCTCCAAAAATCTATACCAAACCCTTATCCATGCATATAACCTGCCAGGTAGTGAGGGGTAGGGATGAGAGTGCGCTCTACCCCTTCTGAACCATACTAGGCCAAATGCCCTCAACATGGGGATAAGGACAAGGGCCTCTTCCTCACAACCTTGGCCTAGTGGTTGTAGGCATCTTTGGGCAGGGGCTTATTAGAATCTGGAAGTCTCTTTAACAATAAGTGGGCACCCAGATATGTGAACGAGTAAGGGATATATAGTAACCCTACTCATTCACAAAAGAATGTAAATGTAAAAAATGTAAGTGTAAAAAAAACAAACACACAGTTTTTGACAAGTCTTTTATAAAAACACAAAAAAATGCCCCACGATGTACATCTTTAATCAATTATGTCACCCGGTAATGCAGATCCACAATGGCCGCTAATATTTAAAAAAAACACTGACCGCCTACACATGTCTGAATGACAACTGATGTGATAAAAGAGGTGATCTTAAGGGTGACATCATTGATGTTATAAAGACATGTCCATATACTGTATGATGTCATAGGGATCCTGATGGACAGGACAAATTTCAATCAGTGTGTGGCTTCCCTAGCTCTATAGGATTTGTTGTAGCTGCTGAGCACATCATAGGCAACAGCAGAGTGTACACACTGTGCATATGCAGCCTGAAAGAAAGAACAGGACTTCTGGCACCCAAAGCGAGGAGGGCCAAGATGCTAAAGTAATGTACAATGCAAGAGATGACTGGGGCAATAACAAAAGCTGCCCACTGCAAGAGGCTCTCTTGCCTATAGCTTGGCCTGACCTTGATTACAATTTGAAAAATTTGAGAATTGTAAAAACATGGGAGGAACAATCACGAATGCACCTAATTCAAACCCTGGCTAAATAGAATCCTCTTTAATAGAATATATATACTAAAAACATGAACAGTGGTGGAGTTTAGGGACATTTTTCCCTTTAAGGCCATTTGAATAACTTTCCTATATTCTGACATCTTGAATGTTATCCCAATTATTTCAGGCAGGATTATGGAGCAGTACTGAGAACATTTACGGAATCAAACGACGTGTTACTTTCTGATTCAGACATAAACACCATTACCAGAGTTTTCCTGCTGGTCATTGACACTCCTCCATCCAAATCTTCGAAGCCCAGCAATATGCTGTTTTAGTTCAGTAGCTAATTTGTTACTTTAATTATAATGTGTGCATTCACTTCAGGCATCCTCTAAAATACCAACAAAATATGACAGACTGTCTCGCTTGCTGATTAAATTCACTTTTTTGTCTTTTTTTTCCCCTGCTTGCTAATTAACTTTCTTACCATAATTCTAAGTCCATATTGATTATGACAGAGTGTGACATCACAACATGTTGCTTGGTGATATATGCAGCTGACTAGAATAGTTTTCTGTTTTCATGTTTACATATTGATTGGATGTTAATTAGTAAGATGTGGAAAATGCTTTAATTTAAACATTCGTTTCTATGGAAACCTTCTGCTTGGATAGACATATGTATATTTAATTACTTTAACGGTGTCAACGCAGTTTTGAAAATCTTCAGAGAGCACAATGACATCAATCCATACCTGATTTAAGGTTTGAGGGAGATTTCCTGTTTCTAAAGTTTGTTTTAGATATATAATGGTTATTTTTGGGCATTGTTGTATACAGCTCTAGATGTTGGAAACATCATGGAAAAAATTGCTCATGCGATGCATGGAATTGTGGAGATATCCAAATGGCAGAGGCAGCCACTCACTCAGTTTTGAACTGGACAATCAAGTTTCTGAAACAACTGACCTTCGGGCCATATGAATTTACTGATCGTCTACACAGGATCTTTCTGGCAGAAAGATTCTGTGTAAAAAATGCATGATCTGGTCCTAAAGTGCTTTCTTTTACATGCAATAGACATGCAAATGTCTGTACAGCGTTTCGACACAAAGCAATTAACCATGGAAATATTGAAGAGTGACAGCAGAAAAAGACAAACATAGATCAATATTCAGATGAAAATTAAAAAAAAAAAAAACAACAAAAAATAAGTTAAAAAAGTCCACTGGGTCTTTTTTAATTTTTTCTTTTTTTTATAGATCTATGTTTGTCCCAAGTATGTTTGAATCCACTGTTCAATGACTCACTACTTCTGCTAGAAGTCTATTCCATCTATTCCAGCATTGACTCTTTCGATAAAATAATACTTTCTAAGATTAGTTTTGAACTTTCCTCCTGTTAGTTTGAGGCTATGTCCCTGTGTTCTTGATCTTGGCTTCATATTGAAAATACTGCCCTCCGAAACCTTATTTACCCCCTTAATGTATTAAAAGGTTTCAAGCATGTCTCCCATTTACCTTCTTTCCTTCAGACTGTAAAAGTTATGTTCCTGAAATCTCTCCTGATAGGTTTTATCCCTCAGACCTTTCACCATTTTTGTTGCCCCTCTCTGGACTCATTCTATCTTATCAATATCTTTTTGTAAGTGAGGTCTCCAGAACTGGACACAGTATTCTAAATTAGTTCCCACTAAAGATCTCTATAGGGGAATCAGGGCCTCCTTTCTCTTGCTGGTGACCGCTCTAGTGATGCGTCCTCAAATTCTATTTGCTTTTCCCACTGCATGGCCAAACAATTCTGCTTCCATTCCATTCAATTTATACCTGCACACAACACTCATTTACTGTATATGAGTGCATACTGTATGTAAAAGATCTTCTGTGCACATTTTTCTCTTTTGGCTTCATGGGTCTGATAGCAGTAGAACTGTGTTCATAAAAAAAAAAAAACGCAGTACTGATAAAATCTGTGGCTGTGTGCATGTGCCCTAATTATAATGCTGAGTGTCTGGTTTGAGAACACTGCATAACAAACCAGACTCCAACACCCCTGCCACTGCGCCACCTCTGTCTGGTTTAGGTGTCAGTTTGCTTCAGGAGAAATGACAGCTGTACCTGCATGAATAACGCATGCAAAGACAATTTGCAGGTTTCATTGACAAATTGTAATGATATTATTACATTGTATAGTATTGTATTGTATAGTTTCTGACTCCTGATTAAGTGATCACTATGATAGCCAATGATAGTTTCCACATAGCTTCTCTTACAAAAACAAGCTGGCACCAGTTGGTGCTGTTACTTTGATGAAAAAAAAAAATTTAATTTTTTGTCCATTTCTCAGCTTAAAAAATAAAATGTTATCAGAAAATTTATTAACCCTATGTACTAAATAAAAACTTTGAATGTCCTTAAAAAATATATAGGTAGGTGTCAGGCCTACCCCTAGTGTTGATGGTTTAGGCACTATAGCTGGTTCTATGTTTTTCACCTGTAGCAGCTCTCTTTCCCATAAGGCAAGCAGGCCTACCAGTACTCTGTTTCCCCAGGTCTTGTACACAATGCTATAGTGCCTGGCCACCATGCCGGAGCAGGTACGAGCTAAGCACAGCAAATATGTACTTGCAGTTGGTAGACAAGCAGAGTGGTCCAATAGGCAGTCTGGATTTAATGCAGACATTGCTCAGAGAGTAGTCAGGGTCAATCCAATGTCAATAACAGGAATCCAAACTAGCAGGCAGGACTGGGATCAGGCAAAGGCAAAGGTCAAGGTACAGGAACAAACAGGGAACTTGAAGCACTTGTCACAAACGCTATCACAAGAGCTTGGCAGGCTTAAAACAGATTTGGTCTCCCCCCCAGTGTCTACATTAATTACCCTGCATGTGGACAGTGAGACAAGAAGTGCAGCTCAACCAAAACCAGGATGCTAGAATGAGACCAGCAGCTGCCAAGAAACATGAGCGCCTGACAGTAGGCAAATTGGTCAAGCAGTTATAATCAAGTTAACTGACAATGAAAAATTTGGCCTAGGCACCTAGACATCAATGACATCTGGTCACAAAAAGATTAATGCCCGGTACACACAGTCGGATTTTCCGACGGAAAATGTCCTATCGGACCATGTTGTCGAAAATTCCGACCGTGTGTGGGATCCTGCTCTCAAATTTTCCAACATCAAAGTCCTATCGGACTTTTTCCGATCGTGTGTAGCGAATTCCGACGGACAAAGTGCCACGCATGCTCAGATCACATTACAAGACCAAAGCTATTGGCTACTAGCCTCTACGTAGTCCCGTCATACACAACAAACGTCACCACGTTCAGAATGATCGGATTTTCCAACAACTTTGTCCGACCGTGTGTATCAGTGGAGGGAAGGTTCGAGTTATCAAACGTCCGCCTCGAAACCTTAATGACTTGGAGAGGATCTGGAAAGAGGAGGGGGATTAAATCCCTCCAGAGATGTGTGCAAACCTAGTGGCCAACTACAAGAAACGTCTGACATCTGTGATTGCCAACAAGGGTTTTGCCACCAAGTACATGTTTTGCGAAGTGGTCAAATACTTATTTCACTCATTAAAATGCATATTAATTCATAGCTTTTTTTAAATGCGTTTTTCTGGATTTTTTTGTTGTTATTCTGTCTCTCACTGTTAAAATTATCCTACTATTAAAATTATAGACTGATCATTTTTTTGTCACTGGGCAAACGTACAAAATCAGCAGGGTATCAAATACCTTTTTCCCTCACTGTATGTATGTACGTGTGTATGTATGTATGTGTATGCTTGAATCCACTTACTGTTGACTGACTCATTGCCTCTTTTTCGTCTTAGCTATTTTCATCTAAATATTCGCTAATTTTTTATTTTCTTCTGTTCATATTTAAATGTTTTTGATTTTGATAGGACAAGTCAGGTGGTGCAGATACTGAAGACTTGGGAGCTTCAAAGACCCAGCTTGAGAAAGCATAAAGGAGAGCCTGCATATGTAATGAGAAAATATTCATTAGAACACTGTGGGGATTCATTTTCAGACTGAAAAAAAGTCAGAGCCCTCACTGGTATTAGTTCCATTGCATTCCAGACAACTTTTATTTTGGTCTAAAAGAATACATAAAAACAAGCTGTTCCCTAATTCTTCTTGGAAAACTCAAAAATAGAAGTGTTTGTCCATTTGACCATATCTTTGAACACTTTATGCTCCCACTTTTTATACAGAAACTTCTTTCCAGCCACGTGTGGCTTCCACCAGAAAAAAAATAAACCTAGAGTGGATTGGTCTGGTGGCCAAGGAACCAACCCACACTTCCCCTGACCAGGTAACACAGGAATATGAATTCCTGCCAGAGATACCTTTACTCTGTGGCTATTTACAACAAAACCACCACAGCCTGGACAGTAGGTACAGATTGTCCCAGACAATAAATATCCTTGGCACCAGGGACCATTTTCTAAAAAATAAAAAAAAAAAAAAGAAGACTATAGCAGACATTTTCTTTAACGGCTTGCCGACCGCCACACACAAATGTACGTCTGCAAAATGGCACAGGCAGGCAATTGGGCGTACCTGTACGTTCCTTTGAATTTGCTGACTATCAGGTGCGCGCGCCTGCTGCATGCCGTGGGAGTGTGCCCGGGGATCCCGGGAACTCAATGTTCCCCAGCGGCCCACGATTGCGGTGAGGGGAGGCAGAACGGGAAATGCCTTTGTAAACAAGGCATCTCCCTGTTCTGCCTTGTGACATGACAGAGATCCACTGCTCCCTGTCATCGGGAGCAGTGATCGTTGTCATGTCCGTGGTAGCCCATCCCCCCTACAGTTAGAACACCTCCCTAGGACACATTTAACCCCTTAATTACCCCTAGTGTTTAAACCATTTCCTGCCAGTGTCATTTACACAGTAATCATTGCATTTTTATAGTATATTTGATCGCTGTATAAATGACAATGGTCCCAAAATAGTGTCAAAAGTGTCCGATGTGTCCGCCATAATGTCACAGTCACGATAAAAATCACAGATCACCGCCATTACTAATAAAAAAAAATAATAATAATAAAAATGCCATAAATCTATCCCCTATTTTGTAGACGCTATAACTTTAGCGCAAACCAATCAATATACGCTGATTGTGATTTTTTTTTTTTTTTTTTACCAAAAATATGTAGAAGAATACATATCAGCCTAAACTGATAAAGAAATTTGTTTTTTTTATATATTTTTGGGGGATATTTATTATAGCAAAAAGTAAAAAATATTGCTTTATTTTCAAATTGTCGCTCTTTTTTTGTTTATAGCGCAAAAAATAAAAACCGCAGAGGTGATCAAATACCACCAAAAGAAAGCTCTATTTGTGGGAAAAAAAGGACGTCAATTTTGTTTGGGTACAAAGTCGCACGACCGCGCAATTGTCAGCTAAAGCAACGCAGTGCCGAATCACAAAAAATGCTCTGGTCAGGAAGGGGGTAAAATCTTCTGAAGTGGTTAAAGAAAAGCATTTAATAATTCTGTTTCCTACAGCTAATCTTTTATTAAGGATAAAGGTGCTATGTTAATTTGCATTACTGCCATTACTGCATTACCACTATTAGCTAATTAATTGACCTTATTGTCGGCAATGGCATAACAGTGATCCTTTCTAAAACAAGTCATTTAATATCATACGTGCTGTTTTTATTATAAACCTGCACATTAATGTTACCATTCACAATGCATTTACTGTATATGTAACTCTAGATGCTAACAATTCAGTTATAAAGTTGTAAAGTCTTGACCAAGTTGGCTGCCTCTACCTGCCTCTACCCAGCAACACAGTACAGAACACTCTGGAACATGTAGCTGCTGGATTCGACTCATAAATAATTAATGGTTGAAGAAGGTCAATCAGATTCATATGGGATGCAATGGCTTTGGTGAGACTGCTTTTAGCACAAGCAGGGTGCCTCTTAAACCAGGGGACCTAGAGTTTGGTATTGCACTCTCGTCAGATTTCTTATATGTGCATTCCAAAGTTTTAGACTAAAGGGTATTAGTGTTTGTTTATGACAATGTAACGCTACCCCCTCACTAGCCACAGGTTATAATGGGACCCCTGTTCATTTCTGAGCCCTTCTGCCACCACTGTAAAGCTGTCACCTTGGTTATCACAAAAATGATAAACACACTACTTTTGATGAAGAAACTATTTAGTTTATATAAGATTCAGATGGGCAGTAATTTAGACACAAAATCAACATCTGATGTACACAAAGGAGAATCGCACATAACAAAGCAAGCAATAAAACACTGAACAGTGCCACTTTAAATAGACCCAATTGTCCTGCAGGATGAGTTTAAATGTAGCCCTTCCACTGAGAGGATTTTCCCGAAACAAGCAAAAAGGGAGAGAGCAAGAAATGTAAGGCTAGCTCGCTTGCGGGCTCCCAGTACCAGAGTCAGAGTTTAACTCTCAGAGGGTTTTTGTAAGAAAAATGTCCCATATAGAACCTATCATACAATGCGGGAAAAACTCTTCTGCCGGCTTAATGGAGCCCTCTACGATGGTGCACAGTGGAGGTGTAATCCCCTTTTCATGAAAATTGACACTTCCTCAGAGATTGTGACACAACAAGCATAGTTTCCCTTTATTAAATGCGACAAGTTGGGATGTCACTTTAAAGACATCAGAAGGTTATAAAGGTTATTTAGCTGAGGAGGGATAGGAGCTAAAGTTAACAGAAGCGTATCCTTTTAAGTGCAAAACATGGCTTGTGGATTCTTTGAATAGAGTAGGCTTGAGGTAATATACATTTACAGTTCCTGCCTATCAGGCAAGCAGGAAGTATTAAGGGTGGTATCCGGTGTGCAGTACATCAATGGGCAGCTAGTGTAGATAGGCTGCAGCACTGATTTAGCTACAGTCTGTGGCTAGAGCCTGTGTGGCAGTCTGTGTTGTAAGAAATCCTGGACTTAAAGTGGTTGTAAACCCTTACAGACCACTTTGACCTACAGGTAAGCCTAGATTAAGGCTTACCTGTAGGTCCAAAAAATATCTCCTTAAACTACACGGTTTAGGAGATATTTGCAGAAAGACAGGCACTGCTGTCTACGGCGCATGCGTCCTAGATAGTGGCACTCAGGCTCACTGAGCACGCCGCTGCTAACGGCGATATGCTCATGCGCGGGAGTGATGTCATCGCAGCTATGCATACTAGCTCATTATGCCTTTGCCTTGGACGGTTTATTTTAATTTTTTTTATTGCGTTAACTTCCTCTTTAAGTAACTGGCAAAAGCAACAAATGAACTTCCGGTGGATGGCTTCCATGTAATGTGGCATGGCTGCAGATAAGCTTTTTGATTTTATATGTCTATGAGTTTATATTTGGCTTTTCAATCATAATAAACCCCTTAATGCTGCACTAAGCCAGCGCCCCCTTCCCAGATAGCAAGGATAACTTGCCACACATTTTTGGCAGTATTGAATTGTAAGTCTTGTTAATTTGCTGCACATCTTCCCTGGCAAGTTGTACACTTGCAGAGCACAAGTTCTAGTTGACACTCTTGCAATTTGTAGCAAATTTGCGTGGCAAGTCTCTAGCAAGAGCAAAGTTGCAGTGGTGAGTCTACAGCAAGAGCTCTGCAAGTCTATAGCAAGAGCCCCGCAAGTCCCAGCAAGAGCTCTGCAAGTCTACTGCAAGAGCCCTGCAAGTCTATAGCCAGAGTTATGCAAGTCTCGGTTTCTTGGCAAGAAAAAAGAAGCAAGCAGCGCAAATCTATTATCCCACAATCTGGTGATAGTGAACCCACTGCTATAAAGCTAATACCTTACTGAACACGTGTGAAATACATTCAATCCAACAATTATATATAATGATAAACCCTGTGTCATTGCATAAAATAATTCCTCTATCATACAAAAATGATTTGTTTCTATGCAAATCATTCTATGCAAATTGTGCAACAAACTTATGAAGCCTGGCAAGTCTAGCAATAGCTTAGCAAGTAATTTTCAAACTTGCAGCACAATTATGCCACGTATAGACGATCGGAATTTCCGACAACCAGACCGTGGATTTATTTTCGACGGATGTTGGCTGAAACTTGTCTTGCATACACACGGTCGCACAAATGTTGGCGGAAATTTTGAACGTCAAGAACGCGGTGACGTACAAATGTACAACGGGACTAGAAAAAGGAAGTTGAATAGCCAGTGCGGCTCTTCTGCTTGATTCCGAGTATGCGTAGAATTTTGTGTGTCGGAATTGTGTACACACAATCAGAATTTACGACAACGGATTTTGTTGGTCGGAAATTCCGACAAAAAATGTCCGATGGAGCCTACACAAGCTCACATCGAATATTTGTTGTTGAAAATTCCGATCGTGTTTACGCGGCATTACTTGCTATCTGGGATCTCCTTGCTCCCCTTTTCCTCCAAACTTCTTGAATTTCTAGTCTGAAACTGATTGAGCAACCATCTTGCTGAAAATAACCTTCTTGATCCCCTTCAGTCTGGCTTTCGCCCTCAACACTGAAACTGCTCTCCTAAAACTCATAAATGATCTACTAATGGCTAAAACCAATGAACACTACTCTGTAGTCCTACTCCTGGACCTGTCTGCTGCCTTTGACACAGTAGACCGCCCCCTCCTCCTAAAAAAACTCCACTCCTTTGGTTTCCGTGACTGTACTCTTCATTGGTTCTCATCCTACATATACCACCACACCTATAGTGTCACAATTTTACTTCCTCCTCACCTCTTTCTTTCTCTGTCAGGATCCCCAAGGTTCTGTTCTTGGAACTCTCCTATTGTAAGAGAAATCCAGTTAACCAGCGCACATTGGGGCACATGCGTGGGCACAATAGCGCGTGCACAAGAAGAAATATGCACACACTGGCGCCAAACTGCCTTTTTAAGCCAAGCAATGACATGAACACATTTCTGAGTGGTCTTTCAGCTTGTTCCTGTTTGCCTGTGCCCTGATCTGCTTCCTGCCTACCTGTGCTTGAACTGGATAGATCTCAACCCTTCTCTGGACTTCTGCCTGCCTACCTGTGACCTTGGCCTGTGTTTGACTCTGCTCTTGTCTCATTCTCCTGTACCTAGCTGCCTGATTGTTCCTGCTTTAGTCTCACGTTCCTGTACCTGCATTGCCCGGCTGTTGATGACCCCTTGGGCTTATGTTCCAGCTACGCTCCTGCCTACTGATCCAGCGTCACAGAGTTCCCTGTCAAGCCTCAGCTGGTGCCACCTGCTATACCAGCCCTCATCCCACTCTGTGTCCTACACTCCCTGTCAGCTCTACCAGGGGTGTTGGACAGGAGGTGCAAGAGAAGCCCCCTCTACAGCTTGATCGCCACCAGGTACGTGACACCTATTCTCAATCTACACCTCTTCTCTGGGTCATTTGATAACCTCCCATGGCTTCCAATACCATTTATATGCTGATGCTACACGTTTGTTGCACAATTGCAGCAAGTTTGCATTGCATGACTCCAGATCAACGTTTTTTTGCAAACATTCTGCAAGTCTGCTGCAAGTTATGGTTCAGTTATGTTGTGCAATAGTCATCCCACCACATGGGTCACTGTGACTTGCAGAGCTCTTGCTGTAGACTCCCCACTGCAACTTTGCTCTTGCTAGAGACTTGCCATGCAAATTTGCTACAAATTGGAGAAGTGCCAACTAGAACTTGTGCTTTAAGTGCAGCAAGTTAACAAGACTTACAATTCAACATTGCCACAATATTGTGGAAAGTTATCCTTGCTGTCTGGGATGGGGCGTAGGTTAAGATTGGTGGGATCCAATGAGGGCCTTTTGAGTATGGGAGTAACTAGTAAATGTTTTAGAGAGTTAGGGAAGTTCCTAGAAGAGAGGGAAAGATTGAAGATGTGAGTTAGAGAGTGCAGAATAGAGCCAGAGGGTGACCGTATCATTTGCGAGGGAACAGGGCCCAGGGAGCAGGTAATTAAGTGGACGTTAGAAAAAAGTTTAGCAACCTTGTTTAGAGTAGTGGGGTTTAATGAGGGAAGTGTTGACTGTACCTGTGGACATGGAGTGTTAAGTGGGAGAGATATCTGTGCAGTACAGATCTCATCACCAATTATATCAATCTTGTTTTTGAAGTGATTGCCCATCTTCTGGGCAGTGAGTGAGGTAGTGGGTGGAGGCACTGGAAGACAAAGTAGAGAGTTGAAGGTAGAGAAGAATTGACAGGGTGTGGATGAGCATGTGTTAATGAGAATGATAAAATAGGTCTGCTTGGCAGTGAGGAGGCAGGAATAGCATATTTGGAGGGCAGCTTTATATTGGTTGAAATCTTCTGAGACTGAGTCTTACACCACAGGCGCTCAAGAGCGCAACTGTGTATTTTCAGACTTCTGGTGTCATCTGTTTGCCAAGGATGTAAGGGTCAGAGCCTGAATCTGTGAGTAGTGAGGGGTTCAAGCGTGTCCAGGAAGGATAACAGTGAACTGTTGTAGACAGAAGTGGCTAGGCTGGGACAGGAAAGGGGTGAGATTTTATCATAGAGGTGGTCACTAGCAGAGTAGAGAAGAAAAGTGTTAAGGTGGCGAAGGTTTCTGAGGGTAACTTTTAAGCGGTTGGAGGGAGAGCAGGTATAAGACAGGGGGAGTGCAAAGCTAATAAGGTAGTGATCAGAGAGAGTAAAAGGATTGTTGAAGAGGTAGCAGGGAGTGCATAGGTAGAAGGCAACAAGGTCAAAGGTGTTGTCGTCAGAGTGAATAGAAACATGTATCTATTGCCTCAGGTCAAAAGAAGTTTAGCCTGAGAAGTTTAGAAGTAACAGGAGTGTTAGTATTAACAGGGATGTTGAAGTCACGGTGAACGATTGTGGGAATTTTCAAAAGAGAGAAAGTAGGGTAGCCAGGCAGAGAAGTAATCAAGGAAGGTTGATACCGGTTCAGGGGGCCTGTAAATCACAGCAATTCTTAAAAAAAATTGAGAAAATAGACAAATGCAATGTGCCTCAAACGAGGAGAGTGACATATTTTTCATGGTCATGAAGGCAGCCTATCATAGAGATGAGCCAATAGGAATATGTAGGGAGTGGGAGTGGATAAGCTTTGCATATCAAGAATACAATGGTAAACATTGGGGCTAGACTGATGTAGATAGGTAAAAGCTGCAATTACCAAATTAATGAAGGATAGAAAATAATCATATAATTGTTAATAGTCCATAAATGAGTCCATGATGTATTCGATCAGCACATGTAGGCAGCACCCTTAGAGCAAAGCATTGGACTCTGTGTATAAAGCAGGAACAGAGGGGAGCCGGACTAAGTGCAGTATAAAATCGTAGGTTTGATAATAAAATTCAAGCTTTGCATATCAGACTGGCTTGGTAATTGTTGTCTATATTGTTGTCTATATTTCCATCACACACTTAGAGTAGGTCCTATTAGTAGTTGGTGCTGCAGCGACTACCAGCTGGATAGTGGATACATCTCATATAAATGCACATACTCTCCAGCACACTATAAATCTTCAAATGTTGTCCAAAGCTTTTATTGCAGAAAGATTACATCACAAAAGAACAAGTGCAATGTTTCAGAGCTGCGCATGACCCCTGAGGCCTGATTAACACCTACGCATTTTTAGTGCTTTTTGCATTTTGCAGATCTGCACTACAGAATGTGTTCCATAGGAAACCATGTTAAATGGACTGTAGTTCAAATCTGCAAAATGCAAAAAGCACTAAAAATGCATAAGTGTGAATCAGCCCTTAGTCAGGCATGAGATGATTGGCTTGGAAATTGGGTAGTACGGTGAGGAATTGTAGGTTGCTGAATGTAGATATTCCTGTACTTAAAACAGCTTATGTATTTCATTTTTTTTGTGATGGGGTCACTTTAAGTTGCTTACTAAAAGAAATTATTTTTTAATTGAATTATATTTTATTACAGCTATTTTAAAAAAGAGAAAAATAATTTCCTCAGGCTGCATCCATAATTGTTCATTATAAATTAATTATTCAGAAAACACAGCAGTGACTTGGAAGCACTCTTTTATAATGCTAACGAGCATGTCTGGGCTGACTGTTATTCAACAATATCAGAGTAGCTAGCATTGGTAAATGCTTCCCTACCCTGTTATGCCACGTACACACGAGTGGATTTTCCGTTGGAATTCCGCTCAAGCTTGGCTTGCATACACACGGTCACACAAAAGTTCGCTTCATTTTCGACCGTCAAGAACGCAGTGACGTACAACACTACGACGAGCCGAGAAAATGAAGTTCAATGCTTTCGAGCATGCGTCAAATTGTTTCCGAGCATGCATAGGAATTTTGCGCATCAGAATTGGTACAGATGATCAGTATTTCCGATAGAAACTTTTTCCGTCTGAAAAATTGAGAACATGCTCTCAAACTTTTGCTGGAGGAAATTCGGCCAGCAAAAGTCCGATGGAGCATACACACAGTCACATTTTCTGACGAAAAGCTCTCATCGTTCTTTTGCTGGCCGAAATTCGTGTGTACGTGGCATTAGAAGCTTACTCTTGAGAGTAGTGGAAGATACTGTATGGATGAGTAGGAAAATATCATATGTATAATACTTTTTGAATGATTACTGTCTTTTTGTCTAATATTAATCTGGAAATTGCGGTGGGGAACTGTTTGTAAGTCAGGAATAATTATGCGTTTTCTTATGTTTGTTTCTATATGTGATTTTTTTCTTAGGAAACATCAAATACAAAGTATCTTAAAAAAATATTTACAAGTTGTAAGTCGCAAAAATAGAACATACAAAAGTAGTGTGGTTGCAGAACCATAAGGTTTTTTTACCTTCAAGGGCTCCCGTAACACCCAATCCAGATCTGAAGGATTCTGAAATTTGAATCTCCTAAGATGGAGCGTTTGTGGGATCAGTGGAGGGCTGACTTACCTGACCTAGACAGAGAAGATTGGGAAGCATGTCTTGAGGACAGTACTAAACTGCTGATTTCTTCTCGGGATAAATAATCCAAATAAAATTTTTGCACAGGGTGTACTACACACCTCAGAGACTACACAGAATATATCCCCAGAGATCTCCAGAATGTACCCACTGTAGGAGAGATGTAGGTACCTATTTTCATATGTTCTGGAGCTGTCTGAGGGTGGATCACTTCTGGGGTAAGGTAGTAGAGCTCATGAATAGGGATGAGCCGAACACCCCCGGGTTCGGTTCGCACCAGAACCTGCGAACGGACCGAACGTTCGCGCGAATATTCGAACCCTATTCTTTACAATGGACGCGAACGTTCGAAATCAAAAGTGCTAATTATAACGGCCAATATGCATGTTAATGTCATAAAACAGGTTTGGGGACCCGGGTCCTGCCCCAGGGGACATGTATCAATGCAAAAAGAAGTTTTAAAAACTGACGTTTTTTCGGGAGCAGTCATTTTAATGATGCATAAAGTGAAAAAAAAAAAGTGAAATATTCCTTTAAATATGGTACATGGGGGGTGTCTAAAGTATGCCTGTGAAGTGGCATGTGTTTCCCTTGTTTAGAACTGTCCCTGCAAAAAAGGACATTTGTAAAGGAAAAAAATAAGCCATTTAAAACTGCTTGCGTTCATGTCTTGTCCTGGCAATATGGATGAAAATCTTTGAGAAAAATGGCATGGCTACCCCATCACCCCCCCCCCCCCCAGCCCCTTTGGGTCTTGTATGGATATTAAGGGGAACCCCGCACCCAAAATAAAACCCTATACCTACTACCCTATATACTCTGAACAGCAGTATACAGGCGGTGCAAACAAGACAGGGACTGTAGGTTTGTTCTTAAGTAGAATCTGAACAGGTACATTTTTAAGTGTAGCTCCATCCAAAAAAAATCTATTTTTAAGCTTTTTGGAGAACATAGGGAGGGGTTATCACCCCTGTAACATTTGTTTTGCTGTCTGTGCACCTGTTCAGAACATTTCACCTCACTTTCCGTCCCAATGACAAATGTTTTTGGAAATGTGGGGTTTTTATTGAAACAAGGATTGGTGACAGCAACAGGGCCTTATGACAGATAGGGAGGCTCAGTTGGTTGTGTGCTGTACTAACACAGCAGACACACACACACTAGCTAGCTCCTGTAAATGCCTGGCTGCCTTAGATGACAACAACTGGGCCTTACGGCAGATAGGGGCTGCCTTAGATGACAACAACAGGGCCTTATGTCAGATAGGGAGGCTCAGGTGGTTGTGTGCTGTACTAACACAGCAGACACACACATGCTAGCTAGCTCCTGTAAATGCCTGGCTGCCTTAGATGACAACAACTGGGCCTTACGGCAGATAGGGGCTGCCTTAGATGACAACAACAGGGCCTTATGACAGATAGGGAGGCTCAGGTGGTTGTGTGCTGTACTAACACAGCAGACACACACACGCTAGCTAGCTCCTGTAAATTCCTGGCTGCCTTAGATGACAACAACTGGGCCTTACGGCAGATAGGGAGGCTCAGGTGGTTGTGTGCTGTACTAACACAGCAGACACACACGCTAGCTCCTGTAAATGCCTGGCTGGCTGCCTTAGATCACAACAGGCCAGGTATCAAAGGTGATACTGCAATGCTGTACTAATAGCACGCACACACCAGACTTATCCCCAGAATCACAGCAGTTAGACTGCAGAATGTATAACACAGCACAGCACTGCAGATACTGTCAGCAGCAGTGCAATCAGCAGAATGAATATAAATTCAAATGTATGAATCAGCATGAGCAATGAATCAGCATCAGCAATGTACAACAGACTGCCTGTATCACAGTCACCGGAACACAGTGCACTAGGCCGCCACAGCGGCGGCCTTTTATAGAGTGGGGCGTGTACTAAAGCCCCTGAGCTATAATTGGCTACAGGCATCCTGCCTGTAGCCAATTATGGCTCTCCTCGATGCCGACGCTGTGATTGGCCAAGCATGCGGGGTCACAGTGCATGCTTGGCCAATCATCAGCCAGCAATGCACTGCGACTGGCGCAGTGCTTTGTGGGCCGTTCGCATCACACGAATTTAATGCGAACGGCCCAAATAGTTCTGGGCTCGCCGAACGGGCGAACGCACGATGTGGGTTCGAATCGAACACCGGGCCCATCCCTACTCATGAATATCTATCTCCAACTCTCCCTTCCGACTACCCCCGAATTGCTCCTACTAGGTGTCCAGGATCATGACCAAAGGCCTAGATGTACTAAACTATTAATCTCTTACTTCTTCTACTATGCTAAAAGAGAAATTATTATCAAGTGGAATTCCCGTTCCCTCCCTCCGTAGCTTCCTAGGAAAAGCCTATTATTGCCACACCTGTTCACTCAAGGCATCACTTAAATAGGAGCTGCTTGATATGTATAAATTAAAGACTATCAGTCTGAAAATTGACATAAGACATACTAATAGGAATTGCCCTAAGAAGTTTTATAACGTCGTCATGGCAGCATCACTTTTGGGACAACATTCTGTGGACCGATGAGACAAAAGTGGTGGTTGTATACCTGCTGAAGTGGCTGATATACCCTCTCACTGTAAATCTTTGCTGGTTTTGGAGTGGCCTAGCCAAAGTCCTGACCTGAATCCTATTGATATGTTGTGGTATGACAGCCCTCTAATGTAACTGAATTAGGACAATTCTGCAAAGATGAGTGGGCCAAAATTCGGGCAAATTTGCTGTAGGACTTTTATATTTCACCTTGCTTTTGTATATGCTCTAGTATGATGACTATGCTCTGCATTTATTGTTCATGTATATTATATTACTTTGTCTATTTCCATTTCTGTGATTTTGTACCATGCCTTTGTTTCAATAAAGGAACATTCTGTATTTGTTAAAAAAAAAAAAAGTCAAGAGTCAAGCTGTATTTGTGCCTGCCCCCACCACTGGATGATATGCTGAGAAGGAGGCATGACCAACACAGCCCTTTTAAATCATAAGACCATTATAAGTTAGTGGTCAACGGAAACAGCATTTAAAAAAAAACAGCTGTGGTTTTATAAAATTCAAGGTATCTTATGAAAACAATGTGGCGTAAACCCCACACTGGTCCCACTGCTTGTCTAGGTTCTATTCCCTATTAGGTGCAGAGCTGCCAGGCACATGATATTTTATCAGCCTCTCCACACAGTAACCAGGCAGATAGTGTTTTTTTGGTGGTTTTATTGTTTGAAGAACTGCGATAGGGATTAGGGCGCATCTTGGGATAACCAAAACTAGTGCAAACTTTGGCTGAAGGCAACTGTTAAAATGGTGGTAAAGGCTAAAGTTTGCATAGAATGCATGAAAGTAAAAAACCTTCAGTGTGCAGCTCCCCCCTCCTCACCCCCCCCCTAATACTTACCCAAGCCCGATCCCAATCCAGCAATGTGCACGAGAGCCGAGGCTCTACCGGGTCGCTCCTTCCTGATTTGCTGAGATGCAGCAGCAGCCATTGGCTCCCGCTGCTGTCAATCACAGCCAGTGAGGTGGGAGCGGGAGGCATGGATGAGCCGTGCTCCTTGTGTCTTATGGAAACAGAGAGCCGGCTCAGGAGTGAGTATGCAGGAGTGGCCCCCTAGCAAGCGGCAGGGGGGACCCAAGAAGAGGAGGATCAGGGCTGCTCTGTGCAAAATCATTACACAGAGCAGGTAAGCATAACATGTTTTTTTATTAAAAAAAAAAAAATTCTTTACAATCACTTTAACTTCTTCAATAAGGCCTCCAACATAAGATAATGTGAACATATGGCTCAGGGGATCCCAAACAGCCTTCACCAGAAAATCTGCAACAGTCTCTTCACAGTAGAGCAAAACACAGCAACAGTCTCTCTCCAGGATTTCTCTCAGGCCTCGACTCACTGTGTCCCTTTATACATGGATGCCTCCTTCCAGTATATGCCAGACCCTGTACTGTGAGCTTTCTGGCAAAATCTTCAGCATATTTTACTCCAAACTTTTCCTGCAGCTTTTGGACCCCACAGAACCTCTTGCAGACTCCATTGGATGAATGAATGACTTGTATAGCGCAACCTATGCGAACTGAATCGCCTCAGGGCGCTTTTTGCCACTGGTGTCCATCTGTGGTATAGTGCGGTCCTTGCCCTGTGGGGTCCTGACACGCTTACAAACACATACACATACAACATACACATATTTGGCCAATTTTATCGACAGGATCTAATTAACCTACCAGCATGTCTTTGGAGTGTGGGAGGAAACCGGAGTACCCGGAGGAAACCCACGCAAGCACAGGGAGAACATGCAAACTCCAGGCAGAAGGTGTCATGGTCAGGATTTGAACCAGCGACCCTATTACTGCTAGGTGAAAGTGCTAACCACTACACCACTGTGCTGCCCCACCTTGGAAGTCAGACATCCCCCCCCCCCCCAGGCTGGGTCACTCTCCAGTAGGCAAAGGACCCTGCTTTTCTAGTCCCCACTATTTATATGCACCTCAGCCCCCTGCTAGTAAAACTGCTATAGGGGGGTCGTGAAGTGGTTAAATATGAACCAGTGGTGGCTGGTGGTATATTTTTTTTGGGGGGGGGGGGGTGGCAAACAATGCACCCACAGCCATCTGTCAGTCACCAGCCCCGAACTTACCCCATCTAGGGCACGGGCAGCGCTTCCTCTGGGCGGCGGCTTTGCCTGCATCTCCTCCTCCTAGGCGGTCAACAGAATTGCTTCTCCTCTCTGCCAATCAGTTGACAGGTCTCCGGCCCCGCTTCCTGATTGGCCGGGAGGAGAATCAGGAAGACAATAGAGAATATTAATATATGGTGTTGCGCTCCCATAAATATGTGAATAACTGAGATAAGCTGTCAGTAGTACATATCATCAATACAATATATAAAAAGACATTTAAATGTGAAATAAATAAAGATAAAATACAGTGAAGTTATAGGTGACTGATGTGCATAAAATTGCTAAAATCTGATAAAAATGGTTCAAAGTGAGCAGCTAAATAAATGTGCAAAATATGCTGGAAAATCGCATAAATGTGCAAATGTATCTCAGTTATTCACATATTTATGGAGCGCAACACCATATATCGATTTTTCACATACATACTTCTGGGCACCGTTTGACCTTTCGGTGTTGCTGCAAACCATCCACTCATATCACTTGTTCATTGCCATAGTAGCGCGGAAATACCAACATTTCTAATAGAGAATATTAATTTGCTATTGTCACACAACTGGGTGGGCTCAGGGTGCAGTGCTCTGCGCCCCGAGCCCACACTTTTTTTGAAGCCAATTAGAGCCTCAGGGTCTACAGTACAGTATCCCTTGTGCTGATTCCTCTTATATTAGATGAAATCCTACTCTGTGTGAGCACCCCAACCCCATTCACCACAATATTCAGGTGTGGCGGGCATTAATAGAACTGTGGGAGCTGTCACAGACTCTCATCAAGAGTGCCCGATTATGCCCACACTTTTTGGCCAGCTCCGCCAATCATAGAAGCAGTACCACAGCTCCTATGAATGGAAGGTAATATATGAATGGAGGATGAGTGTATGAAAAATCTGCCCCCTTTATTCAAAAAAACAGTTTCTTTCATAGAAGCTGTAATACAGATTCAGTGAATGGCAGAACTGGCTAGAATGGACAGGCATAGAGAGGCACACTTGAGCTGCCCAGGAAGATTACAGTGACATGGACAGAGGAGGATTTCACATAATAGAAGAGGCATCATGTCCCTTGTGCTGATTTTAGTTTTCTATTTTGGCTTCACTTAGGCTTTAAGCAACAACCAATATTTAGTGCAATTTAGCCATGACCATTTTTACCAGAGTGCAAAAATGTTTAACACCATTTTTTTAAGATATGCTGGTAGCTCATTTGATCACTTAGCTCTTGTTGATTCTGATGCTGTTATTAATATGTCTGTGTCAGGATGATTTATGTTTGTTAGTCCATCGGTTTGTCCAGTAGCCGTTTGTCCATCTTCTAATGCTTGGTCATATGACAGAACAGTTTTTTTTCACAAATAATTAAATCTTTAGAGATCCCTAAAAAAAAACTTGGGAAACTTTCTTATCTTTCACTGTACAGCATATAGTTCCAATTCATAAGAAGGAAATCATTTGTGAGAACTTTTGGAGCAGGACTATCTACTTTTTTTTTTTCTAATAAGAGCTTTATTGATATATAAAAAGGTTTAACAATCATGCATGTCCATTAAGGCAGTATCCCTGAGGGAAAGGGACATGGGACCGATCACAGGAGACCAGTGGGATGAAGCATTGCAATCAATATCTACCTGCTCTTTAAATGTTGGACAAAATGTATCACAATTATACATTGTACGCAGGGTTCATTACACCCCGCAAAATCTCCACAGGATATGCAGGCTGGCAGACCCCTTGTGTGGTAGATGTAGGCAGCACAATGGGGACCTTATTCATCACCTCTGGCGATGCCCAAAGCTTCACTTCACTGTTACTAGAGTGGGGTACCTCTAAGCCCAATTCATTGTATACTGGGAGTCCTGGAAGAGGTGATCCCAGAGGAGATGGTGAGGATAGCATTCTCCAGGGTGCTGTTTCAAGCCCGAAAACATATTCTGATGGGTTGGAAATCAATCTCACCGCCCACTGTTGCCTTGTGGATAACACACATGGGGAACACCCTTGTTATGGAAAGCTATATCTATCAACACAGGGGGAGCCCGGATAGATTTGAACGTATTTGGTTACCATGGTTGGATACGCCAGAACTGAGCCTCAGGGAATTGGTGATGTCCAGGCTTCAACAATGCCCTACAGGATAATTATGCCATGTTTTTGACACAATGTAACGATTGTACAAAATTTATGAACAAGTTTTGACGTTATAAGATCTTGGTTCGTATGTATAATACTTTTGATGGCACTACGATAACCCTGATATGTAAATGTCGATTTTTACAAATACAATGTATGTACATGGGAAGTTGTTTACATATGTTTAGTAAAAACTTTTTTGATTAATAAAAAAAACAAAAAACGATCATGCATAAGAACAGTTTTGCATACCATACATAGGGCCTGACCGAGGTCACCAACCGCCCTGACGCAATGTGTATCTCCTTTTTTGGACACTAGTATGGCAATGGTGTATAATCTGTATATTGCTGGCTCACAAATTTACAGTTGTCGTTGGCTTATTGTAAATGTCCAGTAGACCTGGAAAAGTAGGCCAAAACATCTGACAACTTGGTCCCACATTTCAGTTTGCTACAACCAATTTGTCAAAATTGACACAAAGATATCAAAGACTTATGACTCCTGGCTATCACACTTTTTTCATAACCGTTGTTTGGTACATACAATATCTTGGTGCCCCTCATGGTCAAGCTGAAGAGTTTGTCTCCATAATTTATGGAGCATAAGGATGTTGTTCCCATTGAATAAATGAATGGCCCTACAGAGGTTATTTCACTTTTTACCTTCTGGTAAACAGGCTCATATTTATACCATAGTGCAGGCTGAATACATTTCCTAAATCCGTGACATTTTTAAATTCACTGCCAAAGCTCCTCCACCACCTAGTGATGTCGAAGCATGAAGAACTGCTGTAGCAGCAATAAGCATATTCCTTTGCTATGGAGATATTTGGAAGTGAAGATAGGGGCAATCTTGAAAGTGCATCTGCTGCATTTTAGGTCCAGGTCGATATTTCACTTTAATTCAGTAAGTGAGAACACAGAGAATCCACCTCCCAATTTGGCAGAGTGAGAAGAGTATATTACTTCTAATGGCTTGTGGTCAGAATTTCAAAATCAAGTCCATAAATAAATAAATCTTTCACACCCCCAAAAAGAGTAAAAGCCTTTTTTACAAGTTCGAAGTGTTACCTCTGAACACCAGTTTCTTGTTTGCATATTTAATTGTAATTTCCAGTGTGTTGTTTCTAAACTAGGCTGACCCCCTAAACCTGCAGGGCTTGCAGCAACAATAATCTGGGTCAGTGCAGTTGGAACAAAATAATCTAGATTTGTGATGCAAGTAAATCTTGTATATTAAATGAATACTATTCGACGCACCCCCCTTCTATGGATCTGTCTTGTAATAAACGTGGCATCTCTGTAATAAACTTGGCCCAATAATTTACAAATTAACACAAACCTATGCACTCCTGTAGGATTCTCAGAGTTTTGACATCAAAATAGCTTTGGACAGGGGCGTAACTATAGGGGGTGCAGCAGTCGCGAGCGCAACCGGGCCCTGTGCTGCAAGGGGCCCATGCCGCCCCCTCTACATATGGCCAGTGGCAGCATAGGCAGTTAGGCACCGGGCGCATGGGTGGCTGGAGGTGGGGGGTGACTAGCAGAGCTCCATGCTCGACTACAGCACTGGCTGCTCTTTAGTTGTGCATTCTCCACACAACCTGTGTCCTCTGCCGCTCCTCCGGGTCCCCCTCTCCTGCTCCATGCAGTGCTGCTCAGTCCAGTGTCTGTCCTCCCCAGCCAGAGTCCCGCCCCCTGAGTCGTTCTCACACTGCCCTGCATGCTTCTCCCGGGCAAACAAACTTTTAGCACACAGATGCAGTGCAGCCCTATGAGAGCCAGCTCCCCAAAGGACACCACAGGCTTGTCTGCTCCTCCCCGTCATACACAGATGTTGACAGGTCTTTCTGGGAGATATGTTCCCTAAGGACAGGGACCCCATCTCCCCTGGGGACAAGGCCCAGTTCTCCCTAAAGGACAGGGACCCCATCTCCTCTGGGGACAGAGCCAACTTCTCCCCAGAGGACAGGGACCTAATTTCCCGTGAGGACAGGGACCCCTATTTTCCATGGGGACAGGGACCCCTTCTCACCTGAGGACAGAGACCCCTTCTCACCTGGGGACAGGGACCCCATCTCCAATGGGGACCCCATCTCCCCTGGGAACAGGGCCAACTTCTCCCCAGAGGATAGGGACACCATTTCCCTTGGGGGCAGGAACCCCTTCTAACATGGGGACAGGGACCCCATCTCCCCTAAGGACAGGGACCCCATCTCCCCTGGGGACAGGACCCACTTCTCCCCAGAGGACAGGGACCCCATTTCCCTTGGGGACAAGGACCCCTTCTCACCTGAGGACAAGGACCCCATCTCCCCTAAGGTCAGGGACCCCATCTCTTCCCTGGGGACAGGGAACCCATTTCCCTTAGGGACAGGGACTCCTACTTACGTGGGGACAGGGACCCCATCTCCCCTAAGGACAAGGACCCAATCTCTCCTGGGGACAGGGCCCACTTCTCCCCAGAGGACAGGGTCACAATTTCCCTTTCCCTTCTTCCTCTTTATCTCAAAGGTGTAACATCATAGGTCTGTTTAGACCTCTGATACCTCACCAAAGTCCCCTAACAGGAAAAAACTGCTGATACCAGTGGCGAAACTACAGGGCTCACAAAAGTCGTACCTGTGACCGAGCCCTGGAGTTCCACCACCGGACTCGGAGGGAAGGGCCTCGGCTGGGGTTCAGGGGGCCCTTCATGGTTTCTTGCACCGGGGCCCTGAAGCTTCTAGTTACACCACTGGCTTTGGACTAATACTTTTTTACTCTTTCTGATTGAAGGCCCATTCACATGATTGCACTATAGTAAAGTGTTAAGTGCGATGTGCTGAACAATGCACCTTCTAGATATGTGCATTGCAATGTGGTGTGCTGCCAAAAAAACTACATGCATTTTGATACGTTAGAAAGCTCATTCAAATGGGTAATTATAAAAAAATTGGGGATTGTAAATGAAATGGGTGACTGTAAATGAGAAAAATAAATAAATAACAAGCAGGTTCTGAATTGCACAGAGCAGTGACGAAACTCCTCTTCTCTGGTACCCCGCTGGCACTTCTGGATCCTCCTCCTTGGCAAGTGCCCCCATAGTAAGCCACTTTCTATGGGGACACTTGTGCATGCTCGCTCCCAAACCACGCTGTTTGCGTCTATTTACACAGACAGCGGGACTTGACTCCGCTCCCTCGTCACTTCCTTTCGATTGACAGCAGCAGAAGCCAATGGCTCACCCTGCCTCAGCAAAGGGAGTGAGACCAGGAAGTGAGAAAAGGGAATAGTTACAGATGGGCACAACACTGGATCGAATGAGGGCTCAGGTATGTAAATAGTGGGGGGGGGGGGGGTAAGGGGGGATATTTATACCTAAACATTTTTTACCTTAAGAATTTAGAACCAATTTTATGTAACACTTATTTAATTACTAGGTGTACTATTACAGCACAATAATTTGCCTGGTTCCTAAAAGTCAAGTCTTTCTGTCTTAAAGCTGGACTCCCTCTTTTGTTAGACCTTACTTAGTTAATTTGGGCCAGCTTGGCCCAAACAACTATGTCCCTCAGTATTCAGAGGTCACTGGATGTGCGATATAAACTGTATGAAGCTGTGGCAACATACAACATACCACATTGTGGGCTCAATTCACTAAGGAATATCTCATGAGATAATTGAATCATGTGACAGATTTTCTCCAATTATCTCATGAGATGCTGCAAATGTCAATTTGGTATCACCACATGAGTTATTTACCTCACAAACCAAAAACATGAGGTAAATAACTCATAAAACAGTGTTAAAGTCAATTCACTAAGGGAAATATATAAATAAATGCATGAGTTAAATAAGTAGTGGTCCAGGCATGAGGTATTTAGGGAATGTAAAAATATAATAGCCAATTTGGAGACGTCTGTAACTTTTTGGATCAGTTTTCTCAACAGTAATGCATAGAAACCTAAATATGGAAAAACAGAATAATCGGGGGGTAATTTACATGAGGTATAACTAGGCAAAACTTTTTTTTTTTAATTTTGTATGTCCTGTTTACCATTATCATTTAAAAGTGAAAAAAAAAAAAATCCCACATTTTTGGCTGTCCCCAGAAAAGTAATAGAGGGGAAATCTTCCAATGGGAAAACTGGTTTTGGTGACCTGGGGATCCCCAAGGGATTCTTAAATTTTTTAGGTATTTCCTCTAACTTCCTATTTTGGCTATGGGACAGGAAGTACCGTATTTAAAATCAGGAGAAAATCGTGGGTGCGTGTTATACGCTGATCCCCACCGATCCCCATCAATCTCCGCTGATTGAGAGTGAAGAGTAAATTTAAGATAAATAGTCCGCGCTTAGGATAGGAGTAGAGGTATGCAGCCTCCCCTGAATGGACTCCCTAGGGAGCCAGTGATAAAGAAAAAGTAATGAAGGGATGGTGGCGCTCCCTAGTAAGAAAATGTGTACGTGACCACACTACCTAACACACTTAATAAGCTAAAAGTAATAATAAATAAATTGACAACAAAAAGGTGTGTAAATATAGAAACCAATGGTGAAGTGATCCATAGATTAGCACTCCATAGTAATCCAGCCTGGGAACACTCAAAACTAAGTGTAATACCAGAAGGGAAGCTGATGGGGCTAATCACTTAAGTTGATACAGGAAACTATGTGTGGTAAATTGGAATAGGGTGTATCCACCTACTACCATCTCACACCATCCTAGATACAATCAATACATGTGATACATATACGTGAATTATCTATAAGTGATAACAGCAATAACCATAAATTAAAATAATTGAAAAAAAATAATACATTCCATGAGCCACATAAGGGGATATGTGAACCCTGTGGTAAAAGATATACATATGTATGTGTATATATACACGTGAAAAGTCCTCCCCGGGTTGGGTGCTCCAAAAGGTATACAAAAAAGAAAAAAGGGGAGGACTTTTCACGTGTATATATACACATACATATGTATATCTTTTACCACAGGGTTCACATATCCCCTTATGTGGCTCATGGAATGTATTATTTTTTTTCAATTATTTTAATTTATGGTTATTGCTGTTATCACTTATAGATAATTCACGTATATGTATCACATGTATTGATTGTATCTAGGATGGTGTGAGATGGTAGTAGGTGGATACACCCTATTCCAATTTACCACACATAGTTTCCTGCATCAACTTAAGTGATTAGCCCCATCAGCTTCCCTTCTGGTATTACACTTAGTTTTGAGTGTTCCCAGGCTGGATTACTATGGAGTGCTAATCTATGGATCACTTCACCATTGGTTTCTATATTTACACACCTTTTTGTTGTCAATTTATTTATTATTACTTTTAGCTTATTAAGTGTGTTAGGTAGTGTGGTCACGTACACATTTTCTTACTAGGGAGCGCCACCATCCCTTCATTACTTTTTCTTTATCACTGGCTCCCTAGGGAGTCCATTCAGGGGAGGCTGCATACCTCTACTCCTATCCTAAGCGCGGACTATTTATCTTAAATTTATTTCTGATCACCCTAGGGTGTGACTTGTGTCTGCAGCTATGGACATCTTTGGCTACATGACCAACAGGCAGATTGACCTGGGGGGTGTGTTTAGCCAGGAGCAGGTTACCAACACACAGGACATGCATGGGCTTACGAAGCAGCTAAAACACACTATGGAGAAACAGCTAAGGGTATGGTGGGATATCGCCACCCTTGAAACTTATATCAGAGAAAAGATGACACCTAGAAGGTTGAGGTGGGATGTTCATCCTAATGATAGCATTGATGACCCTGGCCTCATGGAGACCTGGTATAACTTTTTTTTTTTTTAAACAGATTTTATTTCGCATAAACAGAAATACATTGAAACATAGTAACTGTGTTAGCGCGGACGCAGCCGCCTTTAAAAACAAGAAAGTAGTAACATACAGTAAATAAACCTAGGAACATGACGTAGCATTAAGGGTTACTACAGAGTGATGTATCACTACGGAGGTTGAGAAAAGCAAAGAAAGAGAAAATCACAAATAACCAGGGCGATAAGTAGTCTCTTCTATGCAGGAGTAAATAATGGGTAAATAAAGGTATTGGTGTTGTGTAAATGTGAGCGTTGGTACAATTAGGTGTGAGCAGGGGATTTCCAATTGACACTTATGTACAGTTAGAGATAAGGTGATTCAATCGGTGTAAATAATTTGAATTAGAAACTGAATGTCAGCTGGAGGTTATCAGAATTAGCGTGATAACAAAGAGATGTTTAGTATGAGAGAGAGTATCAAGGAAAAGGTGGGGAAAGATAAAAGATAGAGCGGGGGGGAGAGTGGAAACAGGGAAGAGGACGGAGTGTTGCCAACTGCCACAGCTCTCGAACCGTGTCAGGAAATGAGCTGTTGGTATTGAGTCGTTGAAATGAAGTGGTGCCAACATGCCCAGGTATTGGTGAATTTAGTGGATGTGTCTTTAGCCTGGTGAATCAAATTTTCCATGTCAGCGATCTTGATGACACGTCGAAGCCAGTCCGCAATCGAGGGTGGATCAGGAGAGCGCCATTTGGTAGGGATACACATTTTGGCAGCATTGACCATGTGCATGGCCAGGGAGCGAAAATATGCCTTTCTTGAGATAGAGGGAAGATTTAATAAGAATTGTGTCGGCGTGAAAGCCAGGTCATAGGTGGTTATTTGTTTAATGAGTCTATGAACTTCGGCCCAGAACGGTTGGATTTTGGGACACGTCCACCAGATATGAATGAACGATCCAATGTCTGTGTTACATCTCCAGCAATGTGGTAGGGAGTTTGGGAACATACGGTGTAGTTTGAGAGGAGTCCTGTACCATCTAGATGTTAGTTTGTATGCATTTTCTTGAGTGGAGGTATTTATTGAGCCCTTGTGTACAAATGTATATATAGAATCCCAATCAGCTGTGGTAAGTGTTGTAGGGATATCCTTTTCCCATTTACTTTTGGCCCAATCATCTGAGTGCGTTTGGTCCGGAAACAAGAGAGCATACGTATAAGAAATGAGGTGTCGTTGAGGTTCAGTTTGTAGACACATTGTTTCGAATGGGGTAAGAGGTCTAGACCAATTCACCTCATGAGCTGAAGTGCTTAGGAAATTACGTATTTGTACATAATTCCAGAAGGGGAATCTGCCAGTAGTAGTATTGGCGGATATGTCCTCATAGGAGAGGAGTCGGTCACCGGCAAAGAAATGTCCAGCCCTTACGTGGGAGTGTGGCCAATCATCAATTAGAAATGAAGTATGCATTCCAGGGGGAAAGGCAGGGTTGCATCTGAGTGGGGTCATCGGGCCTAGTGGGGAGGAGAGTTTGTATTTATTGCAAGTATTATGGAAAGAATCCAACGTCGGGGAGATCAGGGGATGTGTGCGTAAGGCTGGGGGAGTGTGTGATCGTGGGATCCAAGGGGATTGGGCTATTGGGATTGGTGAAATAGAGTTTTCTAGTTGAACCCAATCTTTGGTTTTGGCATGGATGTTCCAATCAATGATTCTGGTTAGATGACTGGCGCGTTGGTATTTTTGTATATCCGGTAAACCCAGACCACCTTTGAGTTTGGGTTTGGTGAGCTTGAGGTAACTCAGTCTGGGTCTGGAATTTTTCCAGATAAAGTCAGTACACGCTTTGCGACTGGTATAACTTTTTTAACACATGTGAGGGCGAGCTGCTGCAGAAGATCGTGCAGAGAAGAAAATTTAAACTTAAAGGGATAGAAACTAACCTAGCCGAGATTAAATCAATGCTAGCACCATTTGCCCATCAAAATGAATACAAAGAAAAAGAGAGAGAACTACAGGAAAACATTAAAAAATATGATAATGAAATTCAAACTAAAAAACAGAAAAAATTCAGAAGAGATGTCCTTGATTACAGAAATATGTCTGTTTATAAATGGCAATCTACGATTGGGGAGTCTAATGTAGTCCAACAGGAAGAATTGGACAACTCCTTGATGGATGATACACCTGAAGACGCAATTGGCACAAGAATGCTGGGTTTATTGGGGACCCCACCACCCAATTCTAATTTTAGGAATGGGGAGAGAATGGGGGGGCCTAGCGGGAACCCCAGAAGATCAGAACATCGACGGGTAAATTATGAAGATACCCGAGCCATTAATACCCCTAATATCAATAGATACAATGCCCCCACACGGAATAGGTACTCACCTCTGAGGAGGGACTACTCACCGAGACCCTACTCGCCACGTAGGAACTATGGGAGAGAAGATGGGGATTTTTGGAGAGGTGGGCCAAGAGACAGACCACCTGGCAGATGGAAAGCTCGAGTCCCCTACAGGAATACTGGGTGGAGAAACCTGAACGGGAACAGAGGGGGCACGCAGAGAGGTGGCCAACACCATACAAGGGAGTATCCAGAACCACCTATGAACGAGAGAACTGGAGGAAGACTGAACACCAGCAACAGCTGGAACCAGGGTCAGGGAAGAGATACTGGAACAGCAATGAGAAACCAGGAAAGAGGAGGAAGGCAAGAGGAAGGAGAGCTGGCAGGAAGAAAAAGAAGACGGGAACACTAGGGAAAGGCATCTTTAACCTAACTGATATTGAGTTTACCACTGAGGAATTGAGAGTTCTTGACCTGGGGCTTAAATTTGCCCCGGACAAGAACTTGGATAAATTTGAGGTGTATATAGACCTCCAAAAGTTTATGAGAAAGCTTAATCTGAGAAAGCACTTTGCCCTGAACACTGATACCAGAATTAAGGATACCCCAGAATATGCCCAATCTAATTTGAAGAATAATTCCACCTTCAATCCTAAGACTCCAGGGAGTCAGTGCCTAGGAGCCTTTCAAAAAATGAGAAAAGAAGAGGGGGTGCTTATTGGGACTTTAGATGAGGCATGGATATGTATTAAAAAATGGTTTAGGATACCTAGAAATAAAGTTCGATGTCTCGAGCCCTATAAGGGAAAATCTGTGTAGCAAAAGGTTGCTGGTAAATCAGATGTGTTCAATTGAACTGGTAAATAATTAAATAATGTAGCATAATATATGGTACATAAATACATGCAAGGCATCGCATGAGTAACAATTAATAGTCAAATTGGTAGTTGTTGATGTTTATTATGAAAGAAACATAATTGGTACAGACAATCACGAGTAAACAATGATTGAATGGATACACAGATCAGATGGACATGGTTATCCTAAGGGGAAAAATATTAGGGATAGACTGGGCTTGTCATCCCTAGGTGGGGACTAAAGTGTTAAAAATTAATTATTTGTTTAGTTAATGGTCACATTCCCTAAAAGGAAGAGGGGAGATCCGTGTATCCACAAAAAATTGTTGAGTCAATCCAATACATCAAAAACATTAGTATTTAGTGTGTCATAATATATGACACAGTAGATCATGCATAACATAGCATAAACAGGTAAAAACAATCATATTGACATATAAGGATGTATATTTGGAAAGGCAATAGTTGGTACAAATAATCACAATTTTTTGAAAAAGTATAGAAAATGGATACAAGGAACAAGTGGATAGAAGTTATCCTGAAATATACTAGTGGTATTATTAAATATTGTACAATTGGGGTAAACTTGTCTTGGCATCCCTGAGTATGAACTCTACGCGTTTCATGGCGTTTAAAGCCAATCATCAGGAGTGGAATGCATCAATAATGGCTACAGAAAAAAAGAGAAAAGTAATAAGTGAGTCAATGTAGTCTCCAATAATTTTATGCTCTCTGCAAGAGAGCGGGTTTGAAAAGGTATGTATGTTTTACCTATGACATCACCCGTATCAGTAGCCCAATAACCCCAAACTGGGAACGGGACGGTGGCCCTGGAGATCGTCTCTCATCCGGGGTTGGGGCGGGGACACAGCCCCCCCACCACCAAACGGTTCCCCCTATGGAGGCGTGGTAACCGGGGACAGGATCCAAAGAAGAACCGAAATAGCCACAACACATTGGTGGAGTGCGAGGTTTGTGTGTGGAAACCATGACTCCAGGTGTCTAAAATAGTGAAAAAAATTTTAAAAAAAATTTATATGTTGAAAATAAGTGAGAAAAAGAAAAAAAAAAAAAAAAAAAAAAAAAAAGGAAAGAAGGGGGGGGGGGGGGAAGAATGGTGTGTGAGATTAAAAGTGAGTGAATGGAATGCGTATGTGTAACTTAAAAAGCCTAGATTTAGACTTAAATTTGTGAGTTATCTGAGCAAAAAATTAAAATAGAGCTGAGTGAGATACTGGGTAGGTACCCAGAATTGCCACCACATCATAATAATTTATTATGATGCTGGATGTGTGGGGTTTGTTGTGGTGAAGTGTAATAAGAAAAATAAATTGAATGGGTGCTGTGATGTGAAAAAAAGAAAAATAAATAAATAAATGAAATGAAATGGGAAGAAAGCGCAAAAAGAAACCCTAATTACCTGGAGTGTGTAACATGGTCCACAGAACCTTCCCTCCTGATGGAATGTGTGGAGTGAGCTAGTCGGCTCAGCCGAACCCATTTATCCCCAGTTTAATGTGTGTCACCGCCGACGTCATGCGTACCTAGTGAGCCAAGTGGTTGGACGGGGCAGATCCCCGCCCTGGTCATTAAGACCTCGGCGGGAAAATCACCCCCTCCTCCAGGCCACGAGGGATGGAAAAGCACTAGCTCAAAGACGGCGCCCGGAAGGCGTCACGCATATGGCGTGCTAAGTATGACGTCGATGCGCCAAGGTCCGGCCCCGCCCAAACTCCCCTGAATGGGGGTGGGTGGCGGAGAGGGAACTGGGCGCATCGCAACCCCGGAGAAAGAGAGCAACAGCTGGGCCAATCATCCAGTGGTGGGCGGGGCAAACCAGAGAGAAAAGGAAATAGGGTCAATGAAATGACCAACATATCAAAGGCAAAGAGACATGGAGACGGACCTATATTAGCCTGTTGTCTGAAAGAGAGATAATATTCAAGAGCCAAATTACTAAGAAGATTAGGTTGTATGGGGAAAGATGCCAACATGTCAATTGGCTCAATTTGTCTAGAAACTAAGAGCAATATGTAGGATTAAGGTATTGGGTGTAGCAGGTCACAAGAACGGGGGCAAAGCGGGTGTCTTCCACCCTAATTTATATCACAAAAAGCATGTGCACTGCTAGATGCGTGACGCCTTCCGGGCGCCGTCTTTGAGCTAGTGCTTTTCCATCCCTCGTGGCCTGGAGGAGGGGGTGATTTTCCCGCCGAGGTCTTAATGACCAGGGCGGGGATCTGCCACGTCCAACCACTTGGCTCACTAGGTACGCATGACGTCGGCGGTGACACACATTAAACTGGGGATAAATGGGTTCGGCTGAGCCGACTAGCTCACTCCACACATTCCATCAGGAGGGAAGGTTCTGTGGACCATGTTACACACTCCAGGTAATTAGGGTTTCTTTTTGCGCTTTCTTCCCATTTCATTTCATTTATTTATTTATTTTTCTTTTTTTCACATCACAGCACCCATTCAATTTATTTTTCTTATTACACTTCACCACAACAAACCCCACACATCCAGCATCATAATAAATTATTATGATGTGGTGGCAATTCTGGGTACCTACCCAGTATCTCACTCAGCTCTATTTTAATTTTTTGCTCAGATAACTCACAAATTTAAGTCTAAATCTAGGCTTTTTAAGTTACACATACGCATTCCATTCACTCACTTTTAATCTCACACACCATTCTTCCCCCCCCCCCCCCCTTCTTTCCTTTTTTTTTTTTTTTTTTTTTTTTCTTTTTCTCACTTATTTTCAACATATAAATTTTTTTTAAATTTTTTTCACTATTTTAGACACCTGGAGTCATGGTTTCCACACACAAACCTCGCACTCCACCAATGTGTTGTGGCTATTTCGGTTCTTCTTTGGATCCTGTCCCCGGTTACCACGCCTCCATAGGGGGAACCGTTTGGTGGTGGGGGGGCTGTGTCCCCGCCCCAACCCCGGATGAGAGACGATCTCCAGGGCCACCGTCCCGTTCCCAGTTTGGGGTTATTGGGCTACTGATACGGGTGATGTCATAGGTAAAACATACATACCTTTTCAAACCCGCTCTCTTGCAGAGAGCATAAAATTATTGGAGACTACATTGACTCACTTATTACTTTTCTCTTTTTTTCTGTAGCCATTATTGATGCATTCCACTCCTGATGATTGGCTTTAAACGCCATGAAACGCGTAGAGTTCATACTCAGGGATGCCAAGACAAGTTTACCCCAATTGTACAATATTTAATAATACCACTAGTATATTTCAGGATAACTTCTATCCACTTGTTCCTTGTATCCATTTTCTATACTTTTTCAAAAAAATTGTGATTATTTGTACCAACTATTGCCTTTCCAAATATACATCCTTATATGTCAATATGATTGTTTTTACCTGTTTATGCTATGTTATGCATGATCTACTGTGTCATATATTATGACACACTAAATACTAATGTTTTTGATGTATTGGATTGACTCAACAATTTTTTTGTGGATACACGGATCTCCCCTCTTCCTTTTAGGGAATGTGACCATTAACTAAACAAATAATTAATTTTTAACACTTTAGTCCCCACCTAGGGATGACAAGCCCAGTCTATCCCTAATATTTTTCCCCTTAGGATAACCATGTCCATCTGATCTGTGTATCCATTCAATCATTGTTTACTCGTGATTGTCTGTACCAATTATGTTTCTTTCATAATAAACATCAACAACTACCAATTTGACTATTAATTGTTACTCATGCGATGCCTTGCATGTATTTATGTACCATATATTATGCTACATTATTTAATTATTTACCAGTTCAATTGAACACATCTGATTTACCAGCAACCTTTTGCTACACAGATTTTCCCTTATAGGGCTCGAGACATCGAATTTTATTTCTAGGTATCCTAAACCATTTTTTAATACATATCCATGCCTCATCTAAAGTCCCAATAAGCACCCCCTCTTCTTTTCTCGTTTGATATAAACAGGGATGGAGGCATGCCTATGTTACGCTAGGGTCTAGCAGTGCACATGCTTTCAAAAAATGGTTGAAGATGACCTGAGACACATGGAGAGTAAGGTAAATAGGAAGAGTAAGAACATATGGAAAGCAATTAAAGATCTCAGTAAACGGCATGAAGTCATCATCAGACCAGCAGACAAGGGGGGAGGGCTGGTCATACTGAGCAAAGAAGAGTACAAAGAGGAGATGGGCAACATTCTAGCAGTTGAAAACACTTATAAGAAACTAAAGGGGAACCCCAAAAAGAAATTTGAAATAAAACTGATCGCATACGTGAAGAAGGGAAAGAAGACCGGCATCCTTAATAATAAGGAATCAGCATACCTAGTCTCAAATTCCACAAAAACTCCGGTCATTTATTATACACCTAAGATCCATAAAAGAATAGTAAAACCCCCTGGAAGACCTATCATCAGTGGGATCAATTCCATATTCTCCAGATTAGGTGAATATCTTGACACGTTCTTGAAACCACTGGTGAAACAGGGGAGATCACACTTAAGAGATAGTTTGCAGCTTATACAGGAACTGCAAGACATCAGGGGAGCTGCAAACTGGATACTTGTGACAGTAGACGTCAACTCACTCTATACCAGCATAGTACAACGAGATGGGATATTAGGTGTAGAGAAAGCGCTTCATGAAAATACCAACATGAAGCAACTACAAATCAACTATATCCTTGAGGGGCTTAAATTAGCGATGGAATGCAATTATTTCTGGTATGGGAAAGAGTATTACGTACAAACAAAAGGGGTTGCTATGGGGGCTCGCTACGCTCCAAGTGTAGCAAACCTTTTCATGGATATGTGGGAGGAAGAGCATGTCTATTCCAAGAACATCCCCGAAATCAGGCTGTACCGGAGGTACATAGATGACCTGATCATCCTATGGGATGGAACCCCTGACACTCTTACCAAATTCCTTGCTGATTTAAACATCAACATGTATGGCATCACCTTCACAGGGAAGTGGGACTACCAAAGAGTAGAATACCTAGACCTGGAGATCTTCAAAGAGGGTGATGGTTTATGTACACGCACTTTTTTCAAAAGTACAGACAGGAATGGGTATATCCCAATCTCAAGCTGCCACCACCCCAAATGGAAGAATAACATCCCCAAGGGCCAGCTTTTGAGGATTCGGAGGAACTGTCAGAAACTTGAAGACTATGAGGTGCAATCAGAAATCTTAATTCAGCGGTTTGAAGAGAAAGGATACCAACGAGACAAACTGATGAAACTGAAAGCAGACATTGGAGGTATAGATAGGAGATCCCTACTTGTAAATAAACAAAAGATAAAGGATGACGAAATGAAAACTACCTTTATAACAGGTTTCAACAATCAGTACAGGCAGGTTGAAAAAATCATCACCAAGTATTGGCCTATCCTCAAAGAGGACCGTACCCTATCCAAAATTCTCCCGAACAAGCCGCGATTCATTTACAGAAGAGCACCCAATCTTCGAACGCATATTGTACATAATGTCATCGACCCCCCAAAACGAACTAAAATATTTGAACAAATGAAGGGATTCTACAGATGCCAACGATGCCTACCATGTAGAGTCACCAGAAGACAGCCCAGGAAACGAGAGACATTCAAGTCCACAGTAGACCATAAAGAGTATCCAATTAAGCAGCTGATAACCTGTCACAGCACGCATGTGACATATGTCATAGAGTGTCCCTGTCACTTGCAGTATATAGGGAGGACCACCCGGCCCCTATTTATAAGGATTAGAGAACACATTAACAACATCCGGAAAGGGTATCCAAAACACAATCTCTCGAGGCACTTCGATGAAGTGCACCATAGAGACCCTTCGGGCATTATATTTTATGGCATTGATCATATAGATGACCATTGGAGAGGGGGTAACAAGTGCACCCTCATCTCGAGGAACGAGACTAGCTGGATATATAGGTTGGGGTCACTTGCCCCCAGGGGCCTCAACCTAGATATCGACCTCAACTGCTTTTTAGCCAACCCCTGATGTCCCTTTCAGGCCCCTATGTTGATATCTTATCTTTTATTCCATCTTATTTTTATATAGATTTTTTCTCGATTGCGGGGTGTCTAGCTCAGAGGAACTGTCCACTTCCCCCGATGTATCCTCACGATATTTACGTACCTCCCTACACTCCATTTGTAGGGCTACTGACGTATGGATCATAGGGTCCCCTGCCCCACTCTTACATACTTGGGGCCCAAATGCTACAGGGTATAGCTTTCCAATTTATGCTCCGGTATCCTCACTGGAGTTATTACCGGTAGATATATTTTCTTAGTTTTATGGAGATGTCTGCTTCACTTACTATCAATTTCCACATCTATTTGCGGTATATTCTTAATATCTCCTTTCCCCTCCCTTCACTCACCCTCCTCCATTTAAAGAATGGGGGGATACATGCCATCACTCACAGATTCTCAGACTATCAGGTTTATTGATTACTGCCTGGTTAAAGGCCCCTAAGGTTACAGGGTAATAGCTGGGTTTGACATATGTTCAGGGCTACGTTTATGTAAACCAGCGAGCCAGCTGCCTAACCCACCACAGTACCGTGTAGGGACCCTGCCTTGTATAAATCTTATCGTTGGTATATATAAACCTATACATTACATATATACACCTTTGATCTCTCATCATAGCCTGATATGCGATCGGCATAATAATATAGAAAATATACTATATATTCCATCTTCTGGTGGATCATATTTATCAGCAAGTACACTATGGATCCATTGCATAGCTAAAATTAACTTTCTTGATATGAGATCACCGTCCTCTTCTCTCATATATAATCATCTCCATACCTTTATGATTTTACTTAATACTTACTGTCCTCCTTAACGAGTTCTCTCTATTATACATAGTGGGACTGTTAACCCACGGGCTGGCCCAGGGCACCCGCCCATTTCTGTGTAAGTGAAGGCCACTGCAACTAGTTTTACTAGGTAGTAGCTGGCTTTGCACCAATGAGGGAGTGCAACAGAGTGGAATAGGTTTCCCACTGTGCAATATTTTGTTTATATAGCAATGGAGTGCTGTCGTTGAGACCAGGCAGTTGGCTGCTTGGTATGCTATGTAATAAACCTTTTATGCAACATTTTTGTGCCAAGCTGGGATTTCCAGTATTTGTGTAAAAACCTGCGGAGATATGAGGCTATTGCCTTACTGATTGGGGCCTTATAAGCTAATCCAATTTAGCTGTGCATTTCACCCTTACTCGCCTACCACTCCCCTAGGAGTTTACGTGGGGAGGGATATCCACTATGCGGGAGGGTCCTGATAGGGCGCTTAGCCTAAGTAATTTGCATATGGGACGTGCCAAGTATCTCCGTGTGGTTTAAATAGCAGGAAGTGGAGTGAGATGGTATCGCTTTTGACAAAGTCACATGACGAAACGTGCGTAAGGCGTACTTATCTCACTTCCGGTTAGCGCAGGAGGCCTGGAACGCTGCTGGGACGCAAGCGGCCACTGTGCACTATCTTTAATAGAGGGCATCCAGGCTTTAAAGCCCTATACTAGCCCGCCGGGACTCTGTTATACTTTTTTAACCTTATTTTTGTTTTACATTTTTTTGCTTTATTTTAATAAAGTATAATTTGTTTTTACATTTTGCGCTATGAGTCCCCTATCTTTCTTTTTAATTTTTGCCATGGAGGGACATTTTTTCTGAATTTCCTGGAGAATGGAGTGCTGACGCTGGTAACTAGATCCTGTGACCGCCCCCGTGGATACGAAGGAGTGGGATATCGATCCATTTCTGGGAGAGGGACCACTGACGGATCTCCATTTATACCTTTTACCCCTGCAGGGGTGGTAGTTTCCGGTGAGTGTGGGACCATATGGGCAGCACGAAGTCACCTTATCTACAACAGCGAAGTCACTAAAGTCACTGATCACTGAACATTTGTATATACATTTCCCCTTTTTTCTTTTTTGTATACCTTTTGGAGCACCCAACCCGGGGAGGACTTTTCACGTGTATATATACACATACATATGTATATCTTTTACCACAGGGTTCACATATCCCCTTATGTGGCTCATGGAATGTATTATTTTTTTTCAATTATTTTAATTTATGGTTATTGCTGTTATCACTTATAGATAATTCACGTATATGTATCACATGTATTGATTGTATCTAGGATGGTGTGAGATGGTAGTAGGTGGATACACCCTATTCCAATTTACCACACATAGTTTCCTGCATCAACTTAAGTGATTAGCCCCATCAGCTTCCCTTCTGGTATTACACTTAGTTTTGAGTGTTCCCAGGCTGGATTACTATGGAGTGCTAATCTATGGATCACTTCACCATTGGTTTCTATATTTACACACCTTTTTGTTGTCAATTTATTTATTATTACTTTTAGCTTATTAAGTGTGTTAGGTAGTGTGGTCACGTACACATTTTCTTACTAGGGAGTGCCACCATCCCTTCATTACTTTTTCTTGAGAGTGAAGAGTAGTTATCGCCGCCGAGATACACATAGCCGAGTGAACTCGGCTCTTCTGGGCTCCGCTCACAGTCACGCCCAGTCCCGCCATTGGACCTGTGTTATGTCTATCATAGGGTGGGACTGGCCGTGACTGTGAGCGGAGCCGAGAAGAGCCGAGTACACTCGGATATGTATATCTCGGCTCTGCCCAGTCCCTACGATCTCAGCGGCGTTCACTCCGCTCCGCCCAGTCTCAGCAACGATCTCGGCGGCAATCTCGGTGGCACCAATTTTAAATTCATGACAAGGCTGCAATGGACACTGGGGGCAAGGCTGCACTGGGGCAAGGCTGCAATGGACACTGGGGGCAAGGCTGCAATGGACACTGTGGGCAAGGCTGCACTGGGGCAAGGCTGCACTGACAAGGCTGCAATGGACACTGGGGCAAGGCTGCACTGACAAGGCTGCAAATGACAATAATAAGGCTGCATTGATGGGCATTTAAATGTAAGTTTTTTTCCTTAAACTTCCCTGCTAAAAGTTTTTTTCCTTAAAATTCCCTCCTAAACTTTACCTAAATACGGTAAAGGGAAATCTCCACAATGACAAAGCTGTCTTTTGTATTGGTAGAAGAAGGGTATTTATATATGTGTGTAATTTTTAAAACAATTTTATTCAATATTGTACATTTATAAAGATATTTTGTATTCACTTAATTGAACTTAGTTGTTTTTGATATGCCACGTGTGTCCTGCGAAAGCAGCTTCCCTTTGATTGGTATTCTAGTCACATTTTTTCTTTTGTATTATTACATATGCTGCAGTGACTGCACTGACTTAGTGAGTTGGCAAATTTCTACGGTTTAAAGAGGAAGTAAACTTCCATGGATTGCTTGTACATATATGTAAGCCTATAATAAGGCTTACATACTTTATAGGTACTGTAAATTTCTCCTAAATGTGCACCATTTAGGAGATATTTACTGTATACGCTGCCGATGACTAGGGATGAGCCGAACAACCCCCCGTTCGGCTCGCACCAGAACCCACGAACGGACCTAAAGTCCGTGCAAGCTTTAGAACCCTATTAGTTATAATGGATGCGAACGTTCAAAATCAAAAGTGCTAATTTTAAAGGCTAATATGCATGTTAATGTCATAAAAAGTGTTTGGGGACCTGGGTCCTGCCCCAGGGGACATGTATCAATGCAAATTTTTTTTTTTTAAAGCGGCCGTTTTTTCAGGAGCAGTGATTTTAATAATGCTTAAATTGAAACAATAAAAGTGTAATATTCCTTTAAATTTCGTACCTGGGGGGTGTCTATAGTATGCATGTAAAGGGGCGCATGTTTCCCGTGTTTAGAACTGTCTCTGCAAAAAGTGTCATTTTTGCGAGTAAAAAAGCTATTTAAAATTACTCGCGGCTAATGTGTATTGACGGCTCCCGTAATACAGAGAACAGTCATTCATTGAAACTGAAAGTCATTCATAAAAAAAAAGTCATTCATAAAAACATTTTTTTTTTTTTGGCTGGGGTTCCCCTTAATATCCATCCCATACCTGAAGGGCCTGGTTATTGAATTTGGGGGGACCCCCACACTTTTTTTTTTGTTTTTTATTAATGAATGACAGTTCTCTGTGTTACAGGAGCCATCAATTCATTAGCCGCAAGTGCTTTTAAATAGCTTTTTTCCTGCAAAAATGACACTTTTTGCAGGGAAAGTTCTAAGCACAGGAAACGTGCCCCCCTTCACAGGCCACCTATAGACACCCCCCAGATGTGATACTGCAATGCTGTTCTAACAGCACGCACACACATATCCCCAGAAATAGAGCATATCTTGTCAGCAGTCAGCAACACACTGACACGCTGACACAGTGACTGAAACATAATATGCGAGGCCGCCTCACAGTCACCGGAACACAGTGCACTAGGCCGCCACAGCGGCGGCCTTTTATAGAGTGGGGCGTGTACTAAAGCCCCTGAGCTATAATTGGCTACAGGCATCCTGCCTGTAGCCAATTATGGCTCTCCTCGCTGCCGGCGCTGTGATTGGCCAAGCATGCGGGGTCACAGTGCATGCTTGGCCAATCATCAGCCAGCATTGCACTGCGACTAGCGCAATGCATTGCGGGCCGCTCGCATCACACGAATTTGATGCGAGCGGCCCCAATAGTTCTGGGCTCGCCGAGCGAGCGAACGCCCGGTGCTCGATTCGAACATGGGTTCGAATCGAACACCGGGCCCATCCCTACTGATGACATCATCGACGCATGCATTCAAATGGGCAGGGGCGGTGTAGGAGCACTATATAGATACAGTGCTCCTATACCGCCCCAAAGATGCTGCTTGCAGGACTTTTTTTCCCATTCTGCAAGTGCACTGCCCTAGTGTGAAAGCACTGGGACTTTCACACTGGGGAGGCATGAGAGGCAGTTTTCAGGCGATTTACAGGAGCTATTTTTAGCACTAAAACTGCCTAAGTATGAAAGGGGTCTTAGCTTTAAAACTGACAGGGGATTTAATCTGCTGTATCTTTTCCATTGGATATCACATGAGATAAAATGCCGAATGGTTTCATGAGTAAAATACCTCACATTTTGATTAAATAACTCATGCTTTTTTTTAGTAGAGTTTTTTTTGTGAATTGCAAAAAAAAGTTTGAAAAAATCTATGGGTTATAGATTTTAAGAGTAAAATAACTCTTTGTGAATTGAGCCCTGTGTTCCGGGTTTGAGCAGAGACTTCCAGCCTTCCAGCCTCATACCCAGAACACAGATTCAGAGAGGTGGGCTGATGATGTCACAATCTCTGACTCAGCCAATCAGAGGAAGCTTTGTATTCATTGATAGAATACAGCGCTTTCTGTGAATAGCTGAGCACCGCTGTGATAAACTACTGTGTTCTGGGTACGAGACATAAAGTCTCAGTTCGAAACGGGAACACAGTGAGATATGCTGTATGAAGCCACACCTACATGCAGTTTATACCGCACATCCAGTGGCCTCACATGTTAGCGGGGGACATAGTTTGTTTGGGCCAAGCTGGCCCAAATGAACTATGTAAGGTCTAACAAAAGATGGAGTTCAGCTTTAAGTTCTGTAAAGCCACACCAAGTCTCCCATCATGCTCATGCTTAGTTCCTAAATAATCATATTGTTTGAAATACTGTGAGTGCCCTGTGAGTGTAATCTTCTGTTTCATAAACCTTGGAGAATATACTTAATATCAGCTGTTTGCAACTAAAAAGGTTATTATAGCTTACAAAAGTAGTGATGGCACATGTGTCAAACACAAGGCCCAGGGGCCGTATCTGGCCCCCCAGGCCATTTCAAGTTTCATTGTTGCCCTCACCTTGTCTCAGCAGTCAGCAGCAGAGAGGAGGACAAAACTCCTATACAGATCCTGCACTTTTCCATGCAGCCATGAATGAATGAATGATTTGTATAGCGCTGCAACTGCGAACTGAATCACCTTGAGGCGATTGATCCGACCTGCGTTAATTCCTTCTTAGAAGAGGTGGGTCTTGAGTTTTTTCCTGAAGGCCCGATGGTCTTTTTTTAAGCGGATGTTCGTAGGTAGATCGCTCCATAGCCGTGATCCTTGGACTGCAAATCTTTGTTCTCCCCTTGATTTGTACCGAGACTTGGGGACGAGGAGGAGGATTTGGTTGTTAGATCGGAGGTTGCGATTGGGAGTGTAGTGTTGTATTTTTTCGCATAAGTATTGAGGAGCCATGGAGAGGCTCGTATCCCCTCATCTCAGCAGTCGGCAGCAGAAATGACAGAACCCCTCCTACAGATCCTGTGCCTCCCTGTGCCCCTCCTCTCCACCTCCTCTGGTCTCAGTATTCAGCAGACTCTGGCCCTCCTCCAAACTCTGCACTTTCAGATTTTCAGCTCCACCCCCAGCATCTTCCTGGCAGCAGCAGAGGGTAAGGGGGTGCACTGTGATGTAAGGGAAGGTGAGGGACTCTTGACTTCTGATGGTAGGGGGCTTTTGACATCTGATGTAAGGAGAGGGGTGGGGTGCTTTGGACATCTAGTCTTACAGATACAATTGGCCCTTTGATGGCAACCATAATGCTTATGCGGCCCGCAATGAAATTCAGTTTGACACCCCTGACTTAGACCATTGTCCAATTTACTTAAAACCTTTAAATTGATTTTATGGAGAATATTCTCAACAGTGGGAATTAGATTCCTTACTCTGGTCACAGCTTCAATAGCACAGCTCATATCTGCACATACCCAGATATCAGATCTCATTCACACTGCAAATAAGACAGGAAGTCAGGGAGTTGGTCCTGCCTCTGTTTTTTTGTCAAAAAGATTTTATTGAACATACAATAGAGTATTTGACAATAGGTTAAGTACATAATATACAACAGAAGTAATGAAGCTCAGAGTTATACATTCAATACAATGTAAATTATATATTCAACTATAATTACTACTATAACAATAACGCATATTAATGGTAAGTTTATTAGAGGAATTATCTTCTGAAGTAGGAAAGAGCTTCAAAATCATAATAGAAATAGATAGAGAAGAAAGGAAAGATAGGAAGAGAAGAAACTAGGAAGGGAAGAAGAGAGGTCCGCAGGGTCGAGAAACCATATACTGTAATCACTTACCCATCGGGTCAGCTACCATGGTGATAGAACTTCTTTGTTAAAATTTGATGGTAAATCATTTTTTTGTCCACGAATGCCATACTTTTTCAAATTTGATAAGCGTGTCAGCTTCAAGAGCTGTCAGTTTGGCTTGCGCCATAGTGTTGTTCATCCTATTCACTACCTCATCCACAATCAATGAAAGGGATTTCCAGGCTCTTGCAAATGTTTTGCTGCGGTGAATAAATGAACAATTAATTTAAATTGGGTGTGTGTTAGAAATTCTGGCTTTCGATTGATGAGAGCCATTGTGGGATCTGGGGTAATGGATATTCCTAACGTTTTAGATGCTATAGTAAATATCTCATTCCAATAAACTTGAGCTTTGGGACATGACCACTAAATGTGAAAATGTGTTCCTAACTCAGCACATCCATGGTAACAATCTGATGAGTAGTTATGCACATATTTCGCTATTTCAGCCGGTACAATCTTATTAGTACTTTATAATTCGCCTCTACCACTAATATATTGGGAGAGGCTGTTTTGGTTGTTAACTAGACTTGATTCCATTCTGTCGTTTCCAGTGTTTGTTTTAATTCCACCTCCCATTTCTGGACATAAGCTGGTTTCACTGTTTCACCTCTGTTTTAATAATATATGTTCCTCTGGGTTAAATTCAAGTTTAGGACTAGGCGGGTGCAAGGTGATTTCTTTATTTCTGTTGTTTGGTGGAACCTGATGGACAGGTGTCTTTTTTTTTTTAACCCGACTAACCATGCAACTGTTCAAAATCAAGATTTTGTTCTTCAACTCTCCTCAATTAAGAAAGTCTACAGGCTCTATAACAGGCTTTATGTCAATGAGAATCTTCCCAATCTTTGCATTGTGACAGCTCTTATGCCGTGTACACACGACCAAACTTTTTGGCATCAAAGGTCCGACGGTCTTTCCGATGGACTTTCGACGGACTTACAACGGACTTTCGAAGGACTGGACTTGCACACACACGAACGGACTAAAGTCTGTTCGAAAGTCCAGTCGTTTGATCGTGATGGCGTACGAAGGGACTAGAATAAGGAAGTACATAGCCAGTAGCCAATAGCTGCCCTTTGCGTAGTTTTTTGTCTGTCGGACTAGCATACAGACAAACAGATTTTTCGATCAGACTCGAGTCCGTCGGAAAGATTTGAAACATGTTTTATTTCTAAAGTCCGTCAGATTTTTCGACCGAAGAGGTCCGATGAAGCCCACACACGATCGTAATGTCCGACAGATTTGTTCCGTCGGACCAGTTCGGTCAAAAAGTCCGGTCGTGTGTACACGCCATTAGTATTTCCTGTCATGCTACCAAGCAAAGGGGTTCCTCATATCTGCAGCAGATTTTTAATGACAGAGTCTATTTAAAGTTGAACTCCGGGCAAAAAAAAACCTATTAAAATACAAAAAGGAGAGTTATTTTTACCATCCAATTGATTTATATTTTTGTTCATCTAATCCTGAAATTTCCCCACAGACTAGCCTTGTCTATCAGAAAAGGGAACCTGACATTTCTCTGCTGCAGTTTTACTTTGACTTACTGGCCCTCTCCCAACCTCATCCCATGAATGGACAGTGAAATGAGAAGCAGCACACTGATGATCATAGCTCTAATTTTTCTCTCTTCTCGTATTATAATTATAATTCTCCTTGTACTACAGCACATGTAATTGGCTCCTTGTGGTGCTTCTCCCTCCCAATCTGAGAACTCTGTTGCACAGACTGTGCAGTCAACTACAATAGGCTGATATCAAGTCAAGTTCAAATACTTGCACTGCTTGAATTTGAAAAAAAAATCTAATGATGCATAAATGATTACAGAGCCGTACTTTTTCTGTAGCTGCCAGTTCAGCTTAAAAGTGTTTGTAACCCTCTGAAATTAAAAATAAACAGAGCATTTTCTTTTATCGTGTGTACTTGCCTCACTCCAAAGCACCTAGTGTGATTTCTGTCTGCTCTCTCATTCCTCTGCTATCTGCATGAGTCACGTCTGACAGTTTAAGCTGGCATCAGACAATCCCAGTAGACGGCCCCACCCCCTCCGACACGCAGCCTGTCTCTCTATGACTGTTGTGTGTGTGTGTGTGTGTGTGGGGGGGGGGTCCTTTCCCTCCACTCAGGTCTCAGATTACACTCAGCTCTCTGCTTTATGCTGTGCAGTGTGTGACGTCAGATCTCCACCGCCTGCATTCTGAAGTTCAGAGATGCTCTGCAAATTCTGGATGCAGAGAAGAGATTGCTGCAGATAAACAGGTGCAACTTAAATGTACCTATGTATCACCTGAGGCTTGTCACTTCAGTGGATTTATGTAAGCTTTACAACCACTTTAAGTATGAAGGATAGATAAGTCAAATTCAGCGCCTTTCTCTAATGTATAACCTTTGAATCTCTATATTTTATACAGTATCAAGAATATGGAAGCAAGCATTTAAAAATGTAAAAGTCACTTCAAACTTACTTAAATAAAAAATATCTCACATAATATGCTCTCAATGTAAATGATTACATTAAACAAAACCCCTATTTTGTGCTATACAGTATGTTCAACTTAAATAGTACTGTATATCTTGATTGCTATTCAAGACTGATGTTCTCAAGCTCAATTAAAACGCTTTTCAAAGAAATGATATAACATGCTCAGTTTGGTCCAGTGGGCATAAAATAGCTTTGAATGGTCCATGAGAAATCCGAAACAAGAGCTGGCAGTTTTGCTTGAAAGAGATTTGGTTTGAAAGCTCTCTATTATAGATAAGTCTTTAAAGGAATCGAGTGATGAGGCAGACTATTGGAAATGAAGGTCAGAAGCGGAATGACCTTGAGCATGAATCCCTGAACCCATGCTGTGCTGGAGATATACCTGTAGGATTGAAAAGGTGAAGTAGCTGATATCTCCACGTAATTGGAAAACCCTAGAGGTCACAGCAGAATAGGAACTGACTGTCAGAAGGGAAAGAATAAATCGAACACTTGATCCTGTGCATGTACATTGTGTCAAAGTTTGACCTTCGCTTTACCAAGCCAAGGTATATAACTGTACAGACTAAAAACTGTGTGTATTTGGATTAACCATGCAAACTCTGGTGTGTATAGCAAGCTTAGTAAAGAGTACAGGTACATTATTTATAATATATATATATATATATATATATATATATATATATATATATATATATATATATATATATATATATATATATAATGCCAGAGCATTAGAGTGAAGCTGTCTTAAGCTCTAGCAGTTTTCATATACTCAGCCAATATAAGTTATCTCTTAAATGCACATTTCTCATTTAAAGGAACATGTGAAGAAAGAAATATGGTCGCTGCCATTGCTAATTTGTTTTTGAAGGTGCAAGCTTTTGGGCTTCTAACTTTAATCTTCCTCCACTACTTGGGGATTTAAAAATGTAGAACAAACATGTAAATATCAAGTGTCACGACACTTAGTATGACACTCTTGTAATGAAGCCAGGGTGAGGGTGACAGCTTTAGCTAGATACACAGATGAATATATACATGGGAACTGTTTATCTGGCCAAAGCAGGGACCCTGAACTTCCACTGCAGCAGCAGCACAGCTTGGCTCAAGAACAGAAAAGGCAACCCAACCTTCTGATTGGACTATGACAATTATGGATGGGCCCGGTGTTCGATTCGAACCCATGTTCGAATCGAACATCGGCCGTTCGACCGCTCGGCGAGCCCAGAACTATGTGGGCCGTTCGCATCAAATTCGTGTGATGCGAACGGTCCACAATGCACTGCGCCAGTCGCAGTGCATTGCTGGCTGATGATTGGCCAAGCATGCACTGTGACCCCGCATGCTTGGCCAATCATAGAGCCAGCGGCGAGGAGAGAAATAATTGTCCGGAGGCAGGATGCCTGTGGCCAATTATAGCTCAGGGGGTTTAGTACACGCCCCACACTATATAAGGCCGCTGCGCCGGCGGCCTCGTGTAGTGTGTTCCGGCGTTAGTCAGTGATGGTGTCAGTGACATTATCTGCTGTGATTCATTCTGCACTGTGATGACATTATCTGCTGTGTTATTCATTCTGCTGAGTGCTGACATTATCTGCTGTGATTCTGGGGATTAGTGTAGTGTGTGCGTGCTGTTAGTACAGCATTGCAGTATCACATTAAACCACCTTTACCCTTCTGGCCTGTTGTCATCTAAGGCAGCCAGCCAGCCATCTGCAGGTGTTAGCGTGTGTGTGTGCTGTGTGAGTATAGCACAGCACACGAAACCACCTCAGCCTGTATCTGCCCTAAGGCCCTGTTGTCATCTAAGGCAGGCAGCCAGCCATCTGCAGGAGTTAGCGTGCGTGTGTGCTGTGTGAGTATAGCACAGCACACAAAACCACCTCAGCCTGTATTTGCCCTAAGGCCCTGCTGTCATCTAAGGCAGCCAGCCAGCCATCTGCAGGAGTTAGCGTGTGTGTGTGCTGTGTGAGTATAGCACAGCACACAATAAACCACCTCAGCCTGTATCTGCCCTAAGGCCCTGTTGTCATCTAAGGCAGCCAGCCAGCACTCTGCAGGAGTTAGCGTGTGTGTGTGTGCTGTGTGAGTATAGCACAGCACACAATAAACCACCTCAGCCTGTATCTGCCCTAAGGCCCTGTTGTCATCTAAGGCAGCCAGCCAGCCATCTGCAGGATTTAGCGTGTGTGTGTGCTGTGTGAGTATAGCACAGCACACAATAAACCACCTCAGCCTGTATCTGCCCTAAGGCCCTGTTGTCATCTAAGGCAGCCAGCCAGCCATCTGCAGGAGTTAGTGTGTGTGTGTGCTGTGTGAGTATAGCACAGCACACTAAACCACCTCAGCCTCTATCTGCCCTAAGGCCCTGTTGTCATCTAAGGCAGCCATCTGCAGGAGTTAGTGTGTGTGCTGTGTGATTCCACCACAATATACACTACCCACTACAATGTCTGGAAGACCGACAAGGAGAGGCAGACAGGGCAAGCAGGCTCTGTGTCTAGAGACAACAGTGCTGGTCGTGGACGTGGTGCATCGTCATCAGCACGTGGCCTTGGGACACGCTTGTCCTTCTTTTTGGCAGCTGGACATGTTGAGCCGCATCATGCCGAAGGCTTGGTAGAGTGGATGACCAAGCCCTCCTCATCCTCTCTCACCCAGGCTCAGGGTACTGGCAAAGCAGCTGCCAACGCATACTCAATGTTATCATCAGGCACCCCTTCCCTAGACCCACCATGTCCTCCTGAGGAGTCCCCGGAACTGTTTAAGCACAGTGTTGGGTACATGCTCCAGGAGGATGATACCCAGCTAGAGGAAGGCAGTAGCGTGAGTGCAGAGAGAGGGGATGCTCAAGGACAGCAATCTGGCAGTCATGTTCCACCAGCTGCAGCTTACTGCCAGGTTTGCTCCAGTGGTGAAGAGGGAGGGGATGATGAGGTCACTGACTCCACATGGGTGCCTGAACGGAGAGGGAAGGAGGAGGAGGAGGCGGCATATCTCCAACGAGGCAGGATGCCCTCCGTGAGCCAGCTTGAGGCCAGCACACCAACTGAATCACACCGCAGTGCTCCGCCTGTGCAGGGCGCTGCCTCTGCACGTTATTACAAAAGTTCTTTGGTGTGGGCCTTTTTTGAGACGAGGGTATCAGATCACACCACTGCTATTTGCAACATATGTCTCAAGCGTATCTCGCGTGGCCAAAACATCAGCCGCTTGGGCACCACAAGCATGACCAGACATATGTCGACCTGCCATGCAGCTCGTTGGCAAGCGCACATTAAAGACCCACACCAAAGAACAAAGCGGACCTCTCCTTGCTCCTCATCAGCTGGGATCTCCAACCCCACTATACCTTCAGTCCTCTCTGAAAGCTGCACTGAGAGGAATGAAGGTGTAGAATTAGGTGTGTCACAGCCAAGTACTTGCGGGCACTCTGCTAGCAGTACACCAACGTCCGATTCTACCAGGCAAATTTCCCTGCCCCAGCTGCTGGATCTTCAAAAGAAGTTTACTCCCAGCCATCCACATGCCCAGCGGTTGAATGCTAGCTTGGCTAAATTGCTAGCACTTCAACTGCTGCCTTTTCAGTTGGTAGACTCGGCCCCCTTCCGTGAGTTTGTTCAATGTGCGGTTCCTCAGTGGCAGGTTCCCAAACGCCACTTTTTCTCACGGAAGGCAATTCCGGCTCTCTAGCGGCATGTGGAATGCAATGTCCATGCCTCACTGGACAGGGCGGTCAGCGGTAAGGTGCATATTACCGCTGACTCATTGTCCAGCAGGCATGGACAGGGACATTACCTGTCTTTCACGGCCCATTGGGTCACTCTTTTGGCAGCTGGGAAGGATGCAGGACAAGGTGCAGAAGTGTTGGAGGTTGTTCCGCCACCACGCCTCCAAAATGCTACTACTGGTTGTGACACACCTCTCTCCTCCACCCCCTCCTCTTCTTCTTCCTCCATGGCCTCTTTGAGTGCTCTGTCCTCGGAACCAGCGGTGCTCCGTAGGCGTCCAAGGGGCTACGCAAGTACGCAGGCAAAAAGATGCCATGCCGTGCTTGCGCTGGTGTGTTTGGGGGACATGAGCCACACTGGGGCAGAGGTTCTGTCAGCTTTGCAGGGGCAGGCCGAGAGGTGGTTAAAGCCACGCCAGCTTAAGCCAGGAATGGTGGTTTGTGACAATGGCACCAACCTCCTCTCTGCCCTGCGACAGGGACAGCTGACCCATGTGCCCTGTATGGCTCACGTCCTTAACCTGGTGGTGCAGCGGTTCTTGGGCAGGTACCCAGGCTTACAGGATGTCCTGAGGCAGGCCAGGAAAGTCTGTGTGCATTTCCGCTGATCATATAATGCCAGTGCTTGGCTGGCTGAGCTGCAAAAGGAGTTAAACCTGCCCAAGAACCGCCTTATATGTGACATACCCACCAGGTGGAACTCAACGTTGGCCATGCTGCAGCGACTGCACACGCAGCAGAGGGCCATCAATGAGTACCTGTGCGACTACGGCACCAGGACAGGGTCAGGGGAGCTCGGATTTTTTTCCCCACGCCAGTGGAGCATGATCAGGGATGCATGCACTGTCCTGTCACCATTTGAGGAGGCCACGAGGATGGTGAGCACTGACAGTGCATGCATTAGTGACACTGTACCTCTTGTCCACCTGTTGGAGCATACGCTGCGTGGGATAATGGACAGGGCACTTGAGGCAGAACAGAGGCAGGAAGAGGAGGACTTCCTTGCCTCTCAAGGCCCCCTTAATCCAGACAGTGTTCCTTCTCTCCCACCTATCACACAGGAAGAGGATGAGGAGGAGGAGGAGGAGGATTGTGTCAGCATGGAGATGGAGCCTGGCACTCAGCATCAGCAGCAGCAGTCTTTTAGGGATGATTTACAGTCCCAGGAAACCAGTGGACTTGTACGTGGCTGGGAGGAGGTGGCTGCGGATCATGTCGTCCTCAGTGACCCAGAAGACTCCGGACCGAATGCCTCAGCTAACCTACGTTGCATGGCCTCCCTGATCCTGCAAAGCCTGCGGAAGGATCCTCGTATTCTTCGGATCAAGGAGAGGGACCATTACTGGCTGGTCACTCTCCTTGATCCACGGTACAAGGGTAAGGTTGCGGACCTTATCTTGCTGTCGCAGAGGGAGCAGAGGATGAGAGATCTCCGGGAGGCCTTGCAGAAAGGTCTGTGCAACGCGTTCCCAGAGACTGGGAGGTTACAAACTCCTGGTCCTGGACGACGAGTTGCTGAGGCTTTGGTCAGTAGCAGAAGGAGCGGTGGGGAAGGTGGACGTCTGACCGATGCGTTCAGACAATTGTTTAGTCCGCAGCCCCAAGGTATGATCGGTTCCAGCAACCATCGCCAGCATCTGATATACATGGTGCAGGAATACCTAGGGGCAAGGTCAGATTTGGACACCTTTCCCACCGAAAATCCGCTGGCTTACTGGGTCTTGAGGATGAATCACTGGCCAGAGCTTGCACAGTATGCAATTGAGCTACTGGCCTGTCCTGCATCCAGCGTTCTTTTGGAACGCACATTCATTGCTGCTGGAGGCTTTGTCACCGATCACAGGGTGCGCCTGTCCACCTACTCGGTTGATCGACTGACCTTCATAAAGATGAATCAGTCTTGGATCACCACCAGCTACCAGGCACCTGAAGCTGATATAACAGAATAATTTATTTTGAAATGTCACATCCCTTCAAGACTGCCTATGCTGATGCTGAGTGACTGTCCTGTTATGTTGACTGACTATCCTCTTCCTCCTCAATGATCCTGATGATAGCTTGGAAGAACATTTTTGTTTCTGGGTGCCACCACCAGTGGCTAAGGCCCAATTTTTCAGCCCCTGTTTAACAGGGGCGTGTAATTACAATTTTTTATGCAATGCTTTGCAACAGGTCTGATTGCTGTGCTCAGAGTACAGTATCTGTGAGGGGTTGCAGTGTTGTGGCACCAGCACCAGTGCCTAAGGCCCAATTTTTCAGCCCCTGTTTAACAGGGGCGTATAATTAAAATTTTTTATGCAATGCTTTGCAACAGGTCTGATTGCTGTGCTCAGAGTACAGTATCTGTGAGGGGTTGCAGTGTTGTGGCACCAGCGCCTAAGGCCCAATTTTTCAGCCCCTGTTTAACAGGGGCGTGTAATTACAATTTTTTATGCAATGCTTTGCAACAGGTCTGGTTGCTGTGCTCAGAGTACAGTATCTGTGAGGGGTTGCAGTGTTGTGGCAACAGCACCAGTGCCTAAGGCACAATTTTTCAGCCCCTGTTTAACAGGGGCGTGTAATTACAATTTTTTATGCAATGCTTTGCAACAGGTCTGATTGCTGTGCTCAGAGTACAGTATCTGTGAGGGGTTGCAGTGTTGTTTCACCAGTACCAGTGCCTAAGGCACAAAATTTTTCAGCCCCTGTTTAACAGGGGCCTGTAATTACAATTTTTTATGCAATGCTTTGCAACAGGTCTGATTGCTGTGCTCAGAGTACAGTATCTGTGAGGGGTTGCAGTATTGTGGCACCAGCATCAGTGCCTAAGGCACAATTTTTCTGCCCCTGTTCAACAGGTGCATGCAATTACAAATCTGGATCTAATAATTCACAGCAGGGCCCATTCCTGTGCCCACCAAGAGTAACTGTGAGGGCTTACAGTGTTGTGGCAACACTGTCCACCACCACCACCACCACCAAAGGCACAATTTTTCTGCCCCTGTTCAACAGGTGCATGCAATTACAAATCTGGATCTAATAATTCACAGCAGGACCCATTCCTGTGCCCACCAAGAGTAACTGTGAGGGCTTACAGTGTTGTGGCAACACCAACATCTAATGGGGCAAATTTCTGCTGAGTATATACGGCAGGCCCCTACTTTCAAACATCCAACTTAGAAACGATTCCTACTTGCAAACGGAAGGAGAAAACAGGGAGTGAGTGGAAATCTACCCCTAGGAAGGGAAATTCTATCCTGTTAGATTTAATTTGGGAAAAAGGTATCTCCTCTCTACTGATGCTTTATCACCAATCCTTGTTTCAATAAAAACCCCACTTTTCCAAAAACATTTGTCATTGGGACGGAAAGTTAGGTGAAATGTTCTGAACAGGTGCACAGACAGCAAAACAAATGTTACAGGGGTGATATCCCTTCCCTGTGTTCTCCAAAAAGCTTAAAAATAGATTTTTTTGGATGGAGCTACACTTAAAAATTTACCTGTTCAAAATTACAAACAGATTCTACTTAAGAACAAACCTACAGTCCCTGTCTTGTTTGCACCGCCTGTATACTGCTGTTCAGAGTATATAGGGTTGTAGGTATAGGGTTTTATTTTGGGTGCGGGGTTCCCCTTAATATCCATACAAGACCCAAAGGGGCTGGTAATGGGCTGGGGTGGGGGGGGGGGGGGATGATGGGGTAGCCATTTTTCTCAAAGATTTGCATCCATATTGCCAGGACAAGACATGACATTGAAGCCGCAAGCAGTTTTAAATGGCTTATTTTTTTTCCTTTACAAATGTAATTTTTTGCAGGGACAGTTCTAAACACGGGAAACACATGCCACTTCACAGGCATACTTTAGACACCCCCCAGGTACCATATTTAAAGGAATATTTCACTTTTTTTTTTTTTTCACTTTATGCATCATTAAAATGACTGCTCCCGAAAAAACATAAGTTTTTAAAACTTTTTTTGCATTGATACATGTCCCCTGGGGCAGGGCCCGGGTCCCCAAACCTCTTTTATGACATTAACATGCATATTGGCTGTTATAATTAGCACTTTAGATTTCGAACGTTCGCGTCCATTGTAACTAATAGGGTTCGAATGTTCACGCAAACTTTCGGTCCGTTCGCAGGTTCTGGTGCGAACCGAACCCGAGGGTGTTCGGCTCATCCCTAATGACCATCAAGCATCACATTGATGAGGTCAATCTTCCTGTAAATATGTTTATTCATAGCTCATGTTCATGATGCACAAGTGTTGGCCTTGCCGTCTCTAGTCTGCACAAGGTGATACTGTAGTGGTGTACCTGAGACCAGTTAGGGTGGCACTCCCTGCCCATACCAAACATTACCCCTATGTAAGAGCTAGTACAGAGTTGAGGAATCCTCTTCTAGGTCACTCCTTGGCTCTGATATGTCATATGACACAGCCAAGAAGAAGCCTGGGAAGAATTTCCCTCAATCCATGTGCCACTCTGATTGAGGTTTGGTGAGTGCACTACAGGGAGGAGGGTTATGCTGGGGGGGGGGGGGGATTTTGATGATGGAAGTGTGTGTCAAAGAGAAGGGTGAGATTTTAACTGGGGGTGGAAGGAAGGGTGGACATTTTTATTTGTGATGATAGAGGGTGGGAGAGATTTTTGCTGGGGTGAGGAATGGGGGCGGAAGAAAAGATTTTTGCTCAGGGGCACAGTGAATACATTTTTGAATGTACATTGCCCCTTTGTTGACTGCATGTTGTTATGGACAGTTCGTTGTCTACATACTGTCACAATTGACTGTTTTATTTCTACAAATTTTCACGATCGCCCAATTTTTGCCCAGATATTGTCACAATTCTACATTAATTGCATGCATTATATAACAACTGCCTGTTTGTGACATGCATTGTATTGTATGTAATTATCCATTCTGTATTGTCTGCATTGCATTTTTTTGTCTTCCTAATGTCAAATAAGCATTGTTAAGGGCACCATATTACTATAATTTAGTCCCCTACAGGTCCCCTATCAAAGCGCATTGCTATTATACCCATATTTCAATTTTTTCCCCAATTTTTACTATTGAACATTTAGAGTTTATTTTATTTACCATGCTGGTATTATCCCTTTTTTAACCATGGTGCTGTATGTATGCTTCTATTAAAACCTTGAATTGTTTTCTTTTATCTACATGGCTATATACAACATGATCTGAAAATCTTCACTGCCTCTTTTTTCATGCCCATTATTGATATCCATTCAGTCTCATGATTATTGCTAACAATATTTTGACATACAGAACAGTTGAGAGAAAATAATCCTGCGGCCTGCCACTATCCTGCTGTGCAAGAATTACAGGAGACTGAATCTGAAAAAACAAATTCAGGTACTTTTCGTTTCATTTTATTAAATAAAAGCAACAATAACTGCATGAATTGATGCATTGTATATTAGCTTTAAAGAGACAGAACATTGAGAAATGTGCATGTGTTGCAGAGATGTACTGCATGTTTTTTTCTTTATTTTTTCTTTTTCCAGATACACAGTATCTCACAAAAGTGAGTACACCCCTCACATTTTTGTAAATATTTTATTAAAATCACACTTACATGAATAGTTAAACAATGTGCATTGTAAAAGGACCCGACCAACAATCTGATCATATTTCCGGTTTATTCCTGTGCATGATGATGTCACAAAGAGGCTCCGTCCGGTGCGTTTCTTCAGCAAAAGGACATCTTCTGGGCCTCGGTGATCCTCTCATGTCATCACGCATTTATACATAAAAACCAAGCCTTTCTCCCAAGTTTGCTAAAGCCTCATTCGAAGATGGCAATTGAACAAACGGGCTGATTACATACCATACCTCACTGTGGGAGTATACAACCTAATAATTAGATTTAATAAATAAAAAGCTAGCAGGTGACTAACAACCACAGACTAACCCAGGATGATTAGTAAAGTAATGAATACTTCTCTTAAGCAAACTTTCCTAGCCTAACCAAAAAAATAATAAGTAGATAAATAAACTAAAAAAAAAAGGAAAATAATAGAAGTTAATGCACATAAGTACATAAGGGAAAAAAAAGAGTTCAGGGAGGACCACCTTGTTATTGTAACCGGTGGTCCAATAGAAAAACATACATACACCCAGATTTAAGCTGCATTTAATAGACATAAAAAAGATAAACAACCACAATAATCATATAAAGCAATAGTTGCCTCATCGCATATTTTCTTAAATTGTGCAAAATTCTGAGGGATTCAAATAAAAAGAGGGGAGGCTAAAAATGTTTTTGTATAAATCCAAAAAATTATTTGTAAATAGGACTAAAATAAAAAACTAACAACATATAATAATAAATAAAATAGAAACAGTTAAACAAAAACAATAAATAAGAATGGAACAAATAGAAAAAGGATGTCAAGCATTATTAATAAATGCATTAACATCCCAATGCACATTAAAATCGTAAGGATAATAAGATTTAACATTGTATATACATTTGGTTTCCAATTTAAAAATTTCCCTCCTCACTGCACTCCCCCTCCAATTGGGAACGAAACTGTCAATACCTAATAAAAGTGTGCTGGATGGATCCTTATTATGGGCTAAGGCATAGTGTCTCAGGACACTATGGGGATTAATTACTAAAGGAAAATCTACTTTGCACTGCAAGTGCACTTGAAAGTGCACTGAAAGTGCACTTGGAAGTAAAGTCGCTGTAGATCCAAGGGGGAAAATAAAAAACAGCATTTTAGCTTGCACATGATTGGATGACAAAATCAGCAGAGCTTCCACTCATTTCAGATCTACCCCTTAGATTTAGAGGGACTGCACTTTCAAGTGCACGTTCAGTGCACTTTCAAGTGCACTTGCAGTGCAAAGTGGATTTGCCTTTCGTAAATAATAAATATTAATGTCCTTTAAAGACAATGGTGATGTTGCCCAAAGGTTCGCTTAGCCGGATCTGCAAATTCCGGGTGGTCCGCCCAATATATTGGAGGCCACATGGACAACGCAGTAATTAAACTATGTTGGTGGTCAATAAGTGATAAATTATTTAATTGAAAAACTTTGAGAGGTGGCAGTTGATATGAAAGAATCAATCTTCCTATCCTGACAACTATTGATTTGACATATAGTACAAAGACACATTTTCACCAACATCATACATCACAGCAGTGTCAGTATCCTCAAAAAATGATAATGAACATAAATGAAGTAAATGTATGAACATAAATGAATGTGATGTATGATGTTGGTGAAAATGTGTCTTTTTTTATCCTAGATTGTTACAACTTAAAAATAATATTGCATGTCGAAATATCCCTGAAGGAGTACAGAAAGACTCCGTAATGCGTAGGCTTACCGTATGCATAGATTGTCATTGTTACATACATACCTCTGTGTAGGCATATGTTTTTTGTGAGTGCTTTGAAATACTATGCTCTCAAGAATATACTGTACATTCATTTTTTATATGGTGTTTAGCACCTTAATTATATATTGAAAAAATATATATGAAAAAAAATTACTTGTATCACACTTCATGCCTATAAAGTCCCAACCTGTGAGGGGAAATTTTCTAATCGGATATTGATTGGGATGTTGGCTGTTAATCAGCAGAATTTGCTATAACCCTCCATCATTTTTGATAATACCCAGTTAAGTTATGAAAAAATCTAGGACAGTCTATTAAATGCAGCTTAAATCTGGGTGTATGTATGTTTTTCTATTGGACCACCGGTTACAATAACTAGGTGGTCCTCCCTGAACTCTTTTTGGGTATTATCAAAAATGATGGAGGGTTATAGCAAATTCTGCTGATTAACAGCCAACATCCCAATCAATATCCGATTAGAAAATTTCCCCTCACAGGAGTTTTAAAATATTTGGTGCTATTCGATTAAAACCTCCTGTTTTGTTGTTACGACTCGAAAACCATTGGTTTTCGGTTCTGCAATGCTGGGAGTGAGCATTCAACGGTTTGCACGTCCTAGCAACTAGTCAGGGCATGGGAGTTGCTAACTAGGAGTTTTTTTTTAGCCAGGCTTCTGAGGGGACCCAAATGGTCAACAGGTAATAATAAAACGAATGACCATTTTACAAACCTGCAAAGATTTTGAATATTTACTGGGGCTCTTTGACTGCATAGGCTATTTTCTGGAAGAAGTAAACTTAGCCTTTAACCGTGTGTTAACGCTTTGTGAATTGAACCTAATGTTTTCTAATTAATGTAATATGCAAGTATTTTCTTTGTCAATGTGTTATTCCCAACCTTTACTCTGAGCTATTGCTATTGGTTTCTTATAATGTGTATTAACATTATTAAATAAGTTTAAATAGGGGCAAACAAACAAAACATTTCAAGGTTTCTACATTTAAATGTTTAGGGCTAGAATATGCCCAGTGGATAAGCTAAGACAGCAAAATCATTATGGGATTGTTTCACAGTGGGAGAAAAAGGCAAAGGATGAAAGCGTGCCAGTCACCTTGCTTCACTGAAAGGCTTTGTTATGTCGATACATGCATTGGTCGAGGGTCATACATTGTAATTGCATTACAATTCACATCACACTCTAATTAGCACTGATGACTACCCACTAGGTAATCTTGTAAAGCAAACAGATATTTAAAATGAATAGTTGGGGAAGCAGAGGAAAGATTTTCAATACATTTTTCCTGAAGGATTATTATAGCTTGCTCTATTATGACTGCATTGTTGTAACAATCAGTTGGTTTCTATTTTGGCAAATGGGAACTTGTCAATCACCAACAGTACAAATTTCTATAACATGTTTGTATTTAAAGAGAAATTCAAGGAAGACACAAACTTCAGTTATTAAATTCTATGGGAATATTTATTATCTTTATCGTATTCATTATGATTTTTTACAAGTTTGAAAGTATAGCAGTAAGTAAAGTTTGTCTGAAACAAATAGTAGGTTTATAAGAATGTGTTCACCCGGCACTGCCACTAGCCAAATCCATGTACATTTGGCACTGTGGCAACCTACTTCCACTAATAACACATTTTGGGGTCCATGCACTCAATATACATTTTTTGTTTGCTAACAGCACCACATGTACAGTGCATATAGAAAAGAATCACCCCGCTTTAAAATAATCACATTTTGTTGCTCTGCAGCCTAAAATGTTTTATCCAGCTGTATTTACTAGTGCAATTTATAACACCCAAGTAAACGATATACAGTAACACCAACATGTCAGAAAAAAAATAAATAATAAAAAACAGAGTCACTGAGTTGGAAAAAGGATCACCCCCTTATGTCAGTATTTTGTTGGACCACATTTTGCTTTAATTGCAGCCTTTAGTCTGTTGGGACATGTCTCTACTAACTTTGCACATCTAGACTTTGTAATATTTGCCCACTCTTCTTTGCAGAACTTCTCAAGTTCAGTTAAATTTGATGGTGACCATTTGTGGACTGCAATCTTCAAGTCATTCCACATATTTTCAATGGGGTTTAAGTCTGGATTCTGACTAGTCCAAGGACTTTCACCTTTTTCTCCTTCAACCATTGTGTGGTCATTTTTGCTGTGTGCTTTGGGTCATTGTCATGCTTTGAAGGCAAAGCTTCTTCCCTTTGACAACTTTCTGGCAGGCTCTTCATCAACTCTCGATTCGACTATGCAAACTCCTTCTACATAGGACTACCTAAATTCCAGATTGCACGCCTACAAGTTGTCCAAAACACGGCAGCAAGACTAGTCTAAGGAAAAAAACCATGGGAATCCATTTCCCCCTCCCTGAGGATCCTATACTGGCTAACCGTAAATGGTCAGATCATATTCAAGACCCTCTTGCCTGACCCACAAATGCACACAAGGAGATGCTCCTCAATACTTATGCGAAAAAATAAAACACTACACTCCCAATCGCAACCTCCGATCAACAAACCAAAACCTCCTCCTCATCCCCAAGTCCCGGTACAAATCAAGGGGAGAACGAAGATTTGCAGTCCAAGGACCACGGCTATGGAGCACTCTACCCACGAACATCCGCTTGGAAGGAAACCATCGGGCCTTGAGGAAAAAAATCAAGACCCACCTCTTCTAAGAAGGAGTCAACACAGGTCGGATCAAGCGCCTCGAGGCGATTCAGTTCGCAGTTGCAGCGCTATACAAGTCATTCATTCATTCATTCAGGGCAGCAGAGTTTCCTCAGGAATTGGATGGTATATTGCCCCATCCATTTTTCTTTTATCCTGACAAGTGCTCCAGTCCTTGCTGCAGAGAAACACCCCCATAACAGGATATTACCACCTCCATGCTTTACTGTAGAAATGGTGTTATTTGGATGGCAAGTCTAGTCTCGGGAGGGGCACGGGGAAATATCTGGGAAATTGCTTCAATTATCCTGGCACCATGGTTGTTATGGTGTCAGGATGATTGAAGCACATTATTTCTATTATTATATTGTAATACAAAATGAAATAGTTCAAATCACCATAATGCAGAATCAGTGGGAGCCCTTGGCGTGTCACTTGCCACCGTCGCTTGCCACCAGATGCGGATTGTCCTTTGCCACGTCACCTGCCAGAAGTTGCGGAATGTCACTGGCCACGATGCCTGTCACCAGATGCAGATTATCACTTGCCACGTCACATGCCACACATTGCGGATTGTCACTTGCCACGTCACCTGCCACACATTGCAGATTGTCACTTGCCAAGTCACATGCCACACATTGCAGATTGTCACTTGCCACATCACATGCCACACATTGCAGATTCTCACTTCCCACGTCACCGGCCACAAGTTGCGAATTGTCAGTTGCCACGTCACCTATCACCAGATGCAGATTGTCACTTGCCACGTCACCTGCCAAATGTTGTGAATTGTCACTTGCCACATCACCTGCCACACGTTGCAGATAGTCACTTGCCATGTCGCCTGTCACCACATGCAGATTGTCACTTGCCATGTCATCTGCCTCACGTTGCAGATTGTCACCTGCCACATGTTGCGGATAGTCACTTGCCACGTCGCTTGTCATAAGTTGCGGATTGTCACTTGCCACGTCACCTGCCACAAGTTGCAGAGTGTCACTTGCCACTTCACCTGCCACACGTTGCAGATTGTCACTTGCTACGTCACTTGCCACACATTGCGGATTGTCACTTGCCACATTGCCTGCCACACATTGCAGATTGTCACTTGCCATGTCGCTTGCCACACATTGCGGATTGTCACTTGCCACGTCACCATTCACAAGTTGAGGATTGTCACTTGCCATGTCACCTGGCACACATTGCAGATTATCACTTGCCACGTCACCTGCCACCCATTGCGGATTGTCACTTGCCACGTCGCCTGTCACACGTTGTGAATTGTCACTTGCCATGTCACCTGCCACAAGTTGGAGATTGTCACTTGCCACATCACCTGCCACACATTACAGATTGTCACTTGCCATGTCACCTGCCACACATTGTCACTTGCCTGCTACAATTGGGGTGGGGATTGTCACTTCCTGTGTCCCAGAGTGAAGTCAGGCAGCAAAGAGATGATGTAATCTTTCTGCTGCCTGCAGCTGCCTGCACAGTGAGGGCAGAACTGCAGGATTGCTGGGCGGGCGCTGGGCGGTGAGACATGATATAATCTCTGTGCTCCCCCACCTGCCAGCCCGCTGATTGGCCACCCTCCCGCTCACCCACCAAGCCACCCGCCCGCTCACCCACCGAGCTGCCCACTGAGCCGCCCGCCTGTACCGCTGAGGTACATTTAAAGCACCCCCATGTTCGCGTGCAAAGGCGAATGCACACATTGGTCCCGCACGCATATGTAAACAGTGATCGCACCATACATGTGATGTATCACCGCAAACGTCAGAAAAAGAGCAATAATTCCAGCACCAGACCTCCTGTGTAGCTCTAAAATGCTAACCAATAAAGGCTTATAAAGCGTCGCCTATGGAGGTTTTAAAATACCAAAGTTTTGCACCATTTCACAACAGTGCGCAATTTTAAAGCGTGATATGTTTGGTATCTATTTACCCGGTGCAACACCATATTTTATATTTTACAGAAAATGTGGGTATTATATTTTCTCTGTGTGTATTGAAATTCATTAAAATGTATTAATGCGTTAGTCTGTAAACTTTAGAAAAACTGTTGCGCAAATACCAAGTGACTTAAAATTTGCAAAACCCACCATTTTATGCTCTAGGGCCTGTGCTACAAAAATATATATTGTTTGGGGCTTCTAAGTCATTTTCTAGAAAAAATACATATTTTTACTTAGTAAAAAACTTGTTTACTTAGTAAACAAAAGGTGTCAGAAGAAGGCTTGGTCTTAAAGTGGTTTGGAGGGACTGTCCCTGATTCCTCTGTCCCTGTTTCCTCCTCATTTGTCCCTCATTTTGGTCCGATCTATATAGTTGTATATAAAATGCACTTTTTTATCTTTCAAGAATGACAATGACTTGCATAAAAAGTTTTATGTTTGAGTATTTTTATTTAGTACTCATAAATAGGCTTTTCCAGCAATGAACCCTTACCATAAAGTGTTCCAATTGTAAACCTATAAATTGTAAACCTGAGAAAAAAACAAGGCAGGCGAATGGGGGAGAGAAAGGAAATGAAATGGATTAATGAAACAGAGATAAACACTTCTAGTGTTGGTATTTAAATACAGAAAGTGCTACAAAATGTAATGACCTTAAATTGCTGTAAGACAGAATTGCCTACTATTCAATAACTTAAAAAATGGTGATGCTGCAAGAATCCTCAACCAGTGTATTACAAGTCCCAGTTAGTCCAAAGGTCTCACAGCCCTTTAGAAAGCATCTATTTTCTTCACCTGGTCATGAAAGAGAGCCAGAATGTTTCTGTCATGTATCTGATAATGAGCCTGACCTGAAGAGGAAGGCCTCTCATACAGTTCTGGCTCTGTGGCCACTGGTAGTGAGACAGAAGCCACAGGAGCACGGTAAGGTGAGAGTGCCTGTGATCAGTTCTGGCTCTGTGGCCACTGGTAATGAGACAGAAGCCACGGGAGCACGGTAAGTTGAGAGTGTCTGTGATCAGTCCAGTAGTCTGCATGGCAGCAGCAGTCAGCAGGTGGATGTGGCAGCAGAACAGGCTGGTGGCAGATGAGCTGGCTTGGAGCTTGGATGGCAGCAGACTGTAGATATGCAGCAGGAAGCAAGAACTAGATGCAAACTTGCTGGACTGAAGAGCTGTAGCAGGCTGGATGCAGGGTCAGACAAGCTGGGTCAGTACCAGTCAGGCAGATCAGGCATAAACAGCAGACAGCAGAATAGTTGGGACACAAGCCAAGTCAGCAACGGAAGACAAGTCAGGCAAGAACAGGAGGCAAAAGCAGAATCCAGAGACAACCCAAGGTCAGGACAGGAAGGAGACAACGAAGTTAAGGAACAAGCCGGGTCAGGATCAGAGGTCAACACAAGAGTCAGGAAAGAGCACACAGAAGCTGTAGACCAAACAGAAATGAGCCAATACCACAGCCTGTTTAAATAGCCCATTTGGTACCAGCACATCAATACATTTCCTAGGGTCCAACTAATCATTAAGATGCTTTTTTGTAAAAAAATAAAATAATAATAATCATAAAAATTATATTTCTGAATAATATCCCAATATGTGGTGTTCTAAGACAGGGCAATGGGTGCAGTCTGATTTTGTACCTAACACCAACATAGTTTAAACACCAACATCAAATGGCTAAGCCAGTGACATGAGTCCAGAAGAAAACATCCTGTCGTTTGCCAGACACGTAACCATTGACACCAATGACCTTTTTTAACTGTCAGCAAAGGGACATTTTTTCCACACATGTAAGGTCCATCCTTTCCACTGACTAGTAATGTAAGGGAAATTCTTTTTCCCATTGACCACCAATAAAAAGATCACTATGCCACTTACTATCATTGCAAAGGGGGCTAATAACTCACTGACCACAAACGTAAGGGTATACTGTACCAATGACAGAGGGTCCTTCTCCAACTAGCCACCCACATAAGGGTACACTGCACTGTCCACCAATGTAAGGGAGCGCAACACTAACCAACGATGTACATGGTAAAAATGATCCACCCAATGTATCAAAAACACTAGGTACTCCACTGGGTTAGACACCAAAGTATTAACATTATGATGTATTGGAAAACTAATGCTTCAGGAAGTAAGAACATAAAGCATTTTAATCATATCCATCTGCCATAAATGTAAACAGTACCTAGGGGACCCTATATTACAATACACTATTTTTCTTTGACTACTAAAAATGTCTCATGCCTTTAAACTCTACAATATAACAAGTCATCTGAAAAATATATAATGTCACAGCCAATTTCCTGTTAAATTTTGGTTATTTGCTCCTTGTCTTGCTTCTGTTATTCTGCCATTGTTTACTTACTATAGCTGCCTGTGTGGAGAAATAAATGAATATGATTTGTATTGGTTGTAGCTTTTTCAATAAAGGTTTTTGTTAATAAAAAAAGGAGATGAATATGAAGAGGACGACAGGAAAGAGAAAATAATAAAAAAAAAAAAAAAAAGAAAAATCCAAATCCAAATGCAGCGAAATATATAGGTTTAGTTTCGGGTATATGATCTCCATACTTTTGTAGAACAAAAACAAATTAAGAAAATGTATAGTGTTTGCAGTAATTTTCTTTCTTTCTTTTTTTATAGTGTGTTGGGAAGTAAAAATAGTGCAATGTGTGTTTTTCATTTCTATTTAATCAGGTTAATAAAAAATATTGCATGTGCATATTTCATATTTACCACTTGCAGCCAGCAAGTGGCAAGTGTGAGACTAGTTTCAGAAAGTTTGTTTATTGGTTTGAATAGTAACTAGAAATAAGGCTTGGATTTGTGGCAAAGACCCTGATTTGCAAAGTTTGCAAACTGCAAACTTTTGACTGAAAACCCTGAAGGTTCACCACAAGAAATAAGGAACAATCAATAATGCAATGCATAGTCTTTACCTTGGTCAAATGAGTCACAAGAGCCAACAATTTGAAAGAATGGATATTCCACACCCCATCTATAAAAGGGTTGTCTCACAGCACCCTTATGGTTAGTGACTGTTAGAGCAGTTGCAGAGAACTGACATTTCTGGGTAGGAAAAGATACTTTTTATTTATTCTTATTTTTTTATTTTACCATTGGTGCACGTTTAACAGTAGATGACTTACTCGCCCTATAGTAACAAATTACATGGTGTAATTAGTCAAAGGAAGCATTCAATGACAGCCTCCCACTCCTGTCCACGCTATGTCTTTTGGAAGGTCTCATAGCTCATGCCAGGGGAGGACTGACTGGTCGGTCAGTTTGGCCATGGTCCGAGGGCTCGGCCGCTGCAGGGGGCCCACCAGCACCACCTGCTGAGACTCTTAGGGCTCATGTGGGCCCTCAGCGACCATCTTTTTGGGTCCACCCGGGCCCCATGCTGCCTCGGGCGGTGGGGATGAGGGCGAGCGCTTCCGGGTCACACCCAGCAACCGCTCTGTCATCCGCCTCCTGGCTCCTTTGGCAGACATCACACTGGTCCAATGCCGGGGGACGTGTTACATCTATCAGGTGGGACATTGAATGACAGTGGCGCTAGGTGTAACAGCAGGAGATCTGTGTGATCCAGCAGCTCTACTCTCTAACCCACATGCACTGATCAGGCTGCATTGAGAGGCACTGGTGGTGAGGCAGCATTATGGGCACTGGTGGTGAGGCTGCATTATGGGCACTGCTGAGACTGCATTGAGGGGCACTGGTGAGGCTGCATTGATGAACACTGATCTGGCGCTGCATTGATGGGCACTGGTGAAGCTGCATTGATGGGGGAATCTTTCCAACAGTCTCTCAAATGGACACAGAGAGGACCTGAACACATGCCTGCAACCTTCTAGTTCTACTGTCCCGGATATGCACCTTACTGCTAACCGCCCTGTCCAACGGGGCCAAAACTTGCCTTCCACATGCCGGTAGAGAGCCGGAATGGCCTTCCATGAAAAGAAATGGAGCTTTGGAACCTGCCACTGAGGTACAGCACATTCCACAAATTCAAGAAAGGGGGCAGAGTCTACCAGCTAAAAAGGCAGCAGTTGCAGTGCTAGCAATTTGGCCAAGCTAGCATTCAGACGCTGAGCATGTGGATGGCTTGGACTGAATTTCCTTTTACGGTTTAGCAACTGGGGTAGGGAAATTTTCCTGCTAAAATCAGATGGTGTACTGATAGCAGATTGGCTGCAAGTACTTGCGACACCTATTGCTATACCTTCATTCCTTTCAGTGCAGGTTTTTGAGAGGACTGGAGGTATAGTGGGGTTGGAGATACCAGATGAGGAGAAGTCTGCCTTTTCTTTGATGTGGGTGTTTTAAGTGCTGTTGCAGACGGACTGCATGGGAGGTCGTCATATGTCTGGTCAAGCAGGAGGTGCCCAAGTGGCTGCTGTTCTGGCCATGTTTGACCTGCTTCACACATAGGTTGCAAACAGCAATGGTGCGTTCTACTGCACACGTGTCAAAAAAGGCCCACACCAAGGAACTTTTCAAAATCAGCAGGGATTCAGCAGCGCCCTGCACCTGCGGAGCTCTGCGGTGTGATGCAGTAGGGTGACTGCTCTTAAGCTGCCCTCTAGAGGACATCCTGCCTCATTGGAGTTGTGCTGCCTCCTCCTCCTCCTCCTCTCTTCTATCAGGCACCCAAGTATAGTCAGTGACCTCATCATCCCCTCCCTCCTCATCACTGGAGCAAACTTGGCAGTATGCTGCAGCTGGGGGAACATAACTGCCAGTTTCTTGTCATTTTTGGGCACCCCCTCTGTCTAGGCTCACGTTACTCCCTTCCTCAACCTGGGAACCAACATCGGAGCCTTCAAATTGCTGCGTATCCTCCAGCAGCATGTACCCGACACTGTGGTTGAATAGTTCGGGGGACTCCTTCGTGAATGATGATGGGGCTATGGAAGGAGTGACTGTGGACAAGGAGCCGGTGGAATAGGCCACTTTGGCAGCTGCATTGGAAGGCAAACTACTCTGAGCCTGGGAAACAGAGGATGAGGAGGATGAGGATGGCTTTGTAATCTACTCCACCAACTCTTCTGCATGTTCTGGCTCAATAACACGACCAGCAGCAGAAAAAAAGGACAAGCGCGCCCCACGGCCACCTGCAGAGGATGCACCATATCCACGGCCAGCACTGTTGACTGTAGACACAGAGGCTGCTTGCCCTCTTTTAGTGGCCTGTGAGCTTCTGCCTCTCCTTGGTGGCCTTCTGGACATGATGTATATTTTGTTTTGTAAAACCACACTACACTGTATTGTGTACTGTGTACACCACCAGAAGTGTAGTAGCAACTGCACTATGGCTACACTGTATTGTGTACTGTGTACACCACCAGAAAAGTAGTAGCAACTGCACTACAGCTGCACTGTATTGTAATTACAATTTTTGATCTAATATTTCACAGCAGGGCCCGTTCCTGCGCCCACCAAGAGTAACTGTGAGGGCTTACAGTGTTCTGGTACCACAAACACTTAAGGCCCAATTTCCTGCAGAGTATATAGGGCAGGCCATATAGTATATATACTTCTGTTCAGAGTATATAGTGCCTGGCAGCCCCCCACGCCATTTTTTTTATTTGGGTGCGGGGTTCCCCTTAATATCCATACCAGACCCAAAGAGCCTGGTAATGGGCTGGGGGGGAACCCATGGGGTTTTTCTCAATGATTTTCCTCTATATTGCGGGACCCGGCAATACATTCCAGCCGCAAGCAGTGTTAAATTACTTTTTTCCTTTTTTCCTTTAGAAATGTCATTTTGCTGTGGTATTGTTCTAAACACGGGAAAACTGTGCCACTTTACAGGCATACTATAGACACCCCCCAGGTACGATCTTTAAAGGAATATTTCATTTTTATTGCCAATGCTTTATTGAACAAGCTGAAGTTAGAAGCTGACTGGCCACCATACACAGCTGTAATTCACCAGTTTTAGTAAATCAACCCCAGTGTAACAAAGAAAGCATATTAATAGGAAGAGAGAATAGACCTCATAGTTTTAAGGTCATCATAGTTTTGATAGTCATCAATGCACTTCTGCTCTTTTATTGTTCAATAACAGGATAGGTCCTTGACTAAGCTTTATTGTTTTATCTGTAGTGAAAAATATGAGGTCAGTGATCTTTCTATGCTCTCGCTATGAGTGAATTTGATGAGTGCCTAAAAACACTTAAAAATTCTACTACTCCTCCTGAGTCCCCATTCCCCACAGTTGCCCCCATCTCCCTCCAGAAGTCTCATCTCCTTAAGGGCCACCATGTCTGCTGCAGAGTCCCCTACCCCCTCCAGAACCCACATTACCCAGAAGTGACATCCAGCCCCATCCAGAGCCATCCAGCATTTCATAACATATTTTGTATTCCTATATTTTAATTGTGTGAGTGTAAGAAGGATTTACTGGACACTTGTCTCAATATGGTTGAGAGTCACTGCTTTAGAGCATGTACTTTTATACCAGAAACTTTATTTCTAAGGCTCTTTCTAAATTATGTTTTAATAGGAGGCACACAGAATGTCCCGAGACTCAGTGACATTTCATCTTTTTCACATTACTTTTGAGCATCAACAAATCTGGAGAAATTGAATGTAATCATTAAAAAAAGTTCCTTACTATGCATCTAAAGGAACAACTCTTAAGCCATCTATCACTTTTTTTTTTTTATAATAAAAGTGATAATATGTGTAGTCAAAAGTCTAGAACTGTAGAAAGGGCACCAAAGAAGCAAAAGAAAGTTTGGATGTTTTACTTACTGACCCTCTAACATTAAAGGGCTTTTTTGGAGTGAGAAGGTTAATACATTTCAACTGATACATTTCATTCTGACCAGTGAGCCAATTTAGTTTGGTCACACTGACCTTGCTGGATGCCCCGAATCTGCTTTTATATATCCACTCTCAGATGCTCCTAGCTGAGGGGGGAAAATTGCCAATTTGCAGAAGTCTTGTTGTTGATGTTTGTGCTGATTCTGGCATTTCATGGATTACTAGCTGTGCAGATTTTGAAAAACTGAAATATGTTTTGGGATATCTAGTGCTAAGGTATTGAGATTTAAAGTAAGCAGAGTACACTTAAATAACCCCTTTCTCTTTAAAGGCGTCTAATAAAAGAACATTTTAAAATTGAAATCATTTACTTAGTGGGGGAGGGGCATACTAAAGATTCTTTATTTAGTAAGCCTAAATTTCCTTTAGACAACCAATGAGGTTAAAGAATTTCTTTGCCCAAAACTGTTGCGGTTCCTACCGTCCCATGCAGACAGACAGGCGTGGTCCCGCCCCAAGTGGCTCAAGGAGGTATTGAACCCATGACTTTCTGTTTACTGCTCCTGTTGCTTTGCCTCTGAGCCACACCTCATTATTCAGCCTGGTTTCCAGTTATGCTTTGTCCTGCATGCAGCACTGAGGGCTATACTCTGGATCTTGCTTTGCAATTAGTACCTGTCACTCCTGGTTCAGCTGAGTCAGTTTATCTAATCATCTGGGTATAAAACCCCGGGCTAGGTCATTTTATTGTCTCTTGTATTGACAAAGGTTCCTGTGTTCTTGGTTTCAAGTGGCAGTGTGTCAAGACTGACCCTGGCTCTGTTCATTGTTTATTCTGACTTCTGGAATCCCTGACTACAGCTTCACCTTGACAATCTTTTGGTTAATTCCTGTCAAGCCCCCGTGCACAGATTCACAGCCCAGGTAGCTTTTTACCTTGTTACTGTGGGCTGTGTGTATTTGCAAGGGTGAGCATACATCTCTGCACTATGGACTCCAACCAAGGTAAGCCCTTACAAAAACAAATAAAGTATATGCATTGGCCAGCAAAAAGATTCACACCTTTCAATGTGAACACCACACCTTAATAGAAGCCATTGATATTTAGGGATTTCTTGCTATTGCCTAATGCAAACTGACATTTGTGGCCAAAATAACAGTTGGCAGTTTTTCTCTGTGGGGTGGACTAAAGTCAGCTGTTTTAGCTTCTAACATAACAAAGCATTGGATTACTGTTTATCAGAGCATCTAATAGGTCTAACATGAACAATGAATGTAGTCATTGCCCATATAGTATCTTTCCTTGCCACTCTTTTTACAGACAGCTGTACTTTCTTTTTCTCACATAGATAGGATTGCTATGAGGATATCTCTTTGGAAGGTTCTGGGTTAGTGTTAGGATTAAAGGTCAACTCCAGACACTTTTCTTGTAGTTTTTAGAGTGGCAAATGTTTGAACCTTTGTCAGGCTTTTACTGCTGTCTTACAAACCCTTTGAAGACATATCCCTTCACTTGGTGGTCACCAAGACAGGAAGTGAGTATAATCTTTGTAATAGGGACACTGACTGCAATAAAACCAATTATTTGCGGCATCTCTGCATGGGGTTTATTGTGTCTGGGATACCATTTTGATTTTTTCTCACGTGCCGTGTACAGAAAATAAATTAGTTATGTGCTCAAAAAGGATTTAAAAATAAAAATAATAGAAGTATTAACAGATATCAACATAAAATACAATTTTTTGTCTTCAGTTGTGCTTCAAATGTAAGGACAAGCTAGTGGAAGAACTGGGTTTGGAGATGTTCAGTGGTTCTAAATGCAGGGAGTTTTTTTACCTTAAGGCTGGGTTCACACTGATGCAAATTGGATGCGAATTGGATTGGCTCTCAATGAAGCCGGTTCACACAACTCCGGAGCGGCCATGGGGTGCACTGGAAAAGGGTCCTGTGCATCTTTGGCTCAGTTTCAGGTGTGAATTCAGCCAAAAATTTGGACCGGATTTTCACCTGAAATGGTGTTCAGGGATGCACTGGACACCTGTTTTGAGACGCGACCACAGCTGGTGTGAACCCAGCCTTATGCATTAGGGTAAAAAATGTCCCAGTATTTGTATCGCCCCCTCACATCCCTAAATACTTACCTGATTCCTATCTCGATCCAGCTTTACAACCACACAACCAAGGTTTTGTTTAGCTCATTAGCTTAACAGTAATGCCCCGCACACACGGTCGGAAATTCCGACGGAAAATGTCCAATCGGACCATGTTGTCGGAAAATCCGACCGTGTGTAGGCTCCATCTGACTTTTTCTGTCGGAAAGATCCTGCTCTCAAATTTTCCGACAACAAAATCTGATCGGACTTTTTCCAATCGTGTGTAGAGAATTCCGACGGACAAAGTGCCACGCATTCTCAGACCAAGTTAGGAGACTAAACCTATTGGCTAATAGCCTCTATGTAGTTCCGTCGTACGCAACAAATGTTCAGAATGATCGGATTTTCCAACAACTTTGTCCGACCGCGTGTATGCAACACCAGTGTCGGACAAAATCCGGCGGAAAAAAATCAGACGGATTTTGTGGTCGGAATTTCCGACCGTGTGTACGGGGCATAAGTGTTGCTGGATCTCTGTACCCGAAGTTTAAGAGTTTAGAGGTGGATTCCTGTCAGTCAGGGTATCCTTGTGGATCTACAGAGTGATCAGAGTGGTCTTCATTTAGTGGGTATGATTGTTTTGTTTATGTTTTGGGAGGGGGGGGGGGGCATGAATTTAGGGTAGTTTTGGTTTATTTAATTGAATGTCTTCATATGTATTCCTTTTTGGTGTATTTAACTATTATTTGTGTACTGTTGCTTTATTTTTTTTATTTTATTTTTACTTTTACCCTGTCATTTTCCTTTTTGTTAAACACATTTAAAATTATGAAGCTAATGAAGGTGTGTTTTTTTTTTTTTTTTTTTTTTTTTTAGCATAGAATAGTTACAAATTACCTTATGTAACCCTAATTAAAGCCCATTTTATCCTTAAAATTCCTTCTGTAACAATATTTTATTAAGGGTTGATCCTGCCAGTAGATCCATTATTTTTCCAATTTCTGGAATAAGGTGACAATGCTTTTCAATGCAAAATTAAAAGGGACTGAAGAGTTGTCATGCTGTGGACAAGGTAGTTTTAGATGTACATGTAGTAGTGAATATGATATTCACCAAACATTCACTGCAGGTGAATCCTCCTGGTGCATGTGCTTTAAATTGCAGTTACAGATTTAACGGCAGTGACTTAGAGTAACCCTTTAACTGCTGCTTTTGCTGGACAGTTTGGTCTGTTACAGGTGACAAAACTAAAAAGAATCAGCCAAATAATCAGACAGGAGGTAACTTTTACTTGAAATTTAGTAAACCGGTTCACAGTTAACAATCAATCCAAGCAGGGTCAAATGGTGAATGTGCATACAGTACAGAAAAATGTTAAACCAATTATGAACCACTACAATTAAACCCAGTCAGTTTGAAGCTTGTACTTTCACTTGGAGGTGTGGTTGATACACAAAGAAAGCTGTCCAGGGCTTTGTATTGCTGTGGATAGAGGTCATGGGACATTCTCCTTGAGGGACTAGCACCTGAAGCAGAGAGAGGGCCAGTGAGATGATATGCAGGAGCGTTAAGTGGTGCCATATCTGTCTAGTATGAAAACAAATTATGAAGCTGTAGAAAGAGGAGAACCTAGGAGAAATGTCTCTATGACTCATTAGAACACTATACAGCACAATCTCTGAGGCTCTGTAGTCAGAGATACTAGAGAATGACTACTACTTGTGTAAGGAGTACAGAAAGAACAGCCCGCAGCAAAGCCCAAAGAGAATAAGCGCAGGGCTGGCATGAGTAGAGATAACATTAGCTTGGGTACGCTCCTTTAAGAGAGTGGGTGGAGTTAAGGGAAAGTATACTGGAGCTCAGCCCGCCCCAGCGTCAGTGCTGGGAAAAGGAAAGTTCTGCAAGCATGGCTGCGTCCCTAGAGGAGCTTTTTTCCAACATGCAGGCCGCTGCAGCTGCCAACGGTGAGCGATGGTTCAGGGAGCAGGTGGAGAAGATATTGGGGGAGAGGAGCGACACCGGGGGGTTCCAGCGGAGGCACAGGCCGGGCGCGGCGTTCCCACCCGCCGGTTAGGTACTCACCTGACACACAGAGAGCTCCAGAGAGGCAGGGGGGCACCCCACAGGGTACTGGACTGGAAAACGGTCGGCGATTGGGGGGGGGCGGATCGCCCAGCACTGGTGTCAGGAGGCCGGAGTGGGGGTTTGAGGAAGAGTGATGGAAGAAGGATTCAGGCCTACCTCGCGGTGCGGCCGCGGGGGGGGGGATTGGGTACTCGGCAGGGAAGAAGTGCGGACTGTACAGCCAGGAGTAGCAGTGGAGGAGCTGGGGGGGCCACAGATAGAGGTTGTGAGAGGCTGTCTGCCTGACCTCCAACGGACAGCACCAGGGATGAGAGGTGATCTGCCTGGTCCCAGAAACAGGGTACAGAGGGACAGAGGCGGTCAGCCTAACCCCAGAGCCACTAATCAGGTTGCTAGGGCCTAACCTGCATCATGATGCGCAGAGAGGGAGAGGTGGCCAGCCTGACCCTAGGAGTACAGCACAGGGGGGCAGAGGCGAGCAGCCTAACCTCGGGACTTCAGATCAGGTCGTCAGAGACAACAAAATTCCCCGATCGGCTTTAAGGGCCCTGGGAAGTGCACCTCAAAGTCAGTGGGGGGCAGGAAGGGGAGTCGGCCCAGGCGAAATTCGTCGGCTTCCAGGGATGGATCTCCAGGAGGGTCTTCCAGAGATATGATGGAGGAGGTCGCAGTGCATTCTGAAGGGGAACTGTCCATGTCAGAGGAGGAGGAGCCATGTGGACGTCCGGCTACGGTGGATGCGGGACCTTCGGCTGGTGGGATTTCTTCCAGGCAGCCCGGTAAGTCACGTTTATATTCAGGTTTGTCGGGGGGAGGGGAGTCCGAAGGGGGGGAGCACTTTGGGGGACATAGTGGCTGGGTGGGGGGGTTCCAGGTCTTATTCACGGCAGGAGGTAGGGGAGGTCAGCCACTCCTCGCTGGAGGAGGGTCTACAGGGTTTCCTGGCAGGCCTCAGAACTGGTGGGCAGGTTTGAGCCTACACCGGTCAGGCCCTTGGGGCCTTAAGCTGCATGGGTTTCGCAGGGGGGGGGCAGTTTGTTGGGGGGGCGCAACAACAGGGGGAAACGGGGTTGGAGGCAGGGGCTGCAATAGAGGTTGCAGTGGTGGCGGATCCGCCCGCTGTGACTTCTGGCGTGGGCGCGCCAGGTAAAGGGGGGCCGGTGGAGGCAGTTACACCCGCGGCATCCCCGGGGGGCGAGGCGGAAAAAGGGGGGGACGTTGCTAAAAAACAAGACATATTGCTGATGCAGCGCGCTGCGAAGTCTATGTGTGTTTTGAGGGCCCGCTGGGGGCTCATTTGAAGCAGGAGGTCAGGGAGAAGATTTGGAAAGGGGAATATGTGGAGATATTTTCTCTGCTGCCCCTAAAAAAATGTAACCTGGATCGGGTTAAACCGGAGAGTAACAAAAAAGAGGACGAGGAAAAGCGGAGGTACAGGCTGATACCGCAGACGTTTCAGAACTGACTACAGGCATTTGCCATTCTGGCAAGTGTGATAGGTGAAAAAGAGCCGGAGCACTGCTCGGCTCTTTTCTGTTACCTGGACGCGATTGAGGAAGCACACAGGACATACGGGGGACTGGCATGGCTGCGGTACGACGAGCAGTTTCGGCAGAGAAGAGCGGTGAGGCGGGAGCTCCGTTGGGATCACAAGGACATCAGTTTGTGGATGCGCTTGATTTCGTCAGCGAGGACCCCGGGGCAGTTTTTTAAGGGGGGGGGCGGTGGATCAGGGGCTTGCGGACAATCGGTCACAAAAAAGAAGGGAGTCTGTTGGCAATACAACGAAGGAAGTTGTAAATTTGGCGGTAGCTGCAAATACAAGCATGAGTGCTCAGGGTGTGGGGGTACCCACCCTGGGTCTCGATGCTTCAAACAAGGAAAGGGCAAGGCCGGAGAGTCTGCTAACAAAAGGGAGGACGCCGGTGAGGGTGGAAAGGATGCTTCCTTTTCTAGGTAGGTATCCGGACGCTGAAGCAGCACGTTTACTGGGGTGTGGGTTCACAGAGGGGTTCAGGATTCCGGCAGATTGGGTACAACTCCCCCCATTTCGGATAACTTGCGGTCTGCTCTTGGACACCCGGAGGTGGTTGCAGAGAAATTGCAGAAGGAGGTGGCGCTGGGGCGTATGGCAGGTCCATTTTTGGATAAGTCGATGCCTGAGCTGGTGGTTTCTCCGGTGGGGGTTGTCCCGAAGAAGGAGCCACGGAAATTTAGGTTAATTCACAACCTGTCGTATCCGAAAGGGGGGTCGGTGAACAACGCCATTGACCCGGAGATGTGCGCGGTGTCATACACATCTTTTGACGCAGCGGTATTCTGGGTTAGGAGATATGGGAAGGGGGCAAAAATGGCCAAGAAAGACATTAAAGCAGCCTTTCGGCTGCTCCTGGTGCATCCTGATAGCTTCTACCTATTGGGCTGCAGGTGGCAAGAAGCATTCTATGTGGACAAATGTTTGCCCATGGGCTGCTCTATCTCATGTGCATTTTTTGAGTGTTTTAACTCATTCGTCGAATGGGTAGTGAGGGACGTTGCGGGACTGAACTCTGTGATTCATTACCTGGACGACTTCTTGTGTGTTGCTCCGGCATCATCGAATGTCTGCGCGGTACTACTGACGACGTTGGAGTTGGACGTTGAATCGCAGAGGAATTCGGAATTCCTCTGGCTCCGGATAAGACGGAAGGTCCCAGGACGGTGATCAGCTTCCTGGGCATATTTCTAGATTCCAACAGGATGGAATGTAGGCTTCCGGATGATAAGTTGGCAGTGTTGAAGGCGGAGATTAGGGCGATGGTGGGGTTGAGGAAGGTGCAACTCAGGGCCTTGCAAACTGTGCTAGGTAAGCTCAATTTTGCGTGCAGGATAATTCCGATGGGAAGGGTCTTCAGCTGAAGGCTGGCAGCCTGCACAGGTGCAGTGGAATCGCCCAGGCACTATGTGATGATTTTGAGGGAACATAAGGAGGATCTGAGGATGTGGCACATGTTCTTGGATAACTTCAATGGCAGAGCCTTGTGGATGACCGGTCAGCAAGGGCTGGTCCGAAATTTTGACTTGGAGTTATTCACGGATGCGGCAAGGTCAGCGGGGTATGGGGCCTTTTTCAAGGGACGCTGGAGTGCGGGCCCCTGGCACGAGAGTTGGGGGCATAGGGGGTTGCTTAAGAACATGCTCTTGCTCGAGCTGTTCCCTGTGGTATTGGCAGTGGAATTATGGGGGGAACACTTTCGGGACCGGAAGGTTCGCTTTCATATTGACAATTTGGGGGTGGTACAGGTCATCAACAAAGTATCTGCGGCTTCTCCGCCGGTGGTGCGCTTGTTGAGGCATTTGGTACTTAGGTGCATGAAATGGAACATTTTTATTCATGCGGTACACCTGCCAGGGGTTGGCAATGTCATTGCTGATGCTCTGTCTCGCTTCCAGTGGGACAGGTTTCGGGATCTGGCACCGGCGGCGGAACCACGAGGGGTCCCTTGCCCATCGGAACTGTGGAGGATTGCTTTGGACGTGTCTCAGGGTGGATCAGAAGGTCAGTGAGCAAAGGGACATGGATAGCGTACAGAAAAATAATGGCGGCTATAGCATTCTGGATCAAATTGCATGGGGTCAGGGATCTGACCAAAGATTTTTGGGCAAAACAGGTGGTCAAGGGTTACAGGAGGGGTACTGCCTTTAAAGATGATAGAAGGCCGGTGTCGTTTGAGCTCCTTGGGCGGTTGGTGGACTGTTTGCCAGGGATATGTGTTTCAGGGTATAAACAGGGCCTTTTTCACACAGCGTTTGTTCTTGCTTTCTTTGGGGCTTTCAGGATTGGGGAGCTTGTTAGCTCTTCTAAAAAGAACAGGGACGGTTTGGGTTTTGGGGAGGTCAGGGTGGTCATGCGCATTAGGAAGTCTAAGACGGATCAGGAGGGCAGAGGCAAGGAAGTGGTCGTTTTCGCCATTCCAGATGCCAAGCTCTGCCCCGTCGCTGCGGTTAAGAATTTTTTGACGGAGAGGCCTGAAGGGGAGGGTCCACTGTTGGTACATCTTAATGGGGAGGCGTTGTCGCAATTCCAGTTCACAGGGGTGTTTAAAAAGTGTTTGGAGGAGCTAGGCCTAGAGGGTCAGAAGTATTCGTCTCATTCGTTCAGCATAGGGGCAGTGATGGAGGCTGTGCGTTAAGGTCTGGATGAGGAGGCGGTGAAGAAGATTGGGAGATGGGAATCGAGGCAGTTCAGGTCATATGTTAGGCCGGAGTTGGTGGGTTTATAGGTGCCATGAATGTGTTATGTTGGGACATTTGCTATTGTTTGTTCAGTCATGGCATGTCATGTTGGGTTGTTTTTTGTTTTCTTCTCTTTCAGGCACCGCTACAGGGCTGGTATGGATTATGGGTCACTCTTATGTCTGCTGGGGGGCCAGGAGAGGTGATGCTGGGCCGGACAGCAGGCAGTTGGGTTTCCCCAGGGAGGAAGCTTACATAAAGTGGTTGGGTTTCCCGGGCATGCTGTGGAGTAGGATAGTCCCTGAGGTGCACCGTTTTGCACGCTGGGATAGGCCCCCTGAGGTGTTGGTATTGCATGCGGGGGGGAATGACCTGGGCCTGAGGACAAAGTTAGACATCACCCGGGACATCAAATATGATTTCCTCCGTCTGAGGGCGGCTTTTCCTAATACTATTATAGTATGGTCGAACATGATCGCCAGGACCTCTTGGCGTTTGGGCAAGTCGGTTGATCGCCTCAACAATGCCCGCCGTAAAATTAATCAGGAAGCCAGCAGGTTTTTTATCAGGAATGGGGGGTTGGCCATTAGGCACAGGGAACTGGAGGTGGACACTTGGCGTTACTTGAAGGCAGATGGTGTCCACCTTACTGCGGTGGGCACAGACATGTGGGCCATAGGCATCCAGGATGGGATCGAGCGAGCATTGAGGGTGTGGAGGTACTCACAAGGCTAAGGTTTTAACCTTGTTTGCTATGGTGGATGTTGGCTTTGCAGGTAAAGGAAGATACCCCCTCCCCACAGAGAACTTGATGCGGGACCCATTGCAGATATGGGCCCGTTGTTGATATTCCTATAAGGATTTATATGGAATTTGGTGGATGGGTGCACTGCGGGAATAGTTGGTTGTCTCTGAGCCAGTATGTCAGCTTGAGGCCTAGTTACAGTTAATATGACCGCAGTGCATGACTGATAGTTTGGTAAAATGGGTGGGGTCATGTCCTGCAGAAGATTAACGCTACATTTATATTTAACTGTTGTTGTTATTTATGTTTATTGTTGTTATTTTAATAAAGGGGCTGCTACGGCCAATGAAGCACTCCAACAACGGTGTGGTCTCCTTTAATGGGAAAGGGTGTGGTATGGAGTGGTTATCCGGGTAGCACAAGCAGACAATATGTTATACTATGGTCATGTAAATAGTTATTTAGCCTCTGCAACAGTGTACTTACAGTGAAGGCCAAGGTAGGTCTACATACTCAAGAAAACAGTTGGAGTGATCTCTGGGCTGGCATTACAGGCAAGCAGATGGAGGAGTCCCAGGGCTGGTATCACAGGTAAGTGGCTGGAGACCCAAGGCACCCCACTTGAAGTGCAGTACTCTTTGCAATTTGCAGATTACATGCCCAGCCACCTCTCTCTCATTATTTGAAGTCCCTTTAAGCTGCAGAAGGTGGGAAATTTGGAAACATTTGCTAGGGTGTCCTAAAGCCCACGGGCTGAGAGCCCATGGGATTGTGGGACAATTAGTTAAAAGAGCTTTTCAGAGTATTCTGAATTCTGAATTTCACCTGCATGTGAGCTTGGTGAGCCAAGGGTTATCCCATTACAAAACGTTGTCACTGAGGAAATGATGTGTTAAAACTATGCACAGACTGCATCACATACAGTATATATCATTATTTTATTTTGTTTATTGGTATTCCAATAAATTTCACCAAAATTACATTTTTTTGACATGCGCAATTTTTGCTGAAAGTTTGGAGAGCTGAAAACTCTCAATTTCGCTCATCCCAAACATGAGTAGCTTACTAAAGCTGCCAAATCTGTAGTTAACTCAAACACTGAAAAAATAAAATCATCTGACTGTAATTCAACAACAAAAACTCTTTGGACATTGACTCTGTAGCTTTGGTGGGACCACTGGTTTTGAATGAAATGACTGGTAGTATACTACATGCAAATAAATTACTGATGATCAGATACTTATGGCCAAAATCTCTGGCATCAGGTTTTATTATCCAAGTAGAGGTTTCAGAGTGAAGGCTCCAGGCAGCTACCTTATTATTCCAGTCCTTCTAACTCTCTATGTTGCAGTTCCTTAAGCAGTCAAATCTTGCAGTAGCCAATATATTTCATCAATTAGAATATTAAAGCTACTTGTGTGCTGTACGATCTGAACATTACCTGACATTCAGTGACAAAACATGCACTGCTTGTTGTAATAGACTCACCTTGCTCTTCCAGAACATTGTGCTCAATTAATATTCAGGACAGTCGGATGAAGGGGTCACAGTGCTATGCGGAATGAGAATTATATCCATCAGCAGATAAATTATGAATGTGCACTCTCCAATGTATCAGAAGTTCACATCATACAGCTACTTTTTTAAATGACAGTAAGTAATGCTTTGACTTTTTGCCTAATAATAATTCTATTTGAGTACTTAGCATTTTTTAATGCTCTTAACCTGGCGGTGAACTTATAATCTTAATGTATACATTTTATCTGCGTGGATGCTTCTTATCCATCAGTCATAAAGTTATTGGCCAAGTTCTTTGTAACAATTTAGCCTGGAAAAATGAATATAAATGAGATGGAAAATAAAGAAAAAGAGGAAGAATTAAAGTGTATCTGTATCTTTTTTAAACCTCTGTATTTGTCTTGAGGACCATTATCATTGAAACAGAAAGTAATGGGAAATTCAAAATTTTACAGTTATTACAAGAGGTGAACGTTATCTTCAAATGAGAACATTACACTCACCTGTTCCATGTTCCAGCACCAGGTCTTTCCCTTTGTGTGCAACCGCTGACTTCCAGCCGATCACAGAGGGGGCGCTGTCTTATAGAGCTAGAGTGTGATTTGCTCAGTGTTCGAGCAATGTGTACATATGCTAGCAGCCACCCCCACCCCCAGCCCCCCCTGTGTTCTCTGCAAGTTTTTTCCTGTGTCTTTATTGATCCCCAGCCTTGTGTTTTCAATGTGCCCTTCCAGCCTTGTGTTCCCAGTGTGTCCCAGCCTGTTTCCAGCCTTGTGTTTCTGAGGTGTCCACGCCTGCTCCTAGTCTTGTGTTTCTCAGTCTGGCCCTGGCTCTTCAAGTACCTGTATTCCATCTTTCTCCACCTCTGTGTCTCTCTTTGCACTTCAGTTTGTTAAATGCTTTTCTGCACTGGTCTGTTTCCACTGTAAGTACTAGCCAGCCTAGTTATCATCACATGTGAACTCCCAGCCTGTGTTTTAAGTTTGTCCCTCAGTGTATTCCTGTATTTTTTGGCTATCTGCCTGTGTACCTTACTATCTGGTGACTCCAGTGCCCAGTCCTGCAAGAGTTTTTATCTACCCTCAGTTGCTGTTTGCTGTTACATCTTCTAAGGTCACTTTGCAATAAAGCAAGGAAGAATAGAAACCCTTATAGTGCAATGTAAAGCACTGAATAAATTGTCAGCGCTATATAGTGTTAATGCCTGTAATAAATAAATGGTTAATACTATGCTTCTTGTAGAACCACACACAGCAAACTAAGGTGTCCCTGGAAACTTTTTTTGAAATGTTGGCAACTATTATATATGCTGTTTACGTTTGTAACTGGAGAGGAGAGTGCATTCCAGGCCTAGGCCAAGAGAGAGAGACTCAATGCGATGGCCTACTGTACGGGGACTTATGCAAGAGAGAACATTGAAAGAATGCTGGACATTCAGAGTTTGAGTTGGTGGCACTGATGTCGTGCTGAATTGTTAAACATGATGTTTATCAGTAACTCATTACAAGGCTACTTGTGTGGACATTCCTTTTATTTATGGAGACAGGCCTTGGGCCAGGAGGATGTGAGCATTACAGTAGAGGCGGGCTTTAGGCCTAGAGCATGTCAGTCACAATATGGGGACGTCATCATTACTGTACAGGTTTGTGCATACCCTTATCTCATTCCTGAGCATGAAGAAGATAGGAGACACCCTTTTGCCAGCTTGACAGGCGCTGATGGCGAATTGGGGCTGCCAACAGACAGGTGCATTTAAATAATATCCCGATGGTAATTGTTTGTTTATTTTTTAATGTGGCTTTCATTTGGGAAAGTCCATTTACTTCAAAATCGAATGTTAAAAGAAAAGATAAGGAAAAAAAGTACTTTCAAGCGACAATTGTCAAGTAATCGAATGTACTGATGAGAATGTTCATACAAATGTTCATTCAAACGTTTGTTTGAAAATCTGCTAGTGTATAGCCAGCCTCTCGCCACTGTTTATAGAATACATTTGATGTCGAATTTTATTTTAGCCTCATTTCATTATCACACTTCATCATTCTGTCATACTGTGAACTTTACATGACACTAAAAACTTTTGTTACTGCTGGGTGTAATAGCATCCAGGGTCCTCATCCTTCATCAGCACATTTGTGTGTTGTCGTATGAGTCTAGTGTACATCCAGGCTAAATGGGTGTCTACATGCATACTTGGCAAACCATTTCCCCACCCAAAGGAAAACATGTTTAGTTTTCAAACTGACATTTAATATTATACATACCAGCCCTTTATCTGTATCCTGGACACCACCCATTTGGTGCTGAAATCTCATTTGTAATATACTCTATAGGGTCACCACACCTACAATACAACATGGTGTTATATGAGGGCATTTCACAATCCATAGATTACATATTCCTGCTGATTTAAAATCCACTTGCTAAAAAAACTTTTTTTTACTTTTGATTCAGGCTATTACTGTCAATTAATCAACACTGCAAAATTAGCGACACACTTTTGCAGAGAGAGGCATGTTAACTGCAAGAGTCAGATCTATCAACACTGCTATGAGAACACACACTGTGAAGAATTACTCAAGTAAAGTGACCACATTTTCTGTTAACTTGGTATGACACTGAAATGTAAAATATTAGTACAAAATATGATATATTGCAGCTGAGCTTACTAGTCCGTAGATGTGGTGGCATTGGTTTTCTTTTTTCAGGCTACATACCTTTTCTGCAAGTACAGAAAAATACCTGTTTTTATCCTGCTCTAGTTTGGGGATCATATTATCATAATGTTGCTGACTGCAAAAAGATGTTAGCAGGCTTCAGCAGGCTTTCAACAAGCTTTAGGTTGTGCTTGCTTACTGCTGGCTGAAGCCTGTTAGCCGCTTGTTTAAAATGATAGTCAGCATTGCCACTGAGATATGTGTTTAACATCCCCAAACTGGGACTGAAGGATGTTCTCAAGCTTAAAGCTTTCTAATAAACTTTGAAAACGATTTGCAAAACATCTATTTGTATACCTTGCTCTTATATAAACTAAAGTCAGGGTATCTAGTTTTAGGAATGAATCATGAGTTATATAAAATTTCATTAAGGTATACCAACAGGGGCGGACTGACAACTCATGAGGCCACCGGGCAATAGGAGATTATGGGGCCCCCAGGCAATCAGATTATGCATGTACACACAGTATACACAGACATGTTTCTATTGGCTGAGGAGGTACTGGAGAGGTGGGGCTTTGGGATTTTTAGACCAAAAGGATGTCGGTAAGGGACATTTCAGAAACAGATGTAAAAAAAAAACACAGATTTTTACATACTGTCCCTGGTTTTACTGAGGCTGGCAACCCTGATGGGCCCCCCTAGTGGCCTGGGGCCCTCGGGAAGTGCCCGAGTGGTCGAATGGTCAGTCCGCCCCTGTTTACCAATAATATATCAAACACATTTTTTCCCTGCCCTGGGACATGTCCCTCCTATCTAGAGCATAACAGACTCAATACTAAGGGAGTATCACAGAGTCAAGTCATGAGGCTGTATACCTACTGTAGCTCTCTTTACTACTGTATACAGGGGGTCACCAGAGCAGTCATATAGCTATATATTCTATACTCCATTAAGGGTAGGGATATAGCTATATATTCTATATGCAATTTAAGGCAGTGATATACAGTAGAGATACTCTATACTCTATTTAGGGCAGTGATATAGTTGCTGATGAATGAGCCCCAGTACAAGTTTGGCCCTTCATTCTGCTCTTCACTTTTCCATTATGTTTTTCAAAATCTGAAAAGGTTACACTGACAAAGAAAGGAAGACGTCACCCCGATGTCACTTGGCTCAAAGTTTATTCAGCTATACAAATGATGCAACGCTTCCCGTCCTGAAGACTACTCCTCTCTGATATGTTTCACCCTTTATGGGCTTAATCAGGGCTTTTTTTTCAGCGGGAACATGGGAAAAACGCAGTTCTGGCACCTCCAGCACTGAATGTATTCTATGGCAAGGTATGCTGGAGGATCAATTGATGCTGACTGCTAGGGGATCTATTGTCACTGGGGATCTATTTTTTTGTGGGGGTCTATTGTTGCTGAGGTGGTATTTTGTTGTAGTGGGTCCATTGTTGCTGGGAGGGAGGTCTGTCGTTGTGTGGGGGGATCTATTCTTGCTGTGGTGGGGTCTGTTGCTGCTTGGATGGGGTCTATCAAATTCCATACACTTTAGTAGCACAAAATGATACTTGGTTCTGTACTCTCTAAAAGGAGTGGTACGGAGACAGTGCTCGGAGGTGGGTAGGGGGGCAGAGACGAAGGTTGACTCATAAGGGGGGAGTTCCTGCACCTATTCTCTGAGAGAAAAAAAGCCATGGGCTTAATCATAGAGATCTCTATAGCTTCCAACCATCCCTCTTTTGGAACCAAATCTTTTGGTCCCTCTTTTCTGCTCAATTGTCATTCTTTTGGATTTGATATATAGAACTCTATAAAAATGCACTGTTTAACTACCATAAATGTTTTACTGCACTAAACCTTTCTTTTAACCTTATGATGATTACATTTGCTATTCTGAAAAGTAGTGATACAAAAACCACTTGAGTGTTAAAGCAATCATTATTGTGTAATAATTATTCATGAGCCACATGGCCGGGGGCATGGAAGGAGTATACCCTTTGCCTACATACTTTTTGCCGAAAAGTGTTCCTCTTTCCTATTATGGGAACTTGGAAGGTGTCATACACCTTACCAACATGTACATTAATCTGCTGCAAGCTCCGTACTACCAAGAGACAGGTTTCTAAATAGTATCTACAACTCTCTAAAAAATTACAGGATTTATAAACTGACTTCTTTCTTGTCTCTTTTGTCCTGCTGGTGATACCATACAGAAATCATTCAGAATAACAGTCATTGTTAGGGTAAAAATATATAGAAAACTGGCAGTGTCTTACTTAGAATCATTTTAAGACCTACAGTATATATCTATTATTATCAGACCACATGTCTACTCTGTGGGTTTTCAGTGTAGTCAATAGAGACTCTCATGACTAAGCCTATAACTGTGAAACTCGTTGGAGTTGGTTGTATTACAGGTGAAATGTGATTGTGTGATCTGAATAAATAGGTTTGAAGCAGAGTGATGTCATCAGTGTGCGGTCCATTCTTTTTCTTTTGACACAGGGTTTGCCGAGTGGGGATGTGCTCCTTGGTGGGCACTTGATCCATCTGAGAATGGAGAAGTGAACATTTTAGAATTACATTATTTGATACTGAATCTTTTTGGTGTAGTGATTGTGGTGCAGCAGGACATGGTTTGTATCCTGGGGAAGATTTTTTGAATAAGTGAAATTTATAGCAATGTAATTTGTCTAAAAATATAGGTTTGATACTAAATGTATTACGATTATTCTCTGCTACCATGCACGGACGTCTACCACTGAACAAATGTTTAGTATAGTGGTTAGAGTAGGAGATCTCTTGCGAAGCAGTTCATTAGTTTGTAGTCAGAGGATGCCTTTCTAAATGAAGGAAAACACACTTGTTTTGGCTTCCTTCTGGTGCTCGATGCCATGATAGTAGTCGTCTGTGCATTGCATCTTTAGAATGTTTTTAAGAGGGAGCACAGGTGGATTATACAAAAGATTAGAAAAATCAAAGGAAAATCAAAGGTGCAGTAATCAAAATAAATGATATTGGTGTAACACTACCCCCATAGAGATTGCTGTGTGTAGACCTCCCTGGGCTTTTCCCCTTCCTATCTTACACCCAGTTATCAGGGTTTTTGACACCACTGCCCGCACTCTCATCCGCTTGTTATCGAATAATTAATCCAGGGGTTTGCTTTTTTGGTATTTATTGTAGGAACTTGGATGGGAAAAGGGAATAGTGGGCTACTCCAACTGAATATTGTCTGGCTTGTAAGAGTATTTCACCTATTGTTGTGTGTGCTAATTAACCCTGCAATTGAATGATGGAGCCCAGTGTTGATTAAGATAATTAGCTCATGCTAATTAGGTTAGGCTTGAGTCATCTGTCAACTGTATATAAGTGTGACATGTCAAATAAAGAGGCATTCCTGATGTAGCCTACACTGGTGTTGTCTGGTGACTGGGTGAGCTAATGGGTCTTGGATTGTGTGGTACCGGACAGAGGAAGCATTTACGGCGGACATATTGAGTACGAGGTCCGTCACAATTGGTGGCAGCAGTGGGATCGTGCTTCCTTGTCGTGAACACATCCAAACCATCACCTGGATCCAAGGCCCGCATAGCAGAGGTACAGATACGTCATCATGGAAGAGGAATTCGGAAGGAGGTTGCGAGAGATGCGGATACAACACAGAGGATCAGTATCGGTGCAGGTCCTGCTGGGATGGTATGATTCTGTTCGCCTACAACTCTTGAAAGAAGCGCTAGCCTGTGAGCAGCGACACCAGGGAAAAGTTCTCCCCTCCATCCATGTAAGGTACTGGTCGCAGTATGAAGTATGATTGCTGTTATTGGGGGAACAACCGAAGCAGGAGTGGACAGCTGAGTTAAGCAGGCTGATCCGGGCAGAAATGCGTTTGGACGAGAGCTACAGAGCCCTCCGGTGGTATGTAGCCCAAGTGTGCCCGTGGACAGCGGATGACAGGCCCACGGAAGGCTTTGATTATAATGGCCTGGGATTGTTGTACTGGAGGCTGTCCGAGGACCCCGACTTTGGGAGTGATCTGGAGTGGCGTTTGGAGGAAATAATGGAGCACAGAGAGCAAAGATTGAACATCTCGGAAGTGCTCTGGGCACAGGAAGATTTGGAGTTCCTGGCCGCTCAGGAATGGGAGCTGGAGATCGCCTACATACAGCTGCTAGACTCTGCTCAGCAGCAGGGTGGGGCTCCCTTTGCCTGGGACTATCAGGAAATACCAGCAGACAGCTCTGAAATCCTGGCTGAAGAGTCAGCAATGTGGCATAGTAACAGAGTGCTTTGCCCACCTGCCCCCGCAGCTATGGACGCGGAGGTCTTATGGCGGATGCAGCAAGTGCTGACTGACCTTGACAAACCTGTTACTGCACAAAACGAGGTTGGATGGAGGAATATGCCTGTCCAGCAGCATGCAAGAGAATCGGCAGTGGAAACTCTGGAGATTGCCGTCCCCAAACCTGAAGTGCTGACAACAGGGCAGAGCTCTGCTAACTTCTGCCCAGCACCAACAGCAGTATCTGGGGAGTTACAAGGAACTTCCCCAGCTGAAGCGCTGGTCAGCGGACAGAGGGTCCAAGACCTCTGCCCCACACCTGTGTCAGTTTTGGAGGCTCAGGGTGAGAAGGTGGCGATCACTTCCCAGCAGTCAGATGAAGGAATGGAAAAGGAAGCAGCCGGCTCCCCTTCCCAATGGCAGCTACACAATTTGGGAGTGGAGGAAGCCAGCCTCCTGCCCCAACGGTTAACCAGAGCGGAGGATGTGGAGTCCCCAGCAGAAGTGCTGGCAACAGGGCAGAGTGCTACCCACCTCTGTCCAGCACCAGCAACAGCTGCGGAGTTCCAGGGAGCTGGGGCAGTCGGCCTCTCTCCCCAACAGTTAGCTGGAGGAGATGATGTAGGGAAGCTCCTACACCCACCTGAACTGCTGGCAACGGAACAAAGTGCTGCTGGCCTCTGCCCACAACTAATAGAGGGCAGATTTCCTGTAAAGGGGGATGGGACTGCAGTCCCCACCTGTATACCCCCGGGATGCTGGGCGGTCGGCCCAAATCCCCAACAGCATGACGGAGTGATCCCAGTCACCCTGTCTTCTCTCCAGCGGCTGAAAAGACTCCAGGGAGAAGGACCAGTCCGGGCCTCTCCCCAGCGGCGGATATGTTCTCTGAGAGAGGCAGAGGTTGGCTGGGTGAGGAATACTCCGTTTGGAACTATTTGTTTGGGGTACTGGGTGGATCCCAGCATTAGAGGACTGGAACCACTGACTAACTTCGGAGTCAACCCGTCTGGGGTCTCCTCCTGTGTTAGTCTCCTGCCGAAAGGGGAGAAATGTGACGGACCTAGCCGGGACACGGGTTGTTGGAGGGGACTGAGTGCGAGCCTGTTGCCTTGCGATTATGGGCCCTGGCATTTGGGGGAACAGTGCTCTTTGAGCTGCAAGCCTGGGACCCCTGAGCTGGTGATACTTGGATTCAGGTCCATGCTGGCCCCCCAATACACATAGAATCTGTATGTGTATTTGGCATATTAGCAAGAGACCCTAATGTCATGACTCATGAACTCCAGCCACCTGTGTTATGTTAATGAATATTGTCTGGCTTGTAAGAGTATTTCACCTATTGTTGTGTGTGCTAATTAACCCTGCAATTGAATGATGGAGCCCAGTGTTGATTAAGATAATTAGCTCATGCTAATTAGGTTAGGCTTGAGTCATCTGTCAACTGTATATAAGTGTGACATGTCAACTAAAGAGGCATTCCTGATGTAGCCTACACTGGTGTTGTCTGGTGACTGGGTGAGCTAATGGGTCTTGGATTGTGTGGTACCGGACAGAGGAAGCATTTACGGCGGACATATTGAGTACGAGGTCCGTCACAGAACTAATTACAGATATGGACAACTCTCACTCAGCCTCACCAGGTTGAATGTGGTAACAGACTTTCTGTTATAACATACAACACTTGTATGGGAAGAATAAGTCCTTTGTTTAATCTAGCAGCAGACTTGATGAAACTATTTACCTTCGGGACACTCACTAGCATCCCCTTTGACTGACACCTGTCAATTGACTCTACTAGCTGAAGGGATGGCCCTCACAGGACAGGCCCCATGACACAGATCTGTCCTCAATATAGGCCAAAACAGATCCTTCCTGGTGTGTCTCCCTTCCAGTCATCTCTGCAGGACATCTGTGTTGCAGCTTTACTGGGATTCAGGCCCTCAGGTCAACCACCTGAGGCTGCATGGCAGCTTCTACAGAGGGGCAGCCACCCCCTCCCTCTGGGACCCCGCTCTCCAGCCGAAGACCCCAAGCACCTTGGCATATATACATTCACCCAGCATGCACTAAGGCACTTTCCTCAGCCAATCATCAGGGCTGTAACTATGCCTATGCTCTCATTTGTTAGGATTCTTCCCACTGTCCAATATACCCCCCCATTGGACCAGTGTGAAACATTCAGACAATATGAACAGTATCTGAGAACCATGAGCAGACCCTACCAATGGACCCCTGCTCCCTGGTAGGCTGAGAGCATCACAATTTACCTGACAGACTTCCTGGTAAGCAGAAAGACCCAAAAATGATACCCTCTTCTAGCACCCACCTAGGAGAATGCTACATCCACCCCCCACCAAAATAAGCCATGTCCTCACTGGCTTTGGACAGCTGCCACTCCAAAATACCTGTACAAAAATAACAAGGAGTATCCCACAAACTTGCAAAAGGGAATGTAACATATGTACAAAGCCATAGTGCATACCCCATATGTGGCCAATAAGCACAAAAATTTAGATTGGAAAAATATAAAGCATCTGCTGTACAAGGATATTTACAAATATTTTCAAAGAAACATCTACCAAGTGCACTATATGAGCACTATATGAGCACACACCATGCCAAACATAGATTGGTAGGAAATTAAGTAAGTACCCTAACTATACGACAATAATATTACATATGTACAATAATGTTCCCATGGACAACCTCCGTTGAGACATAAAAAATTCTTGCAAGCCTGCAAAGAAAACACAAACATATAACAACTGTACAGTCTCTCATACTTACAGTGAGACTATCCTCTCTGCAGAAGCAACTTTCTCACCTAAACAGACACCTATTGCTAACGTTTACGTAGAGATAGTTGTTGTATCCAGCCCCCTAAGGGCAACTCTTGACCCGTTGTCCTGTTGTGTTCCTGTAAAAGACAAATAAAGCAACCTACCAGTCTAGATACACAAATTCTGCATTTGTTCCCCATGGGAACCATATTGCTAATAATAGGCAAAATACCTCTTAAATGTCAGGGTACTGACTCATCTCTACTAGCCAAACCCACAAGTCAGGATGAAGAAGAGTCTGACTGAAGCCCGCAGTGACCCTTTTCTGCAGAATTGGGGCAACACATGTTTTTCTTGCGGCCAGCCATCATTGCTGGAGCCTTACCAATGGCTACCTACGTGTGGGCATTTGTAGAAACTCTTCAAGGAATCTCTTATCTCTGGCACCCCCCCTCTTCTTAAAAGCAATGAGCCACTGCCCTTTCAGCTTGGCAGCAAATCGCATAAATTTCTTTTAACAGCTGTGGTGGCCCACTGGCTCAAAAGATCTTTGCAAAGTGTCTTTAACAAGGTATCTTCACAAAGTGTCTTTAGCAACTAGGGGTTTACCCCCCTCCAGGTAGCAGCCCGTGGATTGAATAGGACAAGTCCTTTGTAGTGGAAGTTCTTTTATCCTGAGTGGGGCGAAGCAATTTCAACTTCAGTAGCCCCCTTCCTCTATTTACAAGAATAGAAGGGAAGGGGATTTGGGAAAAGGTAACTTTGGCCCCAAAAGCAACCTGGTAATTGTAGTAACATCTTCAGGCTTGGCAGCCCCTTTATAACCAGCAGTCCTTTCAAACTGACCAGGAAATTGGCAGAATGAACCAGATGCGGTATTCGGACTATCGTTCCTCCAGGAGCCAAAATACTGAAGGCCCAAGCTTGGCCTTTTCCATCTAAACGATTGGCCTCCCCACAGTCGACGATTATGGATCTTCCTAGATTCCAGTTTTTTTAATGGATAGGTAGGTCTCCCATATCTGTGGCTTAGACTGGTTCCTGTGTGGCTTTTCACATAGAGGAAGTCCCAGACCGCTTGATCACACCAAGCCCCTCTCGTAGCCTCAATTTCCTCCATTACTTCCCGAGGAGCATAAGGATAATCATATCCATATTCCATGGCTACCTTCCTCTGAATATATCTCCGGAATCAAGAGAACCTGGGAAGTTTTTGCCTGTCGCCTCACACCTGGGGCTTACGGGGTCTTCACTTTAGAGTTCAGGTTTGAATAAACATCGTTCTGAGCCCTGGCCAAAGCATAGGTACATGGTGAGGACAAATCTGGGACCCTTGTAGCATAGGCCTCACAGAACCCAAGCTTTCTTGCACATATGAATAACTGCTCCCTCTGGAACATTGAGGACTTCCTTTCTCTGTTCCCCAATCCCACTCAGTATCCACTTCTGATCCCCATTAAATGAGTCCCTCTTCCAGGGATTCAAATCGGCACTCAAACCTGGGGGACCCCACGTCAATGATCCCTGGTTCCCCCCGCACTTGCACTTGATGACCTGGAGGACCCTAGGTTGACCCATTGAGCCCCTTTCTGCACGTTTAAGAGCTGGACTTCTTGTTGCTGCAACCAACACACTGTGACCTCTGCCCCGCATTCACTATCTGGGTGCATTGCACCTTCTGAAATGCACGCCTCCCTGGTCTGGTAGATAGTGGTGCGAGTGTGTACCACTGGTCCTGGCCCCCAGAGGTGTTCTCGGCACTCCCCAGCCTCTTCCAAAGGTAATTGCTACCACCGGTGTCAGCATTTCAGAGGTGGTCCCTGCCTCCCAGTTCACATACAGCCTTGTGGGCTGACAGTCACTTGGCTCCAACTTCAGCAACATCTCACCAGTGCCCACACTGACCCCAAGTGCACAGATTCACAGACACATTCTGGCATCTGCCACATACCAGTCCAAGATGCTCTGTCTCCTCTGCTGCACAGCGACAGATTTCCCCGGGGTATCAACCGGACTCCTGTGTCTGTAAGTGTCGGGTTCTCAGTCCCCTCTGCAAGCTTTCCCCCAACATGTGTAATAGCCTCCGCACTCCAACTCACCCCGGCATCCGCCATCTTGCTACACTCCACATGTTTGTCTCCTTCTCAGCTACACCCGGCAGTGGAAGTGACATCACAGATCCCTCCCACTGTCCAGATTGGAGGCCCACGAGCAGCGACTCCGCCCATGTCCCCAGACTAGCTGACTCTCTGGCGATGGCTCCTCCTGCTGGGCAGATCTCTCTGGTGCACTCTTTCCTGTGTGTGGTACAGTAACTCCTTCACTGCTATCCCAACGACACTGCTCAGCATACATGAATGGTACTGTAAAGCAGATAGTGTTCCCTGCCACAGACACACATACAGTAGCTCACAAAAGTGGGTTGGGATGATGCATGTGTTACAGAGGAGAATGTCTGCTATGCAGTAGACATGTGCGATTCGTTTCGTACGAATTCGTAATTCGTACGAATTTTTCGAAATTCGTACGAATTTACGAATCTGTAGTACGAATTTTTTTTTTTTTACGAATTCCGTACGGAATACGAAATTCGGACGAATCGTAATTTTTTTACGAATCGTTAGTAAAGTTACGAATCGTTACGAATCGTTACGAATCGTTACGAATCGTTAACGCGGCTAATGAATTGTTGGTTCTCATAACACAGAGAACAATTCGAATCCAACTACAAATATCGAATTTCAATTTCAAGTTACGAATCGTTACGAATCGTTATGAATAGTTACGAATCGTTACGAATCGTTATGAATAGTTACGAATCGTTAGTAAATCCAACTACCAATATCGAATTTCAACTAATTTGAACGAAATTATTATAGCAGATATAACGAATGAATTCGAATGACAAAGTGTCATTTTTGCAGAAAAAAAAACAGCGTAGGGGTCCCCCCAAATTCAATAACCAGGCCCTTCAGGTCTGGTATGGATATTAAGGGGGACCCCAGCCAAAAAAAAAATAAAAAAAAATGGCGTGGGGTCCCCCCCCAAATATCCATACCAGACCCTTCAGGTCTGGGATGGATTTTAAGGGGAACCCCGGCCAAAAAAAAAAAAAAAATGGCGTGGGGTCCCCCTCAAAATCCATACCAGACCCTTATCCCGAGCACGCAACCTGGCAGGCCGCAGGAAAGGAGGGGGGGACGAGAGCGGCCCCCCCTCCCGCCTGAACCGTACCAGGCCACATGCCCTCAACATTGGGAGGGTGCTTTGGGGTCCCCCCCAAAGCACCTTGTCCCCATGTTGATGAGGACAAGGGCCTCATCCCCACAACCCTGGCCGGTGGTTGTGGGGGTCTGCGGGCGGGGGGCTTATCGGAATCTGGAAGCCCCCTTTAACAAGGGGACCCCCAGATCCCGGCCCCCCCCCTGTGTGAAATGGTAAGGGGGTACAAAAGTACCCCTACCATTTCACCAAAAAAGTGTCAAAAATGGTAAAAAAATGACAGGAGACGGTCTTTGACAATTCCTTTATTAAAATCTTCTTTCTTCTTTCTTCTGGTCTTCCTTCCGTCATCTTCTCCTTCCGTCATCTTCTTCCATCTTCTTCTTCCTTCGATTCGCTTCTTCTTCCTCCGGTCTTCTCGTCCTTCTCGTCCGGCGTCGTCCTTCTCGTCCTTCTCGTCCGGCATCGTCGTCTCTTCTCGCAGGCCGCTCCTCGCAATGGGAGGCTCCCGCTCTGTGAGGCTCCGCTCCGGGTGACAGGTCTTTTATAACGAAGGCACCTGGTGACCCCGCCCCCTCTGACGCACGGGGACGTCATGTGGAATTCCCTATGGCTTTCCCCATGACGTCAGAGGGGGGCGGGGTCACCGGGTGCCTTCGTTATACAAGACCTGTCACCCGGAGCGGAGCCTCACAGAGCGGGAGCCTCCCATTGCGAGGAGCGGCCTGCGAGAAGAGACGACGATGCCGGACGAGAAGGACGACGCCGGACGAGAAGGACGAGAAGACCGGAGGAAGAAGAAGCGAATCGAAGGAAGAAGAAGATGGAAGAAGATGGAAGAAGATGCCGGAAGGAGAAGATGAAGAAAGGAAGACCAGAAGAAAGAAGATTTTAATAAAGGAATTGTCAAAGACCGTCTCCTGTCATTTTTACAATTTTTGACACTTTTTTGGTGAAATGGTAGGGGTACTTTTGTACCCCCTTACCATTTCACACAGGGGGGGGGGCCGGGATCTGGGGGTCCCCTTGTTAAAGGGGGCTTCCAGATTCCGATAAGCCCCCCGCCCGCAGACCCCCACAACCACTGGCCAGGGTTGTGGGGATGAGGCCCTTGTCCTCATCAACATGGGGACAAGGTGCTTTGGGGGGGACCCCAAAGCATCCTCCCAATGTTGAGGGCATGTGGCCTGGTACGGTTCAGGCGGGAGGGGGGGCCGCTCTCGTCCCCCCCTCCTTTCCTGCGGCCTGCCAGGTTGCGTGCTCGGATAAAGGGTCTGGTATGGATTTTATGGGGGACCCCACGCCATTTTTTTGGGCTAGGGTTCCCCTTAAAATCCATCCCAGACCTCAAGGGTCTGGTATGGATTTTGAGGGGGACCCTACGCCATTTTTTTTTTTTTTTTTTTTGGCTGGGGTCCCCCTTAATATCCATCCCAGACCTGAAGGGCCTGGTTATTGAATTTGGGGGGACCCCTACACATTTTTTTATCAATGACTTCAATGAATGACAGTTCTCTGTATTACGGATCCAACAATTCATTTGCCGGCAATAGCTGCGAGTGATTTTAAATAGCTTTTTTTTTCCTGCAAAAATGACACATTGTACAGAGACAGTTCTCTATATTAGATATACTGAATCTCGAATCATTCGAAGCATTCGTTATATCCGCTATTATAATTTCTTTCATATTAGTTGAAATTACATATTTGTTAGTTACAATACAACATTCGAATTGTTCTCTGTATTACGGGAATCGGCAATTAGCCGCGAGTGATTTTAAATGTCTTTTTTTCCTGCAAAAATGACACATTGTACAGAGAGAGTTCTAAACACAGGAAACCTGCGCCCTTCTATATACTATATACTCTATAGTATGCCTATGAAGGGCGCAGGTTTCCCGTGTTTAGAACTCTCTCTGTACAATGTGTCATTTTTGCAGCAAAAAAAGACATTTAAAATCACTCGCGGCTAATTGCCGATTCCCGTAATACAGAGAACAATTCGAATACAACTACTAACAAATATGTAATTTCAACTAACATGAAAGAAATTATAATAGCGGATATAACGAATGCTTCGAATGATTCGAGATTCAGTATATCTAATATAGGGAACTGTTCCTGCAGTGTCATTTTTGCAGGAAAAAAAACTATTTAAAATCGAGTCGCAGCTATTGCCGGCAAATGAATTGTTGGATCCGTAATACAGAGAACTGTCATTCATTGAAGTCATTGATAAAAAAAAAAAAAGCGTAGGGGTCCCCCCAAATTCAATAACCAGGCCCTTCAGGTCTGGGATGGATATTAAGGGGGACCCCCAGCCAAAAAAAAAAAAAAAAAAATGGCGTAGGGTCCCCCTCAAAATCCATACCAGACCCTTGAGGTCTGGGATGGATTTTAAGGGGAACCCTAGCCAAAAAAAATGGCGTGGGGTCCCCCTCAAAATCCATACCAGACCCTTTATCCGAGCACGCAACCTGGCAGGCCGCAGGAAAGGAGGGGGGAACGAGAGCGGCCCCCCCTCCCGCCTGAACCGTACCAGGCCACATGCCCTCAACATTGGGAGGGTGCTTTGGGGTCCCCCCCAAAGCACCTTGTCCCCATGTTGATGAGGACAAGGGCCTCATCCCCACAACCCTGGCCGGTGGTTGTGGGGGTCTGCGGGCGGGGGGCTTATCGGAATCTGGAAGCCCCCTTTAACAAGGGGACCCCCAGATCCCGGCCCCCCCCCTGTGTGAAATGGTAAGGGGGTACAAAAGTACCCCTACCATTTCACCAAAAAAGTGGCAAAAATGGTAAAAATGACAGGAGACGGTCTTTGACAATTCCTTTATTAAAATCTTCTTTCTTCTTTCTTCTGGTCTTCCTTTCTTCATCTTCTCCTTCCGGCATCTTCTTCCATCGTCTTCTTCCTTCGATTCGCTTCTTCTTCCTCCGGTCTTCTCGTCCTTCTCGTCCGGCGTCATCCTTCTCGTCCTTCTCGTCCGGCGTCGTCCTTCTCGTCCGGCATCGTCGTCGCAGGCCGCTCCTCGCAATGGGAGGCTCCCGCTCTGTGAGGCTCCGCTCCGGGTGACAGGTCTTGTATAACGAAGGCACCCGGTGACCCCGCCCCCCCTCTGACGTCATGGGGAAAGCCATAGGGAATTCCACATGACGTCCCCGTGCGTCAGAGGGGGCGGGGTCACCAGGTGCCTTCGTTATAAAAGACCTGTCACCCGGAGCGGAGCCTCACAGAGCGGGAGCCTCCCATTGCGAGGAGCGGCCTGCGAGAAGAGACGACGATGCCGGACGAGAAGGACGAGAAGGACGACGCCGGACGAGAAGGACGAGAAGACCGGAGGAAGAAGAAGCGAATCGAAGGAAGAAGAAGATGGAAGAAGATGACGGAAGGAGAAGATGACGGAAGGAAGACCAGAAGAAAGAAGAAAGAAGATTTTAATAAAGGAATTGTCAAAGACCGTCTCCTGTCATTTTTACCATTTTTGCCACTTTTTTGGTGAAATGGTAGGGGTACTTTTGTACCCCCTTACCATTTCACACAGGGGGGGGGGCGGGATCTGGGGGTCCCCTTGTTAAAGGGGGCTTCCAGATTCCGATAAGCCCCCCGCCCGCAGACCCCCACAACCACCGGCCAGGGTTGTGGGGATGAGGCCCTTGTCCTCATCAACATGGGGACAAGGTGCTTTGGGGGGGACCCCAAAGCACCCTCCCAATGTTGAGGGCATGTGGCCTGGTACGGTTCAGGCGGGAGGGGGGGCCGCTCTCGTTCCCCCCTCCTTTCCTGCGGCCTGCCAGGTTGCGTGCTCGGATAAAGGGTCTGGTATGGATTTTGAGGGGGACCCCACGCCATTTTTTTTTTTTTTTTTTTTGGCCGGGGTTCCCCTTAAAATCCATCCCAGACCTGAAGGGTCTGGTATGGATATTTGGGGGGGACCCCACGCCATTTTTTTTATTTTTTTTTGGCTGGGGTCCCCCTTAATATCCATACCAGACCTGAAGGGCCTGGTTATTGAATTTGGGGGGACCCCTACGCTTTTTTTTTTTCTGCAAAAATGACACTTTGTCATTCGAATTCATTCGTTATATCTGCTATAATAATTTCGTTCAAATTAGTTGAAATTCGATATTGGTAGTTGGATTTACTAACGATTCGTAACTATTCATAACGATTCGTAACGATTCGTAACTTGAAATTGAAATTCGATATTTGTAGTTGGATTCGAATTGTTCTCTGTGTTATGAGAACCAACAATTCATTAGCCGCGTTAACGATTCGTAACGATTCGTAACGATTCGTAACTTTACTAACGATTCGTAAAAAAAATTACGATTCGTCCGAATTTCGTATTTCGTACGAATTCGAACGGAATTTCGTACACGAATTACGAATTACGAATTTTTTTTATATACGAAACGGGACGAAACGAAACGAATTTTTTGGCAGTTCCCATGTCTACTATGCAGTCAGGAGTAGGGATGAGCCGAACACCCCCCCCGTTCGGCTCGCACCAGAACCCGCGAACGGACCTAAAGTCCGTGCGAGCTTTAGAACCCTATTAGTTATAATGGATGCGAACGTTCGAAATTAAAAGTGCTCATTTTAAAGGCTAATATGCATGTTAATGTCATAAAAAGTGTTTGGGGACCTGGGTCCTGCCCCAGGGGACATGTATCAATGCAAAATTTTTTTTTAAAAACGGCCGTTTTTTTCAGGAGCAGTGATTTTAATAATGCTTAAATTGAAACAATAAAAGTGTAATATTCCTTTAAATTTCGTACCTGGGGGGTGTCTATAGTATGCATGTAAAGGGGCGCATGTTTCCCGTGTTTAGAACTGTCTCTGCGCAAAGTGTCATTTTTGAAAGTAAAAAAGCTATTTAAAATCACTCGCGGCTAATGTTAATTCACGGCTCCCGTAACACAGAGAACAGTGATTCATTGAAACTCATTCATAAAAAAAAGTCATTGATAAAAAAAAAAAAAAAATGAAAAAAAAAAAAAGCGTAGGGGTCCCCCCAAATTCAATAACCAGGCCCTTCAGGTCTGGGATGGATATTAAGGGGGATCCCAGCCAAAAAAAAAAAAAAAAAAAAATGGCGTAGGGTCCCCCCTCAAAATCCATACCAGACCCTTGAGGTCTGGTATGGATTTTAAGGGGAACCCTAGCCAAAAAAAATGGCGTGGGGTCCCCCTCAAAATCCATACCAGACCCTTATCCGAGCACGCAACCTGGCAGGCCGCAGGAAAAGAGGGGGGGACGAGAGCGGCCCCCCCTCTCGCCTGAACCGTACCAGGCCACATGCCCTCAACATTGGGAGGATGCTTTGGGGGTCTAAGACCCCAAAAGCACCTTGTCCCCATGTTGATTAGGACAAGGGCCTCTTCCCCACAACCCTGGCCGGTGGTTGTGGGGGTCTGCGGGCGGGGGGCTTATCGGAATCTGGAAGCCCCCTTTAACAAGGGGACCCCCAGATCCCGCCCCCCCCCTGTGTGAAATGGTAAGGGGGTACAAAAGTACCCCTACCATTTCACCAAAAAAGTGGCAAAAATGGTAAAAAGGACAGGAGACAGTCTTTGACAATTCCTTTATTAAAATCTTCTTTCTTCTTTCTTCATCCTTCGGATTCTTCATCTTCTCCTTCCTTCATCTTCTTCCATCTTCTTCTTCCATTTTCTTCTTCCTCCGATCCGCTTCTTCTTGCGCTGGTCTTCTCGTCCTTCTCGTCCGGCATCTTCTTCCGTCGGCGTCGGTGTCTTCTTGGGCCGCTCCGCGCAATGGGAGGCTCCCGCTGTGTGAGGCTCCGCTCCATCTGACAGGTCTTTTAAAACGGAGGGCACCTGGTGACCCCGCCCCCCTCTGACATCATGGGGAAAGCCATCATGGAATTCCCCATGACGTCCCTGTGCGTCAGAGGGGGCGGGGGGTCACCAGGTGCCCTCCATTATAAAAGACCTGTCAGACGGAGCGGAGCCTCACACAGCGGGAGCCTCCCATTGCGCGGAGCGGCCCAAGAAGAGACAGAGACACCGACGCCGACGCCGACGGAAGAAGATGCCGGACGAGAAGGACGAGAAGACCAGCGCAAGAAGAAGCGGATCGGAGGAAGAAGAAAATGGAAGAAGAAGATGGAAGAAGATGAAGGAAGGAGAAGATGAAGAAACCGAAGGATGAAGAAAGAAGATTTTAATAAAGGAATTGTCAAAGACTGTCTCCTGTCCTTTTTACCATTTTTGCCACTTTTTTGGTGAAATGGTAGGGGTACTTTTGTACCCCCTTACCATTTCACACAGGGGGGGGGCCGGGATCTGGGGGTCCCCTTGTTAAAGGGGGCTTCCAGATTCCGATAAGCCCCCCGCCCGCAGACCCCCACAACCACCGGCCAGGGTTGTGGGGAAGAGGCCCTTGTCCTAATCAACATGGGGACAAGGTGCTTTAGGGGTCTTAGACCCCCAAAGCATCCTCCCAATGTTGAGGGCATGTGGCCTGGTACGGTTCAGGCGAGAGGGGGGGCCGCTCTCGTCCCCCCCTCTTTTCCTGCGGCCTGCCAGGTTGCGTGCTCGGATAAGGGTCTGGTATGGATTTTGAGGGGGACCCCACGCCATTTTTTTTGGCTAGGGTTCCCCTTAAAATCCATACCAGACCTCAAGGGTCTGGTATGGATTTTGAGGGGGACCCTACGCCATTTTTTTTTTTTTTTTTGGCTGGGATCCCCCTTAATATCCATCCCAGACCTGAAGGGCCTGGTTATTGAATTTGGGGGGACCCCTACGCTTTTTTTTTTGTTTTTTTATTAATGAATGACAGCTCTCTGTGTTACAGGAGCCATCAATTCATTAGCCGCGAGTGATTTAAATAGCTTTCTTCCTGCAAAAATGACACTTTTTTGCAGGGAAAGTTCTAAGCACAGGAAACCTGCCCTCCTTCACAGGCTACCTATAGACACCCCCCAGATGTGATACTGCAATGCTGTTCTAACAGCATGCACACACATATCCCCAGAAATAAAGAACATATTGTTGTCAGCAGCACACTGACACGCTGACACTGTGAGTGAAACATAATATGCGAGGCCGCCGCCGCGGCGGCCTCTTATACCGTGGGGCGTGTATTAAAGCCCCTGAGCTATAATTGGCTACAGGCATCCTGCCTGTAGCCAATTATGGCTCTCCTCGCTGCCGGCGCTGTGATTGGCCAAGCATGCGGGGTCACAGTGCATGCTTGGCCAATCATCAGCCAGCATTGCACTGCGCGGGCCGCAATGCATTGCGGGGCCGCTCGCATCACACGAATTTGATGCGAGCGGTCCCAATAGTTCTGGGCTCGCCGAGCGAGCGAACACCCGGTGCTCGATTCGAACATGGGTTCGAATCGAACACCGGGCTCATCCTTAGTCAGGAGTAGTAAGATGGTCTCCAACAACAGTGTGGGAATTTGGTTGGCACATGAGCAACAAAGTGTAACCAAGACTCAAGTGGAGACAGAAGAAGCAGAGGTACAGTATCTCACAAAAGTGAGTACACCCCTCACATTTTTGTAAATATTTTATTATATCTTTTCATGTGACAACACTGATGAAATTACACTTTGCTACAATGTAAAGTAGTGAGTGTACAGCTTGTATAACAGTGTAAATTTGCTGTCCCCTCAAAAGAACTAAACATACAGCCATTAATGTCTAAACCGCTGGCAACAAATGTGAGTACACCCCTAAGTGAAAATTTCCAAATTGGGCCCAAATTGGCACTATTTTGTGTGGCCCCCATTATTTTCCAGCACTGCCTTAACCACTCACTCATGCAGCCCTAGACCATGACACTCCCACCACCATGCTTGACTATAGGCAAGAGACACTTGTCTTTGTACTCCTCACCTGGTTGCCGCCACACACGCTTGACACCATCTGAACCAAATACGTTTATCTTGGTCTCGATAGACCACAGGATATGCTTTCCTGTAATCAATGTCCTTAGTCTGCTTGTCTTCAGCAAACTGTTTGCGGGCTTTCTTGTGCATCGTCTTTAAAAGAGGCTTCCTTCTGGGACAACAGCCATGCAGACCAATTTGATGCAGTGTGCGGCGTATGGTCTGAGCACTGACAGGCTGAACCCCCACCTCTTCAATCTCTGCAATAATGGTGGTGCACTCATACGTCTATTTCCCAAAGACAACCTCTACATATGACGCTGAGCACCTGCACGACCATGGCAAGGCCTTTTCTGAGTGGAACCTGTCCTGTTAAATGGCTGTATGGTCTTGGCCACCGTGCTGCAGCTCAGTTTTAGGGTCTTGGCAATCTTCTTATAGCCTAGGCCATCTTTATGTAGAGCAACAATTAGTTTTTTCAGCTTTTTCAGAGTTCTTTGCCATGAGGTGCATGTTGAACTTCTAGTGACCAGTATGAGAGAGTGAGAGCGAAAACACCAAATTTAACACATCTGCTCCCCATTCACACCAGACACCTTGTAACACTAACAAGTCATATGACACCAGGGAGGGAAATGGCTAATTGGGCCCAACTTGGACATTTTCACTTAGGGGTGTACTCACTTTTGTTGCCAGCAGTTTAGACATTAATGGCTGTATGTTCAGTTCTTTTGCGCGGATAGCAAATTTACACTGTTATACAAGCTGTACACTCACTACTTTACATTGTAGCAAAGTGTCATTTCATCAGTGTTGTCACATGAAAAGATATAATAAAATATTTACAAAAATGTGGGGGGTGTACTCACGTTTGTGAGATACTGTACCTCTGCTCCTTCTGTCTCCACTTGAGTCTCGGTTACACTTTGTTGCTCATGTGCCAACCGAATTCCCACACTGTTGTTGGAGACCATCTTACTACTCCTGACTGCATAGCAGACATTCTCCTCTGTAACACATGCATCGTCCCAACCCCTGACGTGCAGCTCCCCTCATCCCGAGTTAACACTTTCTTGGCCACAACTTGACAGTGTCTTTGTACTGATAACTGTGAAGCAGACATTTTTCTTCCACAGTGCAACACATCCTTTCTTCAATTACACTCCCGTAATCTGCATAATATTATACGGCATTTCTTACGTATTTTATTCGGCAGTTGCCAGTAGCAACTGACTGACACCCGTCCACTGACTCTACTAGCTGAAGGGATGGCCCTCACAGGAAAGGCCCCATGACAAAGATCTGTACTCACTTTTGGGTGGAGTTTCATGATTTGTTACACAAGATTTCCTTATTGATGATGATGTGAATTTGATTAATTACAACTGGATCGATGGTTTGGATAGAGTTTCATTATTTTGCTACACAAGGTTTCCTTTCTTTTTCAAGTATACAGTATGTAAACCCAATTATTAAAATCTCATGTAAGCATTAACATGTTAACCCGTTCATGTTGTACATACCAATTTATGGCACAGAGCCAAGCATGTTTGGCAATGTGCATTTTTGCTCATTCTTCTTGTCCGCATTGTCACGTGGAAAAAGCATTACAAAAGCTGCCACTGCTACCCGCATTTAGGATGTCATATAGAAATAAAGACACTACAAGTGTGGCATGTTATCAGAAATGCAGTCAGGGACATGTGTTTCTACCTGCATTTCTGTGTTGCTTAGGTGTGACTACAGCCTTGGTACTCGCAATAGAGAGGGACCTACGTGCTTGCGTCACGCTGCCACGTTCATGTGCTTGGAGCAGTGACCACCATTGTAAGTGTGCCTGGCTTGTTTTTATTGTGCTGCAGTACATATATGGAGTTTTTATATTTCCACAATAAATACTACACTATGTAAGCTCTCTCTGGGCTCCTGGCTGGTGAGCTTTTTTACATCTAGTTCGCTGCTTTGTGGAAGCAAGTATCCATGCTGCTCATGTGATGAAGTGAAGATGGCTGACTAGTGTATATTCATTGAAGCCTGTATATGTCTCGTTTCTGGTGAGTGCATAATTTGGGGAAAGGTTCACTCATGCAGACATTCATCACATACTTGAACGGTGTTATCTGGTAGACATCGTTCTCTGCTTGATACTCTTTGACCTTTGGTGAACTCATAGTACAACTATAGATCATACACTGGATAGACTTTTTCACATTTCATGGACTTTTTTTATACTTGCACGTACAGTAATTTTATTTCAATATCACTTGGATTTCGTTATTGAATTTATTGTATATACAGTTAATCTGTCACTTTCACTAAGCGCTGCACATTTATTATTTTTCATTTCTATCACAAGGTTTTGTACAGTCACCTTGCATGCCAGCTGCTACATTTGGTTGGTGCGCTCACTATTTACTGTTATTTTAACATACATAAAAAAACTAGCATCGTATAAAATCCTTTTACCTTTTATTTGTTAACATTCACATCCACTAGTGCTACAAACAGCACTAGTATAGGCATCTGATAGCAGCATGTTGACTTTTGAGTAGAGTGAGAACTCAACTAGACCCTCAATTCTTGGTATTGTCCTCCTCTGGAACAGTGTCTAATTCATAAATAAGATCTGGGGATCCTGCTATGAAGGTCCTTCTTCAGGCACTTTATGTTATAGGTAGGCAACCCTCTGTTCTTGCCTGCCAAATGTGCTTCTGCCATGCCATACAGCCTTCACTGAAGCATATACTTGTTAACCAATCCAATTGAGGGTGAATACTGCTGTGCAAAATGTAAGCACATTGTTTCCCTAGAAGCCCAGGTTCTGAATCTAGGGAAGCAACTGTCAGCACTGAGAAGACCCTCCATACTAAAGGAGAGCTGTGAACATACTTGGCAGGGGCCAGCACAGAGGCGGGTGGAGATAAAGAGGTGCAGGCACTAGAAAAGAGTAGATGGGTGACAGTCAGGAAGGGAAGATGGGAAAGTGCCATGGAGGCTGATCCTGTGCTGTGACATCCTAATAAGTACACACATTGAGGGACATTGGTGAAACCAGTCAGGGACCAGAACTGCTGGAGCTAAGGCACTCCCCTAGCTGCCAGGGGAAGAACTCCTCCAGTGAGAGTGGGGGGGGCAAAGGGAAAGGAAAGACAGATTCTGGTGATAGGGGACTCAATTCTTAGAAGGACAGAGTGAGCAATCTGTGACAAAGACCTGAAGTGCCTTTATGCTGTCTACCGGGCGCTCGGGTGCATCACATTAAGGATTACTGGGAGGGGCTGGTGAAGACCCGACTGTCATGGTGCATGTTGGCTCCAATGACAAAGTCAAAGGAAGATGGAGAGTCCTAAAGAATGATTTTAGGGACTTGGGAGCTAAATTGAGGAAGAGGACCTCCAAGTTAGTGTTCTCAGAAATACTACCGGTACCTCGTGCCACACCAGAAAGGCGGAGGGAGATTAGGGAAGTAAACAAGTGGCTGAGGAGCTGGTATAGAAAGGAGGGGTTTGGGTTCCTGGAGAACTGGGCCAACTTCAGTCGGTCACCAGTTCTATAAAACTGCACCTAAATGAGGAGGCTGCAGATCTGCTGGGAGTGAGTATGGCCCAAAAGTTAGAGGGGATTTTAAACTAGGCGACAGAGGGGAGGGTCCAGAGGTAGAGATAGTAAACACGGAACATATTCCAGAGGGTAGTATTGGGGGCATTAGTGGTAGGTTGACTAAAACATATAAACCCGAGGTAAGTATAGTAACAAGTCCCATTTGCAACCTCAAAACACCCAATAAGATGACAGTATGCGACCGGTCTAAACTATGTGGCATGTTCACCAATGCCAGGAGCCTGGTGGACAAGATGGGAGAACTAGAGATACTGTTGTACGAGGAGGATTTCGATTTTGGGGAAATTTCAGAGACTTGGTTCAACAGCTCTCATGATTGGCTGGCAACCACTCAAGGGTATTCCCTTTATTTCAGGGATAGAGAGGGTAAAAAGGGGGGAGGGGTATGCCTGTATATCAAGAATAATGTACAAGTGAATGTGAGATGACATCACTAAAGGAGCTAGGGAGGAGGTGGAATCCTTATGGGTAGAGCTCCAAAGGGATGAAACTAAGGGGAAAGTAATACTGTTAGTATGCTATAGGCCCCCTAACCTGGGGGAGGAGGGGAAGACGGACCTCCTATCACAATTTGTATTAGCTGCAAGGATGGGAAGTGTCATCATAATGAGGGATTTTAATTATCCAGACATAGACTGGGCTGAAGAACCCGCGCATTTGTCTAAGGCGCACTATTTCCTACAGGACAATTTCATGGGTAAGATGGTAGACGCGCCAACTATAAACAAAGAGTCACTAGACCAACTGATTACCAACAATACAGACCTGATCACAGATGAGGAAATATGGGGGAAATTTAGGAAACGGCGGTCACAGGTCAATTACCTTCAGTATAAATCACACAAATAGGAAACATAAGGGGAATACAAAGACACTGAAATTCAAAAGAGCCAACTTCCCTAAACTGCGAACCTTGCTAGAAGATATTCATTTGAATAAAATCGTAGGAACAAAGAACACGGAGGAGAGATGGGTTTGCTTTAAAAGCATATTAAATAAGGGCATTAGCCAGTGTATCCCATTGGGAATTAAATTTAAAAGAGCGAACAAAGGTCCTGGGTGGCTTAACTCCAATGTAAAAATGCATATAAAAGCAAAGGAGAAGGCCTTCAAAAAATACAATGCTAAGGAATCATCATCTCGCACTCTACAAGACTCTGGTCCAGCCTCACCTAGAGTATGCCATCCAGTTCTGGGCACCAGTCCTCAGGAAGGATGTACTGGAAATGGAGCGAGTACAGAGAAGGGCAACAAAACAAATAAAGGGACTGGAGGACATTAGTTATGAGGAAAGGTTACGAGCACTGAACTTATTCTCTCTGGAGAAGAGACGCTTGAGCGGGGATATGGTTTTAATCTACAAATACCATACTGGTGACCCCACAATAGGAATAAAACTTTTCCATGGAAGGGAATAGGGAGTTTAATAGGACACCGGGCCACTCATTAAAATTAGAAGAAAAGAGGTTTAACCTTAAACTGCATAGAGGGTTCTTTACTGGAAGTGCGGAAAGGATTTGGAATTCCCTTCCACAGGCGGCGGTTTCAGCAGGGAGCATCGATAGTTTCAAAAAACGATTTAGATAAGCAGCTGAATGACCACAACATACAGGGTATACAATGTAATACTGACATTAACCGCTTCCCGACCGCCTCATGTAGATATACGTCTACAGAATGGCACGGGCAGGCAAAAGCACGTACGGGTACGTCCCCTTTAATTTGCCTGCCCGTGGGTTGCGCGCGCCGCCAGCGGCGCGCTCGCGACTCGGTCGGGAGTTCCGTGACCACGGCCGCGGGACCAGCGGACCCGATCGGGTTACGGAGCTGAAGAACGGGGAGAGGTTTGTGTAAACAAACCTCTCCCCGCGCTTCCTACTCTGCCTGTCATTGATCGGCTGTTCCCTGTCATCAGGAAAGCCGATCAATGACGTCAGACGTACAGCCACGCCCCCCTACTGTAAAAAAAACACACACGTCACACTGACTCCTCCCCGTCCCCTAGTGGTTAACTCCTTCACTGCAACTGTCATTTACATAGGAATCAGTCCTATTTAAATAGCACTGATTTCTGTATAAATGACAAATGTCCCAAAAATGTGTCAAAAATGTCCGATGTGTCCGCCATAATGTCGCAGTCACAATAAAAATCGCTGATCACCGCTATTACTAGTAAAAAAAAAAAATATTAATAAAAATGCTATAAAACTATCCCCTATTTTGTAAACGCTATAACGTTTGCGCAAACTAATCAATAATCGCTAATTGAGATTTTTTTTTACCAAAAATATGTAGAAGAATACGTATCGGCCTAAACTGAGGAAAAAAAAGTTTTTTTATATATTTTTTGGGGATAGTTATAGCAAAAAGTAAAAAATATTGAATTTTTTTCAAAATTGTCGCTCTATTTTTGTTTATAGCGCAAAAAATAAAAACCGCAGGGGCTATCAAATACCACCAAAAGAAAGCTCTATTTGTGGGAAAAAAAGGACGCCAATTTTGTTTGGGAGCCACGTCGCACGACCACGCAATTGTCAGTTAAAGCGACGCAGTGCCGAATCGCAAAAAGGGGCTTGGTCCTTTGGCTGCCAATTGGTCCGGGGCTGAAGTGGTTAAAACACACACAGGTTGGACTTGATGACTTGTGTCTTTTTTCAACCTCACCTACTATGTAACTATGTAACCCAACATGACTGCAGAGATGCTGCTAGAGATCTGCAGTACTAAGATTTAACAATGGATAAAATGTCATTTTACATTTACGTTAAACTGTTTTTGGGCAAACAAACATTTTTAATTAAAAAATATAACTTTTTTTTCAATTCTCTAAGCCTAAATAAATCAAAATAGAACTGTCAAAAAGTTTCCGCTACGTGTTTAAGTGGGTAGATCTCGTGTGTGTTAAGCCCCATACACACGGTCGGACTTTTTCATCAATTTGGTCCGATCGGACAAGGTTGTTGAAAAATCAGACCGTGTGTATGCACCATCGGACAGTGTTCGTCGGTTTTGTCCGTCGGACAAAGTCTTATCTCCTGCTGGAAAGATTTCCCGTCAACCCGGTCCGATCACACCAAATCCGAGCGTGTGTACGCTTGTCCGACGGACAATGTGCTACGCATGCTCAGAAGAAATTCTGTGACGGAAGCGCTCGGTCAGGTAAAACTACCTTTCCTAATCGACACAGCACATTGTCACGCTGCAATGTTAAAATGTCTTTAATGCAGCGCATTCTCTTTTTCTTTACAATGCAACAAGAATGACATGTTTTAGCTGCTCCTATTCACCCGCACTTCTCACAAACTTACTTCTTTATTACTTTGCAGCATTTATACACTACATGTTTATTTTTACTCTGAACGGAAAAGAATCTTTGTTATTTTTTTTACCATGATTTGTCTTTTTTTTTTTTTTTTGGGGAATACATATTTGAATGTTTTTTTTTTTTTTTTTTAGGAGGGGGGTTGTGTGTCTCAAATTACCAAAAACACATTATTTAAATTTTTATTTCTTGCTTAAATTTACTAGGAGGTTGTTTGTTGTTGTTGCCCTTGTTAATTCTACTTTAGGATTAGTGAAATGTACCAGCCTACTCAAAGAAAAACTGTCATTGTAGCAAAGTAAAACACAATAGTCAATGATTATTTCAAATCAAAAAAACTTTATTTAGGTCACACCAACAAACCAAAGAGGAACGCAGCCATGGTGAAACTTGGGGAATTTGCAAAGTCTTGGCCCCCCACGGCAACCATCATTGTCCAAGCGTAGAAAATTGGGGGCCTGAGGAGTACGTATATTAAGGGGAGTGCAATCTGGTCGTGAAGTCCAAAGTATCCGGAACTGCAGCAGATGCCATCTAGGTCCCCAGGCTCTGGTACTACAAGAGGCTCCATCTTCTCTCACACCAGACTGATTGAGGTCGTCACTCTCAGGTCTTCCTTCCACGCTTCCTTCCACGCTGTGGCTGTCGTGCTGGTGGGGTGGCAGTAGGAGGAGGAGGAGGAGGAGGAGGCGGAGCATGGTAACTATGGCAAACATGTGTGACTGGGGTAATCTCCCCAGCCCTACCCTTATTTAGGACATGGAGGATGAGCCCTCACACATGTTGCGTTGCCCCACCTCCCATACCCATCATTTTTGTGACAACCACCGAGCCAAAGGTCTCCTCGTCGGCGGTGTGTGGCATGTAGGGAGTCTGAAGCCTCTCTGATCATCCGGAGCGCTGACTGTGCCGCATAACCCCCCTTCTCGCCCTTTTGTACGGAGGGCGGAGGGGAGGGGTTTGGGTGTCAGTCAGGCTCCGAGGCCTAGCCCCCTCTTGGCTGCCACTACCCAGCTGGTGGCTGCCACTAACCCCTGCCTCCTCCTGACTGCCACCTTCACAGCCACCTCCTGGCTGAGGTCTTCCTGTGTAGGGAAAAAGGGACATAGTTTCAGTTATTTGTTCATCAAACACACACAATTCTCATCTAGTGACTGGTGCAAAAATGTTTACAAATAGAAAACCCATACAATTCTCAGCCCAGCACGTTTAGCAATTGGCGATCCTGAATTAAGTGAACATCATTCATTATTCCCAAATGGTCTCCCACACCACTGTCTGCTCCTCGGAAGCCTCATATGTCAAACACGTTAGGAACTCTAAGCAATTGGCGATCCTGAAGTTGCAGTTTCCTCAGACTTCACGACCTTCTTCCCTCCCTGATATACGCACTCCTCAGGCTGCCAATATAAGGTTGGACTTGATGGACTTGTGTCTTTTTTCAACCTCACCTACTATGTAACTATGTAACCCAACATGACTGCAGAGATGCTGCTAGAGATCTGCAGTACTAAGATTTAACAATGGATAAAATGTAATTTTACATTTACTTTAAACTGTTTTTGGGCAAACAAACATTTTTAATTAAAAAATATAACTTTTTTTTAAATTCTCTAAGCCTAAATAAATCAAAATAGAACTGTCAAAAAGTTTCCGCTACGTGTTTAAGTGGGTAGATCTCGTGTGTGTTACATGTCTAGGAATTAAATCAGAACTATGAAATCTCTGTTGGGAGGCTTAGGTTTGCAAGGATGAAGATTCAGTTATAGCTCTACAAGTCATTATTAAATACCAAGGTTATTTCTAAGTATGAGCATACATATTCTGTAAGTGGTAACCAACAGCTAAATCCATCATTGGCTGAGATTATCATGCTTTGCCATTACCTAGCAAAACAGACTAACAACAAAAACCACAGATGACAGGGAAACTCACGTTGCTCCAAAATACTAATATTCATAAGATTTAGCAGTGTGCTATGATTGCTTCAGAAAAACAAGACATCTAATAAACTGAAAATTGTGGCATGTGACGAGCATATCAAGACATGGAAAATCTGAATCGTCTTCTCAAAGTCTTAGCAATGCAACTGAGCAGCACACCGGAGGATGTATGAAACATTCACAAGGGGTTTTCTATTACTCATCTGTGTGGAAGAATGTCCAGGAAATTGACCTATAAATGATTATAAATTGACCATTAAAGTAATGGACTGCAAATAGCTGAGATGGACTCCTGAACTATTTTAATTTATATGTGGGTGGTGTTTATAACCTTTCCCAACCTGTGGTCCATGTGTCACATAAATTGATTAGTTTTTCTTCATATTTCCTCCCAGCTACCTGATTTATTTCATTGGAACCTGCTCATTTAGAACCCATTGTCACATATCTAGTGTGCCTTAAAGTTCAGCTTATATTGCAAATATATATTTCCTTCTGTCAGGGTCTTGGAGCTTATAGTTTTCACATATTTCAGCCATTCCAGTCATTGCATACCAATTTCAGGGGTTCTGTATACAGATAAACGAGTGTATACAAACATTCATCATCCTTATTGTGCTTTTATTCAATTGTTTTTTATTTATTTATAATCTACTGGGTGACATTTATGCCCTAGTAATGGAGTTTAGATCATGGCGATCAAAGTAGGTGACAACGGTGGAGTAGGTTGAGGCTGCAGAGGTGGTCTGAGTCATATAAGGCAAAAAAAAAATATTTGCTAGGTTTGTTTCATTTGCTCACATAATTTTACTGAAATTTTCTTCAGGTATAAAATTGTTGGAGATTTGAGTGAATATATTTAGAGGCACTTTCGTTTTGGTTGAATACAAAATTACCCATTAGCTTGTAACAAGCTAATACTTTTTTTTTTGGTTAGTCACCTCATTCTTTGTCCTTCTGGGTGTTTTTGTCTATGTATTTTCAAAGTAAAATTGGATAAAAAAGGGAAATAGCCTTTTTTTGGGATCAGTGTAAGTCTCACATTAAAAAAAAATGTTGGAGTCATCACCCAACAACATACAATTTTGGATAACAGGATGTTCCTTCTAGGTCATAGGATGACCACACAACATTTGCATGTAATATTCTATACTATATTCACAAAATGGTGTCATCGAGGTACACCATGACATCATATGAATACAAATTCTTAAGATGTATTAAAACACAAGTTTAACTAAAGGCAAAACTTTCTTGCCTTTGAAACACCTGCCAGGTTTTTATTGACTTCTGACACCCATTAGGGAAAATTACACTTAAAGTAAAATCCCACATTTTGGGTTGGCGCCAGAAAAGTAATAGAGGGGAAATCTTCCAATGGGGACATTAGTTCTGCTGACCCTGGTGACTCCCTGGTAAGGATGAGCCCGGTGTTCGATTCAAACCCATGTTCGAATCGAGCACCGGGTGTTCGCTCGCTCGGCGAGCCCAGAACTATTGGGGCCGCTCGCATCAAATTCGTGTGATGCGAGCGGCCCCGCAATGCATTGCGGCCCGCGCAGTGCAATGCTGGCTGATGATTGGCCAAGCATGCACTGTGACCCCGCATGCTTGGCCAATCACAGCGCCGGCAGCGAGGAGAGCCATAATTGGCTACAGGCAGGATGCCTGTAGCCAATTATAGCTCAGGGGCTTTAGTACACGCCCCACGGTATAAGAGGCCGCCGCGCCGGCGGCCTCGCATATTATGTTTCAGACAGTGTCAGCGTGTCAGTGTGCTGCTGACTGCTGACAACAATATGTGCTTTATTTCTGGGGATATGTGTGTGCATGCTGTTAGAACAGCATTGCAGTATCACATCTGGGGGGTGTCTATAGGTGGCCTGTGAAGGAGGGCAGGTTTCCTGTGCTTAGAACTTTCCCTGCAAAAAAGTGTAATTTTTGCAGGAAGAAAGCTATTTAAATCACTCGCGGCTAATGAATTGATGGCTCCTGTAACACAGAGAGCTGTCATTCATTAATAAAAAAAAAAAAAAAAAAGCGTAGGGGTCCCCCCAAATTCAATAACCAGGCCCTTCAGGTCTGGGATGGATATTAAGGGGAACCCCAGCCAAAAAAAAAAATGGCGTAGGGTCCCCCTCAAAATCCATACCAGACCCTTGAGGTCTGGTATGGATTTTAATGGGAACCCTAGCCAAAAAAAATGGCGTGGGGTCCCCCTCAAAATCCATACCAGACCCTTATCCGAGCACGCAACCTGGCAGGCCGCAGGAAAAGAGGGGGGACGAGAGCGGCCCCCCCTCTCGCCTGAACCGTACCAGGCCACATGCCCTCAACATTGGGAGGATGCTTTGGGGGTCTAAGACCCCTAAAGCACCTTGTCCCCATGTTGATGAGGACAAGGGCCTCTTCCCCACAACCCTGGCCGGTGGTTGTGGGGGTCTGCGGGCGGGGGGCTTATCGGAATCTGGAAGCCCCCTTTAACAAGGGGACCCCCAGATCCCGCCCCCCCCCCTGTGTGAAATGGTAAGGGGGTACAAAAGTACCCCTACCATTTCACCAAAAAAGTGGCAAAAATGGTAAAAATGACAGGAGACAGTCTTTGACAATTCCTTTATTAAAATCTTCTTTCTTCTTTCTTCATCCTTCGGTTTCTTCATTTTCTCCTTCCTTCATCTTCTTCCATCTTCTTCTTCCATTTTCTTCTTCCTCCGATCCGCTTCTTCTTGCGCTGGTCTTCTCGTCCTTCTCGTCCGGCATCTTCTTCCGTCGGCGTCGGTGTCTCTGTCTCTTCTTGGGCCGCTCCGCGCAATGGGAGGCTCCCGCTGTGTGAGGCTCCGCTCCGTCTGACAGGTCTTTTATAATGGAGGGCACCTGGTGACCCCGCCCCCTCTGATGTACAGGGACGTCATGGGGAATTCCATGATGGCTTTCCCCATGATGTCAGAGGGGGGCGGGGTCACCAGGTGCCCTCCGTTTTAAAAGACCTGTCAGATGGAGCGGAGCCTCACACAGCGGGAGCCTCCCATTGCGCGGAGCGGCCCAAGAAGACACCGACACCGACACCGACGCCGACGGAAGAAGATGCCGGACAAGAAGGACGAGAAGACCAGCGCAAGAAGAAGCGGATCGGAGGAAGAAGAAAATGGAAGAAGAAGATGGAAGAAGATGAAGGAAGGAGAAGATGAAGAATCCGAAGGATGAAGAAAGAAGAAAGAAGATTTTAATAAAGGAATTAACCCGGAAAGGACGACACCTTAGTAACCAACTACAGACCGATATCACTTTTGAACGTGGATCTGAAACTTTATGCTAAGATTCTAGCTAATCGACTCCTTCCTCTTCTCCCAAATATGATCTCACTGGATCAGGTCGGTTTTATCCCTGGAAGAGAGGCCAGGGATAACACCATCAAAGCATTACACATACATCATTGGCTCTCTCACAAGCCTGAGCAGAAGGGGTTCTTTTTATCACTCGACGCGGAGAAGGCGTTCGACAGGGTGGCTTGGGACTACTTAACGGAAACATTACGGGCAATGGGATTACCACAGCGGTTCCTGCAAATGATTTTAACCTTATATTCGAATCCCACAGCAAAAATCCGAACAAACGGCCACCTGTCGAACGCCTTCTCCATCTCGAACGGAACCCGCCAGGGTTGTCCTCTCTCCCCTCTTATTTTTGTCCTTTCCCTAGAACCTTTTTTGCGTAGAATTAGGACTAACCCTGATATTAGAGGAATACAAATATTAGGGAAACAATACAAAATAGCCGCATATGCAGACGACATCCTCCTCTTTCTATCAGAACCGGTCATAACTCTACCCAACTTACTAAAAGATTTCTCCCTCTTTCAGAAACTATCAAACTTACAAATTAATTTTTCAAAGTCAAAGGCATTAAATATTTCTCTCCCATCGAGAGTGGTCTCTCAGTGCAAATTAAATTTCCCCTTCTGTTGGGACCCTAAGGCCATTACCTATTTGGGGATCCAATTACCAGCGCACCTGGAAGAACTCTATGACCTCAATTATCTCCCTATACTACGGACCATACAGAACGACCTTCTCAAATGGAACACTGGCCAATTTTCTTGGTTTGGTCGAGTAGCAATCCTTAAAATGAACATCCTTCCCCGGATTCTTTACCTTATGCAAACTATCCCAATTAAACTCCCCAATTCTTTCTTCACGTCCTATAAAAGAATGAGCCGCAATTTCATTTGGGCCTCTAAATCACCTAGAATTAATCTAGATACCTTGTCGCTCCCAAAAGCGAAAGGAGGCTTAGGCCTTCCCGACGTGCAAAAATATTACTCAGCATGCCACCTCACAAGAATTGTCGATTGGCACATCCACACACTCTCTAAAGATTGGATTGCTTTGGAAAACGCTGCTGACCCGACTCCCTTAAACACCCTACCGTGGATCTCAACGTCCCACGTGCCGAAATCTTATACAACCCACCCCATTACCGGAGCGACCCTGCAAGTGTTTAAACAGATTACTAAGTCGCTGAAATGGACGCCTTACCCCGGACCAATGTCCCCCCTAGATGGTAACCCTGACTTCCCTCCAGGGATTAACAATTCTAGCGACTCATCAGACACGAACATACGCACTCTAAAAGCCTCTCAATTCTTTCACGGTACCTCTATCATACCATACTCTGAAGTACTCTCAAAATTTCCGGATCAACGTATTCCCTTTTTTAAATATTTACAAATCAGGCATTTCCTTTACTCTATTCGTCCCATCTCCCAATGGTTTAGGACTCTTACTCCCTTTGAAGCTATTTGTTCCAATGAAACCCCTTTACAACATCTAGTCTCCATCTCATACACACTACTCTTCAATGAAATTGACCCAAAACAAAGCTCCATAGTCAGAAAATGGGAAAGAGAACTTGGTATAGATCTATCTAGTAGTGAATGGGAAAAGATACACTATTATATACATAAAAGTACTGTTAATGTCACTGCACAAGAAAATTCATACAAAATCTACGCTAGGTGGTATCGAACCCCAGACCTAATACACAAATATCAGCCTGACGTTTCACCACACTGTTGGCGCTGTAAGTTGGATACCGGTTCCCCCTTGCACATATGGTGGGAATGTGGGCTCATACAACCATTCTGGAAAAAAATCCAAACAGCCATTTCCCTCATTTCGTCCTACACAATTGACTTAACCCCTGCTCAAATCCTCCTTCACCACACTTCTCTCCCACACTCAGTGTACAAAAAATCGGTCATTCCTCATTTACTCAACGCTGCGAAACAATGCATACCAATTTTCTGGAGAACTGCTACAGTACCGACACTCCGTGATTGGTTCCAGCGTATAGATAAAATTTCCGAAATGGAGAACATTATCCACCAGGCCAAAGATACCCCAAACTCATACACAGCCATATGGGCTGGATGGTTACATTTTAAGGAATCTCAATCATACACAGAGTTTCTCAATTCCACCTGATCACACCCCCTCCTTATCAGAATTTCCGATTTCACCCTCAACGTGGATGCCCACGGAATCCGTCATGCCACTACTACAAGCCGCTACCGATACTGTGCTCTTGACTCTAACTTGTTATCTTCTCAGAGAATACCCCCCACTTCCTGATTTACCCGGTCTCCCCCACATATATCCGATCACATTGTCACATTACAAACTTTACTGTTAATAGGCCTGTCTGTTAAGGTCCTAAAAGGTATCGACACACACCAGACATTAACATGATGACTAGCTAGTTCTTCTTTATTGTTATCTTTATTTCCTAAATGTGGGCGTCCCTGCTCCCCTTGCACAGCGAGTTCCCTTTGGGGTGTAGGGTTGGAGCAGGTATGACCATAAATTGCCTTAAATGAGGTATCCCAGGGGTTATATCAGTTTAACTCTGTTGACAGAACTGCTGACACCAACTGCTACTTATGTTATTTTCCTATATCACAGTGTTCACACTATTGTAGCTCAAATGTCTTCCCCTAGATTTAAGATACAATATTCTTGGATTTGAAAAGCAGCTCTTATTTCAAAAAATAGCTGGTTTAACATACTCTGTAATTCTAGAAGTGTACATCCATGCTTATGGAATAGGACTGTTCAGTTATTGTTTATTGTTATTATACTTTTGTATTTACATTTAAATATTCAATAAAAATTATTTGAAACAAAAAAAAAAAGGAATTGTCAAAGACTGTCTCCTGTCATTTTTACCATTTTTGCCACTTTTTTGGTGAAATGGTAGGGGTACTTTTGTACCCCCTTACCATTTCACACAGGGGGGGGGGCAGGATCTGGGGGTCCCCTTGTTAAAGGGGGCTTCCAGATTCCGATAAGCCCCCCGCCCGCAGACCCCCACAACCACCGGCCAGGGTTGTGGGGAAGAGGCCCTTGTCCTCATCAACATGGGGACAAGGTGCTTTAGGGGTCTTAGACCCCCAAAGCATCCTCCCAATGTTGAGGGCATGTGGCCTGGTACGGTTCAGGCGAGAGGGGGGGCCGCTCTCGTCCCCCCCTCTTTTCCTGCGGCCTGCCAGGTTGCGTGCTCGGATAAGGGTCTGGTATGGATTTTGAGGGGGACCCCACGCCATTTTTTTTGGCTAGGGTTCCCCTTAAAATCCATACCAGACCTCAAGGGTCTGGTATGGATTTTGAGGGGGACCCTACGCCATTTTTTTTTTTTTTTTGGCTGGGGTTCCCCTTAATTATCCATCCCAGACCTGAAGGGCCTGGTTATTGAATTTGGGGGGACCCCTACGCTTTTTTTTTTTTCATTTTTTTAATGTTTTTTATTTTTTATCAATGACTTTTTTTTATGAATGAGTTTCAATGAATCACTGTTCTCTGTGTTACGGGAGCCGTGAATTAACATTAGCCGCGAGTGATTTTAAATAGCTTTTTTACTTTCAAAAATGACACTTTGCGCAGAGACAGTTCTAAACACGGGAAACATGCGCCCCTTTACATGCATACTATAGACACCCCCCAGGTACGAAATTTTAAGGAATATTACACTTTTATTGTTTCAATTTAAGCATTATTAAAATCACTGCTCCTGAAAAAACGTCCGTTTTTAAAAAAAAAAATTTGCATTGATACATGTCCCCTGGGGCAGGACCCAGGTCCCCAAACACTTTTTATGACATTAACATGCATATTAGCCTTTAAAATGAGCACTTTTAATTTCGAACGTTCGCATCCATTATAACTAATAGGGTTCTAAAGCTCGCACGGACTTTAGGTCCGTTCGCGGGTTCTGGTGCGAGCCGAACGGGGGGGTGTTCGGCTCATCCCTACTCCCTGGGATTCCCTCATTTTGGAGGGATTTCCTCTCACTTCCTGTTTTGGCTATAAGACAGGAAGTGAAGGGAAATCTCCCCAATGGGACACAGATGGCAAAAAAGCTGGAAGGGGTTATAATCCTCCCTTACTCTATCCTAAATAAAATAAAAAGTTCTACTTTAAATCACACATTAAAAAAAAAAAAAAAATCAGCGCTAAAGATGGGAATGAGAGTGTTTTTATAATTATCAATTAGCTGATGCACCTGCAGTGTTCAAAGAGGAAAGAGGCAGGATCTGCATTCCTTTAGACATGATTTCCCTTTGGGAGTATCTCATTGAAAATTATATTTTTATGTTATTTTTGATGACCAAAATCTGACTTGTATCTTAGTGGAGGGGGATGTACTCACTTTTGTTGAGTTATTTTGAGGGGACAGCAAATTTACACTGTTATACAAACTGTACACTCACTACTTTACATTCTTGCAAAGTTTAATTTCTTCAGTGCTGTCACCTGAAAAGATAATAAAATATTTCCAAAAAATATGAGGGGTGTACTCACTTTTGTGAGATACTGTATATGTGTATATGTATGTGTGTGTGTGTATATGTGTCAGGGCTCCAGCGTCGGACGGACGGCCCGCTCTCCAGTGCGCATGCGCGGGGGCCCGGCGCTCCGGCGCATGCGCACTCGCGGTCCGGCGCTCGCGCATGCGCACTAGCGCACGCTTGTGCGCTATGGCGCACAATTAGCGTCCTCCTGGGCGCCTATAAAAGCTGCCTTACGCACAGGCACTTTGCTGGTCTGTCTTTCCAGCTTGGTGCCTGTGCGTCCCTGTGTAAAACCAGATCTGATCCTGTGTCTTGACCCCCTGGCTTGTTAAACGGACTGCTGCTTTCTCCTGTGTTTGACCCCCTGGCTTGTTAACGGACTCTGCTGCTTCCTCCTGTGTTTGACCCCTGCCTGCTCAAAGGACTTTGCTGCTTGACCCTGTGTTTGACCCTCGGCTTGCCTCCACGGACTTTGCTGCTTGATCCTGTGTTTTCGGCCTGCATTCACGGACTTGTTGCTTGATCCTGTGTCTGACCCCCGGCTTGCTTCCACGGACTCTGCCATTGATCCTGTGTTTGACCCTCGGCCTGCATTCAGGACTTGCATAGCAGCTGGCTGCTCAGTGACCGGTGTTAGTCCCTCAGCTGGGTGTTTGGGCTCCTGCCTCTCCTTCCTGCCATCTGCCGGTCTGCCCGGGCCAGGTCCACATCTCCTCCAGACGTCTCACCAGTTCCGTCCATCTATCGGAGGTGACCTGTGCCTCCTGGTGCCGTTTGTTCCCTGTCTCATCACCAGGGGGCAGATTGCGCCGGGTCGCAAGGGTGAACCGCTCTCAGCATCTCGGTCTCGGTAAGTACGTCTCTGATAGTACAGACCAGCCATGTCCGAGACCGACAGAGCGTGTTCTCCCCTTGAGATCCTGTGTCAGCAGATGGCAGCACTTACTGAGGCTGTCCAAAAACTACAAATGGGCTACACCCAAATTGACAGCCGCCTACAACAATTGACCGGGCCATCTGCCCCCGCAGCCGGCAACTCTGCCACCATCGGCGGGGTCCCCCCGTCTGCAGCTCCTAGCAACCCCACAGTGGTCGTGGCCTCCCCTGAACCTAAGGTGCCTATACCTGAACGATTCTCTGGCGACCGCAAGAGATTCAGGGCATTCAAGAATGCCTGCTCCCTGTACTTGGCCCTGCAACCCAGAACCTTCTCCTCTGAGGTAGTAAAAGTGGGGTTCATCTCTCTCCTGACCGAAGAACCCCAGGCTTGGGCCCATAGCCTAATGGAACAGAGGGACCCTGTGTTGAACTCTGTAGATACCTTCTTTGAGAGCATGGGTCAGCTCTACGACGATCCCCAGAAGGGGGCCACCGCTGAAACCACCCTACACAACCTCTCCCAAGGCCGGAGACCGGTCGAAGATTACACTGCCGAGTTCAGGAAATGGTCAGCCGACACCGGCTGGAACGGGCCGGCCCTCAAATATCAGTTCCGCCAAGGACTTTCCGACACCCTCAAGGATGAACTTGCCCGGATCGACGTCCCGGAAACTCTGGAGGACCTCATACAAGCAGTCACCAAGATTGACAGGCGCTTGCGCGAACGCTGCGCTGAACGTTTTCAGACGCCTCGTCCCAGTTGGATGTTGCCCAAGCCGAGTCCTGCCCAGCCTTCGTTCCATGCGCCACCTGTGGCCCCTCCCGGAATTGAACCCATGCAGTTGGGCCTGGTTCGTGCCCCTCTAACCCCAGAAGAGCGCTTACGCAGGCGACAGGCCAATCTGTGCCTTTATTGCGGAGGTTCCGGGCACTTCCTTCGCACCTGCCCCATTAGGCTTAGTAAGTCCCTTTCCAAGCTCAACTTTAACTACCAGGTTTCCGGTCTGTCCCAAACTTACATTATCCTCTTTATCTCTTTGCAGTTAATGGGAAAGGAGGTCCGCCTCCCAGCCATAATTGATTCCGGGGCCTGCAGCTGCTTCTTGGATTACTCCCTCGCTGCCCGTCTCCAGCTTCCCCTTGTCCCCAAGAAGCAGTGCCTCCAGGTTCATCTAGCCGATGGATCCCTTCCGCGCTCCGGCTTGATCACGTTTGAAACCAGCCCCATCCTTGTCACCACCGATTCTGGCCATAAGGAGCTCCTCCGCTTGGATATCATTCCATCTCCCATGTTCCCCATCATCTTGGGGCTCCCCTGGCTGCAGGCACATGAACCCCTGATTAACTGGCGGACGAAGGAGGTATCCTTCCCTTCCCAATACTGTTCCCAAAACTGCTCCTCTCCAACCCCAGCTTCCTGCTCGGCTCTAGTACAAGTGCCCGACAGCCTGAAACACGTCCCACCTGTCTACCTGGAATTTAGGGACGTCTTTGACAAACAGGCCGACCGCCTACCACCTCACCGACCCTACGACTGTCCTATAGACCTCTTGCCCAGTGCTGCGGTCCCTTTCGGCCGTATTTTTCCCCTATCCGAAACCGAGTTAGCAACTCTCAAAACCTACATTGACGAGAACCTGGCCAAAGGATTCATCCGTCCTTCTTCTTCACCAGCCGGGGCCGGCATCTTCTTCGTCGAGAAGGACGGCTCACTAAGACCCTGTATTGACTACAGAGAAATCAATAAAATTACCATTAAAAATAGGTACCCTCTTCCCCTCATTCCCGAATTATTCCAGTGATTTCGGTCTGCACAGATCTTCTCCAAACTTGATCTCCGCGGGGCCTACAATCTCATATGGATCAGGGCGGGTGATGAGTGGAAGACCGCGTTCAGATCAAGGTTCGGGCACTACGAGTACCTTGTAATGCCGTTCGGGCTCTGTAACGCCCCGGCGACATTCCAACACTTGGTGAATGATATTTTCCGGAGATACCTGGATGACTTCCTAGTGGTCTATCTGGATGATATCCTCATTTTCTCTGCCACTCCTGAACTCCACCGAACGCACGTTAAGATAGTCCTCACCATCCTCAGGCAACACAAACTCTACCTCAAGGCAGAAAAATGCGAATTCGAAAGGTCCACTGTGCAGTTCCTGGGGTTTATTATCTCTACCAATGGGGTCGCCATGGACCCACAAAAAGTCCAAGCTATCCAAGATTGGCCGGCCCCTAAAGATAAAAAGGGAGTTCAGAGGTTTATCGGGTTTGCCAACTTTTATCGGAGATTTATCATTGCCTTCTCCTCCATTGTGGCACCAATCACCCTACTCACCCACCAACACAGTCAGTTCAGTTGGTCCTCAGAAGCCCAGGCAGCCTTCGCCCAGTTGAAGTCCCTGTTCTCCTCCGCCCCGATCCTGCGGCACCCAGACCCCGCATTGCCCTTTGTACTGGAGGTAGATGCTTCCGAAACTGCTCTCGGTGCCATCCTCTCCCAGCGCCAGGGCGCCAAGGCCCTCCTTCACCCGGTGGCCTTTGCCTCCCGGAAGCTGAGCCCACCAGAGAGGAATTATGACGTGGGGGACAGGGAACTGCTAGCCATTAAATTTGCCCTTGAAGAGTGGCGGTACCTCTTGGAGGGGGCATCTCACCCTGTTATGGTTTGGACCGACCATAAGAATCTCGAATATCTCAGGACAGCCAAACGACTGAGACCCAGGCAGGCTAGATGGGCCCTCTTTTCGAGATTCAATTTTCTCATCGCCTATAGACCAGGCTCCAAGAACGGAAAGGCCGATGCGCTCTCCCGCTTGTTCCTAGAGTCTACCCAAGAAACCAAACCTAGCACTATCTTGTCCCCACAAAACTTCGGCCTACTTACTCAGGTGGATCTTATGACTACGATCAAAACTGCTACTGAACAAGACCAGGCCCCTACCAACCTCTCTCTGGCCAAGCACGACGATCTCCTGTGGTCTGGGGAAAAGATCTTCGTCCCCCTTGGAGTAAGACCTCTCGTACTCGAAACTTTTCATGACCACAAGTTAGCAGGCCATTTTGGCTCCAGGAAAACCACGGAGCTTGTCTCTAGTTATTTTTGGTGGCCAGGCTGGAGGCAGGACTGTAGGGACTATGTCGCCTCCTGCGTTCCATGCCAGTGCAGCAAGGGACCTAAGACCAAATCCTGGGGGCTATTAAGACCACTACCCATCCCTGATCGCCCTTGGGCGGAAGTCTCCATGGACTTTATCATTGAATTGCCCCTTCTAAGGAATACACCACTATTCTTGTCATCGTGGACCGGCTCTCTAAGATGGCACATTTTTTACCCCTGGTGGGTACTCCGTCCGCCTCCACCACGGCTGACGTATTCTTCAAGGAAATCGTAAGACTTCATGGGGTACCCAGAAGCATCACTTCGGACAGGGGTACCCAGTTTACTTCAAAATTTTGGAAAGAGTTATGCAAGTCGCTTGAAATAAAAATCTGCTTGTCTTCCGCCTACCACCCCCAGAGCAACTGTCAAACGGAAAGGACCAACCAGACACGAACAGTACCTCCGTTGCTTCTGCTCTGATTCCCAAAATGACTGGTCGACCCTCTTACCTTACGCCGAGTTTGCGTATAACAACTCTATCCATTCCGCCACCAAGCAAACACCCTTCTGGGCCAACTTTGGCTTCCATCCCTCATTTCTTCCCGAATCTCCCCCGGAAAACTCTGTCCCTGCAGCTCAAGATCGTGTGGAGTCTCAACAAATCAATTTTCAAAAATTGCAAAAGTGTATGCAAGAGGCCCAAGAAGAGTACAGCAAGCACTTTAACAAAGGGAGGAAAGAGAATCCGGCGTTTGGGGTCAACGAAGAGGTCTGGCTGTCCTCCACCAACCTGAAATTACCTGTCCCCTCCCGAAAATTGGGGCCAAGATTCATCAGCCCATTCAAGGTCAAAAGGATAGTAAACCCTGTGGCCTTTGAACTTGACCTACCACCAAGTTATAGGATTCATCCTGTTTTTCATGCTTCCCTTTTGAAGCCCACCACCCCCAGCCCTTTTCCTGGCAGGGAAAAACCACCTCCTCCTCCTGTTTTAGTCGAGGGCGAGAAGGAGTTTGAGGTGGAGGAAATTCTGAGTTGCAGGAAAAAGGGCAGGCAGCTCCAATACCTGATTAGGTGGAAGGGTTACCCTCCCGAGGACAATTCATGGGAACCCTCAAGGAACCTACACGCCCCACGTTTGATCCAGGCATTCCACCAGGCTCACCCTGAACTAATGGCCAGTTTGGGTGTCCAGAGGCCACCCCTCGGGGGGGGGCACTGTCAGGGCTCCAGCGTCGGACGGATGGCCTGACGCACAGGCGCTTTGCTGGTCTGTCTTTCCAGCTTAGTGCCTGTGCGTCCCTGTGTAAAACCAGATCTGATCCTGTGTCTTGACCCCCTGGCTTGTTAAACGGACTGCTGCTTTCTCCTGTGTTTGACCCCCTGGCTTGTTAACGGACTCCGCTGCTTCCTCCTGTGTTTGACCCCTGCCTGCTCAAAGGACTTTGCTGCTTGACCCTGTGTTTGACCCTCGGCTTGCCTCCACGGACTTTGCTGCTTGATCCTGTGTTTTCGGCCTGCATCCACGGACTTGTTGCTTGATCCTGTGTCTGACCCCCGGCTTGCTTCCACGGACTCTGCCATTGATCCTGTGTTTGACCCTCGGCCTGCATTCAGGACTTACATAGCAGCTGGCTGCTCAGTGACCGGTGTTAGTCCCTCAGCCGGGTGTTTGGGCTCCTGCCTCTCCTTCCTGCCATCTGCCAGTCTGCCCGGGCCAGGTCCACATCTCCTCCAGACGTCTCATCAGTTCCATCCACCTATCGGAGGTGACCTGGTGCCGTTTGTTCCCTGTCTCATCACCAGGGGGCAGATTGCGCCGGGTCGCAAGGGTGAACCGCTCTCAGCATCTCGGTCTCGGTAAGTACGTCTCTGATAATATGAATGTGTGTGTGTGTGTGTGTATGTATGTATATGTGTGTGTATGTATATATATATATATATATATATATATATATATATATATATATATATATATATATATATATATATATATATGCTATATATGCTATTTGTTTCCAATGAAAGTGGAGTTATCCTTTAACCTAGCCCATTTAAAACGTAACTCTTAGTATATAAGCTTCAGCCTAACACTATCAATTAACATACCGTAATATACGAGTATAAGCCGAGATTTTCAACCCTTTTTTTTTTTTTTAGGCTGAAAGTGCCCCCCTCGGCTTATACTTGAGTCGCCGCCATCTGTCTACATTATCAGTGTGTCATGCAGACAGACGGCGGCCAGCGTGTGAGAAAAGCATACGGCGGCGCTTCCAGTGTTCAAAAGCCGTGCCTCCTCTTCGTCTGTGATAGGCAGAACACTCAATTTTCCAGCAGTCAGTGTTCAGCCTATCACGGACATCCTCTCATTCTCGTCTGTGGTATGAGGATGAGTAGATGTCCGTGATAGGCTGAACACTGACTGCTGGGAAATTGAGTGTTCTTTTGAACACTGCAATGGCCGCCGTACACGCTGATCAGTGCAATGGTGGCTACAGAGCGGCACATGGTGGGCTGCAGAGCGGCACACGGAGGCATGCACAGGACACAGGTAGGATGCAATGGACACAGGGAGGTAGGCACAGGACACAGGGAGGCTGCAATAGACACAGGGAGGTAGACACAGGGAGGCAGGCAGATCTGCACAGGGAGGCATGCAATAGACACGGGGAGGTGTAACTGCAGATGGGCATTGTTTACCCCCTTTTCCACTTACAATAGCTGCTGCATTTCTCACCCTCGGCTTATACATGGGTCAATAAGTTTTCCCAGTTTTTTGTGGTAAATTAGGGGCCTCGGCTTATATTCGGGTCGACCTATACTCGAGTATATACGGTAACCCCTTTATGAGCCTCTAACACTTAATCCATGCAATACTAATGCCCTGTACACACAATATGATTTTCCGATGTAAAATGAGTGATAGACCTTGTTGTCGTAAATTCTGACCGTGTGTAGACTCCATCACACATTTTCCATAGGAATTTCCATCACACAAAATTTGAGATCTGGCTCTCAAATTTTCTAACAACAAAATCCGTTGTCGTGTGTACATAATTCCAAATACAGTGTCACACATGCTCGGGATCAAGCAAAAGAGTCACACAGGCTATTGAACTTCATTTTTCTCGGCTCATCGTATGTGTTGCACGTCACTGCGTTCTTGCCGTTCGGAATTTCCGACCAACTTTGTGTGACCGTGTGTATGCAAGACAAGTTTGAGCCAACATCTGTCGGAAAAAATCCCATGGATTTTGTTGTCGGAAAATCCTATTGTGTGTACAGGGCATTAGAGGTCTATTTTTTATATATATATATATATTATTGAGATGTGTTGCTTCGAGGCACCTAATTACAACCAAAATCTCACCTAACCCTCTTTTGGGAAGGTAATACACAGCAGTGCATGATAGTGCATTGTGACATGTTGCATCACAGGTACATTGCCTTGCATGGCTCCCAAGTGTACCAATGTTTGTAATGTGCATTACTGTGGTGAAGCAGTGTGATCTGGCCCTAACGCTTAAACTAAACCCCCAGAAACCCAAACTCTAAATCCTAAGATATCTTTACCGGTGACCTAATCCTTACAGTGATTCTAAATATAGAACAGAAAAGCAGAGCAGCACTGGCCTAACCTCTGTAATAGCTACCTAATATAATGTGATAACAATTCTCAGTCATATATCATCTGTGTCAAAAAGCATACCTACAATTTGCAATTGCTAAAACTGATATTGTAAACCAAAATAGAACAGTATACTTATATCATAATGTGCAACATTTGCAAAAATACAGTTTATAAGAAATAAATTGTTAGTGGAGTGCAAAATTACTCAATGTGACTCAAAAAATATTCAATAAAAAGTCCATAAAGTGAAAAATCAAACACAGTCCACAGTGATAAAAGGAAAAGAGTCCCAAGAAAACACTCCAAAAAATGTGCTGAATCTTGCTCAGAAGTGCTTATTCCAAACATTGTGTGTATGACACCCAATGAGACCCTTCACCAATCAACCTATATTAACTCACCAGTGTTAATGGCTGATCCTATAATAAACCAGCTGCTGCACGTATTACTGATCCTTTCAAGGTAAGTCACTCCAAGGTGCTGGCTCTAAATGCGAACCCCCTCTCAGTGGATCCTCACATGCAGGTCCTGATCAAACATAGAGGTCAAGTAAAATGAAGGAAGGATCTCATTGCATAAATCCATTATGTACAGATTAAAAACACTCACATTTGCATAGTGTCAGCCTGACACTAGGGAAGAAACGCTTGTTTTTGTTACCAATCATTCCAAGCTAAAAGTCCAAGTCACGAGTATGATCTGGTAGGCACGGTGATGAGAGCATCCCTGCCCCGACCTATGCGTTTTGTCATCACATGTCTTCGCGTAGTGGAAGTGATTCTAAATGTATTTCTTTACTTTAAAAGAATAAACATGTTATACTTACCTGCTCTGTGCAATTGCTTTGCACAAAGCAGTACTGATTCTCCTCTTCTTTGGTCCCCTGCCAATGCAGGTCCACTGGATCTCCCCCTCTGCTCAGGGCCCTCATAGCAAGCTGCTTGCTATGCTGGCACTTTTTTGCGCTCACTCCCGAGCCTGGCTGTCTATTGGTATGGGCAGTGGGACTTGGCCTTATTCCCCGCTCCCTCCTCACCGACTGTAATTGACAGCAGCAGATTGCTGTATTGATAAGTGGGGGCTGCATTCAGAAGGTGTCTTACCTTCTGCATTTAGAACCACTTTAACAGAGAACTAACTAGTGTAGCAGAATTTTTGCATGCTCTGTTGAGAGGACTTGTGGTTGATTTACTAAAGGCAGATAGACTGTTTGTTTCGAAAGGGAAGTTGCACTTTGCATGGAATTTTCCCAGAGCTTAATGAATATGGCAAAATTTCACTTAGCAAAGACTACCCAATCACATGCAAGCAAAAGAATAAAAATGATTTTTTGCTTGAATGTGATTTGATAATGGATATCAGCAGAGCTTCACTAAGCTCTGGGGGAAACTTCCTTGCAAAGTGCAACTTCCCTTGCAAAGTGCAACTTCCCTTGCAAAGTGAACAGTTCATTACGCTTTAGTAAACCAACCCCATAGTTTAAGGTTCTACAATGGTAAATTCCAAGATGCTTGTGCTGATGTATAGGCTTCCCTTGCATTACTGAAGGATACCGTACTTTTGTGGAGAACTTTTAAACACTAAGTTTAAGCTGATAAATTAACTTGCCAGTAATAAAGCCAATTAAAATATTAAAAAAAAAAAAGGCAAAATTTGTACATTTTTCTAATGCTTAATTATTCTCATGTTTTATGTTTCTGTCCTCACAAACTGCTTACGTTGCAATTACTGTGGCCCAGCCTTTTCAACTGACCCAGTAACTTTTTCCAATTTATTGTATACAATTCTGCTCAGGATTGCAGCTTGGTAATATTGATTACATTACATTCATACTGCTATGATTTTGTAATCATATTCTTATGAAATGTTTGTGTTTTGCATACAATTTAGTCAGCGAGCTGGCATTTTCCATTCTGAATAATGTCATATTTTGAAAAATAATGTAATGCTTTAGCATAATAAAAAATGTGATGGGAGAGACTATTATTTTTTTGTTGCTGTCAAAACCACTTGATATCATCTTGAGCATTCCCAAGGTTTCGTTTCACAGTTAGATAATGTAGACACCCGGGCTGGTATATTTCTATGGCAAATGAATTGCATTCAAATTACTGAAACTTCTATATATTATATATATTGTTGTCTAGATACCATGCTGTTCTTCCCACTGGTTTTACAAATATCCCACCCAACCTGTGCATATTGTGCTCATAATTAATTCAGAAAGGCCTTAGCTTTAGAAAATCATGAAAGTGAGTTAAGGCCTACCCTTGCTTGTCACAAGTTCAGTGTCACGTTGGCTTTGCATGCTCTGCTGGTAGGAAAATTGATTAACATGTGAAATAATTAACTGCCCGGGATATGAAAAATCACTGTAGCAGGGCATGCCGGCTCTAATGTTTGAAACCTTCCTGTAAATCTGATTTGACCTTGTATGCAGGGAAATGTGATGGATAGACTTAGTCTAAATGAAAACCCTTTTAATGCAGAATTAGCTCCAATCAGTTTGAGCTATTGTACGGACCATTTTTCTACGTACATCCTATATTAACATTATACCTTAAATGCATTTATAAAAAAAATATATAAATTTATCACTGTGGGAAATTACATACTTATATAGTTAAAAATTGGTGTGTACTAAAGCGCTGATATATAATTTAAAAGCCCCAAATCTAATAGAATAAAATAAGATTACCAAATGAAATGCTGCTACCATTAAAAGTGTTCCCACACTTGGAATAGATGAAAGATATACAAATGGCGTATAAATGGTGCGCAATTCAACCTTATTTATGTGAGCATAGATCTTTAAAATTATTGCCACAATGTCAAGTGTGGTCAATAGTGCACAAGTGATAAAAATATACACTCCGTGTATACTGTGCTGGAGGTATGTGAAATAAAATATACAAAATAAAATATACAATCCTTGTATATAAAATATTAAGTGAGTATGTGATCCTTGTTAAAAAAGAAATGCCAAACGTGCATAAAAAACTCTTATTAAATAGGTGGATGTGTTTGTGTTGATAAAATAAAGTAAAGATAAAAATACCAGTTGAATGACAATTCAGTGATAACAATCAAGATGATTGGGAACTGTGTCCTGTGTTAGAAAGAGTGAAGGAACTCTGGCGTAGCAACAGGTGCTCTAATTGCTAGATTAGTACCATACACCAGACAATTAGTGTTGAATACAATCGAATTGCAACAATATGCAGATACACCAGGCGATAACTCTAATTATAAGGTTAGTGCCATACACCATACAATCGTGTTGTATGCAATCTATTTGCTACGATAACCAGATATACATATACATCAGGCGGTTGATGTTTTAAAAGTGCAGCAGTGCTTTGCTGATGATATCAATTAAGACAGCTGGTTTTGGACCCCCACTGTTTATAGAAACGAAAAACAAAAACTGCTAGTTTTGTAGAAAGTATAAAATCTAAACTATTGCCACTTAGGTAATGTTATTTATAAATATATAGGAAGAAAAGAAACAAAAACTTCCCTTAGTGTTGCCGGTGCAATTAAAGGTGATTCTTTGAAATCTTCCTGATGCTCAAGCCGATTTTAACATAAAAAAGAGAAAAAACAAACGAACACCATTGTGCAATATTGTTGACTATAAACTCCCCATGAGATGCCTAAGTTGTATGCACTCATGTGTACCCGGTGGATATAGTGCAGATAGAAGTTTGAATGGTCAGGCTTTTGCTCCTGGGCTGTCAGCCCATCTCCTCCTTTGCTGAGCTCGTGTATCACACGCGTCACCTAAGCTCCTCCTCCCGACGCGTTGCATCACAAATCACGTGACTTTCAAGTCATCCATTAAAAGTCACGTGACCTGTAAAGCAAAGCGTCGGGAGGAGGAGCTTAGGTGACCTGTTGCTACGCCAGAGTTCCTTTACTCTTTCTAACACAGGACACAGTTCCCAATCATCTTGATTGTTATCACTGAATCGTCGTTCAACTGGTATTTTTATCTTTACTTTATTTTATCAACACAAACACATCCACCTATTTAATAAGAGTTTTTTTATGCACGTTTGGCATTTCTTTTTTAACAAGGATCACATACTCACTTAATATTTTATATACAAGGATTGTATATTTTATTTTGTATATTTTATTTCACATACCTCCAGCACAGTATACACGGGGTTTATATTTTTATCACTTGTGCACTATTGACCACACTTGACATTGTGGCAATAATTAATTTTAAAGATCTATGCTCACATAAATAAGGTTGAATTGCGCACCATTTATACGCCATGTGTATATCTTTCATACATACTTATATACACAGCTCACGTACCAATCTTAAATCTACTAAACTCTAACTACACTCTACCTGGGTTCCTGTTCTTTCAGAAAATGTTTCCATGATTTTTTCATCAGTTTTTTTTTTTTTTTTTTTTTACATCTCAGTGCTTATTTTTTGCAGCTTTCTGGTAGTTTATACTTCTAGTCTACATGCAGGCATTCCACATCAGCTGCATGTCATTGCTTTGGACCAGCTTTTTGAAGAAGACTATGGCAGAACATGCCTGCACAGTGAGCATCAGTTGCCCATTGGGTTCTCCCACTGACCTCCGTGCCAATACTGTGTCCTGTAGTGATGTAGCTGTCGGCAGGAGGGACTATTGAGCACTACAAGGGACATGGAGATCAACATTTTTGAAAGTTTGGGTTTTCCAAAATATTTTAGGGGATGGTGCCTTATCAGTGGGGTGCCATTTGGAGGCTCTGTAGGCTCTGTATGCAGGAGAGGTAAGTACAGAAAGTGCAGGAAAATCATTTAGGTAACTTCAATGTTTGCATCTTGGTTGGTAAGGGGAGCCACAATGAGTGTTCAAGAGTCTTTCATGTGTGAATTATCAATTTCTTTACTGATAAAACAGATTAGAATACAGGCAATACATTTCAGGGTTTTTGGAGCACTCCCTTCTGTTAAGATTCTGTGTAAACGATAATTAAGGTTTCAGCTATTACCGTAATTGAAAGCTGAAAAAGGGTTGCCCTGGCTCTTACGGGCTAATACTTGCCTCTGTTCTCTGGGTGTTTGACTGCCTTTTGACCACTTATCACAGCATTCCTAACCCATCAATAATCTAGCTAGCAGTTTTAAAGGACCAGGTTCCCTGGGCCTGATGTAGTAAATGTAAGCTTGTGTGTGGAGCACCAGAGGAAGGTTTTAATAAAAAGAAAAATATGCAACAAGTGAAACTAGGGCTGCCCCCTTGGACTTTAGAGGCAGAAATAGAGGTAACAAAATAAGTTAAAGGCAACAAAGTGACACTTTTATTGAGTACACAATATAAGATTAGTGAACATAAACAATGATATTAAAATATACAATGTAAACCAATGAACCAATTAATACATATATGTATATATCACACCCAAGGTGATTTAATACAGGTACTGCCAGAGTCAAGCTGAGGTCAGTCCAGGAAGATTGATAGCATGTAACCCAACATGTTTCGGAAATTATTGATATGTATGTTCCTTCATCAGGGTAGTTTTACCTTTTAGGTGACTTTATCTGAAACGTAGATACAGTTACATAATGTTTATGCTATAGTACATAAGAACAGATCATTTTACATAATGAGCTATATAGTATTTGGCTTTAGGTACTTATATAAAGGGTTCACTGGGAAAACATGAGAAAATAATAAACATTTACAGAGGATCCATGTTGACTGAAAGTCCGCAAGGACAACATAGGTGAACAAGCATGCAACCCCGGACTGGCCGTTGGTTCACATCCACAAGAAACACCCTGATGGCTGCACCAACAAAAAAGTAATAATGTCTAAAAAGCCAGAGAGAAACAAAAGGCGATTTTTTTTTTTTTTTTCCACTTCAGAAGAACTTTTTGGAATAGGACTAAGTCAATGAGGTCTTGGCCTCTGTCCCATCTAGTCTTATCATCATAGTGGTTTAGCCCCTTCCCCCCCCCCTTCCTCCCCACCTCCCCCCCTACCTCCCCTCTCCCCCAAATCCCTACCTCTCATCGCTGCCCTCTCTGCCCTCTCTCCTTTTGGCTGAGTATCCTCCTCAAGATTCTCCTTCAAGCATTCCAGCCTATAAGTCACCTCTACTTCATCAATCCATTCCCCTATGGAAGGGCTTTCCTGCTCTTGCCACTTCCTGGGTATTAATCTTTTTGCGGCATTAAGTAAATGTGGGACCAATGTGCTCCTATATTGCCTCACTCCCTCCTCTGTTGCGTGTAACAGGACCACCCAGGGGTTTTTTTTTTTACTTCTATTTGGGTAATTTCTTTGATATAGCTCAAGATCCTACCCCAGTATTTTTGGATTTTCTGACATTCCCACCATAAATGGCCCATATTTCCCCTCTGGTTACAACCTCTCCAACAGTTGGGGGATCTCCCCTCCTGAAATTTGCTTGTTTTGTCGGGAGTCGCGTACCACCTAATTAAACATTTGTAATTCATTTCAGCTGTTCGCATATCTACTGATGAACTATGTGTGAGCTTCATTATTTTTTTAACCATCCCCGTGTTTATCTGTGACCCTAATTCCCTCTCCCATTTATCGATGAATGGGGGGACCTCCAGCCTGTCCACCTCGATCAGTAGCTTATATATTTTTGAAATTGACTTTTTAGTATTTTCTGCTGTGCATATTTGCTCCAGTTTCGTCAGGTCTCCACGTGACCTGATTGGTTGTGGAAGTTTTTTCACGAAATGGCAAATCTGGAGGTACCGCCACTCATCGATTTTAAATATATCCACTTTTTTTTTAAATTCGTTTAGTGCCAGTGGTAATCCCAAATGCATTACATCCCCTAATTGTGTTTCGTCTTTAATTATCCAGTCCCCTCCTATATCCTTTTTCCCGGGGGGGAAATAGTCATTCTCCTTAAGTGCTACTAAAGGTGAGTTATAATTGCCATTCAGCTGTGTATATACTTTATCCCAAATTTTGAACGAGTGCCTTGTGATGATATGTGTATGGTCATCTAGTGCTCTGAACCCTGGGGGGTTCCAAATAATCCTTCCCAGATGGGCCTTACTCAGTGCCTTCTCCATGTGTACCCATCTTTTACTTGAGTTAATTTTCCCCCACTCTGGAATTCTTAAAAGTGCTTATAATGTCAGGGACCGCCAGTCCCCCCTGATTCTTACCCTGTTTTAGGAGTTTCAGTGACGTACGATGTTTCTTATTTTTCCACACAAAATTCATCAGTATTGAGTTGAGCTTCCTTAGGTATTGGTGAGGTAAGGGGAGAGGGAGCATCTGTAGCTTATACGTTATTACTGGAAGTATCATCATTTTTAATGTATTGACTCGCCCAATCCAGGACAGGGGCCTATTGATGTATTCGTTACATTTTTTTTTCACCTCATCTAGCAAAGGTAAGTAATTTATTCTATAGAGTTTTTCTATTGAGTTGGCTAAGTCTATACCCAGATATTTTATACGCTTCTTCCATACAAATTTAAAATCTTTCTTTATGCTCTGCTGTTCGATTTTTTTTACGTTAATATTAAGTATATGAGATTTTGCGGGGTTAACCCGAAAGTTTGATAGGGCACCATAGGATATAAGGGTCTCCAAGAGAATTGGCATCGTCCTCCGGGGATAGCTTACATAGAACAGAATATCGTCTGCGAAGGCAGCCAACTTATGGGACTCCCCCTCGACTCTACACCCCTCTATGTTTGTATTTCTTCTTATTGAAGACAGTAAGGGCTCTAGGGTCAGGACGAAAAGAAGAGGGGACAGGGGGCAGCCCTGCCTCGTCCCGTTCTTCATTTCGAAGGGTGAGGAAAGGACTCCGTTTATTTTGATATTTGCCTTCGGCCGTCCGTATAGAGCTTTGATATGGCTAATATATTTCGGACCAAACCCCATATGCTCTAGTGTACTAAACATGAACCCCCAGTCCACTCTATCAAACGCTTTTTCTGCGTCTATTGACAAGAGTAGACTGGGGGTCCCTGAGTCCCTCATCCTCTGGAGAGCCAGTAGAGTCCGGACTCCATTGTCCCTCCCTTCCCTCCCTGGGATGAAACCCACTTGATCCGGATGGATCAATGCCTCGAGATGCCCTTTCAATCTCTCTGCCAAGATTTTGGCATACAACTTAGTGTCTGCATTTAGCAGAGAGATAGGCCTATAATTGGAGCATTTAGAACTATCCTTCCCTTCTTTAGGAAGGACCGTTATAGTTGCTAACAGAGAGGCTTCTCCCATACCGTATTCTAGTCCCAGTCCATTCATATATTGTTGTAGTCTAGGGATCAAGATCTCCTTGAAGGTTTTATAATATAGGATGGAGAAGCCGTCTGGGCCCGAGCTTTTCCCTACGGGTGAATTCTTCAGGGCTCGCAATATTTCTGTCTCAGAGATTGGCTGTTCCAGCACCTCTCTATCATCCTGACCCAGAGTCTCCAACCCGGCTCTGCTAAGGAAGTCGCAGATTTTTTTTTTTTTTGGTTCCCTTTTTTCCCCTCCTTGGGGTCTACAGAGTAAAGCTCTTCATAATATTCCCTAAAGGATGAGGCAATATCCTGGGATACATACTTAAACTCCCCGTTTTTGTCTTGAATTTTTTCTATATAGTTTTTTGTTTTTTGTTTTTGTACTAATCTCGCCAAATGTTTACTGGATTTGTTCCCCCAGATATAACGTTCTTTTGTTGTCCTGTTGTAAATCTGCTTTGCTTCATACTCTGCATGATCTTTTAATTCCTCCCTTTTTGCTATTAGATCTTGATATAGTTCCTTATTATAGGCCGAGGCCGCCTTGTGTTTTTGTTCGAGGCTATTTAATTCAGCCGTCAATTCCTGCACTTTCCTCCTCCTCTCTTTTTTTTATCCAGGAAGCTTTCCCTATTAAAATCACTCTTATAAAGGCTTTATGTGCCTCCCAAAGGCTGGCTCCGTTAACTTCCCCATTATCGTTGTTAGTGAAGAATCCTTCCAGTTCCCTTTTAACGCACTCCACCACTTCCTCGTCTCGCAGTAGCTCCTCATCTAGTTTCCACCCACATGATGGGGGTTTGTATTCTGGAACTGCAAGCGTCACTGAGACAGGGGCGTGGTCAGAGAGCGTAATTGTCTCTATTTTTGTTTGTAATACTCTTTCTAGGATTCCATGCTCTATAAATATGTAATCCAGTCTAGTGTACGTCCCGTGGACAGGGGAGAAAAACGTGAAATCTCTTGTTTGCGGATGTTGGATCCTCCACACGTCCATAAGTTGCTTGTTGTACAATTTGTTTTTTATCAAAGATAACTGTGCGTTCCTTGTCCCCTGGCCACTGGACGTACTATCCAAACCGGGTTCTAAAATAAAATTAAAGTCTCCCATTAGGATTACATAACCCCTCCTAAAAGTCCCCAACTTTCGTAATATCCCCTCCAGAAATTTGATGGGATTTATGTTTGGCGCATATACATTAGCCAACGTGTATGTTGATCCAAACAAGGTTCCCCTCAGGAACAAATACCTTCCCTCTGGATCTTCCCTTCTGTCTTCCAGCTTAAAGTGTAAATCCCCCGAAAAGCCAATAGCCACCCCTCTCGATCTACTTGAAGGAGTATCAGCGTAATACCAGGTGGGGTATGTTCTTGAAAAAAGTTTCACATTTGTATTGTGAGAAAGATGTGTTTCCTGAAGGAAAACCACATTGGCCCCATATCTCCCTATCTCATCAAGAATCATATGCCGTTTACTTGGAGTGTTCAATCCTTTAACATTATAGGTTAAAAATTTTAGAGCGGGAGTCATTACTCCATTAGAGCTATAGTTTCCAAAATAAAAGGCAGCGATGAGAGTCTCCCTCCCCGAACCCCTTCCCTTCCTCCCAATCCCCTCCCTACCTCCCCCCTTCCCCCCCCTCCCATCCCCCCTCTCTCCACCCCCCTCCCTCCCCTCCCTCTCCCTGACCCCATCTAGGGTCTCTGTTCCGATGGTGACCCATTTCTTAGGGTCCCTCGAAACAGCTAAATCTATGGTGAGGTGGGGTTCTTTCCCTACCCCCTCCCACTATCTATTTCCCAGTTGATATCGGGATATAGTGGGCCAGGTGAAAGTGTGGATTGATGTCTATCTAATTTCTGGGTTTATCTCCCTCCTCGCCCCGCCCACTCCCCTGCCGCCCCCCCCCCACCCTTGATTCACTCTCCCAGCCCTCAGTCCATCCCGGAAGAGCGGGAATTGGAATAGCGAGACTATTACAAAAGTCCTGCAGCTCCTCTGGAACCCTAAGTCTGGCCGATCGTCCTTCTTTTAAACCTAGAAGGCATGCTGGGAACCCCCATTTATATTTTATGTTTTCTTTGCGCAACAAATCCAGCAGCGGTCTTTGGAGCTGTCTTCTTTCCAATGTTCGTGCCGAAAGATCGGCATAAAGCTGTATTTCAGTGCCTTCATATTGTAATGGGGGGTTACCTCGTGCCTTCTGCCAGATATTTTCTTTATCCTTGTAATTCCGGAACCGGACTATTATATCCCTTACTCTTCCATGTTCTAGGCGGTCCATCCTTCCTATCCGATGTGCTCTTTCAATCGCCGGAAAATGCCCTTCTTCTAGCCAAATTATGGGGCAAAAGAGTGATCTAACTATTTTTTCCAGGTCCTCCCCCTTTTGTTCTGGAATCCCCCGGAGTCTAACATTTTGTCTTCTGTCTCTATTCTCCTGGTCTTCTATTTTATGTAGCATTTCTCTCTGATTCAGTTGGCACCTTTTAAATAACGCCTCTAGATTATTGATTATCTACTCTTTCTTCCACCGCCTCAACTCTGGTCAGTAAGTGGCCCAAATCCTCTCTCAGGGTATTAATTTCCATTTTTATCACATTTTCCACCTTTAATAACATTTCCTCCATTTCCCTTTTTGTTGGAAGTTGGTCGCCCCGGTGTTGCTCTTCCACTGTACTAGTCTCTACTTCACTTTCAGTTATATAATCATCTCTGGATTGATCTTGTGCTCCTTCCGTTTTCCTGGAGGTACCTTTATTGTTCTCCATGGGGACTTTGGCCTGGTGACTGGTCTCCGGGGTTTTGGGGGTAACTCCTTGTTTTAGGTACTGTTGAATAGTACTCGAATCTTCTTTCGGTGTTTTCGGGGCCCCTTTTTTAGTCGTTTTCTCTGAATGCCTCTAGGGTATTATTGGTTTTGTTATGTCCCTAATTTAGTGTCTGCGTTCTAATGGATACAGCAGCAAATATAAGTAAGCGTAAAAGGGAGCTTCAAGAAACAAAGTAGCCCGTTTTTGTGGGATCTCTATTTTTTCTCCTCCCTTAGGTATTCTTTACTTCCTTCTCTTCCAAACCCAGGAGCAGTTATCGTTTCTCAGACTGTTTGCCCTCTCGGGGGTGGGAAGGAGTAAGGTGTGAAAAAAGAAGGCCTAGAGTTTAGTGATACTGCACCGTATTTATACTCATTTCAATATTGCTGCCTGCATTTAGTTTATGCAAGGTATAGGATCTATGCAATTGGGGCTGACGTCATATTACCCCGCTCTCACTGTGTTGGGTCCATTTAAGGGGAACCGTCTGGGTCAAGAGGTAAGGTCTTCTTACGGAGAAAGTTAGGGCGGGATAGATCCGCTAGGTGTACAGTTGCTTTGTACACCCCTTCACCTCTCTTGAACCCCGGTTGATTTAAGTACATATGTTGTCTGACGGAGTCCCTGCTCAATCGGAGGGAGAGGTGTAAGGGGGGCGTTGGGCGGAGGGGGAATGGAAGGGTACTGACACGGGCCCAATTAAATGTCCAGCATTTGATATCTTCACCCCATATACCATTTATAGTGGAGAGGCCGACATATAACCACCATGCTGTACACTACTCTTCAAAAATAGGGAGGACCAAATGCCATAGAGAAAAAAAAAAAAATCCCAGGGAGGAAAAACAATAAGCAAGAAAATAGAAAAAACAAAATTATCTTCTGTTCTTGACAGTGTTTGTCACTTTTATCTCATATATTTCTGCAACTCTATGCTCTGTGAGTCCTTCACCCCCAGAATGTTTTGAAGATTGAATAAACAATTGTTGTTAACTGAGTCCCGGCTCCCAAGTGGTTAAGGGGGGGGGGGAAGACTGTATCAACACCCCCAGTCAACACAAAAGAGAAGTCACAGTGTACCTTAATGCGGAATAATACTGGCCAAGAAATGTGCAATCACAAAAAGCTGTTATAGAAGAAAAATTTCCCCTTTTTTTTTCTTTCTTTTTTTTTTCTTCCTTATCTGCCCATCAGAAATCTATGGATATCTTATCGATATTTCTACAAGGCTCCTCCAGACGTTTACCAACATTTATCTTCTTCCAACAGCATATGGTTATGAGCATTCTTGTCTTACCCCTGTTGTTGGCGTCGCATCTAAAGCCCCATACACACGGTCGGACTTTTTCATGGATTTTGTCCGATCGGACAAGGTTGTTGAAAAATCAGACCGTGTGTATGCACCATCGGACAGTGTTCGTCGGTTTGTCCGACGGACAAAGTCTCATCTCCTGCTGGAAAGATTTGCCGTCAACATGGTCCGATCACACCAAATCCGAGCGTGTGTACGCTTGTCCGACGGACAAAGTGCTACGCATGCTCAGAAGAAATTCTGTGACGGAAGCGCTCGGTCAGGTAAAACTACCTTTCCTAATCGACACAGCACATTCGTCACGCTGCAATGTTAAAATGTCTTTAATGCAGCGCATTCTCTTTTTCTTTACAATGCAACAAGAATGACATGTTTTAGCTGCTCCTATTCACCCGCACTTCTCACAAACTTACTTCTTTATTACTTTGCAGCATTTATACACTACATGTTTATTTTGACTGTGAACGGAAAAGAATCTTTGTTATTTTTTTACCATGATTTGGCTTTTTTTTTTTTTTTGGGGGGAATACATATTGGAATGTTTTTTTTTTTTTTTTTTTTGTGGGGGGTTGTGTGTCTCAAATTACCAAAAACACATTATTAACATTTGTATTTTTGCTTACATTTACTAGGAGGTTGTTTGTTGTTGGTGCCCCTTGTTAATTCTACTTTAGGATTAGTGAAATGTACCTGCCTAGTCAAAGAAAAACTGTCATTGTAGAAAAGTAAAACACAATAGTCAATGATTATTTCAAATCAAAAAAACCTTTATTTAGGTCACACCAACAAACCAAAGAGGAAGGCAGCCATGGTGAAACTTGGGGAATTTGCAAAGTCTTGGCCCCCCACGGCAACCATCATTGTTCAAGCGTAGAAAATTGGGGGCCTGAGGAGTACGTATATTAAGGGGAGTGCAATCTGGTCGTGAAGTCCAAAGTATCCGGAACTGCAGCAGATGCCATCTAGGTCCCCAGGCTCTGGTACTACAAGAGGCTCCATCTTCTCTCAGACCAGACTGATTGCAGGTCGTCACTCTCAGGTCTTCCTTCCACGCTTCCTTCCACGCTGTGGCTGTCGTGCTGGTGGGGTGGCAGAAGGAGGAGGAGGAGGAGGCGGAGCATGGTAGCTATGGCAAACATGTGTGACTGGGGTCATCTCCCCAGCCCTACCCTTATTTAGGACATGGAGGATGAGCCCCTCACACATGTTGCGTTGCCTCACCTCCATACCCATCATTTTTGTGACAACCACCGAGCCAAAGGTCTCCTCGTCGGCGGGTGTGGCATGTAGGGAGTCTGAAGCCTCTCTGATCATGCGGAGCGCTGACTGTGCCGCATAACTCCCCCTTCTCGCCCTTTTGTACGGAAGGCGGAGGGGAGGGGTTTGGGTGTCAGTCAGGCTCCGCGGCCTAGCCCCCTCTTGGCTGCCACTACCCAGCTGGTGGCTGCCACTAACCCCTGCCTCCTCCTGACTGCCACCTTCCACAGCCACCTCCTGGCTGAGGTCTTCCTGTGTATGAAAAAGGGACATAGTTTCAGTTATTTGTTCATCAAACACACACAATTCTCATCTAGTGACTGTTGCAAAATGTTTACAAATAGAAAACCATACAATTCTCAGCCCCGCAGTTTAGATTCTGGCCCCAAATGTCTCCAACACTACTGTCAGTTGATATGTCAAACACGTTAGGAACTAAGCAATTGGGGATCCTGAATTAAGTGAACATCATTCATTATTCCCAGAAATGGTAACAAAACTACTATACCTGGAACAAGCTGGGCTCCTCCACCTCTTCCATACTGGAAGGCCCAGGTTGCTCCTCGGAAGCCTCAACAGGGGTGGGCTGCGCGCAAGGAAGCGTGGAAGGAGGAGTCGAGGTTGGCTCCATGACATCAGTCTGGTTTTTCAGAAAATGGAGACTCTGATAGTACCAGAGCTTGGGGACATAGACCTCATCTGCTGAAGTTGCAGTTTCCTCAGACTTCACGACCTTCTTCCGCTCCCTGATATACGCACTCCTCAGGCTGCCAATTTTCTTTCTTAGATCATCAACAGTTGCCGTGGGAACCTTGGCTTGACAAATTCCACAAGTTCCTCCAGGGCTGCGTGCCTCTTTGGTTTGTTGGTGTAATGTGGGTGTTTACCCTGCCATAAAACGGGAAATTCCCTGAATTTGGCAATGAAGAGGGGGAGAAAACTCATGTCGTTGAATCCCTGCATAATCTCTGCAAGACACAACACCACACAAAACCTTCTCAATTATGTCAGGCTAAACTCTCCTAATCTTCTCCATAAAGAAGCCTCAAGTTCAAATCAGTCTAGGCTAGTTATGTACCAACGTCAAATTGTACCTTCGTTTGTAGCGATCGTCTCGTGTGAGTTTTCTCTCCCCTCGTCTCCCAGATCGTGGCTACGACACAGGCGTGTGACGTTTTATATACAGTGCGCATGCGTCAAACTCCGCCCGCCCCTGACGATCTTTCTCGTCTATTCCCCACCCCTTCTCTTTACGGCGCAGTGGGGAGAGCACATGGCGTGGACACAGCAGGTGCGCCCCAAATATCCCACCAACGAGGAGGAGGACGAGGAAAGTCCGGAGGCAGAAACGTCCCGATCCCGGAGCCTGAAATTCAAGGCCTCCAATATGTCATTTGGAGAAATGTTGGAGATGGTGGACATATTAAAGAGGAGCGACTATGATGGGAAGTATGGGCCTTACCTCAACCCCAATGTCCGCAAGGCCAAGATCATGTCTAAAGTTGTGAGGAGGCTGTACAATCAGTTTGGGGTACAACGATCCAAGGAGCAACTGAGGAAACGCTGGTCAGACCTGAAACTGAGGGAGGCCGATCAGTACAGAAAGATCAAGCGAATTCTTCAAAAAAGTAAGTAGTTGTGTTTTGTGTTTGATTTCTTGCTTGCATACTGCTCCATTGTGGTTTGATTTTTACAAAGTTGTACATTCCAAAATGGCCACTTTCAGGTTCGTCTGTGCATTCGATCGTACTCAGTCTCGATCTTTCTGCCACTGTCATGGTCGTGTGTGTGTGTCCATTCGATCGTACGCAACCTCGATCGTTCGGCCACTTATAATACGATGTTTGGTGTTTTTTTTTGGGGGAAAGGAAGTTTGTTCTCACTAGAAATGTCATCAAGAATGTAAAGCCAATTTATTCAATGTAAAGGAGAGGTCACCCAGTAGCTGTTTACCCATCTGGACTCTAGAGCACTAGTGCTGGGACACCCAAACCCCCTTTTTATTAGGCTTTTCCACACATGTGCTCCAGTGGATACTAGAGGGGTGTCTCCATCACACAAACTTCTACCAAAAAGCTAGTCAGTTTAGCACCTTTACAAAGTGACTACATTCATGTAGTTGGCATTTGTAACTGGCCAAACTAAAATAGTGTCCGTCACTTTCAACCAATGTTTGTCATTTCCTATTTCTGCCCTCAATAGATTGTGTTGCTAAATCTTCCTTTTGTACATTCTCATAGGGGAGCGAAAACTTGGGCCGTCTGAGGAAACCCCCAAACCAACACCTCCCAAAAAAGGGGAAAGAGCAGAAGCAGAGGAGGAGGAGGAGGAAGGAGAGATCATCGAACTTGGAGAAATTGTCACCACAACAGGTGAGTGTGGGAGAACACAGCTACTGGTAAGCTAATCCATGTATGGCTGCCTCATTTCCAACACCCCATTTTTGTTTGTTTGTGGTTTTTAGGTGACGTGGATGTTGTGGAAGAAAAATCGCACTTTACCACAGAGAGTGCCCACGTACTCATCGGAGAGATAATGGTCTGCAATAGAGATCTAGATTACATAAAGCAAAACATCAATGATGTTCAACAAAAATTGAAGAACATCATTGATGTTTTAGGAAAAATATGAAAACGCACCAAGTAATTAACACACATTTGTGCCAGCTTCTGAACACATTTGCAACTTAAAAACTGTGTGAAATTTGGAACATGCACACATTGTGTCCACATGTACTAGCTCCCATCATGGTGGATGAATGCCAACGTTTTTTTGGGGGTGCAAACACTTTACGAACTACGAAAGTGGTTGTGGTGAAGGGGTTGCACCCCCAAAAAACGTCCATTCATCCCCATGATGGAAAATGGCACTTTTGAAGCTTCTAGGCATGTGTTTTACCATCTAATGACCATTTTCAGTCCCAAATTGTGTGCATGTTCGAAATTTCCACTTTTCGGGGGTGACCCCCCCATGTGATGAAGGCAAGATCAAACACACTTTGAACATATAGTCATGTCTGATCTTGTCTTCACTTTACAAAGTTGAACTTTCCTAGTTCATAGGTTCTGGTTAGCTCCATGCCTGGTTTTACCAATTGCGGAATGTTTGTAAACAATGTTGTAAATAACCAAGATGTTGTCAGTTTTGGCGTGAAGATTGTAAACGCACTTGTGAATGTTTTCCAAGTAAACTTTTTTATTTTTCTAAATGTGTGGCTTCCTTATTTAAAAAACAATGCATTATGTATGTAAAATGTAAAGGATATGGGGGGCAATGGGTGTTATTTACTAAAGGCAAATCCACTTTGCACTGCAATTTCCTTTCCCAGGGAACTTTTTCAATGCACTTGTAGAGCATAGCGGATTTGACTTATGTAAATGACACCCACAGTGCTTTGTACGAAAACACGGAGCACAGCATTTTTGAGAATACACACACATGTCAGACCTGGTGATGAAAAGGAGTATTTTGTCTGTCAGTTATGCAGGACAAACCTTCTCTAGACCAAAGATTAGGTAGCAAACACACAACATGAGAATAATCTTTTTGGGAAGGAGAGACTGTTACCTCCTTTAGCCCAGAAAGTGCATTCCCACTGTCGAAGGCAAAGGGAAAAAATGTCAAAGTTAAATAAGCTAAAAAGAAGACTGAAATGACAAGAAATCAGAGGTTGGTTAAAATATCAGATTTATTAAAAAATTCCTCTCACACATCGTCAGGCAGAGCAATGGCCCCCCTACCCACAAAGTACGCCATATATTGCTCGCGGACCACGTGGGCATTTAGAGGGGGCAAGCCTGGACGTGCCACTTGAAGGGCTGTGAGGTCCGCATTTGGAGGGCCCTCCACATCTGGGCCAACGGGCACCACATAGTTCCTGTTATGTCTTTTGAGGAAGTTGTGCAATATGCAACAGGCAAGAACTATGTGGTTCAGTTTGTATTCCGCCAAGTTAAATGCCGTCAGGAACAGGCGGAAGCGGCTGGCCAGGATGCCAAAAGTGTTCTCCACCACTCTTCTGGCTCTGGACAGCCTGTAGTTGAAGACCCTCTGGTCCGGGGTGAGGGTCCTCATCGGGAACGGCCTCATCACATGGGGAGTCAACGCAAACGCTTCATCTGCGACAAAGACGAAGGGGAGTCCTTCGGCATTCTCCTCTGGAGGTGGCAAGCACAGACTGCCACTTTGGAGACGCCAGTAGAACTCCGTGTGCGTAATGGCACCACCATCCGAGATCCGGCCGTTCATCCCCACGTCCACATACATAAACTCGTATGTTGCCGACACCACCGCCAACATCACTACACTATTAAACCCTTTATAATTATAATAGTAGGACCTCGAGTTGGGCGGTGGGACGATGCGGACGTGTTTCCCATCAATTGCCCCTCCGCAGTTAGGAAAGTCCCAACGGCTGGCAAAGTGGGAGGCCACAGTCTGCCATTCCTGTGGCGTGGAAGGGAACTGTGGAGTGAAACAAGCAAAAAAAATTAGTCACTTTGCACTTAAACATTGCAAGCAGATTAGACAATCAACATCTTGGAACAAGAGCATTGTATAAAATTTGAGGCTGGAAAGTATTTGCACAGAAAAGTAGAGGCTCCCCTTCACAGATGACTCACCCCCCATCAATCCCCCCACTTCTGATGGGCCATTGGCAATAACTAGGGTTTTGGGGGGGGGGGACAGGTAACCCTCTGCACTTCATTGATTGGCAAATGGCTCAAGAATGTGTGCTAGTTTGGCCAGACCCTCTGTACTTAACACTATTGGCAGCCCCCAGGAAAGATAAAATAACATTTCAACCCCCCCCACCCCAAAAAAAGGCAGGCACATTGTGACATTCTGAAATTACCAAGAAAGCTAATAGGAGGGAAAGAAGACAAAAAATTAGGAAATGGAATGTATGGAGGCAGCCCCTTGCACTACATGCTTTGCTGAATTCATCCCTAAAGATGCCCACTATAAAGAGGTAGGTATATAGTGTGTATGGACCTTGGGAAAGCCAGCAGATAAAGGATTGGTACCATCTGACAGAGCAGTTGGGGGAGGGGGTTCCTAATGAGTTTGCCACCCCCCCCCCCCCCACCAAAAAAAAAAAAAATCGAAAGGGGCTCTACATGAAGTAAACCACACAGCAAACATTTGTGCATATTTTAGGGGGTGTTTGGGGGCAAACAATACTATGCAGCAGACAAAAGACATTGATTAAGTGACTAGGCCATAGGTGTCTATTGGGGCAGAAGAGCATGCTGGTGAGGTAAGTGAAGGGAAAAATGCATGAAGGAGAAAAGGGGCACAGCATATTAGAACATATTGCAATCATGGTAATTAGGGAAGGAGGTCAAAAATACAAGACATTAGCAAACAGAGCATACATAGAAGGGAATAGTCAAGTATAAATGTTACCTTAATATAGTCCTCCTGCAGGACCTGAATGATGGCAGAACAGGTCTCTGGAATAATGAGTCCCAGGGCCTGGGGAGAGATACCTGAAGAGAACTTCAAATCCTGAAGACTTCTCCCTGTCGCCAAGTACCTCAACGTGGCAACAAGCCTCTGCTCCGGAGTAATGGCTTGTCTCATGCAGGTATCCTGCCGGCTGATAAAGGGGGTCAGCAAAGCCAAAAGACGGTGAAAATCGGGGTCCGTCATCCTGAGAAAGTTCCTGAAATCATCAGGATTATTCTCCCCGATCTCACGAAGCAAAGGCATGTGCGAGAATTGGTCACGCTGAAGCAACCAATTCTTGGTCCACATACTCCTCGTCACTCTGTTCATGGACGGGTCTTGGCTCAAAGCTAAAAGCCCGACACCAATTCCGCGTACAGCACGAACTCGGCGACGAGTACGCACGGGAAACATCGCTCAGAAGGTCACAAAAGGTCGGCTGGTCAGAACGGACAAACAGAAAGCACCGATAAACAGCAAGGCCTGAAAGAACGAAATGAATACCAGCAACGAGCAGACAATAAGCAGTGCAAATCAAAGCGTCCTATATCAAGATATAGGCCGCAATGACCAACAAATGCGAACTGACTACACGCACTAATAAACAGATACGCACGACAAGCACAAACTGAAGAGCAGTAACGATCTGAGTCAGAAAACTGAGAAGCGCGAATCTTAAGTCACCAAACTTCCACTAACTCTCGATAAACACGGGATCAGCAGAAGGAGCCCAACGGGTGCCTGACGTGGTGCTGAACTTCCCTTTTGTAATCTCGTGGACGACGACTTACGTCACGACGTTCTTCCAGACCGGATATTCCGACAACGTAGTCCGACCGTGTGTACGCAACACCAACATCGGACAAAGTACGACGGACAAAATCCGACCGACCTGGTCCGCGGATTGTCCGAGCGTGTGTATGGGGCTTTAGCAGTTTAGGCAGCATATACTCACAAGTTGAGTTTGACTTCCGCCTGGTCCTCTCTGCCTATGCTGGGCTGTAGGCTCACCTTTCCTGCAGACGGTCAGACCGTTGGAAGCGCTGAAGCCGGCGGGGGGGAGGGGAGGGGAGGAGGGGAAGGCCCCCGGGGGGAGCAGGAGGTATGCCGCGGAAGGCCGCCGTAGGGTGATACGTCAGGCTAGGTCTCCGTAGATGTAGCTATTCAGCCGCGTCTCCCCGGCTATAGTGGGTTTCGCCGCTGTATCGAACTAATGCGATCCCGGTCTTCCTGCCCGACGCGCCAACCGCTACACGCCGCCTCTCCTGGAGCCTCTCACGCTCCATGCTGACCCGGCACGCTCCTCCGCATCGCATCTGCAAACATCCACCTGCGGGCTGACCCCTCCCTCCGTGCGCACGTTCACGTCCTACGTCCGCACGTCCATCGCGACAAAAGGCGATTAATTAATACATTGAGAGTAATACACAGACACAACCAGTGTTCTGTAAACGCAAGACAGGGGCATAAATTGCCCAGAGTTGCCTGTATTCAGGGGTACATTACCTTTCAATATCCTAGTAAGAGTGCACACATCACAGCAGTCATGCTCGAATCGAGACATGCCAGATGTGTGTGAGCACCTATAAATAGGAAGCAACCTGATGAGGGAGCCAATCCTCACAGGGGGTGGTGCTGGGTATCCGGCCTCAATTAGGTAAGCGCTTTAAGAAGAAAACAATCCAGGGTTGCATAGCAAATTTGCCTATAATTTAGATTCAAAAGAATCGTGGCGACGTTGCGTGCGTTAGCCAGCCAGGTGTTAATAAAATATCTATGGTGTGACATCATCAGTGTGTGGCTCTGTCTAGATATTTGCAACTGAACGCAATTTTTTGAGTTATACTGAGTTTCAGCCAAGAAACTGACACAGGAAAATACCCCTGTAAATGCTTACCCACTCCAAAATCAGTAATGATCCACCTATACTAATTTAGAGATTTAATGTGATGGGGGCTGAACTGAGGAACAAGAGGGCTCAATAATTTAAGGGGTTAGGGTCAATTTGCATGTATACATCGTTTTTCTTTATGTTCTCAGTTCCAATTCCCCACATTTGTGACCGCTTAAAAATCAAAGCTAAAATGACATTTTCCCATCCATTTGTAATTTTATGGTGAAAACATGAAACTGTAAATTCTAGAAGTTCACTGTCAAGTGATGTAAAATATGCATTACTGACCACAATACCGGATAATTGTGCCAAGCAGAGCAGTTGTTTTCTTCATAAGTTCTTGTCAGTGCACGTTTGTCATTTGCGGTGTTCACAACAGGAAACAGATGTAATGTCTGGAAGTCCAGCACAATAATATATATCATAGCTTAATTGCAAAGCTTCTATTCCCACCGCAGTCTGTAAGCCTCATACTATTCCACTTTGTAAATGTGGTAGCTGTTAGAATGCTTTATATATTGAAGGGACTTGTGCTGCATATGAAAAATACACACTTATTAAAAGGAATTCAACTTTATTAAAAAAAAAAAATGTCATTGTAGTTATGTGTATGCAATATTTAATAATAAACATAAAGAAGTTCTTACAAGGTGAATTGATGGCATTCTGTTTAAAAAATGCTGGATTTTTTTTTCAATAAGAAAGCCTAGTACTATATTTATGCTTTCTGGCAGATTGTATTCATCTACTTCAGGTGAAGATCAAAGCCCCACAAATAAAGACATAGTTCAGCAGAGAAAATAAATTCTGAAAGCACCATTAACCACTTCAGCCCCGGAAGGATTTACCCCCTTCCCGACCAGAGAATTTTTTGCAATACAGCACTGCGTCGCTTTAACTGACAATTGCGCAGTCGTGCGGCGTTGCACCCAAACAAAATTAACCTCCACAAATAAAGCTTTCCATTATTTTGGCAGCAAATTTCGATTTAGTTTTAGTCTAAAACTAAAACAATTGCAGAAGACTAAAATGGGACTAAAATGCCATTTTAATCATAAGACTAATGCCCCGTACACACAGTCGGAAATGTTGGATGAGAGCTTGTTGGCTGAAAGTCTGACCGTGTGTATGCTCCATCAAACATTTGTTGTCGGGCTTTCCGCCAACAAATGTTGGCTAGCAGGTTCTCGAATTTTCCGCCAACAAAACTTTGTTGTCGACTTTCTGATCGTGTGTACACAAGTCCGACGCACAAAAGTTCACACATGCTCGGAATCAAGTACGAGCCGGAAGCGCTTGGTCTTGTAAAACTAGTGTTTGTAATGGAGATATCACATGACTATTGAACTTCCTTTTTATTGGCTCGTTGTACGTCTTGTACGTCACCACGTTCCCACGTTCGTAAATTTTGGCCAACATTTGTGTGACCGTGTGTATGCAAGACAAGTCGGAGCCAACAACCTTTGAACAAAAATCCACGGTTTTGTTGTCGGAAAGTCTGATCGTGTGTGTACGGGGCATTAGTCTTTGGACTAAAATGGCATCTTAGTTTTAGTCCCATTTTAGTCTTCTGCAATTGTTTTACTTTTAGTCGTATTTAAAATCTTCAGTATATTTTAGTCGACTAAAACGGGAAAACCATCAGAGCTTTTTCCGAAGAGAATTCTGATCGCGTGTACGCGGAATTATGGTATTGAGGTATGAACATACCTCAATACTACAGACCAGTGTTAATTTGGAAGTCAAATTTAAATTTAGTCTTTTGACTAAAATTTCATTTTAGTTTTAGTCCCGTTTTAGTTTGTCGTATTTTAGTCATCTCAATTGTTTTAGCTTTAGTCATATATTAGTCGACTAAAATAGTATTCATTTAGTAGACTAAAATGTTTTAATTGTTTTAGTCAACAAAATTAAAACTGGAGCTTTCTTTTGGTGGTATTTGATCACCTCTGCGGTTTTTATTTTTTGCGTTATAAAAAAAAAGGGCGAAATTTAGAAAAAAAAGCAATATTTTTTACTTTTTGCTCTAATAAATATCCCCCAAAAATATATATAAAAAAAAAATGTCTTCCTCAGTTTAGGCCAATATGTATTCTTCTACATATTTTTGGTAAAAATCGCAATAAGCATATATTGATTGGTTTGTGCAAAAGTTATAGCATCTACAAAATAGGGAATAGATTTTTGGCATTTTTTATTATTATTTTATTTTTGTTTAGTAATGGCAGCGATCTGCGATTTTTATCATGACTGCGATATTGCGGCGGACATATCGGACATTTTTGACACTATTTTGGGATCAGTGACATTTATACAACGATCAGTGCTAAAAATGCACTGATTACTGTGTAAATGACACTGGCAGGGAAGGGGTTAAACACTAGGGGGCTATCAAGGGGTTATCTGTGTTCACTCAGTGTGTTCTAACTGTAGGGGGGGTGGGCTCACTAGAACATGACAGAGATCACTGCTCACGATGACAGGGAACAGTAGATCCCTGTCATATTGCTAGGCAGAACAGGGAAATGCCTTGTTTACATATGCATCTCCTCGTTCTGCCTTCTCCGTGTCATGATCGCGGGCCACCGGCAGACATAGAGTCCGTGGGACCCGCAGACACGCTCACGAGGCACGTGGCGGGCGCGCACGTGCACCATTAGCCCGCGATTTAAAGGGGACGTACAGGTGTGCCAATTTGAGCAGCCGTGCCATTGTGCCGACGTATATCGTCATGCGCTGGTTGGCAAGCAGTTAAACAATCTTCTGAAATCAGGTCGCATAACCTGGCTATCCTGTCATAGTTGCAGCCTAGGTGGAGGGAGTCCCGCAGAGACTCATGTTGGTAACCTGATGTAGTCACATGACATTGGGATGGGACTTGGGGTTTAATTTACTAAAGGCAAATAGACTGTGCACTTTGCAAGTGCAGTTGCGCTTTATAAAGTGCAGTTGCTTGAGAGCTTCGTAAATGAGGGGAAGCTCAGCTGACTTCCATTGTCCAATCACGCACACGCAAAGCGCCTTTTTATTTCTTGTATGTTATTGGGAATTCTTTGCAAAGCTTCACCTCATTTACAAAGCTCTGGAGCAACTGCACTTGCAAAGTGCACAGTCTATTTGCCTTCAGCAATTCAATCCCAAGATCTTCAAAACACTTACTAGGCTTGACAATCGGTAGTACTATCCTGTCAATCCAGGGGCGGACTGACAGGTCGGTGACTCGGGCGCCGCCCGAGGGCCCGGGGCCGTTAGGGGCCCGGACTCGGCCACATGAGGGGCCACTTGAAACGTCTGTATTACATGCCGCGATGCCGATAACAATACTGCTAACGGCGTGCGGCTCCCCGCCGGCCCCTTCTTCCCTCCCGTCAGTCCCAGGTGCTTCTACTGTATGCGTCGTGACGTCACCTGGGACGGACGGGAGGGAAGGAGGGGCCGGCGGGGAGCCGTGCGCCGTTAGCAGTATTCGCGGCATGTAATACAGCCGCTTCAACCTGCCGAGTCCGGGCCACTAATGGAAGAGAAGAGTGGAGGGGCCGGCGGGGAGCATTGGCATCGGCATCGGTGAGTTAATTTACCAGGACGGCCACAAGTGATAGGGGGGGGTGGTGTTACAGTGTCACGGGCCCCAGCCCACAGTGTCACCCCCAGCCCACAGTGTCACCCCCAGCCCACAGTGTCCCCCCCAGCCTACAGTGTCCCCCTAGCCCACAGTGTCCCCCCCACCCCACAGTGTCCCCCTGTGTGCGTGTCCCTCTGTGTGCATGTCCCCCCCTGTGTGTGCGCTCTCCCTCCAGTGTCCCCCTGTGTGTGCGTGTCCCCCCCTGTGTGTGCGCTCTCCCTCCAGTGTACCCCTGTGTGTGCGTGTCCCCCCTGTGTGTGCGCTCTCCCTCCAGTGTCCCCCTGTGTGTGCGTGCCCCCCTGTGTGTGCGCTCTCCCTCCAGTGTCCCCCTGTGTGTGCTTGTCCCCCCTGCGTGTGCGCTCTCCCTCCAGTGTCCCCCTGTGTGTGCTTGTCCCCCCTGCGTGTGCGCTCTCCCTCCAGTGTCCCCCTGTGTGTGCGTGCCCCCCCCTGCGTGTGCGCTCTCCCTCCAGTGTCCCCCTGTGTGTGCATGCCCCCCCCCCCATGCGTGTGAGCTCTCCCTCCAGTGTCCCCCTGTGTGTGTGTCCCCCCCTGTGTGTGCGCGCTCTCCCTCCAGTGTCCCCCTGTGTGTGCATGCCCCCCCCTGTGTGTGAGCTCTCCCTCCAGTGTCCCCCTGTGTGTGTGTCCCCCCCCCGTGTGTGCGCTCTCCCTCCAGTGTCCCCCTGTGTTTGCGTGTGCCCCCCTGTGTGTGCGCTCTCCCTTCAGTGTCCCCCTGTGTGCGTGTCCCCCCCTGTGTGTGTGCTCTCCCTCCAGTGTCCCCCTGTGTGTGCGCTCTCCCTCCAGTATCCCCCTGTGTGCGTGTCCCCCTGTGTGTGCGCTCTCCCTCCAGTGTCCCCCTGTGTGCGTGTCCCCCCCTGTGTGTGTGCTCTCCCTCCAGTGTCCCCCTGTGTGTGCGCTCTCCCTCCAGTATCCCCCTGTGTGCGTGTCCCCTCCCCCCCCCCGTGTGTGCGCTTGGTCCCCTTGAGTGCGGGGACCAAGGGGGCCCCATGATCTTCTATTGCCCGGGGGCCCCATGAGTTGTCAGTCCGCCCCTGTGTCAATCGGCATTCTATTTTCTTTCCTGCAGAGAAAGAGGGTCCTTTGGATGTCCACATCACTGCCTAAGTAACCTGTACACTTCATGCTGATTGTCCAGCTGCAAGGTTCTGTTATCAAACAAAATACATGCAGTGTCATGATGGCTTCATGATGAGAGGACCAGTCAGTGTGGGCACAGACTGCAGCATTGGATCCATTGGGCATCACCCCCAGACATGGCATTGGCAAGGGAAATGGCAGAGTTAGGTGAGTATAAGAATGGCTTCACAAGGTATTTATGCTTTTTAAACAGTTGTGATTAGTGCATATACTACATACACCCAAAAAACTGCACAAAGGGTATGTGTAGTCCTTCTGCCTTACTCACCTCCAATGGCACTTGTCAGTAAGGATGGGTGCAATTTTCCTGTGTTTTGAACAGTACCACAGAAAAATGAAATTTCTAAAGGAAAAAAGTAATCTAAAACTGATTGTGGCTGTAATGAATTGTCGGGTCTCTGCAATATAGATAAAACTCATTGAAAAAACAGCATGGGTTCCCCCCCCCCAGTCCATTAACAGGAAAAGAAAATTGCGTGGGGGTCCCCCCAAAATCCACACCAGGCCCTTCAGGTCTGGTATGGAAACTAAGGGGAACCCTGCGCCAAATAAAAAAAAAATGGCGTAGGGGTCCCCCCCCCCAAAATCCATACCAAACCCTTCAGGTCTGGTATTTGATTTTAAGGGGAACCCTGTGCCAAAACTAAAAAAAAATGGCGTAGGGGTCCCCCCCCCCCAAAATCCATACCAGATCCTTATACGAGCATGCAACCTGACAGGCTGCAGGAAAATAGGGGGGACGAGAGAGCGCCCCTCCTTTTGAACTGTACCAGGCCTCATGCCCTTAACATGGGGAGGGTGCTTTGGAGTAGCCCCCCAAAGCACCTTGTTGATTGGGAACAAGAGCCTCATCCCCACAACCCTTGCCCAGTGGTTGTGGGTGTATGCGGGTGGGGGGCTTATCGGAATCTGGAAGCCTCCTTTAACAAGGGGACCCCCAGATCCCGGCCCCCCCCCTATGTGAATTGGTAAGGGGTACATTGTACCCCTACCATTTCACAAAAGTGTCAAAAATAGTAAGACAAGAGGCACTTGGGGACAAGTCCTTTATTAAAATTATTTAAATGCCGCTTACACACGATCTGAAATTCTGCCAGCAAAAGACCGATGTGAGCTTTTGGTCGGAAAATGCGACCGTGTGTAGGCTCCATGGGACTTTTGTTGGCAGAATTTTGGCCAGCAAAAGATTGAGCATGTTCTCAATTTTTCCGACGGAAAAAGTTTCTATCAGAAATTCCGATCGTCTGTGGCAATTCTCAAGCGCAAAATTGCGATGCATGCTCGGAAACAATTCGACGCATGCTCGGAAGCATTGAACTTCATTTTCACGGCTTGTCATAGTGTTGTATGTCACCACGTTCTTGATGGTCGTAATTTGGTGTGACCGTGTGTAGGCAACACAAGCTTGAGCGGAATTCAGTCGGAAAAACCATCCAAGGCTTTTCCGACGAGAATTCTGATCGTGTGTACGTGGCATCAGTGTTTATAAAAAAAATTCAGATGTGAGATTAAGAGATACACAGGGGTTGGTTTACTAAAGGCAAATAGACTGAGCACATTGCAAAGTGCACTTGCACTCTGCAAGTGAAGTTGCTCCAGAGCTTAGTAAATGAGATAAAGCTTCACTTTGCAAAGAATACCAAATCACGTGCAAGGGGGAAAAAAAAGCATTTTTGCTTGCACGTGATTGGATGGTAGTAGTCAGCAGCACTTCTGTTCATTTACTAATCTCAGGAGCAATTGCACTTTGCAAATTGCATACTCTATTTGCCTTTAGTAAATTAACTTACTTACTTTTGTATCTGCTCTGTTTTATTTATGCAGACCATACATTTAATAAAATGTGTTCCTATTTAACCCCTTATTAACCCTAAGTTTACTCTGGGGAGCCCTAGTTAGCTCTTCCCCTTCTCCCTTAAAATATAACTGCTTGTTTCTTTATTTCTATTTTACAGCTATTATTAATTAAGCATTTTTGTTATTATTTACACCTTTACTGAGCAACTGTACATTGTGGTTACGTGATTTCCACAGCTTACTCTGCCCCGCAGTATGTGCGGCCACTATGTGGCGCTAAGAGGAAGGCATTGATTTGACCATCAGGCATCACTGCAGGATGTTCCTTTCCTTTGCCAATGGCAGGGACTGTCCCTGATTTGGAGCAATGTCCCTCTGTCCCTCATTCCTCCCCATTTGACCCTCATTTTGGTCTGATCTATATAGTTGTATATAAAATGCACTTTTTATCTATCAAAAAATGTTTCCCAGCACTAAACCTTTCATTGGAATTCTAAATTGATGCATTTGTGAATTCCAAAAGCTAGTATAAAGGAATAGTAGTGGTAAAAAAAGCACTTATGAGTTTAATCAATCTTGTTTTTTTGTACAATTGTCCTTTAAGGGGGCGTGGCAGAGGTGTGTCCTATACCTGCATAATTTTGCTGATAGGTGTCCCTCATTCCCATCTCAAAAGTTGGGAGGTATGTGTTGCTGTTGTGGTCCCATGGCATTATGGTCAAAATATACATTAAATGTACATTTAAAATATCAAAGAAAAAATGTCAATACAGTACATGGATTCAAATGGTTTTTTTTTTTTTTTTTTTAAAGTATAATTCTTTTATTCAAAGGATTTTTCCATTTATGACAATACATCAACAAATATCAAAGAAAAGAAAAAAAAAAAAAAAAAAGGAAACAAAAAAGAAATATCAAATAAACCCATTTTAGAATAAAACATATAAATCAAATCAAAACCAACCTCGCATATCAAATATAACAGATATACCGGCAGCGACAGAAAAAGCTAAAATAAAAAATTTAATTTAATTAAATTCATGGGCAAAAAGTAATGCAATAATACACTGCCCTAATAAAAAATATAGTATGGATTAGCGTCATAACAAATCAATGGTAGAAAAAACAAGACAAATCTGGAAAAAAAGAAAAAACAAGATAACAATATAGTATGGATTACGTCATAACAAATCAATGGTAGACATAACTGTCACATAAGATACGTCTATAATAGCGCTAAATATTCTAATGTGTTCGTAGAGTACTCGCCGGCACCCCTAAAGGGAGCAGACTGTGCCGGGCGAATCCTCTCCGAATCTATGACCCTACCTGAAAACCTGGGGTTGACCTATAACTCCGAAAGTTTTGTTTAAAAAATCAGGAACTCCTTGCTGTATTGTTTGTACACCAATATAAAGCCCTCAAGATAGAAATATAACTTACATACGACTCGGGGAGAATTCCCGGTATTCGAGAAGGCTGAGTAGAGAAGTAGATAAGAAAGAGAGAGAAGGAGGAGGGGAGTAGGGGGAAGGGATAAAAGGGGGTATTTTAGTATTAGGAACATGTCATCATACCAAGAGATGGTCACTAAGATGGGGCGGAAGAAATTAATGTTGACCTCCAGGGATCAGTGAGATACCAAAATGGTGGGCCCAAGGCTCCCAGGTGGCCTCAAAAACTGGGAGTGGTGTTCAAGAGGGAGCTGGTGAGTTTCTCTTGTATCATAATCCAAGAGATTTTGTTTATAGCTGTTTTAAAAAAGGAGATTGTGGGTTGTTTCCAAGCTTTAGCTAGTGTCATCCTAGCTCCCAAGAAGATGAAATGGATTAATTTGCGGTTATTTTTTGAAGTCTGGGGGATATTAGCATTAAGTAGGGCGATGGTTGGGTTTTTCGGCAGTTGGAGTTTCGTGATTTTCTGGATTAGAGAGAAAACCTTATTCCAGAATGTCCTGATTCGGGGGCATTCCCACCAAATGTGGGCCATGGAGCCTCTTAGACGGCATCCTCTAAAACATTGTGGGTCCGCTGAGGGAAACATTTTATGTAATCTTGTGGGGGTGAGGTACCATAGTCCAGGGAAATGATACAACCCTTTGTCCGTCCACCATTTGAATGCTTTGATGTCCCCACCTGGGGGAAAGTCTGGGTTGTTGAAAATGTGCGCCAATGGTTTGGCTATTGATATCAGATTGGTATTTGATCTCACCTTGTCCCATAGCTGCAGTGATTGTGATAGGATCGGGGAGAGAATGGGAGGTCGGTCTCTAGGGTTAGACCATAATAAGAAATCTAGTGTAAAGGTTGGTGCTGCCTGCCTCTCCATTTGGACCCATTCAGGTGTCTCCTTAATGTTGTAAACTGTGGATAGTTGTGCAATTCTAGCTGCGTTGTAATACCATCGGAGTCGGGGGAGACCTAATCCACCCTGTAATCTCGTGCTATAAAGTGTGTTTAGTGGTAATCTGTGTCCTGATCCTCCCCAAATGAATTTGTTGATTTTCCTTTTGAAAAGCTTCTAGATGGTCCATTCTAACCTTAATCGGGAGGGCTCTGAAGAGGTACAGAAGTCGCGGTAGAAGAGTCATTTTTATCGAATGAATTTTCCCCAGCCAGGAAATTTCCATTTCCAGACCATTGTCCTAGATCAGCTTCTAATTTACGGTATAAAGGGGGAAAGTTGGCAGTGTAAAGGTTTTCTATTTTGGAAGTGAGTTTGATGCCTAGGTAATCAATGGAAGATTCGTTCCATTTAAATGGGAAGGCAGTCCGAAGGGATTCTACTGTTGCAGGCTTAAGTGAGATGTTGAGGGCATAAGACTTTGAATAGTTTACTACTAGCCCTGAGATCTCTGAAAAATCTTTCAGAAGTTTGCAAAGATTCGGTAAGGAAGTAATCGGTGAAGTTATATAGAGGAGCATATCGTCCGCGAATAATCCACATTTGTGGATCTGTGTCCCACAGAAACGCCTTGTATGTTGGGGTTCGAGCGAATAGCAATTGCCAGGGTTTCTATAGCCATTGCAAATTAAGGGAGAAAGTGGGCAGCCCTGTCTAGTGCCCCTTGCTATACTAAGTGGGTTGGAGTATTGACCGTGTATTCGAATCCTGGCATTGGGATTAGAGTATAGGGATTTTAGGATCCCCTTGAAGCGGTTCCCGAAACCCCATTTGTCTAGAAGGGTAAAGATATACGTCCAATCTATGGAGTCGAATGCCTTATGTAAGTCTAATGATAAGACCATTCCTTCCTGAGAGTGGTTACCTGCCAACCCGATTGGAGGATGGTGACTATGTCCAACCGCTCTCCTAGTTTGGTCTGGCCCTTGTCTGCCTGGGATGAATCCCACCTGGTTCTTGTGGACATAATGAGAGATGAAGGTAGCGAGTCGGTTAGCTAGGATTTTAGTCAATATTTTAAGATCATTATTTATGAGTGAGATGGGTCTATAGTTTTCAACCTCTTCGTGATTTTTGTTTGGTTTGGGTATAACTGTGATGAAGGCTGAATTTAGGTGAGGGTCTAGGGGGGAACCTCCCGTTTTGGAATTAAAAAACTTTGCCATGTGGGGGGCCAAAATCTCCCCAAAAGTTTTGTAATATGGCGTAGATAGACCATCCGGTCCAGGGCCGAGCCTGGTTTTAAACCTTTGATGACCCCCAATATCTCTTCTGTGGAGAAGGGTTCTTCCATTATGTCAAATGTGTTCCTGAATAAGGGTTGGTATCTTTAGGTGTTGAAAGAAGTCGGTGTATGGTGTGCTCTGTTCTGCCTGGCGGGGTTTATATAAATTAGAATAGAATTCATGAAAAGCTTGGAGTATTTTAGTGGGGTTGGCCGTGGGGGGATGTCCTGCGATTCTGAGTTTTGGGAGGGTATGTGATCGGAATTTAGGGGTGAGTTTGGTGGCCAACATAGATCCAATTTTGTCTTTTTGAAGGTAAAATTTGACCCCGCTCCATCTGATGTGTTTTTCAGCTCTAACCGTTAAAGTAAGGTTAAGTTCCAATCTCGTGGCATCTAGTTGGTCTGCTAGAGCCTTGGAAGGTTGTTTTTTGTGTTCAGATTTTAGTTTTGCGAACTTGGATTCTAGTTGGATTAAGTCCCTCTGACGTTCCTTTTTGAGTTTAGTTGCCAAACTAATCAAATCCCCTCTAATAGTGGCCTTGTGGGCTGCCCAAATGGTTTCCGAAGATATACCATCCGTCACGTTCAGACGAAAATATTCCTGAATTGAGTCCGCTAACATTTTGATATGTGTAGGGTTGCTGAGAAGCGATTCATTGAGTCGCCAGTATGTGCCTTTCGTCTTAGTGAGGACATTGCGTAAGGATATGGTCACTATAGAGTGATCTGACCACGTAGTGTCAACTATGGTTGATTTGGAAGTCAGAGGGATGAGAGAAGGGGGATTAGTATATGATCTATCCTACTATAAGATTGGTGAGGTGAGGAGTAGTGAGTAAAATCCCTGCTCTTTGGGTTAAGTTCCCTCCAAATGTCTATTAGGCCATATGTGTGGAGAAATTTAGCTATTTTATTGCTCATCTTGGTAGGGCGGGTTAGTTGCTGATTGTGAGGTTTAGTCTTATCTAAACCCTGATCAAAAGCTACGTTGGAGTCCCCTCCCAAAATGACCTTGCCTTCAAGGAGTGGATTTATAGTTGAAAAGAGAGTCTGAAAGAACTTAGCTTGTCCTTTGTTAGGGGCATAATAGGAAACGATAGTGTAAAGTATTCCTTCAATCGTACCTTTTACAAGAATAAATCTTCCTTCCGGGTCTTTGTAGTCAGAAACGTGAGAAAAGTTACTATTTTTGGAAAAAAGTATTGCTACTCCCTTCGTTTTGTTAGGAGCACTCGCTAGAAAGAAGGTCGGATAGAATGAGTGTACGAATTTAGGGTTGTACCGAATCGGGAAATGCGTTTCTTGCAGCAATACCACATCTATATTTTGGGCTTTGTATCGATCAAAAGCTACTCTCCTTTTTCTTAGGGGAATTTAGGCCCTGAACATTGTGCGTGGCTACCTTGAGGTCTGTCTTAGTGGGGAGTTTGTCAGCCATTGGAGCAGAGGTTTGGAATGCTCAGGTATACATAGTCACTTACCTTCAGTTGTCTTCCGTTTGGTTGCAGGTGTTTGCCGGCGTTGAGTCGGTTGGATGAATCGCTAATTCTGGAAGGGTTCTTCGTATGATGACATGTTTGGAAAGAGAGAGAAAGTTAAAGGGGAAGGAGGAAAGGGGGGGTGAAAGGCAAAAAGAGAATATGTCTTCTCGGAAGACCGACGGTGAGCGGCAGGAAAAAAGCCCCGCCGGGACTCCGTCCCAAGTACAGTGGTCGGCCCTAAGGCCTGACCCACAACCCATGTCGTAGAAACACACGGTGCTTCTAGGAAATGGGTGGAGGCGCATAGGGGCCACCCCGGACCCTAACATAAAATGTAAAGAAAAAACATGAAAAAAGCACTAACAGTCAGAATTAGTTTATGAAATAATTTCATCAGAGAAGGGTAGAAAAAACACCCGAATTAATATAAAAGGAATAAAAAGATAAAAACACAGAAATATATGACCCTCAGATATGGGACATAGGGAAAAACCTACTGTGTTCCAGAGGCTCTAGGCGGGTCCCTCCGCCCTCCACCCCTCAAGTAAGGGGGGAAAGGGGAAGGAGGCACCTATAGATAGGATAGCCCTGTAGACAGGGACTCATGTTATAAAGAGGAAATCAATGTTTGATCAATTTTTGTTAAAAAAAGATAGGCCTGCAGTACAAAAAAAAAATACAAACTAGTTCTCCATGTTTCCTTTCAGGGGGGTCCTAAAAAAGCTTTTCGCCATCAGGGATAGCACCGCAAAAGGGAAAGACCAGCGATCAGCCAGCAGTGGTTTGAGGGATCTTCTTTTTTGAATAGTGGAAGGTGCAAGGTCAGCAAAGATTTGAATTGGTGACCTTGAAACTGTAAGTTCGGTTTTTGCATTTGAAAAGTGCGGTTTGGCTATAATACTAATTCCAGGCGGTGAGGCGGTAGTTTCGTATGAGTTCCGAGATAATGTCCCGAACGATGGGGGGGAATGTCGGTGTAGGATTCTGGGAGGCCGCGGATGCGGAAGTTATACCTCCGGACCTATTTTCAAGGTTCCAACTGGTCCTGCAGAGATTTCACGAGGACCTCATTTTGGTTGGTTTGGGCAACATTGTCTAGTTTATTAGCTTCATGTCACTGCTTATATCTTTCCTTTTGTGCAGATATTAGCTGGGTGCAGATAATTCTTGGAGATGGGGTGAGGGGGGTATAGCTTATCTACTTTTGGGGGTCAAGAGGGGATTGGTGGGGGTGGTGGTAAGGACCCCCTTGGGCTAAAAATTGTAAAAAGGGCAAAAAAACGATCTCCGTCCTGTATATAGGTCCCGTTTTTTTTTCCCCCTCTGTTTTCCTTGACCTCTTATCAAATGTGTTAAATAAAATGCCTCTGGCGAGTTTGTATAAAGTGTTATAAATGGTCTTTACATGGCGGCCATAATGAGGGAGTCACCCCTAGTTTTGCTGTCTGCCCCTGTTCAGGAAGATTTCACCTCACCTTCTGTCCCAACAATTGATTTTTACAATTTTGGGTTGGTGGAGAAAACTGATGTCTGTCACTTTCCTGGAGCCCCCCTGCAAGCCATAGGGGGTTATTTACAAAAGGCAACTCCACTTTGCACTGCAAGTGCACTTGGAAGTGCAGTCGCTCTAAATCTAAGGAGTAGATCTGAAATGAGGGGAAGCTCTGCTGATTTTATCATCCAATAAAGTGCAAGCTAAAATGCTGTTTTTTTATTTTCCTTGCATGCCCCCCTGGGATCTACAGCGACTTTACTTTCAAGTGCACTTGCAGTGCAAAGTGGATTTTCCTTTAGTAAATAAACCCCACTGTCACATGGGGTGGCTTCCAGAGGAAAAGAGGCTTTCTCACAGGGGAAGTGAGAGTGGCACAGAACATGAAGAATCAGCTGCCATAATGTTGCCACTCTGAATGAGGAACTCCAGGTAAATCGACGAGATCGACCAGATATTTACTAAATGACACAAAGGTTTACTGACAGTTTAAAGGGTTACTCTGTATTTGTGGGTAAAAAAAATAGAGCATATGCAGCTGCTACATGTTATGCTGCTACAGGCTATGTTATATTTTAATGTTATTAAAAATGTACTTTCATTTACAAGTACAGTGCTGTAACATTCAATGCATAATGCCAACCTGGAGGTCCTCTGTACAATGTTGGCTCACTGATTTTCTCAGAAGTCTGCACTAAGATACAATTCAAATTTTAGGCATCCATTGCAATATGGAATTGAAGTACTGGTGACATGCTCCCCAAGGGTTAATTACTTCTTAAAGGGATGCAGACACTGCAAATTTCCCCATTAGAACACAGAAAGTGCATCATCTGATTATAATGAACCAGTCACTCTAGTTCAGAATGCAATCAGTCTGGTGAAATAAAGAGCTATTCCTTTAAAGCAACACAAGGTAGGATTCTGCTAGAAAGATTTGTATTTCGTTTTTTAAATCCCTGTGATGCACATTGATCACCCATAGGGATTTTGTTTTCTCAACAAATGTAAAGTTGCTCTTTAAGGTAACATACTTCAAGACTGCATAGAAGCCTAGGCCGTGACAGCTATACCTACAGTAATGTCGCTTACACGCGATCGGAAATTCAGCCAGCAAAAGACCAATGAGAGATTTTGGTTAGAAAAATGCAACCGCGTGTATGCTTCATCGGACTTTTGCTGGCCGAATTCCAGCCAGCAAAAGATTGAGAGCAGGTTCTCAATTTTTCGGTCGGCTAAAGTTCAGATGCCAATTCCTATCGTCTGTAGCAATTCCAACGCGCAAAATTCCTACGCATGCTCGGAAACAATTTGACGCATGCTCGGAAGCATTGAACTTAATTTTCTCGGCTCGTCGTAGTGTTGTATGTCACTTCGTTCTTGACGGTCGAAAGTGTGTGACCGTGTGTATGCAAGCCAAGCTTGAGCGGAATTTTGTCGGAAAAACCATCCAAGATTTTTCCGACGAAAAATCCACTCCACTGTGGACGCGGCATGAGTCATTATGGGACCATAATATCCTTTTATACATGCTTATTGCTTTTTCAATACATACATTGAAATGAAAATTACTTTTTATTTTGAATCTGAAAAAGCTGTAATACCCATTTTCTGCAAGTTCTAAAACTGGGTAGATACATAGTGCCTGGCACTCCATAGCTGCATGATTAATATTGCTTGTTCAAACACATATGGAAAGGTCACAGAATGTAAACCGCAGACTTCATATTAAAAGGTCAGAGTACAAGCAAAGCACAAACATTTATTTACAAGACCAACCATTGCTTTACATTTTAGCCCATGAAGGTCAGATCATTTTTTGTTCTTTAAAAAAAAAAAGAGAAAATAACTGTTGTCTAGCAGCAGCTCACTAACCAGCCATGTACATGCTGCAGAGTGGCACACCCTTTATCACGTGTCAGAATAATATTTATTTAAACTGTGGGTAGAATTTGGAGATGCACATAAACGCAGCTCTGTATTGACCAATAATTCATAAAATTTTGGGTACGTATCTGAATTTGACATGATTACAGGCTTTTATTACCCTGTATAGCAGCACCAAGAAAATTGGAGTGGGGGGGGGGGGGGGGCAGCACAGGGAGAAACATGCAGGAAGTTTGACGCCCAGAAGCCGCATGAAGAAAGGTGTCTCTCCCTGAAAGCACTTTCTCCCTGGGGTGAGCTCACTCACGATCCATCCATCCACTATGAGTGAAGTCTACCCCCTCCCTCCATTCTGTTTCTTGACTCTGAGCAAGTACACTAATCTAAGGGGGCTCAGGAGTAGGGGTGCTCTGTGGACTCTAATGTAAGAGGGGCTTTGGTGAGCAGAAACCCCCTTATGTCAGTTTCCCTTTACATTCCAGAGTTCACAGAGCTCAGACTCAGATGTAAGGGAGAACTCTGTGGACTCTAATGAAAGAAGGGCTCTGTGGACTCTGATGTAAGGGGGGCCCTGCAAACTTTCATGTAAGTGCTTTGATATAAGGGGGGCTGTGTAAACTCTGATGTAAGGGATGCTCTGTGGACTCTAGTGTAAGGGGGGCTCTGGGGACCCTGATTAAAAGGGAATGCTGAAAACTCTTATGGAAGTGGCGGCTCTAGTTACCAGAGACCCCCCCTTATATAAGTCTTCATTTACACCAGTCTGCATCATTCCCCCTTACATCAGAGTTCCCTCTATACATCAGAGTTCTCAGTGTTCTCCCTTAAATTAGAGTCCCCAGAGTTCACCCTTACATCAGAGTCTGCAGAGTCCCCTCTTACGGTGTAAGGAAACTCTGCAAGTTCAAATGTAAGGAGGAATCTGTGGATTCAGATGTAAGGTGAAACTCTGCAGATTTATATGTAAAGGGGAACTCTGCAGATTCAGATGTAAGGGGAACGCTGCAAATTCAGATAACTCCCTCCGTTATTTAAGAAGTGTCAGAAGAATCGAAGCGTCACACGGCTGAAGACTCCCACTGAGGCGGATCGTGCGAGCGGAGAAGAAGCCGGAGCAAAATGCAGACGTAGAAAGGTAAATTCTCTCTCATGTATTTTCATTCATTATCAGTTATAAAGATATACGTATGTAATAAAACTGTATGCTTCATGGTTTTTACCAGCCTTTTTTAAACTTTTTTTACTCCTAGAGAAACCCTTGAAATATAATTTTAAGATCTTAGGGAACCTATGCTAACATTAATTCATTGGATGAAGGGAAGATTCTGGACAGCCGCACTCAAAATCAAATGCCTTTATTTAAAAAAGGAGCAAATAATCCAAAAAGTACAATCCACAGCAAACAACGGATCAGAGTTGACGCGTTTCACACTTTCAAAAGTGCTTATTCATAGCTATTCAGCTATGAATAAGCACTTTTGAAAGTGTGAAACACGTCAGCTCCTGTGATCCGTTGTTTGCTGTGGCTTGTATTATTACCTATGCTTAGCCAGCACCTGCTGTTCCTGTTCTGAGGAGAGCTACATTTCCAGACACCCTTCCTAGAGCTGCATCTCTCTTCCCTTAACATTAATTCATCATGGATCAATGGAAAGAATGCTCCCCTTAAAGTGGCAGTCAGGATGTTACCCTTTCAGACAGCTAGATAGATCGATGATGTCATGCCACTGGACCTGACAAGTGGCATTGGACCCAAGACTATGCAGGCACTGTCAGATGGGAGGTCAATTAGCCACAGCTCAAGGAATCCTTTGTAACCTCTGAGGAAGATTCTTTGGAATGCTGGTTGAGAATGGTTGCTCAAAGCTGGCCATGCACAGAGCGAGTATTAGCCAGTTCCTGCTGAGCTGGCTAAAATTCATTCAGTGGATGACTCTGTTGGTCACTTCCCACCCAACATCCTTCAATTGAAATACCAAAGGAGCAGGAAAGAAAATTGTAAGTTCCTGCATCCAATCCGATTTTTCTGTATTTTCACAGCTGACGGGGCCAAATGTCAAAATACAGTAGTCATAGCTGGAGATTTGTCCATTCACGTTACACAGTGAGGATGGACAAAGTTCCCGCTGTAGCTATTGTAGGATGAATCTGTTTTTTTCCATTCAGCCTACAGATGTATGCAGGGCCGCTGATAGGGCAGTACAAATAGCCCTGATTTACCGGGCCCGCTCAGATCAGCTACACAGTGGGGCCCGGGCATCATGACAATTTGTTACTGCATGTAAAAAAAAAAATGTTTTCAAAATTTTTCTCCGCTTGCACTTGCTTACAGAGTGGGTATATTATTTTCCTGGGCCTCATCTGGTCAACACAGGGGCTCAGGAGGGGAGCACAGTGGAGGGACTATTTCTTTATTTTCGGGGTGCATGTACATCATGCCGCCCCACTATTCTATTAGTCCCGGCTGGCAGAGTGATACTGTGATTCTCTGTTCAGCAATCCTCACCAGATCTGAAGAAGCTGAGCGGCTGACAGGGAAGAGCAGGAGGAGATCGTGGCTGCACTGGACACAGTGAGTGGGGAATAGAGGAAAGAAATACTCATTGTGTCCTATTATATATCTCACAGTACAGCAGGTTACAATCATCACACAGGCAGCACAGCAGGGTCTCTGTCTCTGTCATGGCTCTGTGTCACATAGCTTTTGGGTGCTGACTTTGTTATGGTTGTACTGTTACAGTCTGTTATATACAATACAGCCATAAGTTAACTAAGCCAGCACCCAACAGCCATGTGACATAGAGCCATGATAAAGTCATGATAAAGTCATGATGCTTAATGTGCTGCCTGTATGATAATTGTAACCTGATCATAATAAGAAACATGCTGCTTTAAAATTAATTTGGTGGAGCAGTAAACGTGCAGCGGAGCTGCATTTTTACTGCCCCCCATACCAATCCCCTTTAACTACTTCCCATTGTCGCTGGATTGGAAGGTTGATATCTCGGTCATCACTACAGCAATGATCGAGGTATCGTTTTTTAGCCCCATCAACTCTGCACAAAGTAAGTACAAAATAAAAGTAATCATAGTGGCTAAGAAGCCCCTGGATTACTTTTACAGGCAGTGGAAGGGGGTCCCACTTCCACCTCATCCCTTATTACTTTTAAGATGTGACCAGTAACATCCAGTTACTGGGACACAGTGAGAGGGATGGATGTCATTCTGTCCACCGTGTGATGTCAGAAACCAGAAGTGATGAAGATTTTATCACTTCTGGTTTCGGTCTCATGTAAAGAAGCCATTAGTGATTTGAACAAGCATCTGATCAAACTGATCTTAGTTTGATCAGTTGCTTTGAAGGCCAGAGGACATATATGGGGTCTAAAAGACCTCATACCTCCCTATAAAGAGGACCTGTCATGGCCCATACTATCACAAGGAATGTTGTCCATCCCTTGTGAAAGCAAAAATGCCCAAAAAAAAAGATACAGTCTAAGATTTTTTATTTTATTTGTAATAAATAAAATACAATATAAAATAAATGTAAACTGCCCCCTGCTCCTTCATGCTTCCTAATTGCAAATGCATGCGTTGGCTTCACACGCATATGTAAACGGCAACAAACCTGCATTTCGCTTCAAGTCTGGGTCTGGAATGGGGCCAGGGGTGTGGGCAAGGGCGTGGTTGAAGGGGCCCTGCTAGGTAGGCTGTACTGGGCCCCATGATTTCTATCAGAGGCCCTCGATGTATGGCTAGATTTAGACTCATTTAGACATTCACACTGTGCTGCTTTAAAAATATTCATATTTCATGCATTGTTCATGATAATCCTATATTTATATCCTTCCCAAAACAAACCACACATAAACCAAAATAACCTGTCAAAAGGCATTAAAACAAATCTACTTTTAACAAGCATTCCCGGAATCATATCTCTCCATTTGTCTAATTTTTTACTTCTCCGCTTGTACACCTGCTACAGTGCGTACAACTTGGCGCAATCATTTTTCAATGTTAATTGCCATTCAGGACATCCTTATCACAGTGTAAACTCAAGAGTAATTTGTCTTATCCCTGGATAATGTTATTATAAATAGGATGGTTAACAAAGCTCAATCTTGTTAATAGACCCCTAAAGCTTTGTTAACTTGGACCTGCTTTGTAGCTGCCTCTCAATTACCTTCCAGCTGTTGTCCTGTCATTTGTTGTAGGTCCTGTGTGTGTTTTGCAGACACATTGCATGGAGCGCCACTATATAAAAGTGCAGGCATTCTTCTCCCTGGTGAAGTTTAATGCCCTATCACTGACAGGATTGATGTAAAGTGTGATCTCTGCGAAGGTGGATGATGAATTAGTGAGACGCAAGGGCAGCCAAAGTATCAAGTGAATGTGCTGATGGTAACTGTAGATAGACATATAAGATATGATACATTTCAGCCCTGGAAAATGTCTTGTCTTTGTTTTTTATTTTTCTTTAGAAGCAAATATAACGGTTTATGCTAGATCAATAAATGCAAAGTGGAATAATGAAATTCAATATGCAGAAGACTGCAAAACCCAGAGAAAAATCATCTCCCGACTACTTACCACAAGGGGAAATCAAATTGGTGGGTAAAGTTTGCTTCTTACGATGTTTAACCACTTCCCACCCGGCCACTGCACAAATACGGCCGGGTGGGAGCCGTCTACTTCTGACTGGACGTTTCCGGAACGTCCTTCAGAAGTAGCGGGATTGCGCGGGCGCGCATCCGCGCGATCCCGATGCGCGCGTGTCCCCCGCACACGCCGCATCTCGGCACGGCAGGTGGGCAATGTATTTGCCCTCCTGATCCGTGCGATGGCTGTGTCTAATCACAGCCATCGCAATGTCAACAAAGGGGGAAGGGCGGCAGATGACAGGAGATTGCGCCGCTGCGTGCCCGCGCAGCGGCGCGATCCCGATCTGCCTGTGTCCCCCAGAGACAGCTGAGCAGTGTGAGACAGGAGGGCCATCTGATTGGCCCTCCTGATCACATGACGACTGTGTCCAATCACAGTCGTCATATAATGTGTAAATAGTAAATAGAGAGCAGTTGTAACTGCTCTCATCTCTTCCTCTCCTCACACAGAGCCTGTCAGTGAGGAGAGGAAGAGAGATCTGTGCTGCAGCCAGGAGATCAGTGAGTTATATAGCTGTTTGTCTGCTGTTAACCCACTGATCACCTAGCTAGTGTCCCCAAAACACAGTGTCCCCAAAACACAGTGTCCCCAAAACACAGTGTCCATCTGTCCGCCATCATCCGGCACAGCTGCCCGCCATCATCCGGCACAGCTGCCCGCCATCATCCGGCACAGCTGCCCGCCATCATCCGGCACAGCTGCCCGCCATCATTCGGCACATCTGCCCGCCATCAGGCACATCTGTCCGCCCGCCATCAGGCACATCTGTCCGCCCGCCATCAGGCACATCTGCCCGCCCGCCATCAGGCACATCTGACGCTCGCCATCAGTCGCATCTGACGCCCGCCATCAGTCGCATCTGACACCCGCCATCAGTCCCATCTGACGCCCGCCATCAGTCGCATCTGCCCGCCATCTGACACATCTGCCAGTCAACATGACTAAAAGGTCATACAGCGCAGAGGGGGCTTGCCAGATACTCCAGAGTATGTCAGACGAGAGTAGCGGGGAACTCTCTCTGTCAGACTCGGATAGCGACTATGAGCCAGTGGACAGCAGTGGCTCCGAGATGGAAACAGAGGATGATAGAATCCTAACAAGGAGAAGCAGGAGAAATGAGCAGGCGCAGGCATCCACCAGCAGCGCAGCACTCCAGGATGATATGCAGGCATCCACCAGCAGCGCAGCACTCCAGGATGATATGCAGTCATCCACCAGCAGCGCAGCACTCCGGGATAGGCAGCCATCCACCAGCAGTTTGGCAACCTTCCTAGAAGATAGGCCAGATGCTAGCAATGGAGCATCACATCAACGAGGCAGTACTACCCTTCCAGATGTTCTACTTGATCCAACATGGCTGCCCGATACGTCAGTAGAACCTGTAATTCCCCTTTTTACAGCCCAGCCAGGCCCTCAGATACAGACGGAAAATGTAACCCCACTTTATTATTTTCACTTATTTTTTCCCAATAATCTCCTAACCTACATTGTGGAGCAATGTAATCTATATGCCAGCCAACATATAGCCAACAATCCAAGTTCTTCCTATGCCCGCCCTTTTGTTTGGAAACCCCTCACCATTGAAGAATTTAAAATTTTCCTTGGCCTAACCCTCAACATGGGGCTGACAAAAAAAAAATGAAGCCCATTCCTACTGGTCTACCCTACATATCCACCACATGCCGATCTATTCATCAATGATGCCCAGAACCCGTTATGAAATGATAATGCGATTTTTACATTTCAATAACAATGCCCAATGCCTCCCTCGAAATCATCCCAGTTATGATAAATTATTCAAAATTCAGCCCCTAATCAATTTTTTTTTGCGCCAGCTTCAAACGACTGTTTACCCCAGATAAAAATATCTGTGTAGATGAGTCACTATTACACTTTACTGGAAGACTTGGAATCCAGCAAGCAGTAAACGAGCCAGACGTGGGGTAAAATTTTTATAAGGCGTGTGACAGGGCCACGGGCTACACATATGATTTCATAATTTATGAGGGAAAATAAAAAAAGCTAAACCCCCCTGGATGCCCTACCTACATGGGAACAAGTGGCAAAATTGTCTGGCAGCTGATCCAACCACTGCTTGGGAAAGGTTACCACCTATATGTAGACAATTTCTACACAAGTCTCCCACTTTTCCGCCATCTCTACCTAAAGCAGACTGTGGCCTGTGGGACAGCGCGGACCAACCGTAAAGGCTTCCCACAGACATTGGTCGCCAAGAACTTGAAGACGGGTGAAAAGGCCAGTACACGGACTGAAGAGGTACTAGCGCTGAAGTGGCGAGACAAAAAAAGAGACGTCTACATCCTTTCCACAATACACAACGACACCTTGGTGGAACTGCAGAGAAGAAGAGGCCCCGTCCAGAAGCCAAAATGTATCCACGAGTATAACCTATACATGGGGGGGGTGGATATGAACGACCAGATGATGCAGCCCTACTTGGCCACCAGGAGATCGCTTTTTTGGTACAAAAAAGTCGCCATTTATTTGATGCAACTAGCCATGTTCAATTCCTATATTATTTTTTCTAAGTGCACCCAAAGTTCCCTGACCTATCTCAGATTTCAAGAAGACGTCCTCACAGCCCTCATCTATCCCCATGGCCAACCCACTCAACTAATTCGCTCTGATGAAGTAGCCAGACTCCATGAAAGGCACTTTCCTGAACTTCTCCCTCCTACCCAAACAGGTCGCAAACCCCCCAAAAAATGTCGTGTGTGTTCAAGTAGGGGAAATCGCCGCGACACCCGATACTACTGTCCCGACTGTCCCTCCCATCCAGGCCTCTGTATTGGAATGTGCTTTTGAAGCTATCATACTTCACTGCACTATTAGATGACTTTTTTCCAGTTTCCACTTTCTGCCATTTCTGTGAATGACCCGGACTGTTAACGACTATGCCTCTGCCAAACATCTTTCTGCCTTCAACGTGAATTGAGCTTGCCCTGTTAAATGACCATTCTTTTTGCCTGCCTCCTGAACTGATCATTTGCCCTGCCACTGTACAGCACAGGGGTCTCACATCTGAGGGGCTCCAGAAAAGGTTTTCCGAGTGGAGAAAACATTTTTCTCCAGGTTTTGTTTTCTCGAATTAGGGTCTGGAGACTCGGAGGCTTCGTAGAGATTTGGGTGGGAAGAAGCCTCTACCCCTGTCCTCAGGTCTTACCTGACCAAGGCCTAATGTACAAAGTGCCACCTGCTGCCATCTGAACTGGTCATGCCTCTGCCTGCCACCTGAACTGGCCATGCCTTTGCCTGCCACCTGAACTGGCCATGCCTTTGCCTGCCACCTGAACTGGCCATGCCTTTGCCTGCCACCTGAACTGGCCATGCCTTTGCCTGCCACCTGAACTGGCCATGCCTTTGCCTGCCACCTGAACTGGCCATGCCTTTGCCTGCCACCTGAACTGGCCATGCCTTTGCATGGCACCTGAACTGGCCATGCCTTTGCCTGCCACCTGAACTGGCCATGCCTTTGCCTGTTACCTGAACTAGCCATACCTATGCCTGTTACCTGAACTGAACTTTGACTGCTCTGGAACGGTATTCCTGCCTGCTAGAACCACAGGTGAGCCTTTTTTTTTACCCTTTGCTCAGCAGAATGTATTTTGGGGTGCAATTCTTGGTGTATACATGCTATGTGTTAGAAGCCTAAAGGTGCTACTTGCATGTTGGGCTTCTGTATGTGGCCAGGTAGTGGAAAAGTCTGACACATGGGGTATCGCCATACTCAGGACGAGTAGCAGAATGTATTTTAGGGTGTAATTTTGGCTATGTACATTCTATGTGTTATAAAGATCTTCTAAATTGACAACTTTGTAAGAAAAAAAATTGGTTTTAATTTTCTTTCCACATTTTCCAAAAACTTGTGGAAAGAAATTACATGTTCAAAAGACTCATTATGCCTCATAGAATATACATTGGGGTGTTTTCTTTCCAAAATGGGGTCCCTTTGTGGGTAATTCTATTGTCCTGGTGCTCCAGGGCCTTCAAAAATGTGATAGGTACTCAGGAAATGAAATGTGTAATTTATGCCTTTAGAACACCTGATGGTGCTACATGGATGTTGGGCCTCTGTATGTGGCCAGGCTGTGTAAAAGTCTCACACATTTGGTATCGCCATACTCAGGAGGAGTAGCAGAATGTATTTTGGGGTGTAATTTTTGCTATGTACATGCTCTGTGTTGGAAATATCTTATAAATGAACAACTTAGCGTAACAAAAATGCGTTTTCATTTTTTTTTCCACATTTTCCCAAAACTTGTGGGAAAAAATGAACCATTCAAAAGACTCATTATGCCTCATAGATTATACGTTGGGGTGTTAGCTTTCCAAAATGGGGTCACTTTGTGGGCGTTTCCATTGTCCTGGTGCTCCAGGGCCTTCAAAAGTGTAATAGGTGGTTGAGAAATGAGATGTGTAATTTATGCTTGTAGAACGCCTATTTCAATATTGGGCCTCTGTAAGTGGCCAGACTGTGTAAAAGTCCCACACATGTGGTATCGTAATACTCAGGAGGAGTAGCAGAATGTATTTTGGGGTGTCATTTGTGGTATACACATGCCATGTGAGAGAAATAACCTATTACAATGAACATTTTGTGGGGAAAAAAAAAAAAATCTTCATTTTGCAAAGAATTGTGGGAAAAAAATTACAACATCAAAAACCTCACCATGCCTCTTACTAAATACATTGGAATGTCTACTTTCAAAAAAGGGGTCATTTGGGGGGTATTTGTACTTTCCTGGCTTGTTTGGGTCGCAAGAAATGAGATAGGTCACCAGTACATCAGATGTGATCAATTTTGTATGATTCGCACCACCGCTTGTAGACTCTATAACTTTCACAAAGACCAAATAATATCCACTAATTTGGGTTATTTTTACCAAAGATATGTAGCAATATAAATTGTGGCCAAAATTTATGAAGAAAAATTAATAATTTGCTAAATTTTATCACATAAATTAAGAAAAATTCGTTTTTTTTCAAAATTTTCTGTCTTTTTTCCTTTATAGCGCAAAAATTAAAAAACCCAGAGGTTTGGGTAATCATTTGGGTACAGTGTTGCATGACCGAGTAATTGTGATTCAAAGTGTGAGAGCACCGAAAGCTGAAAATTGGTCTGGGCAGGAAGGGTGTTTAAGTGCACAGTAAGCAAGTGGTTAATCTTCTGCTGGCTGTGCAATGTATATATGCAGCAGCCAGAAAGGTGGGCCTTAAAGCCCAGGGGCCTCACACATGTGTCCCTGGGGACTTGAGGTTATTTACACCTAGCATACTGACTAAGCTGCCACCAACAGCCCTCAGTTGAGGCTTTTGATCAGAAGACAGCAGGATTGGTTCCCGATCATGTGACCGCCAATCACAGTGGTCACATGGTACAGAAGCTGTGCCACCTTATCCCACCAGAAGGCAACATTAGAGGTTAAATTTAACTCTGGGAATTCTGAAAACATTGTTGAGATAAAATAGGAAAGAGTTAGAAACTCTGTTAGGTTTTTATTGCTGTGCGGGGTCTTGCCAAGAATGAAGCTCTTTCTTCAATTTTTGTCATGTTTTTGTCATTAACAATATTGTCACCATATTAGAAAGTGATGTAAAATCTCCAGTGTGGATTCACTTTCTGTCATGGTAAAAATGTCATTATTGTCAGACTGCAGTAAAAACTGACAAATTCTACACATTTTCAGCTCTATCGAAAAAAAAAAAAAAAAAAAAACTTAGCCTAATATATCCTTTAATTTAAGGTTAAAGGTTGCCATCCCAGCTATTCTGGTTCCATCTCAGTATTGACATGAGAAGACAGTTGCCCAATCTAGCTGTTATTGGCCCAATGAGGTTGGGTGTCTATTTTGGCCCTCAGGCCTCATTCAGACGAGGCGGATCCGCTTGCACCAAATCCGCCTCTGTCCTCCAGCTCAGCAGGAGATCTCTCAGATGATCTCCGCTGAGCCGGCAGATGACAGGTCCCTCTCAGCTCACTGAGCGGGGAGGGGCTTGTCGAGCGCGCTGGATTCTATGGAGAGATTGGATGAAAACAGCATGTCCGTTTTCATCATATCTCATCCGATCCGCCAGCGATGGATCCGGACGTAGGGCCATCCGTCTGATTTTGGCGGATCGGACCGGGTCGGATGTCAGCGGACATGTTACTGCTGACATCCATCGCTCCATAGACTAGCATGGAACGTCCATTCAGGTCCGCCGTCAAAATTGACAGGCAGACCTGAACGGTCCGACAGTGTGAAAGGGGCCTTAGTGGCCAGTTAGTAAGAAAACCAGCCTGATTACTAAAATAGGGAAACGATACAATGGGTGAGCAAGAGTCAGCTGCAAGCCCTGATGAAGGTACAAAAAATGGAAACAATTCCCTAAGGGGTTTTGTATTGCAGCAAAAAAGTCCAAAGTCATTATAAAATGTATTTATAACAAAAAATGAATAAAATTACAGAAGCATACCTATCTGTTAAAACATGAGCTCTGTGATGGAGGTTAGCAAACATACAAAATGTGCATATAGATACAGCTGTACAGTGAACATTGAAGCATTGCATGATGTGTGTGAGAGATCATACAGAGAACCCTCCAATGCGTTTCGACCATATGCAGTAGAGGTCTTTTTCAGGGGGAAAAGTACAAATTTCTAAAAAAATACAATATATAGGTAAGTACATTGAAAACGCAACAAAGGTATATGCTGATGCCAAAAGAGTACATTATAAATCTAAAGATTGATATTTACCACTGACAGCTGTAAAGCAAGCCTCCCAGATAATATGCCTAAGGATATTGTTTAGGGATCCAGACAGCATAGCAGGAACTCCCCCAACCCCCGCAACACAAAAGGGCAAATGCCCACAAGGTCAAGAGATGGACCTACAAGAGGCTGTGCTTTTTGCCAAAACCACAGGAGGAGGGGGGTCAAACATCAGGCCCTGGGGAATCCCAATTCACTGTTGAAATTAAATGATATATTAGATTTATTAGTTATTATTCATAGGAAAAACTAGTGATATGCATGATGAAATGTGCAAATGAACAAAGTGTGAAAAAATGGAGAAAAAAGTGAAAAGGTGATAGGCTGAATAAACAGTGGTGAAACTAAGAGTGCAATCAGAAAGTGCTACAGGGCCAACGAACGCACATAAGTGAGGATGCTAAAAAAACAAGTGTGATGATCAATGAAAAAATGAACAGAAGTGAAGATGACAGGCAAAATAAGAAAAAAAATAAAAACGAAAATGAATGAAGGAAAGCTAAAGAACCATGAGAAAAAAAGCATGAGGGCCAGACTGGAAAGGGAAAAGTGACAAGGCCTGCCGCCGGCAGACTTATGCGACCTCCAGCGGCCACACACAAGAGGACAGCCTTTCTCTGCGTTCCCGAAGGCGGCCCTCTTGTGCGTGGCCACTGGAGGTCGGCTAAGTCTGCCAGCGTTGTCCCGTTTTCTCTCTGGACGCTTTTTGACTCACTGCGCGAGTTCACTTGGCAGCGTGCATGGTACGTCATTACATCGCGCAGTGATTGCGGTGGAAATGACATCGGTTGTCGTGGGGATTCCCCTTCCTGGATGCCAGGGAGGTTGCGTGGAGGATGCCACTATATGGTGTTCCTCCCTGTCAAGCCGGGGAGCGTTCCTGTTTGGGTTAGAGGCTCGTTTGGACTCTGGACCTAATGGATTATCCCATTTTTCTGACATTTCCTATTTAATCATGAAAGCAGTCATTCATGTCAGTTTCCAGATAGCCATCAGACCGAATAGATAATAATACTTAATCCATATATAAAGAGTACATATATAAAGAGTAAGTAGTTTGCTGTATACCTACCGGTACTTACTGGATTGCATTATGTAATGTATTTACCTTTTATTCAACCAAATTATTTATTATTTGGCTTGTAGGTTTATTTTTTTCACTACCATATATACTCCTATTTGAGGGGTGGCCTTAATTGCCTGGCCCTTCTACTATTGAGGAACAGGCTTCATATTCATTCTAGGTAAACTTTTACATGCAGTTTTCTTCTTCCACATGTATTGTTTTGCATAGTCATTCACAATTTTTCTCTTAAAGTTTTAATTTTGTTTTCTTTGGCGCTTTATTTTCATGTTTTGCCTTGGGCACTATTTGTTACACTTAATTTTTCCTTTTTTCTTTGTGAACTGTGTTCCCATTTCATCCCACCTCCCAGGTATTTGCCGTAGGGTCTCCCCTTTCCCTTCACTCCTTCCTTCCCCCCCCTTTTTTTCCCCACACGTACATTGGGGTGTTCTCCTTTCACAGTCACTTTGCTGTAGGGCTTTTTCCCTTTCCCCTCCCCCTCATCCTTTCCCTCCTGGTTTTTGATGTCTTCCTCCTCTTTTTCACGGGCCTCATCACTTTTCCCTTTCCAGTCCAGCCCTCATGCTTTTTTGTCTCAGGGTCCTTTAGCTTTCCTTCACCTGAGTTTTTTTTTTTTTTCTTTTCTTATTTTGCCTGTCATCTTCACTTTTGTTAATTTTTTCCTTGATCATCACGCTTGTTTTTTAGCACCCTCACTTTGTGTGCTTTTTTTGGTTCGTTGGCCCTGAAGCACCTTCTGATTGCACTCTAATGCAGCATACACACGGTCGGAGTTCTCGTCGAAAAAAGCTCTGATGGTTTTCCCGTCGGAAGTCCGATGGAATTCCGCTCAAACTGTCTTGCCTACACACGGTCACACCAAATTCAGACGGTCAATAACACCACGGCATATAACACGTTCAACTGCACTATAAAAGGTAAGTTTAATGCTTCTGATCATGCGTCAAATTGTTTCCGAGCATGCGTCGGGATTGCATACACACGATCGGAAACTCCGATAGAAAGGTTTTCCATTGGAAAAATTAAGAACAGGTTTCTTTCGGAAATTCCAACAGAAAAAGACAGATGAAAAGCTCCCATTGGACTGTTTGCACTCTTAGTTTCACCATTGTTCATTCAGCCTATCACCTTTTCCTTCACTCTTTTCAATTTTTTCTCCCTTTTTTCACACTTTGTTCATTTGCACATTTCATCATGCACATCACTAGATTTTCCTATGAATAATATCTAATGAATCTAATATATAATTTAATTTTAACAGTGAATTGGGATTCCTCTGGGCCTGGCGTTTTGCCTGCGGCCTCCCCCCCTCCTCTCGCTTCTCTGGTTCTGGCAAAATTTGTAGGTCTGTCTCATGACTTTGTGGGCATTCGCCCTTTTGTGTTGCAGGGGTTGGGTGAGTTCCTTCTACGCTATCTGGATCCCTAAACAATATCCTTAGGTATATTATCTGGGAGGCTTGCTTTACAGCCGTCAGTGGTAAATATAAATCTTTAGATTTATAATGTACTCTTTTGGCATGAGCATATACCTTTTGTAGAGTTTTCAATGTACTTACCTATGTATTTTATCTTTTAAAAATTTGTACTTTTCCCCCTGAAGAAGACCTCTACTGCATATGGTCGAAATGCGTTGGTGTTTCTCTGTATGATCTCTTACACAATTCATGCAATGCTTCAATGTTCACTGTACAGCTATATCTATATGCATATTTTATATGTTTGCTAACCTCCATTACAGAGCTCATGTTTTAACAGATAGTTATGCTTCTGTAATTTTATTCATTTTTTGTAATAAATACATTTTATAACCACTTTGGGCTCTTTTGCTGCAATACAAAACCCCTTAGGGATTTTTTTTTCATTTTTTGTACCTGCCTGATTACGATTCATTCCCACTGATATAAAGTGTTGGCTTCTTCTGCAAGCATGGCTCTTCAACTGTCCCTCTTTTGGCTTAGCCAGTTGCTGCTCTTTGTAGATGATTCACTCCACTGGAGTGCCTGAAGGAGCCTCAACATGCTTCCAGGTTGCATATTTGATTTCATGGCATTATTTTGTTTCCAGGGTACAGATGCCTAAAATATATGTGACCTTTCACAACTTCTGAATATGCTCAAATATGCCTAAAATTTTATCAGAAATAAATAGAGAATCTTTATGTAGAGACTGCCTTAGCCCACAGCAACCAACAAAATATATTTTCACCATTCTGATTATAATTAATAAAGATCTAATTGATTGCTATAGTTTACTACACTTTGCATTTTATTGTTGCTTTTGTACTACTTTATTACACATTCTGATAGTTGCTCACCCTTCTTAAAGTGGTTCTAAAGCCTAAACAATTTCTACCTTAATGCATTCCTTGCATTAAAGTAAAAAATGTTTATGCATCAGCATCCCCCCTCACCCCCCTTTTACTTATCTGTGCCCTAATTCGATCCAGCGCTGTGTTTGTCTGCAGCTCTTCTCTCCCCTCACTTATGGGTCTCGCTGGCTTTGCTGGAGCTTTGGGAACCTTTGGCTCCCTGTGCTGTCAATCAAAACCAGTGATGAGGGAGCTGCGGACAGGGCTGTGTTCTGCTGTCTGTGTCAATGGATGCAATAGTGGGGCTCGGGAGCGAGCATGCATGAGTGCCTCCATGGCAGAGGGGGGTGGTGGCCCCCAGGTGTAAAATTTAGGGGGCGCATTCTGCGCCCGCTATCCACAGAGTCACTCAGTCCACCCTTCTACACTGTCCCATCCGGTGGCCCACCTGCTTTCCCCCACTTGGACTGCGCTCTGTAACCGCCGCTCTGTGGACGAATGGCGGACATGGGTGCCCACCGCCCTGTGAGAAAGTTGTCACGTGCAGGCATGGGGCAGGGCTGGCAGTCGGTGCATGATCGCATCATGCACAGCGCCGCTTCCGAAGTCCCGCCTCGCTGTCTGGCCACGTCTACGCTGACATGCTGTATCTCTCCTCTGCTCCCGATGGGGCTCGAGAGACAATGTAATGTGTTGCCGGCCCGCCGGGCCCAGGAATGTGGACATGGTCAGGGGAGCGGGGAGAGATAGGTCAATGTAGTTGCCAGGTAGGTCACTGTAGTAATCAGTGTAGGTGTCAGGTAGGTCAGTGTAGTAATCAGTGTAGGTGTCAGGTAGGTCAGTGTAGTGGTCAATGTAGGTGTAAATGTAGTGGTCAGTGTACGTGTCAGGTAGATCAGTGTAGCGGTCAGTGTAGTGGTCAGTGTAGTGGTCAGTATAGTAATCATGTAGGTCAGTATAGAAATCATGTAGGTCAGTATAGGAATCATGTAGGTCTGTGTATTGATCAGGTAGGTCTGTGTATTGATCAGGTAGGTCTGTGTATTGATCAGGTAGGTCTGTTTAGTGGTCAGGTAGGTCTCTGTAGTGGTCAGGTAGGTCTCTGTAGTGGTCAGGTAGGTCAGTGCAGGTGTCCGTATATTAATCAGGTAGGTCAGTGTAGGAAACCCGGTAGGTCAGTGTAGTGATCAGGTAGATTAGTGTAGGTGTCAGTATAGTGATAAAGTAGGTCTGAGTAGTGGTCAGGTAGGTCAGTGTAGGTGTTAGTATACTGATCAAGTAGGTCTGTGTAGTGGTCAGGTAGGTCCGTGTAGGAATTGTGTAGGTCTGTGTAGTGGTCAGGTAGGTCTGTGTAGTGGTCAGGTAGGTCAGTGTAGGTGTCAGTATAGTAATCAGGTAGGTCAGTGTAGGAATCGTGTAGGTCTGTGTAGTGGTCAGGTAGGTCAGTGTAGGTGTCAGTATAGTAATCAGGTAGGTCAGTGTAGGAATCGTGTAGGTCTGTGTAGTGGTCAGGTAGGTCTGTGTATTGATCAAGTAGGTCTGTGTAATGGTCATGTAGGTATATGTAATGGTCAGTTAGCTCTGTGTAGGGATCAGGTAGGTTTGTGTAGGTGCCAGTATAGTAATTAGGTAGTAGAGTGTACAAATCAGGTAGGTCTGTGTAGGTGTCAGTATAGTGATCAGGTAGGTCAGTGTAGGTGTCTGTATAGTGGTCAGGTAGGTCTGTGTATTGATCAGGTAGGTCAGTGTAGGTGTCAGTATAGTAATTAGGTAGGTCAGTGTAGGAATCAGGTAGGTCTGTGCAGTGGTCAGGTAGGTCTGTGCAGTGGTCAGGTAGGTCACTGTAGTGGGGAGGTAGTTCAGTGTAGGTGTCAGTATCGTAATTAGGTAGGTCAGTGTAGGAATCAGGAAGGTCTGTGCAGTGGTCAGATAGGTCTGTGCAGTGGTCAGATAGGTCAGTGTAGTGGTGAGGTAGGTCAGTGTAGTGGTGAGGTATGTCAGTGTAGTGGTGAGGTAGGTCAGTGTAGTGGTCGGGCAGGTCAGTGTAAGTGTCAGTGTAGGAATCAGGTAGGTCAGTGTAGTGGTCATGTAGGTCTGTGTAGTGGTCATGTAGGTCAGTGTAGTGGTCATGTAGGTCAGTGTAGTGGTCATGTAGGTCAGTGTAGTGGTCATGTAGGTCAGTGTAGTGGTCATGTAGGTCTGTGTAGTGATGAGGTAGGTCTGTGTAATGGTGAAGTAGGTCTGTGTAATGGTGGGGTAGGTCTGTGTAATGGTGGGGTAGGTCTGTGTAATGGTGGGGTAGGTCTGTGTAATGGTGGGGTAGGTCTGTGTAATGGTGGGGTAGGTCTGTGTAATGGTGGGGTAGGTCAGTGCAGTGGTAAGGTAGGTCAGTGTAGTGATGAGGTAGGTCTGTGTAATGGTGGGGTAGGTCTGTGTAGTGAGAAGGTAGGTCAGTGTACTGGTCTGTGTAGTGGTCTGGTAGGTCAGTGTAGTGGTCAGTGTAGTGATCAGGTAGGTCTGTGTAGGGGTCTGGAAGCTGGAAACTACTGTACTAGTGGAAGGGACTGCTACAAGTCCATGGTTTAGGGGGTACAAATTACTTACCTTGCCCCGGGCGCTGACAACCTGGCTACCCAAAGGAGCACTGGACAGAGAGGAGGGGCCAGGAGCAGTGGTGAGGGACCCAAGAAAAGGAAGGGCCGCCCTGTGCAATTCTATTGCACAAAGCAGGTAAGTATAGACATGTTTGTTACTTTAAAACATTTTTTTACCTTTTCAATTGTTTTAAGTTATTATTCCATATTTAATTTTAAAATGCTATGAGATGCAATAGCAGTGTCAGGGAATTCCAATGAGACATTTTGCTAACGGTAATGCACGCACGCAAACAGGCATGTGTACGAGGTATCTTGGCGCCATACGTGCTATTTAATGAGGACTCTGTCTGTGCTTAAATGCTGACTGGACTTCAGCTGTTCCCTGAATCCTGTTTACCTTCGATGTTTTCCCTTGGTTGCTGATCCGGCTTACTCTTAACCTGAACTTGGATACTTTTACCTTGCTCCTCCTCCTGACCCAGCTCATTCCTGAATTGGCTCTGATCCTCATTCTGTACCTCGTTGCCTGCATTTACGCTTCCTGACTATGTCAATACGACGAAACATACGTCGAGGAGCATCCCAATCACGTTTGTTTATACAAGTGGAACTTCCTGGTCCTCCAGTGGTGGTTCACAGCACACTTGGTGGATTCGCTTGTTTCCTTCAGCGCCGAGGCAAGGCACTTTTTAATGTAAGAGGCCATTTGGCTGTTTTATTTTTTATATGTTGAAAAGTCATATTAAAAACAATATTACGCTATGGCCCTTTTATTTTTATATTTTTTCTGAGTTTCTGTGGATGAATGACCATTTCCTGGTTCAGCACAAGAGAAATTTCCCATCATAGGCGGCAGTTCCTTAATCTGCCAAAGCTGCACCTGACCTGTCTTTTTAATTAAAGGGGTCATGGTGAGTTGGTGAGTTGGTGAGTAGGATACCTACTATCTCCCACCTGGTGAAGCATTGCTGTTGTTTTCCTCCTCAAGTGGTGACGGTTTCACATATCTACACACCTTAATACAAAGGATATTTCTTCAAATTTATGGACTTTTTCTTTTCAATTTACGTTGTTTTATTATGTTTATGATATCATTATGTTTGTAATGGCATAACTAAGTATATCTGTATATCTAGCACTAGTGCACTTTATATTGGGTATTACTGTGTATTATAGCCCCCCCCTTACCTCGTATCACCCACCTATCCCACAACCACGCTCTTGTCTGCTAACCTTGGCTTCCCGGCTCATCCGAAAGAGCGCCCAGCGGTCTGCTGCACCTGCTCTGTACACCACTGTATGTTCCAGCCTCCAGAGTCCTGACAAGCTGCCTCTCCAGAACCTTCATCATAAGTGGAGTTCGTCTTTAACCTGGACAAGTCCTCTGAACATTACTGCTGTTCCTGCTCCTCTGGTTACATGGTCATCTTGGAGTCACATCCTCTGCTGCAGGTTCTGCAATCAACACCAGACACTCATGACCCTCCTGTCCCTCGGCACCCTCTGTCTCATCTTCAGCGGGGTCAGGGTGGGAGATATGAGAGGTCGACCTCGTCAATTCAGTCTCCTATCAGGTACGTGACAAGCAGGCAGTGGGTGAGTTATTAATACTAATGAGCAAACATAACAACAATGCTAACAGTGGAATTGAGTTTCTTCATACCCCAGCTCAAGAACAACTTAAGCCCCGGGCAGGCAGGCTATGTACTACATATGCATTTCAAAAGTTAATGTTCAATTTTAACCAGAGTGTTTCTTTTGGCAGCAAGCCTATGTGTAACCTAATAAAAAAATAAAAAAAAACTCCTTAAAATGCATTGTACTGTAAAAAATTGCAGTCTAGATAATTGATCTTGTTTTTAACCTATGTTCAAAAATAAGTTCTCACTTATCTACAATAAATTCCATGTTGATATTACGAATAAAGGTTCTATGAACTCTACCCTTTTATATGATGTGAATTAAAAACCACCCCATCATTTCAAAGAGATAATTTGATCTACTCAGTGCAATTTTCTTAAGTAGACAAGGTTAACATAAGAACAGAAGGAGTTGGGAAGTTGACACATAATTTGTGGCAGAAAGGAAATGAGATGGAGACCATAAGGGAGGAAATTGATATTGACATTTGCTTTCTAATCTTCCTTAAGTAAATGTATGTAGCACTTCAGATAGCTAGCCAAGACCTTAGTTGCAAAAGTTTGTGCCTGATACAGAATAAGAGCTCTCACCATGAATCTTAACTGATATATTGACTTGAACTTTACATATACAGGTCACCTTCTTTTATCATTCCTGGTGTTAATTGAGCAGCGATAGAGATCTCAGAGATGGCAGAGTTGGCCAAAACACAAGATTTTTTGGGCCTGTGGTTGGACCCACTGCTATTCCAGAGAGGGTTGCCAATCGCCAGTAAATTTACTGAGAGTTTGTAAAAATCTGTGACTTTTCCAACTGTCTGGAAAATATCAGGGGCTGCTCATTTGTCATGCTGTGTTGACTTTTGTAAGTATAAACCAGGCCAAATTACTTGTTATGTGCATTGTATTTAAACTGTTTAAATATTGCATGTCTAATGCCGCGTACACGCGATTGGAATTCTCGTCGGAAAAAGCTCTGATGGTTTTCTCATCGGAATTCCGACAGAATTTCGCTCAAACTGTCTTGCCTACACATGATCACACCAAATTCCGACGGTCAATAACACTGCGACATACAATACGTTCGGCACTATAAAAGGGAAGTTTAATGCATCCGAGCATGTGTCGAATTGTTTCCGAGCATGCGTCGGAATTTTGCGTGTCGGAATTGCATACACATGATCGGAAAATCCGATAGAAAGGTTTTCCGTCTGAAAAATTAAGAACAGGCTATCAATCCAAAGTCCGTCGGAAATGCGACAGAAAATGACCGATGGGCATACACACGGTCGGAAAATCCGATGAAAAGCTCCAATCGGACTGTTTCCATCGTAAATTACGACCGCGTGTACGCGGCATTAGTATTTAATAGGAATTATGTAATTTTTCAGGTTGCCAGTAAAAAATGTGCTCCGACAGTTAATGTCCCATATGTTGCCAGTAAAAAAAATGCTGTGAGAGGTTGTCAACCCTGATTCCAGCCCTAGAGACATCTGTATCCATGTGTATGAAAATCATACACACATTATACTCATCCCTCAGCAGCTACGTGACTTTGTGGCCATATAATGCTGTCATGTGGTGTTAGTACTTTATTCTTTGAGCACTTATGATTTATTTATTTCACCTGGACAAAGCTCTATTTTTGAGCAAAACATGTAGGGTATTTTGGTTTCATAGGATAGGTTTTTGTGCACAATCACTTCAACATGAGCCTGAGGATATATTTGGTGAAGAGGAGTTTTTGATCCATCTGGTTGAATTCCTATATCTCCTAGAATAGGGATAGGAGGGATTAGTATACTGAAGCATAGGACAGTTTTTGGGTCCAGTAATAATAGGGACACTTTTTTCCATTAAGTGCCTTTGAATGGGGAGGAACTTCAGTGGCAGGTAATTCTGATACCTCCTTAATATACTCCTTCTAATTGCTGCAGTGCAGATAGAGATAATCAGAGAGGAATGTTCTGAATGTCCTTGTTCTGAATGCACCCTTCCCTATAAGTGAAAACACACACACCCAACAAATCATTCCAGCAAAGTCCTAATAATCTTTAGGCGTCAATCCTAGGTCTTTTGGTGTGTGAGCATGCGCACCTTGTTTTGAATTGATTTTATGACCATTAAGAGGGACAAATATCTCCGATATAAGAGGCCATTGTTTGTGTTTATAATGCTGAACACCTAATGTGATGAAATATTAGTTTTCACATCTGTTTTTCATGACTACTTACTCATAAAAGAAACATATAACAAATAGAATGATATAATTAATTTAGGCAGTTTCCGTGTGTCCTAATATTGTGATTCTGTAGTTCTTGGGAAATGCATCTTTTCTACAACCGCACATCACATGGCATGATCTGGCCTCTAGCCTACATATTTTCTGTAGAGCTCAGTGCTTACATATAAAATATAGGGATTCATTTACTAAAGATCATCAGTGGAAAGCTTTCATTTGATATAAATATTGCATGAAATGGCTTCCAAATTTGCACCTGAGTCACATAATTCCACACACAAAAGCCACCATTCATTTTAAGCAGGATAAATAGAGTTAAGTACTATTGTCTGTAGCTGTTTAAAGCCCAGGTTTGAGCACAAACCAAATTTTAAAGCACTTAAAAGTAAAAAAAAATATAACATAAAAGGTTACAAATCATAGCATGCAGTATTATAAAAAGAAAAAAAGGTATGGAACCTCAATTGCATGTTAATATATTAATATATAAAGAAAACAGCAGAAACTTTATTTAAAAAAAGTTCTAAGCGAAAAGCTATATGGCAGAATAAGAACGTTTTAGATAGTATAAAGCAGAAAATGAGAGCATTTAAATCCCTAAAGGCCGAGGATACTGATACTTTATTAATGAAATATAAGGAATGTAATAAAAATTGGCAAAAAAAAAGAAATCGAGTTAGTAAAAATTGAAGCTGAAAAAAGGCTTGCTTATGGTATTAAGTTTAATCTTAAAAAAATAACAAGTATGTCAATTCTAAGGGGAATAATAACAATACCTTTAGGACCTCTCAAAGACAACTCGGAAAAATAAAATTTTAGAGGACAAAGGAAAAGTTGTTCTTTTAAATACAGATTCATATTGTAACTGTGGCCAGGCTATATTCATTTAAATATTGAAATATTCTTACCAAGTTAAGAATATGAGCTTTAAAACAAGTCCTCTGTGAACTCTGTAGCTACAGGCACTGTGGAGCAAGTCATCATTTTGGAGCAGTTCACAGCAGAAGCATTGTAGTCATCCAAGACATTCTACCAGCTCACCCTGGTAGTGCCTGGCTGTGCAACTGGTGACACAAGGATTCGGCTGGGTCTTTAACAGTGATGATGGGAGTGACCCCAGACAGTCACTCGGCCGACAGGGAGCTGTAGATTTCAGATCTGCCTGCAGGTGTATGGCTCACTCACTGAAGACTGTCTACCCCATCCAGAATGCGGCCCCTGCTCACATCCACCAGAGTGGCCGGGTCTCTGCTCTCAGCTGAAGTCCGTAGTCCCAAGAAAAAGAGCTCCTCCCTGGACCAGGCTATTTATGTCCTCACCCAGCATTCCTCTCTCTCCAGCAGCAGCACTGACTCCATGTAGATACCGGCTCTCCGGACCACATGTCTCACGATGACACAGACAGACTAGCCAGCACCTGGCTATACATGTACACCACTAATGTTACAACATACACTATATTACCAAAAGTATTGGAACGCTTGCCTTTACACACACATGCACTTTAATGGCATCCCAGTCTTAGTCCGTAGGGTTCACTATTGAGTTGGCCCACCCTCTGCAGCTATAACAGCTTCAACTCTCCTGGGAAGGCTGTCCACAAGGTTTAGGAGTGTGTTTATGGGAATGTTTGAGCATTCTTACAGAAGTGCATTTCTGAGGTCAGGCACTGATGTGGATAAGTCCTGGATCGCAGTCTCTGCTCTAATTCCTCCCAAAATTGTTCTATCCGGTTGAGACAGGCCAGTCAAGTTCCTCCACCCATGTCTTTATGGATGGGATTGTAGTGAACCTTAATTAAGAAAGGCTGGTCTATTTGGTAGAGCGGTTTAAAAACCTTGTCTATAGATCTACAGTGTAGGTTCAGGGACACGCACCTGCATGGACCCACACCAATGTCAAATTGGGAGTGGTGTCAGTGCCACTGTGTCCTCAATTGATATGAATGGAACTGTCTGCATCTGGATGTATGGAACAGTATGCATCCTATGCAGGCAAAACACGGCCCTCGCACACTTAAGTATTCTTATGTAAATTAGGCCTAAAGTCTCATAAAGACTTTAACACAAAAAGTAATATTCAATATTTTTAAATGTTTGGCTTTCATTATTCTGGTGATCTTGCCATTAAATTCTTTGTTTAGGCACTTCCTGTAATAGGGTGAAAATGCCCTGTCTTGTGCTCCTCTTCTCACAAAGGCTTCTGCAGTCATTTCAATACACATTATGTAGGCATGGTCCACTTTTGACACCTTTAGCAAACCTGTTCTGAGAAATACCATGAAAGCACCACTTGAGTGCATGCATGTAGACAGAAAGTGCTTGCAAAGTGGCTGCTGGAGATAAGCAATACTAAGATTCGGGTAGAAAACCAGATACGTCAGGAAGATACGTCATACCCTTAGTATCGACATGCGTAGGGGAGGGGCCAGGATGGAGTGAGAGACAGTACACCTGCCTAGATGAGATACAAGCCATACCCATACTGTTTGCAGTATTTTTTTTGAGCTCTATGAAGTACGGTGCACTTACGCACCTTATACATGTGAGTACCCCGGCGGGGGAGTGGTTTTTAACTTGTTTAAAAAAAATTAAAACGGTATTGCACTATTAGTTTTTTTCTTTTTTCATGCGCTTCTGAGATCATTGCATTGAGGATACTCCTGATGCAGTGAAACAGCTGAGAACCCTATAGTGGTTCATATGCGTGGTTTGACTCAGTGTAAATAAACTGGTACGTACCGCCGCGCTTAGGTACATTTTAAACAGTGGCTGCCTCCCCAAAAAAGGAAACTCTCCTAAGAGGGCTCCCAAAAGATATAAGTTTAGAAATAGGGGTCAGTGGCGCTACCTGTCAGAGAAGCTTACACATAACCTAATCGTTATTTGTACCATATAGGTGTGCTCTAATAGTATGGGTAAAAAACTGTATGGAAGTAAACAGAGAGGTGTGTGTGTATATGAGTGTATGTGTATATATATATATATATATATATATATATATATATATATATATATATATATATATATAATATAATGTGTAAATTAATGATGACTGAAAAAATTATAAAAAATAACAATTAAAAAATAAAACAAAAATGTCAACCAGAAAAAAATATATATAAGTTGAGGAAAAGCAGTCAAAAATTAGTGGTTATATATCGCTGTGTCCAAACATAAGAAAACCCAGAGATAAGTGAATTTTGTGCTCCAGTTGAAGGGGTAACAAGCATATAAATCAGCTCCCTCTGCCCGGTCTCCTCTGCTTCTCCCAGCTCCAGATCCTTTAGGTGAATTCCAAGCATATAAATCGTCCTGTTGTTTTTACAACTGGGGATGCATGGATCTGGTCCTCACGGAAAAAAAGAGGCAGAAACTCCCATGGTGTAGTAAATTAAAAAGATTGCATGTACTTCCATTTGTTTAAAAAAACTTTTTTTAAAACAATAGCACAGAGCATACACACGGTCGGAAACTCCGACCACAAAATCCGTCTGATTTTTTTCCGACACTGGTGTTGCATACACACGGTCGGACAAGGTTGTCGGAAAATCCGATCAGTCTGAACATGGTGACGTACGTTGCGTACGACGGAACCACGTAGAGGATAGTAGCCAATGGCTTTGGTCTCCTAATTTGATCTGAGCATGCGTGGCACTTTGTCCGTCTGAATTCTCTACACACGATCGGAAAAACACCTCCTGAACCATGCATATTTCAGAAACTGTGTTTAGTTATTAAAATGTATATACTTTAAAAAAAAAAAAAAGGGACCTTATTGCTAAAGTAAAATAAAGGGCTTAATACTAGCACACTACTAGTGCCAAAAATACGCCAACACATTCTACAGATCATCCATTTTAGATAGAAACAATATAACAATGTTTATTTAGGGCATAAGTATTAGTCTCCATGCATGCATTTTTTTATTTGCAGCAGTGTTGTTAATTTTCCCTAGCCTAGGGAGAACTAAACAACTGCCCTTTTAAAAAAAAGTCCTCAGAGAGAGAACAATAACAAGGTGTTTCAGTAGATAAGTCACACACATAATCACACACATGATATCCCAATTGCTGTAAGCCTCTATTTGTATCAGGCAGATGTTTAATTAGAAGTTATAAATCTGTCTTTTCCTTGAGGTCACATCAATGCCGCAGTGGAAGGCATTAAAATATTTCTTGAATAACTGGCGCTCAGCCCCAGTGCTGCTTGTGGCTTAAGGGAGACCTGTTCTAAGCACCATTTATAGCTAAAATACAACACAACGTATCCTCGAAGACAGTTTTGGAAAACAAAATAACACTATTTATCACGTTGTATCTCTTTTCTTCAAGTTATTTATGCACCAATTGGAATTTGGACTCAATATACAAGTAAAGGCGCAGGAAACTAGAGCAATAGATATCCCCCCGTGTTATAAAGCAAAGGTTAAAAGCATAGTAATCTATGCACAAGTGAAATAACAAGAGTCCATAGTCTTGTAGTATATTTAACATGAAAAAGTCCAAGGACCATATGGGATGGTAATAAGGGGTCCCACACTCAGGGCTGCCATCAGGGGGGAACAGAAACCCTATTCCAGTACACTGAAAAGACACAAGGAGAAAGGCGCCTCTGGGTGCAGATATAGGACAAGTTTAATAACACTTTAATACAGGCAATTTACATTTGAGAAGTCATAATTAGGCATTGGTAAATCCCAGCATGGGGGTAATCATCAGTTCGTCCATCCCTTCCTGCGAGGTGGGTGCACTCTGCTCGATGCAGCTGTGTTGCAGGAACGGATAGACAAACTGATGATTATCCCCATGCTGGGATTTACCAATGCCTACTTATGACTTCTCAAATGTGAGTTGCCTGTATTAAAGTGTTATTAAACTTGTCCTATAGCTGCACCCAGAGGCGCCTCTCTCCTTGTGTCTTTTCACTGGAATTTGGACTCCTTTGTATGTCCACCTTACTAAATGTTTTCAACACGTCATATCTGAATAAATATTTGCACTGGAAACAAAATATGCTTAGTTCCCAATAGGGATGAGCCGAACACCCCCGGGTTCGGTTCGCACCAGAACCTTCGAACGGACCGAAAGTTTGCGCGAATTTTCGAACCCTATTCGTTATAATGGACGTGAACGTTCGAAATCAATTTTGCTAATTTTTTTTTAAACGGCCAATATGCATTTTAATGTCATGAAACAGGTTTGGGGACCCGGGTCCTGCCCCATGGGACATATATCAATGCAAAAAGAACTTTTAAAAATAAAGTTTTTTCGGGAGCAGTCATTTTAATGATGCATAAAGTGAAGAAAAAAAAGTGAAATTTTCCTTTAAATATGGTACCTGGGGGGTGTCTAAAGTATGCCTGTGAAGTGGCATGTGTTTCCCGTGTTTAGAACTGTCCTTGCACAAAATGACATTTATAAAGGAAAAAAAGAAGCCATTTAAAACCACTTGCGGCTTTAATGTCATGTCTTGTCCTGGCCGCCATATGGCTGAAAATCCTTGAGAAAAATGGCATGGCTACCCCATCACCCCCCCCACCCCAGCCCCTTTGGGTCTTGTATGGATATTAAGGGGGACCCCGCACCCAAAATAAAACCCTATACCTACACCCCTATATACTCTGAACAGCACTATATAGGTGGTGCAAACAAGACATGGACTGTAGGTATGTTCTTAAGTAGAATCTGAACAGGTACATTATGAAGTGTAGCTCCATCCCAAAAAAAAACAATTTTTAAGCTTTTTGGAGAACATAAGGAGGGGTTATCACCCCTGTAACATTTGCTGTCTTTGCACATCTGTTCAGAACATGTCACCTCACTTTCCGTCCCAATGACAAATGTTTTTGGAAAAGTGGGGTTTTAATTGAAACAAGGATTGGTGATAAAGTCGGTAGAGAGGAGATACCTTTTTCCCAAATTAAATCTAACAGGATAGAATTTCCCTTCCTAGGGGTAGATTTCCTCTCACTTCCTGTTTTCTCTTTCCGTTTGTAAGTAGGAGTCGTTTGTAAGTTGGATGTTTGAAAGTAGGGGCCTGCCGTATATACTCTGCAGAAATTTGCCCTATTAGATGTTGGTGTAGCCACAAGACTGGTGGGCACAGGAATGGGCCCTGCTGTGAGTTAATAGATCAAGATTTGTACTTGCATGCACCTGTTGAACCGGGCAGAAAAATTGGGCCTTTGGTGGTGGTGGAGGTGGTGGACGGTGTTGCCACAAGACTGTAAGCCCTCACAGTTACTCTTGGTGGGTGCAGGAATGGGCCCTGCTGTGAGTTATTACATCAAGATTTGTAATTGCATGCACCTGTTGAACAGGGCAGAAAAATTGGGCCTTTGGCGGTGGTGGTGGTGGTGGTGGACGGTGTTGCCACAAGACTGTAGGCCCTCATAGTTACTCTTGGTGGGCGCAGGAATGGGCCCTGCTGTGAACTATTAGATCAAGATTTGTAATTACACGCCCCTGTTAAACAGGGGCTGAAAAATTGTGCCTTAGGCATTGGTGCTGGTGACACAACACTGCAACCCCTCACAGATACTGTACTCTTACCACAGCAATGAGACCTGTTGCAAAGCATTGCCTAAAAATTGTAATTACACGCCCCAACAGGGGCTGAAAAATTGTGCCTTAGGCACTGGTGCTGGTGCCACAACACTGCAACCCCTCACAGATACTGTACTTGGAGCACAGCAGTCACACCTGTTGCGAAGCATCTTTTTAAAAAAATTGTAATTACACGCCCCTGTTATACAGGGGCTGAAAAATTGTGCCTTAGGCACTGGTGCTGGTGCCACAACACTGCAACCCCTCACAGATACTGTACTCTGAGCACAGCAATGAGACCTGTTGCAAAGCATTGCCTAAAAATTATAATTACACGCCCCAACAGGGGCTGAAAAATTGTGCCTTAGGCACTGGTGCTGGTGCCACAACACTGCAACCCCTCACAGATACTGTACTTGGAGCACAGCAGTCACACCTGTTGCGAAGCATCTTTTTAAAAAATTGTAAGTACACGCCTGTCAGGGAAATACCGTACTTCGTCGCCGGGTTCCGGGTATGCGCACGCGCGGTAGAGCGGCTCAGCGAACAGTACAGGTATTCTCTGAGTTACTTACCTGTGTTTGACCCCTGGCCTGCTTCCTGGATTCCTCTGCTGCCGGATTACCTGCGCTTGACCCTCGGCTTGCCTACTGGACATTCTCTGAAGTTACTTGTGTTTGACCCTCTGCTTGGTGTTCTGGACTTCTAGTTCTCACATGCACCTAAGGGTCCTCCTCCAGTACACGTTCTGGTACCTCCATAACCTCTTCCTCATCACGGTCCTGCCAGGTGTCTACTTCCAGTGCAGCATCAGCCTCTCCTGGTCAACGTCGCTACTGCACACCACCTGCAACACACCTGCTGGCAACCCGTGCATCTTTGTGCCCGGTGACCTCTGTACCCACTCCAGAGGCATCGTGCACCTAGTCGCAAGGGGAGCAGCTCTCAGCATTTCGGCCCGGGTGAGTACTCGTGACAACGCCCCTGTTTATACAGGGGCTGAAAAATTGTGCCTTAGGCACTGGTGTGGTGGCATGGATCATTGAGGAGGAGGAAGAGGATAGTCAGTGAACATAACAGGACAGTCACTCAGCATCAGCATAGGCAGTCTTGAAGGCATGTGACATTATAAATTATTCCGTTATATTCGCTTCAGGTGCCTGGTAGCTGGTGATGATCCAAGACTGATTCATTTTTATGAAGGTCAGTCGATCAACCGAGTCGGTGGACAGGCGCACCCTATGATCGGTGACAAATCCTCCAGCAGCACTGAATGTGCGTTCGGAAAGAACGCTGGATGCAGGACAGGCCAGTAGCTCAATTGCATACTGTGCAAGCTCTGGCCAGTGATCCATCCTCAGGACCCAGTATGCCAGAGGATTTTCGGTGGGAAAGGTGTCCAAGTCTGACCTTGCCCCTAGGTATTCCTGCACCATGTATATCAGACGCTGGCGATGGATGCTGGAACCGATCATACCTGCGGACTAAAAAATTGTTTGAATGCATCGGTCAGACGTCCACCTTCCCCACCGCTCCTTCTGCTACTGACCGAAGCCTCAGCAACTCGTCGTCCAGGACCAGGAGTTTGTAACCTCCCAGTTTCTGGGAACGCGTTGCACAGACCTTTCTGCAAGGCCTCCCTGAGATGTCTCATCCTCTGCTCCCTCTGCGACGGCAAGATAAGGTCCGTAACCTTACCCTTGTATCGTGGATCAAGGAGAGTGGCCAGCCAGTAATGGTCCCTCTCCTTGATCCGAAGAACACGAGGATCCTTCCGCAGGCTTTGCAGGATCAGGGAGGCCATGCAGCGTAGGTTAGCTGAGGCATTCGGTCCGGAGTCTTCTGGGTCACTGAGGATGACATGATCGCCAGCCACCTCCTCCCAGCCACGTACAAGTCCACTGGTTTGTTGGGACTGTACATCATCCCTAAAAGACTGCTGCTGCTGATGCTGAGTGCCAGGCTCCACCTCCATGCTCACACAATCCTCCTCCTCCTCCTCCTCATCCTCATCCTCATCCTCTTCCTGTGTGATGGGTGGGACAGAAGGAACACTGTCTGTTTGCTCCAACAGGTGGACAAGAGGTACAGTGTCACTGATGCATGCACTGTCACTGCTCACCATCCTCGTGGCCTCCTCAAATGGTGAGAGGACAGTGCATGCATCCCTGATCATGCTCCACTGGCGTGGGGAAAAAAAGCCAAGCTCCCCTGACCCTGTCCTGGTGCCGTAGTCGCAAAGGTACTCATTGATGGCCCTCTGCTGCGTGTGCAGTCGCTGCAGCATGGCCAACGTTGCGTTCCACCTGGTGGGCATGTCACATATTAGGTGGTTCTTGGGCAGGTTCAGCTCCTTTTGCAGCTCAGTCAGCCGAGCATTGGCATTATAAGATCGGCGGAAATGCACACAGACTTTCCTGGCCTGCCTCAGGACATCCTGTAAGCCTGGGAACCTGCCCAAGAACCGCTGCACCACCATGTTGAGGACGTGAGCCATACAGGGCACATGGGTGAGCTGCCCCTGTCGCAGGGCGAAGAGGAGGTTGGTGCCATTGTCAGAAACGACCATTCCTGGCTTAAGCTGGCGTGGCGTCAACCACCTCTCGGCCTGCCCCTGCAGAGCTGCCAGAACCTCTGGCCCAGTGTGGCTCCTGTCCCCCAAACACACCAGCGCAAGCACGGCATGGCATCTTTTTGCCTGCGTACTCGCGTAGCCCCTTGTACGCCTACGGAGCACCGCTGGTTCCGAGGACAGAGCACTGGAGGAAGAAGAAGAGGAGGGGGTGGAGGAGAGAGGTGTGTCACAACCAGTAGTAGCATTTTGGAGGCGTGGTGGCGGAACAACCTCCAACACTACTGCACCTTGTCCTGCATCCCTCCCAGCTGCCAATAGAGTGACCCAATGGGCCGTGAAAGAAAGATAACGTCCCTGTCCATGCCTGCTGGACCATGAGTCAGCGGTAATATGCACCTTACCGCTGACCACCCTGTCCAGCGAGGCATGGACATTGCCTTCCACATGCCGGTAGAGAGACAGAATCACCTTCCGTGAGAAAAAGTGGCGTTTGGGAACCTGCCACTGAGGAACCGCACATTGAACAAACTCACGGAAGCGGGCCGAGTCTACCAACTGAAAAGGCAGCAGTTGAAGTGCTAGCAATTTAGCCAAGCTAGCATTCAACCGCTGGGCATGTGGATGGCTGGGAGTATACTTCTTTCGACGGTCCAGCAGCTGGGGCAGGGAAATTTGCCTGCTACAATCGGACGTCGGTGTACTGCAATTACTTGGTTGTGACACACCTAATTCTACACCTTCAGTCCTCTCAGAGCAGCTTTCAGAGAGGACTGAAGATATAGTGGGGATGGAGATCCCAGCTGATGAGGAGCAAGGAGAGGTCCGCTTTGTTCTTTGGTGTGGGTCTTTTATGTGTGCTTGCCAACGAGCTGCATGGCAGGTCGACATATGTCTGCTCATGCTTGTGGTGCCCAAGCAGCTGATGTTTTGGCCACGTGAGATACGCTTGAGACAAATATTGCAAATAGCAGTGGTGCGAACTGATGCACTCGTCTCAAAAAAGGCCCACACCAAAGAACTTTTGTGATAACGTGCAGAGGCAGCGCCCTGCACAGGCGGAGCTCTGCGGTGTGGTACAGTTGCTGTGCTGGCCTCTAGCTGGCCTCCAGGGGGCATCCTGCCTCGTTGGACATGTGACGCCGCATCCTCCTCCTCCTCCTCTCTCCCTTCAGGCACCCACGTGGAGTCAGTGACCTCATCATCCCCTCCCTCTTCACCACTAGAGCAAACCTGGCAGTAAGCTGCAGCTGGTGGAACAGTACTGCCAGATTGCTGTCCTTCAGCATCCCCTCTCTCTGCGCGCACACTACTGCCTTCCTCAAGCTGGGTATCATCATCCGAGCCTTGGAATCGTTGGGCATCCTCCTGGAGCATGTACCAACACTGTGCTCAAAGAGTTCGGGGGACTCCTCAGGAGGACATGGTGGGTCTAGGGAAGGGGCGGCTGATGATGCCATTGAGTACGCGTTGGCAGCTGCTCTGCCAGTACCCTGAGCCTGGGTGAGAGAGGATGAGGAGGATGAGGAGGGCTTGGTCATCCATTCTACCAAGCCTTCGGCATGATGCGGCTCCACATGTCCAGCTGCCGAAAACAAAGACAAGCGTGTCCCATGGCCACGTGCTGATGACGATGCACGACCACGTCCACGGCTAGCACTGTTGTCTCTAGAAACAGAGCCTGCCTGCCCTGTGTTCTTGCCTCTGCATGCTCTGCCTCTCCTTGGCGGTCTTCCAGCCATTGTAGTCGGTAGTGTATATAGTATAAAAAATGGGTGCTGCTGAGAAGAAAATATAGGAGCTCTGTGTGCTGCCACTAACACACTATAAGTCCTATGGGTGCTTCTGGGAAGAAAATATAGGAGCTCTGTGTGATGCCACTAACACACTAGAAGTTCTGTGGGTGCTGCTGAGAAGAAAATATAGGAGCTCTGTGTGATGCCACTAACACACTAGAAGTCCTATGGGTGCTTCTGGGAAGAAAATATAGGAGCTCTGTGTGATGCCACTAACACACTAGAAGTCCTATGGGTGCTTCTGGGAAGAAAATATGGGAGCTCTGTGTGATGCCACTAACACACTAGAAGTCCTATGGGTGCTTCTGGGAAGAAAATATAGAAGCTCTGTTTGCTGCCACTAACACACTAGAAGTCCTATGGGTGCTTCTGGGAAGAAAATATGGGAGCTCTGTGTGATGCCACTAACACACTAGAAGTCCTATGGGTGCTTTGGG